>CM055958.1:30816918-31445829 GCA_029490685.1 Schizonepeta tenuifolia | reverse complement strand
GAGATAATTTTATTCATTCATCTAACACACTACTCTCCATCAAGAAACAAAAAAGAAAGAAAAACTCCCTCTCTCTCTCTAATGCCGTGAGGCATACACACTCACACACACTTGGAAATTCTTCCATTCAAGCCTTGAATTCAAGCTTGAATCACATGCAAATCAAGAGAAGGTCATTACCACCATCTTAATCCTTACAATCTTCATGTAAAAGGTAATAATCCTTCAAGATCTTGAATTGAAATCCAATTATCATTCCCCATTTTTCTTCATTTTGGCTCTTAAGCCCTAAAAGAGATGGATGACTAATTCCATGTTAATCTTTTTGAGGATTCAAGAAGACTTCCTTCTTCTCTTCAAGTCCAAGCTTTGAAGCTTCACATTCCATCCATTTCAATTCCAAGAGCCAAGGAGAAGGATTCCTTTTAAATTAAAGTATGAAAAATTCATTTGATTAGTTGTAAATATGTATGTCTCTAAGTCCTAAAAGAAAGAACTATGCATGCATGCTATTTAAATTATGTTTAGGCAAACTTAGGATATGCATGTGATAATCGAGTGAGAAGTAATCGTTAGAAGAATAGAATATTAGGTTTAATCGGTGAATTAAAGAACGAAAAAGAAACTAAAACCCTAAAAGAATTAAAGAATGCCGAAAATTATAGTAAAAATAGGAGAAATATGAATTTCTTGAGTTATTATTATTTTGATGCTTGATTTATTATTTTTGTCATGTTGAGAATGAGATTTCATACAAGAAAAATTGAGAAATAAAATGCACAAAAATGTGCATGTGTGTGCCGTGTGATTTGATAAAAAAATGGAGCTTTTATTTTGTTGATTTTGTTGATGAATTGTGTAATGCCCCGTAAAATCCTTGCGTACTAATATTTAAAGTTAACCAAATAGATGGCTTTGCACGCCTAAGTTTACAATTTCTTAATTCTAAAAGCTAACGGTCGAACCCGTTAATAAAAAAAAAAAAATTACAGAAGTCGGCTAGACGACTACCGTATTAGGGGTTAGCACATACGAAAAGTTTTAGTTTGTAATTTCGGAAAGGAAAATTGTCTAATTTTTACGTTTACAAAATCGCAAATACAAACACGTCGAGAAAATTTGTTTTTACGTTTTTCCGGACGGAACTCGGACTTGTCGTCCCGAGTTTTTGTCAAAATAAATTTTATAAATTTATTTTCTATTTAAGTTATACGTTAGAATTTGTAAGTCAAATCGAATCGCGACGATTTTTTGTACCGAACAACGTTTTTCGTCGTTCGTTTTCCCGTAACGTCGGATCGTGCCGGAAAAACCCGTAAATCCTCTAAAAATTCTGCATGCATGCCGCCACCTCATCCCTTCTAGTGGAAGACATGCATGCTTGTCATTACTTAATTTAATGACACCTAAACCTACCTATATGCATGGTCAACATTTAATCATTTCACTTTTGGAACAAAACCTTTTTCATCTCTCTCTCTCCACTCTCTCTCGGCCACTCTCTCCCTCTCTCCCTCAACTTCATCTTCTTCATCACTTCAATCCTCCATTGAAGAACACTCTTAAGAGCTTGAAGAACTCACACAAACCATCCATCCATCCATTCAATTCCATACCTTCCTTCATTAAAACTTAAGGTAATTTCATCCTCTACAATCCTATCCATTTAGTTTCTTTTCTTTTCTTCTTCTCCTTGTTCGATTTTTTTTAGAAGTTGGAATGGAAGAATTGATCTTGAAATAGTGTAATTAGATATACTAGATATGATATTTATGGATTGAAAATGATCAAAAATAAGAAACCTAACTTTTGTGTGAATGCAGAATTTTTTTTGGGAAATTGTAGGATTTTAGTTTTTCTTCTTTTGATCATGAATTCATGCTTAGTAGAGGTTTAATTAGTGTATGAGATGAAAAGGGATTGAAAGCCCCATGCTATTATGAAATTTAGTTAGGGTTTGAAGTATGGAATTAGGGGTTTTTGCATGTTAAGTAATAATAGAATTTCAATTGTTTAATTGGTGATATAAGAGTATGTTTAGTAAATAAATGTTGTTATTTTGAAAAGAAAATCATCCCCTTAAAGTATGTATGAAATCAGAAAATTTATAAGATAATTAGGAGTTTATGCATGTTAGATATAAATGATGAATTGTTAGTGGAATATTGTTACAAATCATGTTAATCGATAATAGGAATTTATTGGTAATTTTCTAAAAATGTTTAATGGAATGTAAGAGACAAAGATCACTATATAAACTGAGTTATAAAGATGTTAAGACATGTTAGCATGCATGAAAACGATTCCTATTAGACGTAGATTAACGTCGTAAAATTTGAACGAAAACCGACGACTTTTAAAGATCGCGTAAGAGACGAATATCTAGATGTAACTAATAATCGGGAAGTCGGATGAAAATTCTAACTTGATATTATTGTTTATAATGAAATTCGGAACATCTTTCTAGTTGACATCGTAAGCATCCGAGTTCATATAATATGGGTTAAAGTGATAATCGGGAACTAGAACACGTTTGGAATTTCTTTGTTGGTATAGTACTTGATAGTTAAAATCCGACGTTAGAACGTCGTGCCTTTGAGCAAGTGAGAAGGAGTTTGTCACGTACGGTGGTACGTGATAACTGCCTTGAGAGTTCAGTTTCTAAAAAAGTTGAGTACGAGGATTTAAAACGAACCTAAAACGTTATACGGCGAACTTATCAATAAGCTAGGGTTTCACGGCAGTTTTGCAACTCCTGCCGGAAACTGTAATAACTTCCGGCTCGTTTATCGGATTTGTGATCCGTAAATTGGAGCAGAAACTAGACTTCCTAAGCTTTCTAGTGGTACAGGGCTCACCCCCTGTTTCCAAGTCCTCTGTTCTGGACAGCCTCCAGAGTTACTAGACTGTGCAGTAGAAATTTCAGTTTCTTGATTTCTAAGTTGTTTAGTTCACAACTTAGTTTCTTTTGATCGTTTAAGCCGTCTTATCTAACGGATACCTTCTATCTGACCCTAGAGTCAAGGACCAGACCTTTAATGATGAAAACCAGTCGAGATTGTATCTTATATCTTATTTTTTTTTAAAGAAGTAATGAACGAGAAATATTCATAAGTCGTAAAGTGAGCTATAAATGAAAATCGCCTAAGTTGGTTCTTTCCAATTTAGTTTCTTATAATCTTTAAAGTCATTTTAAGACATCAACAACCTTCTCTTCTGACCCGAGAGTCGAGTACGAGATCTTTCAAGTTCTAAACGAGATTGGTACGAGTCTCGTTTCCCGTTAAGTAAAACGAATCTAGTAAGCGTGCAAATGCCAAAAGAACAAAATGACTAGAACTTTCTTCGATTCTCTTTCTTCGAGTATCTTTTACGAACCGTTTTTAAGTATATTTTATTTTACGATGAAGGAGGAAGCCAACTGTAGAGAAAGGACAGAAGATCTCAAGTTGGAAGCGTTTGTTTTAAGTTCTGTAAAATAAGGTGGGCTTTTATCTATACCAAATAAAATGTGGGTTTTTCCACAGCTCGAAAGTATTATTTATTGCTTTGATATCTGTGTTTTCAAAGTGATAATATGGCATAAACTGTTTCAACTATTTTATGTGAGTTCTCTTGTACCTATCTGAGTTAACATTCGTGTTTTCCAGATTTCTGAGTTAACCTTCGGGTTTTCCAGACTTTTAGAGTTAGTCTATTTTAGATTAACTAACGATCGGATCTGAGTTAGCTGCTAAGTGCTTTCCAGAGTTAGTGCACTTTGTAACCTGTGGTGTATGTAGTATCCTGTTGAGGGGTAGCCAGCCACGGTGAATTAGTTTGGGTCAAGATTGAACATAGCATACCTAAAAATACTTGGCCAAGTGAGTTATGAGAAAAAGTCAGAAAATGTTTATTAGACACGGATTCTTTCAATAAAACCCCGTGTGCTACGCTTATGATATGCCATATTTATCTATATTTATAAGTATGTTTTCAGCATCGTGCCCACTAAGTACGTTTGTACTTAGCCCTGCATTGCTTTCTAAATGTGCAGGTTGAAGCGACGGTGAGCGGCGACGGTTGGTGTTGAGTTAGAAGATAGGATGATTAGTAGAACCCCTTCCGCTGCTAAACTTTGATTTCCTCTTGAGTTGTACTTTGAAACAATATTCAGTAGTCTACGTCTGTACATGTGAACTTAGGTTCTTTTGTACTCTTGTCGAGTAATCCTTAGGGATTAACTCTTCCTCTTTCATATTAAAGTCTTGTTCATAGTCTATCGATGTTTATCATGTATGTTTAGTCAGTTAGCCCTCTTCTTCCCCGCTTTTTTAATCCAACCCCAGTCGCACCCCGGCTTCTGCCGTCCCTCAGGATTTGGGGGCGTGACAGAGTGGTATCAGAGCAGTGTTCGTTTTCTGCTCTGCTTCTGAGTCATTCCTTCTAGTATAAGTTATTCTTTTAAGTGATACCACAGAGTGGTGTCAGAACGGGCTTCCTACTCTTATTATGAGTCATTCCTTTTAGTATGAGTTAGTGTGAGTCATTCTTTCAAGTACGAGTCATTCTTTGAAGTAATATCATAAAGTGGTATTTTTATATAAGTCTTTTTTCGAGAAGTAATATAGAGTATTCGTTCGTACTCTATATCGAGTCTTCTTTCAAGTCATGAGACATGGTATTTGTGTATACTCTGGATCAGAGTTGTCTTTCCAAGTATGAGATAAGAGTTAGACTATGATGTTAAGATTGAGAATGTAGAAGTCAACCCAACCGCCCGCTACGTCGACTCAACAAGGAAAAAGTGAAAGAATTTTATAAGGAGATTTCTTTTTAATCAGAAAAGTTATGAGCAAGTATTCAGTGAAATTTGAAAATGAGTATGAGTTGTGTTTTAAAATGAGAATTTTACAGAAGTATATTTTTATACTTACATGATTATGCGATAGTACAAGTACTATCTTATGTGAAAATATGTGCGCAATGATTTCTCTTTTTATGAAAAAGTATGCGGATACAAGAATAAAGACGGATTTTAAGGGAACTTTCCCGGTTCAATGAGAACATAGACGTGAAACTTAAGAGCTTTCCGGTTCTTCGAGAACTTAGACATTTTTAAGAAACGTTGTTCCGAAATGATTTCGAAAAGAGATCCCTAACGCGAGAAGGACTCCCTCAGATGAATGTCACGTGCGCTTAGTGACATAAATAAAGATTCGGCAAAGTCGAACTTGTCGTCTAAGAATTTCCTGCGAGGAAAAGAAATAAAATGAATAAAAATAATTCGATAAATCGTGTTAGTGAAAGAAGGGAGCGATTAAACGTTCGAGAAGCTGTCGGCTTCGAGTTAAGAAAGATATGAACGAGATGATAACAGGAACTTAGTTTTCCAAGAAGTTTTTCTTAAGTCATATTTCTTTTTCTTTTTATGGAATTAAATTCCATATCTCGTCTTAAGCGACGACTACGATTAGTACGAATATCAAGAGTCGTAAACGACAAATTCTTTTGAGAACGGATGTTACTTTTGAATAAGTAACATGAACGAAGTGAAAATACTTTGTTTTAATAAGTGAAAACCGTTAAGAGTTAGTGAGTTAAGAAATAAAAGAAGTAGAAGAATTAAAAAGAGTAATAATATGGTGAAACAAAAAGAATAAAAATAAAAAAAAAAAAATTTGTGAATGTATAAATATATATATATATATATGTTGTTGAGTGCAATTTCTTAAATTGCTAGAAGTCTTAATAAGTGGTCGGCTTAAGTGGTAATGTTACAATTGAATAAGGGTTATTCATTTGTAATTTATGTTTTCGTTAAGATAAGTTGTTTTTCCTACCTGTTACTGATCCGTCTTACCTTAAAACTTTGTAGGATGACTTCCAGTAGTAGCACGGCTTCAGAGACTCAGTCCCCGCCACAGCGTACTTGGGCAGATCAGTTATTAGATAGGTATAGAGATTATGAGGCAAACCCGAGACATGACGTGGGACAGAGGATCAGTTACTTCTCATCAGCTTATTATTCAGTCCGGCATACTATTCCAGCGAGTCAGGCTATACTTGACTTAGTTAGACACTTATCAGACGAGTGGCGCGGATGGGCGCACCGTGCAGCTTGGTACTACTTGGGGATTATCGGCAACGACACGGAGCCGACTGGCAACTATGCTGGATTTGCCTTGTGTGTGCACAGACGTTTCTTTGAGAGCAGGTATATGCTTTCCCTTCCTTTAGTGCCACACATCCCCTACAGTCACTTTCCAGCCGGGACGGAGATTGAAGAGCTTGACGTAGACCCGGATATGTTAGAGTTGTTAGAGTTGCCACCTGACAGTGTACTAGAGGAGCTTGAGGCTGAGTTAGAGCGTCCAGCGGAGGATGAAGAGACTGTTTCTGAGGCACCTACACCCACCGTGTTTACACTCGACGACGGTTTTACTTTGAGAGTGGACCAGCCACTCGAACTTGTTTATGGTTCGGAGACCGAGGAGGAGGATCCGGAAGAGGATCCGGAAGAGGATCCGGAGGAGGATCCGGAGGAGGACCCAGAGGAGGGTTGTTAGGATTTTGCAGACCTTGAAGTAGTTTTGGTTTCTTCTGCAGTTTAGTTAGGTAGTGTTTCATAGCCATGAGCAAATATCAGTAGTAGTGATAGCTTTTGTCCTGTATAGAGTTGGATCAGTAACTAGTTAGTTTTGAAGTACTCTAGCGGATACGAAATTTTTATGAATCGTTTCCGTACTCTAGTAGATGCGGAGTGCAGTTTGTTAGTACACCCAATAAATAGTAGGCAGTCAGCCTAGTTTAGACTAATAGTAGTCTGACCTTTTAGTATAAGTCCTCGTTAGAGGCAAAAGTAATATTTTTTTTTGGATGTATATATATATATGACCCGTAAAGAGGGTTCTTAATCAAGTAAAACTTTCTTATGAATCGAGTAATAAAAAGATTAGAATGCAAAAATGAACTAGTGTAACGAAGAAATGAGCTTAACCCGAAGGTTAAAAGATTAATAAAATGATATCCAGCTAAGTCCGATATGTTGTTCCATGAATTTAATTAAGTTAAGAACGGGCTAGTAAGTGCTAAGCGTGATCAACAGAAGGAAACTAATGAGAGTTTTCAATTCTCCTTTAGACTAAAGAAAATGCCGCCAAGAAATATAAACAATAAGAGAGGTCGAAGACCTGGAAGGCCAAGAGGACGTAGTGGACGTCAGCCAGAAAATGACCAAGGACAGGAACATGAACAGAATACCACTCCATCCCCATCTCCACCCCCATCACCATCACCACCACCTCCACCACAGCCCCGTAGAGATATTGAGGATCTTTTCCTCAAAAGGAACCCTCCAATGTTTAATGGAAATGGAAGCCCTAGCGATGCTGAGCTATGGGAGAGGTCGACTGAGAAAATTTTTAAACTCCTCAGATGTACTGATGAGGAAAGAATGTTGTGTGTCGCTTTCCAACTAATGGGATCGGCAGATTATTGGTGGGAAGCAAGACAGAAAGTGATATCTGCTGAGCATCTGACTCGTTTTTCGTGGGAAGAACTTAAGGAAATTTTCTTTGATAAGTACGTCCCCAAGACGTATAGGGCACAGAAAGAGGCCGAATTTTACAATTTGAAGCAAGGAAAACTAACTGTGACGGAATATGACGTCAAGTTCTGCGAGTTGATGAGGTATGCACCAACATTGGTCGACACTGAGGAGAAGTTATCAAAGAAGTTTCAGGGAGGTTTACGTCATGAGTTGGGAATCGCTTTGGCTAGTCATGGAGGACTAGGTTATTCAGACATATTGGGAAGAGCACTGGAAATGGAGGCTGTCGTGCCTAAAGAAAAGAAGACTGTATCAACTGCGACAGCACCAGCGCAGAGTCAGAATCGAGACTACTACAACAACAACAGCAGCATCTACCAAGGGGAAAAAAAATGGAACGGAGGAGGTAGCGGAGGCTACAGTCAAGGCTATAATAATCAGGGAGGACAAAAAAAGGGGCTATCAACAACCTGCCAACAACAACAACAGTGGCAAAAGGCCGTGGCAGGGAAACAACCAATCAGGGTTGTCCATTCAGGGGAACAGGCAGAACTTGCCATGGAAGGGCAATAATCAGCCAAACCAGCCGCAAGGGCAACAAAGGAGTTTTAATCAGGGAACGAATAACCCAGGGAGGGTTACCATCCCCGTCTGCCCGAAATGCAACCGAGCCCATCCTGGAGTCTGCCAAATGGGTACCCCTAACTGTTTCAACTGTGGACAGAAGGGACATATGAAAAGGGACTGCCCTAAACCGCTTCAAGCAGTACCTCTCCGAGCAATCCAAGCACAACCGCAACAGCCGCCTATGAACCAGCAGCAATTTCAGCAGCATGCACAGCAACAACAAAATGCGAGGGCATGCGCTATCAAACAAAGCGGTCAGCGCAAAGGAAAAGGCAATCTAGCAGGTATGGGAAAAACTTCACAACACTCCCATTAAGATATTGTTTGATACTGGCGCATCGCATTCTTTCATTGCTGGTTCATGTGCCGATAACTTAGGCATCAGACCTGTAAGAGTTGCACAATCTATGAGAGTAGCCACACCTTGGAGAGAGATCACTACTTCCGCACATGTTTGCTCTAACCTAGAATTAGAAATCGGAACTCATAAAATTATAGCGAACAATCTAAATGTTATGATAATGTGAGACGTAGATATAATCTTAGGTATGGATTAGTTGTCAGAAAATTACGCCACGATTCTCAGCAACGAAAGAAAAAAAAAATTCTTTTCAGCCGCCGGGCAAAGAACCGACCGAATTCCACGGAATTTCAATGGGTAGAAACGTACCAATTATATCAGCCCTTCAAGCCACGAAACTTATGAAGAAGAAAGGTACCACAGCCTACCTTGTGTACCTAGTTGGAGAACCAGGAGCCGAGAAGACCATTCAGGACGTAAAGGTCGTGAACGAATACGAAGATGTTTTTCCAGAAGTACTACCAGGATTGCCACCAGATCGTCACGTAGACTTCACGATCGATTTAGAACCAGGAGTAGCACCTAAGTCTAAAGCCCTTACAAAATGGCACCGAAGGAACCAGAAGAGCTCAAAATCCAGTTACGGGAATTACTAGACCATGGTTTTATCAGACCAAGTGTTTCACCTTGGGGAGCACCCGTGCTGTTTGTTAGAAAAAAGGACGGATCGATGAGAATGTGCATCAATTGCCAAAAATTGAACAAGATCACTCTTAAGAACAAATATCCTTTGCCAAGGATCGAGGATCTGTCCGATCAACTTAAGGGTGCAGGAGTCTTTTCCAAGATAGATTTGAGATCAGGGTGTCATCAGCTTAAAATTAAACCTGAAGATGTACCTAAGACCGTTTTTAGAACTCGATATGGCCATTACGAATTTTTAGTAATGCCATTTGGTTTGACCAACGCTCTAGCCATATTCATAGACCTTATGAACAGAGTCTTCCACCCCTACTTGAACAAATTTGTTCTAGTATTCATTGATGACATCCTTATTTACTCTAAAAATGAAACGGAGCATGAGAAACATCTACGGATAGTGTTGGAAACACTAAGAGCTGAAAAACTCTATGCCAAATTCAGTAAACGCGAATTTTGGTTAAAGGAAGTGATGTTCCTTGGACACATAGTATCGACAGGAGGAATCAAAGTGGATCCAGCCAAAAGTAGAAGCAGTGCGAAACTGGAAGACACCAACGAATCAGAATGAGATCAGAAGTTTCTTGGGATTAGCTGGTTATTACAGAAGATTTATCAAGGGATTTTCTATAATCGCTCGCCCAATGACACAGCTATTCAAGAAAGATACCAAGTTTAAGTGGACAGATGAGTGCGAGAAGAGTTTTCAAACTCGTAAGGAAAAGTTAACTACAGCACCAGTACTAGCACTTCCAGATGCAAACAAAGAATATGTGGTTTACACTGACGCATCAAAAAATGGATTAGGTTGTGTCTTGATGCAAGACGGACGAGTTATAGCTTATGCTTCACGACAACTTCGACCCCACGAAGTTGAGTACCCAACCCATGATTTAGAACTTGTAGCCGTAGTGCATGCGCTAAAGATTTGGAGACACCATCTCTATGGTGTAAGAGTTGAGGTATTCACCAATCACAAAAGTCTAAAGTACTTTTTTCGAGCAAAAAGAACTAAACATGAGACAAAGACGATGGCTCGAATTAGTCAAAGATTATGACTGTAGAATTAACTACCATCCAGGAAAAGCTAATGTGGTAGCAGACGCCCTAAGTCGCAAGACTCCAACGAAGTCAGGATGTCTTTTAATAGAAGAAGAAACCTTAATACGAGAATTTGAGAAAATGGATATCAGGGTACTTGACACGCTAGCAACGATAACAAGTCAAATAGCAGCACTAGAAGCTACACCAGTTTTGAGAGAAAGGATCATTAGTGCTCAGAGAAAAAGATGAGTCAATGAAGAAGTTACGAGTAAGGATAAGGACAGATAAACCAGAAGGATATTCTGAAGCTCTAGACAATGCAATACTTTACGAAGGCAGGAATTGTATTCCCGACAACGACAACGAATTGAAGAACGAAATCTTGAGTGAGGCTCACGATACGCCTTACACAGCACATCCAGGAAGTACAAAAATGTACCAAGATTTGAGAAAAAACTTTTGGTGAAACGGAATGAAACGAGACGTTGCCTCGTTTATAGAAAGATGCCTAGCATGACAACAAGTTAAGGCTTTACACCGACGACAGTATGGATTGCTACAGTCGTTGGATGTCCCAGATTGGAAATAGGAAGGCATAGCTATGGACTTTGTCACAGGCTTGCCTAAATCGAAATAGGGAGACACAGCAATTTGGGTAATAATTGATAGACTTACAAGTCAGCATACTTCTTACCGATTCAGACTACACATGGATCTGAGAGACTAGCTCAGTTGTATGTCAGAGAGATTGTACGTCTGCATGGAAAACCGAAGGTCATAATATCAGTCAGAGAGAACGATCCAGATTTTAGTCGATACGTTAAGAACAGTGGTTTTAGGACCGAGGCACAAATTGGGAAGAAATTCTACACTTAATTGAGTTTGCCTACAATAACAAGCTATCAAACCACGATAGGAATGGCACCGTTTGAGGCTTTGTATGGGAGAAAGTATAGATCACCACCTTATTGGGACGAAGTAGGTGAGAGAAAGAACCTAAGCCCAGATGCGATAAATGAGATGATCGAGATAGTTCGATAGATTCTAGATAGAATGAAAGAAGCCCAGAGCCGACAGAAATCGTATACAGACGACCGTCGAACTAGCCTTAAGTTTGAAATAGGAGATAAAGACTTTCTTAAGATATCCCCGACCAAAGGAATCCTTAGGTTCGGAGTTAAGGGTAAGTTAAGACCCAGGTTTATAGGACCTTATGAAATCCTCGAGAGAATAGGATCAGTCGCGTATAGATTGGCCTTACCGCCAAGTCTAGGAAGTATTCATAACGTTTTTCATGTTTCTCAGTTGAGAAAATATATTTATAATCCTAAGCACGTTATTAGTCAGCAAGACGTAGTTCTTGAATCTGACCTAAGCTACGAAGAAAAGACGATATCGATCTTGGATAGAAAAATTCAAGAATTAAGAACCAAGTCGAACAAAGTCTCTTGGAGATAACTTTGTTTTACTTATTAGGAGTCTCAAGTATTCGAGTAGTTTAAAATTGTATCTTCCTCTAGAAGATTGAGTTCCAAGCTAAGTTGAAGAGTTTCCAAAGATTTCTTTTTAAGAAGTAGTTGTGTGTGCAATTCGAGAATTTGCTGCTCGATTTAGAAAAGTAAAATCTGTATGAAGTAATCAATAGAGCGAGACAGAAGTTCCATGTGATTGAGGGACTGTTATGTGGACTTGATCAACCCACATAATAAGAAACTCAGTAATATGGGTCTTATGCCCCGCTAATAAAGCTTTTTAAATATGGTATAAGTGGTTTAAAGAGACGAATGTCACTAACATATAAGTAGCTTATAACGACGTCATTCCTTTTCTTTTCATTTCATTCTTTGTAGTGTTCGCCTTGTTCGAACCCTGCGATATCCTCATCTTTTTGCGGAAGATAAGCAAATTTCGGGACGAAATTTTTCGTAAGGGGGGTAGGATGTAATGCCCCGTAAAATCCTTGCGTACTAATATTTAAAGTTAACCAAATAGATGGCTTTGCACGCCTAAGTTTACAATTTCTTAATTCTAAAAGCTAACGGTCGAACCCGTTAATAAAAAAAAAAAAATTACAGAAGTCGGCTAGACGACTACCGTATTAGGGGTTAGCACATACGAAAAGTTTTAGTTTGTAATTTCGGAAAGGAAAATTGTCTAATTTTTACGTTTACAAAATCGCAAATACAAACACGTCGAGAAAATTTGTTTTTACGTTTTTCCGGACGGAACTCGGACTTGTCGTCCCGAGTTTTTGTCAAAATAAATTTTATAAATTTATTTTCTATTTAAGTTATACGTTAGAATTTGTAAGTCAAATCGAATCGCGACGATTTTTTGTACCGAACAACGTTTTTCGTCGTTCGTTTTCCCGTAACGTCGGATCGTGCCGGAAAAACCCGTAAATCCTCTAAAAATTCTGCATGCATGCCGCCACCTCATCCCTTCTAGTGGAAGACATGCATGCTTGTCATTACTTAATTTAATGACACCTAAACCTACCTATATGCATGGTCAACATTTAATCATTTCACTTTTGGAACAAAACCTTTTTCATCTCTCTCTCTCCACTCTCTCTCGGCCACTCTCTCCCTCTCTCCCTCAACTTCATCTTCTTCATCACTTCAATCCTCCATTGAAGAACACTCTTAAGAGCTTGAAGAACTCACACAAACCATCCATCCATCCATTCAATTCCATACCTTCCTTCATTAAAACTTAAGGTAATTTCATCCTCTACAATCCTATCCATTTAGTTTCTTTTCTTTTCTTCTTCTCCTTGTTCGATTTTTTTTAGAAGTTGGAATGGAAGAATTGATCTTGAAATAGTGTAATTAGATATACTAGATATGATATTTATGGATTGAAAATGATCAAAAATAAGAAACCTAACTTTTGTGTGAATGCAGAATTTTTTTTGGGAAATTGTAGGATTTTAGTTTTTCTTCTTTTGATCATGAATTCATGCTTAGTAGAGGTTTAATTAGTGTATGAGATGAAAAGGGATTGAAAGCCCCATGCTATTATGAAATTTAGTTAGGGTTTGAAGTATGGAATTAGGGGTTTTTGCATGTTAAGTAATAATAGAATTTCAATTGTTTAATTGGTGATATAAGAGTATGTTTAGTAAATAAATGTTGTTATTTTGAAAAGAAAATCATCCCCTTAAAGTATGTATGAAATCAGAAAATTTATAAGATAATTAGGAGTTTATGCATGTTAGATATAAATGATGAATTGTTAGTGGAATATTGTTACAAATCATGTTAATCGATAATAGGAATTTATTGGTAATTTTCTAAAAATGTTTAATGGAATGTAAGAGACAAAGATCACTATATAAACTGAGTTATAAAGATGTTAAGACATGTTAGCATGCATGAAAACGATTCCTATTAGACGTAGATTAACGTCGTAAAATTTGAACGAAAACCGACGACTTTTAAAGATCGCGTAAGAGACGAATATCTAGATGTAACTAATAATCGGGAAGTCGGATGAAAATTCTAACTTGATATTATTGTTTATAATGAAATTCGGAACATCTTTCTAGTTGACATCGTAAGCATCCGAGTTCATATAATATGGGTTAAAGTGATAATCGGGAACTAGAACACGTTTGGAATTTCTTTGTTGGTATAGTACTTGATAGTTAAAATCCGACGTTAGAACGTCGTGCCTTTGAGCAAGTGAGAAGGAGTTTGTCACGTACGGTGGTACGTGATAACTGCCTTGAGAGTTCAGTTTCTAAAAAAGTTGAGTACGAGGATTTAAAACGAACCTAAAACGTTATACGGCGAACTTATCAATAAGCTAGGGTTTCACGGCAGTTTTGCGACTCCTGCCGGAAACTGTAATAACTTCCGGCTCGTTTATCGGATTTGTGATCCGTAAATTGGAGCAGAAACTAGACTTCCTAAGCTTTCTAGTGGTACAGGGCTCACCCCCTGTTTCCAAGTCCTCTGTTCTGGACAGCCTCCAGAGTTACTAGACTGTGCAGTAGAAATTTCAGTTTCTTGATTTCTAAGTTGTTTAGTTCACAACTTAGTTTCTTTTGATCGTTTAAGCCGTCTTATCTAACGGATACCTTCTATCTGACCCTAGAGTCAAGGACCAGACCTTTAATGATGAAAACCAGTCGAGATTGTATCTTATATCTTATTTTTTTTTAAAGAAGTAATGAACGAGAAATATTCATAAGTCGTAAAGTGAGCTATAAATGAAAATCGCCTAAGTTGGTTCTTTCCAATTTAGTTTCTTATAATCTTTAAAGTCATTTTAAGACATCAACAACCTTCTCTTCTGACCCGAGAGTCGAGTACGAGATCTTTCAAGTTCTAAACGAGATTGGTACGAGTCTCGTTTCCCGTTAAGTAAAACGAATCTAGTAAGCGTGCAAATGCCAAAAGAACAAAATGACTAGAACTTTCTTCGATTCTCTTTCTTCGAGTATCTTTTACGAACCGTTTTTAAGTATATTTTATTTTACGATGAAGGAGGAAGCCAACTGTAGAGAAAGGACAGAAGATCTCAAGTTGGAAGCGTTTGTTTTAAGTTCTGTAAAATAAGGTGGGCTTTTATCTATACCAAATAAAATGTGGGTTTTTCCACAGCTCGAAAGTATTATTTATTGCTTTGATATCTGTGTTTTCAAAGTGATAATATGGCATAAACTGTTTCAACTATTTTATGTGAGTTCTCTTGTACCTATCTGAGTTAACATTCGTGTTTTCCAGATTTCTGAGTTAACCTTCGGGTTTTCCAGACTTTTAGAGTTAGTCTATTTTAGATTAACTAACGATCGGATCTGAGTTAGCTGCTAAGTGCTTTCCAGAGTTAGTGCACTTTGTAACCTGTGGTGTATGTAGTATCCTGTTGAGGGGTAGCCAGCCACGGTGAATTAGTTTGGGTCAAGATTGAACATAGCATACCTAAAAATACTTGGCCAAGTGAGTTATGAGAAAAAGTCAGAAAATGTTTATTAGACACGGATTCTTTCAATAAAACCCCGTGTGCTACGCTTATGATATGCCATATTTATCTATATTTATAAGTATGTTTTCAGCATCGTGCCCACTAAGTACGTTTGTACTTAGCCCTGCATTGCTTTCTAAATGTGCAGGTTGAAGCGACGGTGAGCGGCGACGGTTGGTGTTGAGTTAGAAGATAGGATGATTAGTAGAACCCCTTCCGCTGCCAAACTTTGATTTCCTCTTGAGTTGTACTTTGAAACAATATTCAGTAGTCTACGTCTGTACATGTGAACTTAGGTTCTTTTGTACTCTTATCGAGTAATCCTTAGGGATTAACTCTTCCTCTTTCATATTAAAGTCTTGTTCATAGTCTATCGATGTTTATCATGTATGTTTAGTCAGTTAGCCCCCTTTTTCCCCGCTTCTTTAATCCAACCCCAGTCGCACCCCGGCTTCTGCCGTCCCTCGGGATTTGGGGGCGTGACAAATTGAGTGATGTTTTGATCAATGAAATGATTGTATATTATGTCGAATAAGATGTCGAATAATAAGTTGAAAGAAGATTAATTAAATAATTATTTGAGTACGTTGTTTCCAACCAAGCGAATAAAAAGATAAACAGAGATAATAATTAGAGGAACAATAGTCGAGATAAGAAATGAGGATCGAATTAAAAATGAATAAGAAATCCAAATTTTATAAGAGTTAATAATAATTAAAGAGAAATTTTGTTAATTGAATAAAAGTTATAAAATACCTTATAAGATAACGGATGTAGAACAAAGCGTTGTCTATAAACAAGAAAAATAGAATTAATGGTTTGAGCCTTCATAAAAGGAAATGTATAATCGAGTTAGGTTTTAAGATCTAAATTAAATGATTATTAATGTGTCTTGAAGTATGCTTGATTTATGTAAATTCATTATATGATTGAATAAGTGTTTAAATGCATGATATTAGTTATGTTGTGAAAAATAATTGAATGATTGAATTATTAATTGTTAAATCAAGAATTGATTAAAGCCTTTGAAAGAAAGCTCGAGTAATAGAATATAGACGATGACATTATTAATTAGAATGAGAAAAATGTACAATGTTGAGTAGTAAAGTTAACCAATTCGAGTAGAGTTAATAATTTAAAGACGAGAACGCGAGATTCTTTAGAAAAGTTAGAGCAAAGAGAGAGACGACTCAAGTAGAAGTCCATCAGTTAAAGTCCAACGCCTTTGTGTCCGTCGTTCATATATCTTATTTTCCTATCGATGTCGAACTGTGAAGGATCGAGCCGGACGGATCATTAAACGAGGACAAATAGCCCTAAACCACCTAGCTAGTTCTTCGGAAGTCAGGTGGGCTTTTCTGAACCAAAACTATCGATGAAAATTAGTTATGTTACTGAGTATTATGATAAGATTTCAAATGTGATTGACTTGCCGTTTTTATTGAAGTTAGTATGTGTTATCATCTATTTATATGGAGATGTTATTATCCTGTAAAAAGCAGGAACCCACGTGTGGTATATGTTGAGGTGACTGTGAGCCTTGCTTCAGTTAGGCCGGTCACAGTGCTCGAGAAGGAGGCCTACTTCTCGGCACAATGAAATTGTTTGTGATAGATGATACATACTGTTATATTATATGATATTTGACTGCGCAGTCTGTTTTAAAGAAAATGTTTTGACATGAACAAGTAAACTGTTTTTAAAACTGTTTATATACTTGTGATGTTCGACAAGGCAAGTTCAATTTTATAGCTTTAAGAAGCATCTTTATTCAAATGTTTTGGCTTGTGTTCACTGAGTACGAAGTACTCAGCCCTGCGTGTGTTTCTAAACATGCAGGTTGACTGGATGGCAATGGCGTGGATACTTGGTGGTGTGGTTTGGTTTTGTTGGTTGAGTTTAGTTGAATTTCAGACTGGCATTTGTACGTCTTCATACGTGCAAGTGTTGGGTATTGATGCAAGTTTCCGCTGCAACCCTTTTGAATTAATGACTGTTGATGCTAGTACTTTAATACTCATGTTTTTGATCCCGAGCGTTGTGCTCGAAGACTTTGAATACTTGTTGAATTCGTAACTCTTTAACTTGTAATTCCGAGCGATGGGCTCGTAATTTGAATTGTTGTTGAACATGATCCTTTAACTTGATATACATTCGTATGCTTTCTCTTTTTGTTGGAATTCCTTTCCCATCAGCATGAATTACTTGTTTGAATTCCTGTTGTAGGTGAAGTTAAGATGCTCGGTAGTTATTTCATTATGCTTTTGGAAAATCAAATTCGATTGTCTTGTCTTCCATTTTTGTTTTCCCCGAGCATGTTCCCTTATTTGAGTTAGTTGTTAGTTGTTTAGGTTAGTTGTTGTTCGTAAGTCGCACCTCGAGAGTCGGGGCGTGACAGGTTGGTATCAGAGCAAGGCTTTTACTTGTTCTAAAGTCTGTTATTCTTTGATGAGTTGAGTCTAGATTTAATTCATAGATTTATTTGAGTCAGTAAACCACACCAAGTTATCCTCCATCTCATCCGAAAACTAGGTATGTCTTATTTCCTAAAAGTTTTCCTTTCAAGTTAAAATGATGTTTGAGTTATTAAATGTTGAGAATTTCTTTAAAGTTATTTATTGAGTTGTGATGTTTTAAGATGAATTTGCTAAATTGATTAATAACTAGATTGCTTTAGAATGTCCTCCCCTTTGCGAGTGCGTGTGAAAAGATCGGAAAGAATAAGGCGTGTGTGCGATTGGTTATGTGATTTGGAAATGCCCAAAAATCCCTTTTTGGAACGCAGAAATGAGTATGTAGTAGAATTTATAATATGTTCGATTAATTGTTAAGTGTGCTTATGCGTTTAAAATTCGTATAGGATGGACAACGTTGATTGGATGCAGGAGTATACGCGAGAATGGAAAACAATGAGTCTTTAGCAAAATTCTTAGCACGATACCATACGATTTAGGGAAAAGTCCAGTATATGACGTAGGACCGTTAGAAAGCATGACGCACCTGATTCAAGCTCTACCACAAGAATGGAAGGACTGGGCAGCATCTCTTGTCCCTCGATTTCTAAGCTACCGTTATTTCGACCGAACCCTATACGGCGATGTGAATGCTTTTATCTCCGCGATTTCAGCTCGTTTTATGTCTTATGGCGCTCCTCCGCCCAAACCTTATGAAGATGATACTCCAAGTTTATTGAATGACTTTGTTCGTAATACTTCACCAATTCCTCCAAGTGGAACTGTTTCTCTCCACATCAATTCGCCACCACAAACTATTCTTGAACCTCGGAATCCCCTCGCAGATTATCCATTTGTAAGTGGTGTGCTTTTAACTTAATTTTCTTGATTCCTTTGTTTTTTGACTTATCAACATTGCAGCCGAGTGGATGTAATGGAAATTCTTCTTCAAATGAGGACCAAATAGATGCTTATTTGAATCATCCGCAAGCGACCTTTTTAAGCCATCCTAGAGCAGAATCCTCTAGTCAAGCCCGCTCAAGCGACGATAAAGAGAATGGAAGTGAACCAGTTGATGCAGCGACTGTAGGAACAGGATATCTTCAGACTCTACCCAGCAATGTCTTTCCTACTTCTTTTGCTCATACATCTATCTCTCCATCAAGGCCAGAAGACGAGCATGACTCTCAGATTGGCGTTTCCACCGATGCAGCTCTCCACCGTCACCAAGAAGAGAATCCCAATACCCTGCCTTGGGTCGAATCCGAGCTAGCTGCGATGAATTATACCTTGGAAGATTGCGAAGAAGCCTTGAGAGAAGCTGAGCGCGAGTGTTTCGCCATAGAGGATGATAATGTCGAGGAAGATGATGAGCAGTTTGAAGGCCAAATGCGTGAAGAAGAAGAGGAGGAAGAAGAGGACCCCGAAGAAGATGAGGAGACTATAGAGCACTACGGAGTGGATCCCGAAGCGGAGCAGTACGATGATAACGGACCAAGTGAAGATGACTCCTGTGTGTAGGAGTGTTCCAAGAAAGTTGTTGAATTCAAGTGTTTTTAATTCGAGTGTGTTGAGAGTTGAACTCTTTTATTTATTTCAGTGGTGATGTAATTTGGAGTGAAGACTATCATAATTTGACTAGGAAAAAGGGAAATTTTTTTCAAGTAAATTCCCTAATTATTATAAGTCCTCGAGAAGGTCGTTGTTAAGCGATTAGAAGTTGAAACATTAAGTTCTTTGAATTGAAGTTGAATTTTCTGAGTTATTGAATCGAATTGAATATTTGAATATGAAGTGATGATATTTGCTTTGTGATTATGATTGATTGTTTCGAGAATATATGATGATATGAGTATATGACGATTACTAGAAACTGAATGAGATGCATGTATTTATAAGAAATTGAAGTAATGAATTATTTGAGAAAATTTTAAATTGTTATTAATTATTCTAAGTACCGATCGAGAATCGTGTTCCTCCCAAAAGAGATATGTGTTCAGAATCGAGAAAGGTTCCCTGTGAACTAAAGATCTAGAGTGGTTAAAATTTTTCCCTTGTTATAATTTTTAGAATGTCGCCAAGACGCAGAAACGTAAGAATTCCCGAAGACAATCCAGAAGGGCAGCGTGACCCTACTCCGCCCCCTCAAAATGAAAGACGAGTCGAAGAACTTTTTCTCCGACAAAATCCCCCAACGTTTGACGGTAAAGGCAGTCCGGCTGATGCCGAAGACTGGATTCGTTCTTTGGAGCGAATTTTCTGTTTCCTCCGTTGTTCCGATCGCGAGAGTTTGGAATACATGGCGTATCAGCTGAAAGGAACAACCGACTATTGGTGGGAAGCAAAGCAGAGGATGTACTCTCCCAAAGAACGTGAAGAATTGTCATGGGATCAGTTTAAGGAAGCCTTATACGAAAAGTTCGTGCCAAGAAGTTACCGTAAGCAGAAATCCAATGAGTTTACCAATCTGAAGCAGGGAAAAAGATCTGTAGCTGAGTTTGACCGAGAATTTTGCGAGTTAGCCCGATTTGCGCCCGATATGGTCGATACCGATGAGAAGATGTGCGAGTTATTTAGAGCAGGACATAGGCAAGATATTCGAGTGGTTCTCGCCAGCCAAAGTGGTTTGACGTACGCTGAAGCTTTAAACCGAGCTTTAGATATGGAGTTGGCAATGCAACCGGAAAAAGGATCGCAACCCCCAGCGAATCCCCAACCACAAAGCCAGATGATCACGACCACGTCTGCTCAACATACCCAGTTCAGCCAATTCAGAAAGAGGAAAGGGAAGTGGAATAGTGGAAATCAACCAACCAAGAAGCAGTGGCAAGGAAAGAGCCAACCGCAGCCCCAGAAGGGAAAGGCACCACAGACGAACCGAGGCAACCTACCCATCGGACCTTTAGGATTCCCTCCCTGTGCGAAATGCGAAAAGATGCATCAAGGCATTTGTAAGAGCGGAAGCAACGTTTGCTACACTTGTGGTCAACCTGGTCATTTCTCAAACCAGTGCCGAAGTAAGCAACAAGGGTTTAGAAGCGGAAGACCAAACCAATTCCAGCCGTCGCAGATGAAAGCTATCGAGGCAGCTCCTCTGCAGAAGTTTGTTCCACGTCAACGTAAGCCGCCGCAGCCAAGGCAGCAACCTCCTCAGCAAGAACCGCCGCTTTTCCAAAGAACGTACGCGATTGAGCAGAAACCGCAGGAAAAGGAGAAAGGAAATTTGGCAGGTATGGGAAAGCTTAACAACATACCTGTTATTGTTTTGTTCGATACCGGAGCTTCACATTCGTTTATATCTAGTATTTGCGAGAGAACCTAGAACTAGAAGTAGAAGAATCGAATCAGATGCTTAGTGTCGCAACCCCTTTAGGAAAGTCTGCGTTAGTTTCACGTGTTTGTTCGAATCTAGGATTTGAAGTCGGAAACCGTAAGTTAGTCGCGAAATCCCTGAATGTGATCCAGATGCGTGACGTTGATATAATCCTAGGAATGGATTGGCTAACCGAGAAATTTGTGACGATCCGATGCGACTTGAGGCAGATATCGTTTAAACCCCCTGGAGAAGAATCAACCATAGATTTCGGAGTGGAAAAAAGAGTGAAGAAAAGCGTACCGATAATTTCAGCCATGAAAGCGCAGAGTTTGATGCGGAAGAGAGGTACCCAAGCATACTTAGTCTATCTTAATAAGGACGAGAATCATGAGTTGAGTATCGATGATGTTCCAATCGTAAGAGAATTCAAGGATGTGTTTCCAGAAGTGTTACCAGGCTTACCCCCTGATCGTCAACTAGAGTTTTCAATCGATTTAGAACCAGGATCAGCCTCGATATCCAAGGCACCGTATAGAATGGCCCCAAAGGAAATTCAAGAGTTGAAGATCCAACTACAAGAATTGTTGGACTTAGGCTATATTCGACCGAGTGTATCGCCTTGGGGTGCTCCAATTTTGTTCGTAAAGAAGAAGGATGATAGTTTAAGGATGTGCATAGACTACCAAGAGTTAAACAAGATTACGCTGAAGAATAAATATCCTTTGCCAAGGATAGATGATTTGTTTGACCAGCTAAAAGGAGCCGGTGTTTTCTCCAAGATTGACTTAAGGTCTGGATACCACCAACTGAAGATCAAGCAAGAAGATATTCCAAAGACTGCTTTTAGAATGAGATATGGACATTACGAATTCATAGTAATGCCATTTGGATTAACAAATGCCCCGGCAGTGTTCATGGATATGATGAATAGAGTTTTTCACGAATATTTGGATAAGTTCGTGATTGTCTTTATAGATGACATTTTGGTGTATTCAAGAAGTGAAGCTGAGCATGAGGAACATTTAAGGATGGTGTTAGAAACCCTTAGAGCGGAAAAGCTGTATGCCAAATTCAGTAAGTGCGAATTTTGGTTGAAAGAAGTAAATTTCTTAGGACATGTCGTTTCGTCCGAAGGAATCCAAATGGATATGGAGAAAGTGAAAGCTGTGCAGGATTGGAAGTCCCCGACGTCAGTGCATGAAATCCGTAGTTTCCTTGGTTTGGCAGGATACTACCGGAGATTCATTGAAGGATTCTCTAAGATCGCGAAGCCGATGACGAGCCTGTTGAAGAAAGAAACGAAGTTCACGTGGACGGAAGAGTGTGAGAAAAGTTTTCAAGAACTCAAGACGAGATTGACGACAGCCCCAGCTTTAGCCCTACCCGAGCCAGATAAGGACTACATTGTTTATACAGATGCACCTGCTCAAGGACTAGGATGTGTGCTAATGCAAAATGGAAAAGTGATTGCATATGCTTCCAGGCAACTCAAACCTCATGAAGAGAAGTATCCAACCCATGACCTAGAATTAGTAGCCGTCGTTCATGCTTTGAAGATATGGCGACATTACCTCTATGGAGCGAAGTGTGAGATATTCTCGGATCACAAGAGCCTGAAGTACTTCTTCGAGCAGAAGGAGTTAAACATGAGACAGAGAAGATGGCTTGAGCTAGTGAAAGACTACGATTGCAAGATATCTTACCATCCCGGTAAAGCGAACGTAGTAGCTGACGCGTTAAGTAGAAAGAGAAGGAAGGAAAATTCGGACAGGATCGAGTTAGGATTTCTTTTAACCGACGAAGTCGAGCTGATGGAAGAATTTGCGAAGATGAAGATTGAAGTAATCGTACCGCCAACGACAGTAGATCAAGTGATTGCTACCTTAGTAGTGATGCCTGACTTAAGAACCCACATCGTAGAAGGCCAAAGAAGAGACGAAGAAATGGAAAAGTTACGAAGGAAGGTGAGAAGTGGAGAAGTTAAAGATTTTGCAGAGTCAAGCGATAATGCGTTGTTATATCAAGGAAGAATTTGTGTGCCTAGCGATGACAAGTTGAAGAATGAAATAATGAGTGAAGCTCATGAAACCCCGTATACAGCTCACCCCGGCAGCACGAAGATGTACCAAGACCTAAAGAACCAGTTTTGGTGGAATGGAATGAAGACGGATGTGGCATTGTTTGTTGAAAGATGTCTAGCTTGTCAGCAAGTGAAGTCCTTACATCAAAGACCGTATGGACCTCTACAGCCGTTACCAGTCCCAGATTGGAAGTGGGATGGAATCACAATGGATTTTGTAACAGGTTTACCAAAATCAAGAAGAGGAAATACAGTAGTATGGGTGATAGTGGATAGGTTGACGAAGTCTGCTCATTTCATACCTATTCCACACACCTATGGATCAGCCAAGTTAGCCGAGATCTACATCAAAGAAATTGTGAAATTGCACGGAGTTCCGAAGACGATTACCTCTGATAGAGATTCGAAGTTCACCGCCCGTTTTTGGGAAAGTTTCCACAAAGAGTTGGGAACCCAATTGCAGTTCAGCACTGCTTACCATCCTCAAACCGATGGTCAGTCCGAGCGAACGATTCAAATTCTCGAAGATATGTTGAGAGCCGTCTTGTTAGATAAAGGAGTCGAGTGGGAAAAAGTCTTACCTCTTGTTGAGTTCGCATACAACAATAGCTATCAGAATACGATAGGAATGGCCCCTTACGAAGCTCTTTATGGAAAGAAGTGTAGATCGCCTTTGTATTGGAGTTAAGTAGGTGAAAGGAAAGTGCTAGGGCCAGAAGCGATTGAGGAAATGATAGAGTCTGTGCGTCAAATCCGTGAGAAGATTAAAGAAGCTCAGAGTCGACAAAAGTCGTATGCCGATAATCGAAGATCCAAGTTGGAGTTTGAAAAAGGAGTTTATCGTTTTGGAGTTAAAGGAAAGCTTAGGCCTCGTTTTATAGGACCGTACGAGATCCTCGAGAGGATTGGATCCGTATTGTACCGTTTAGCGTTACCGCCTAGTTTTGAAAGTTCGCATAACGTGTTTCACGTATCGTAATTGAGAAAGTACGTCTTTGATCCGAAGCATGTAATACGCCAAGAAGATATCGAGATGAAGCCCGATCTAAGCTACGAGGAGAAACCCGAAGAGATTTTAGATTATAAAGTCCAGCAGCTTAGAACGAAATCGATTCCCTTAGTGAAAGTCAAATGGTGTAATCATGATCTCGAAGAAGCCTCTTGGGAACTCGAAGAAAAGATGAAAGCAAAGTATCCCGAGTTATTTTCTTAAGGTCAGTAAATTTTGGGACGAAATTTTTTTTAAGAGGGTGAGGATGTGATACCCCGAGTTTTTATACCTTTAGAGAGCGTGTAATTAACCGAGTGAGTTAAAAGATGAGAATTTAAGAGTAAAATTTTTCTTTTCTAAACGAAGAGAATTGAATAAAATGTTTAAATTGCCTTGTGAATCTTGTGTGAATTTATCTGTTCTATTTATCTGAGATGATGATGATGTGATATGCTTGTTGAGTTGTTTATATGAAAATGAGTATGAGATTAAATTCCCGAAAAATCCCGAGGAGTTTGTTTGATTGAGATAACGTAACGTTAATCGCCGAGAAATATGTTTACGCCGATGAACCTAGAATAGAATTGAATTAGAGTCTTCTAACTTAGAATTTCTTTTAAGATCACTGAGATAGGGTAAGAACTTATCCGAGAATTGAGAAGAGTAATGAGGAGTTAATCTTTAAAAGGATTAATAAACGGATTAATAAGCCGACTAAATTCTTTTGAAATTTAAAAGACTAAATGATCGAAACCCTTAATCTTTTAATTGAGACGTGAAATAGGATTGAGATGCTTAGTGTCAATAGTGAGACGAGAAGAGGTTAGACTAGTTTATAGTATAAAAAGAAATTAATACGAATCGTTTTATCCGGAAAACCTTTACGACCGGATAATTAACACCCGTATCGACACGACGAAGACACGTGTCACACACCTCTCACTCCCTCACGCCACCTCACTCATCCTCTCACATCAATCTTCAATTTCCAAGACTAATTGCCATGATTATGTTTTCTTCATGATCTTAGCAAAAGTCTACATGCAAGATCACATCATATCACATCACACCAAGTTCCAACACTAATTTGCCATCATTTTTATTCTAAATGTTTATGATCATGTGCATCCAAAAGCTATTTCCTATCTATTCATCTCTCACTCTTTCGATCTCTCTCTTATTGCCAAGAGATCATTTTATTCATTCATCTAACACACTACTCTCCATCAAGAAACAAAAAAGAAAGAAAAACTCCCTCTCTCTCTCTAATGCCGTGAGGCATACACACTCACACACACTTGGAAATTCTTCCATTCAAGCCTTGAATTCAAGCTTGAATCACATGCAAATCAAGAGAAGGTCATTACCACCATCTTAATCCTTCCAATCTTCATGTAAAAGGTAATAATCCTTCAAGATCTTGAATTGAAATCCAATTATCATTCCCCATTTTTCTTCATTTTGGCTCTTAAGCCCTAAAAGAGATGGATGACTAATTCCATGTTATTCTTTTTGAGGATTCAGGAAGACTTCCTTCTTCTCTTCAAGTCCAAGCTTTGAAGCTTCACATTCCATCCATTTCAATTCCAAGAGCCAAGGAGAAGGATCCCTTTTAAATTAAAGTATGAAAAATTCATTTGACTAGTTGTAAATATGTATGTCTCTAAGTCCTAAAAGAAAGAACTATGCATGCATGCTATTTAAATTATGTTTAGGCAAACTTAGGATATGCATGTGATAATCGAGTGTAATCGTTAGAAGAATCGAATATTAGGTTTAATCGGTGAATTAAAGAACGAAAAAGAAACTAAAACCCTAAAAGAATTAAAGAATGCCGAAAATTATAGTAAAAATAGGAGAAATATGAATTTCTTGAGTTATTATTATTTTGATGCTTGATTTATTATTTTTGTCATGTTGAGAATGAGATTTCATACAAGAAAAATTGAGAAATAAAATGCACAAAAATGTGCATGTGTGTGCCGTGTGATTTGATCAAAAATGGAGCTTTTATTTTGTTGATTTTGTTGATGAATTGAGTGATATTTTGATCAATGAAATGATTGTATATTATGTTAGTATAATCATACATGTGTTTAAGTTAAGAAAATGAGATTGCATGTTGAAGTTTTGAAAGATGAAAGATGTATAAAAAGATATATCAATTAAATGTCATTGTATTAAAATTTAAAGACTTGAAATTTTTACTAAAACTACAACAAAAAGATCTTTTATAACTTAACTAATAAAGTGAGCTAATTCATAAAAATATTTATCAAAAGATAAAGAAATTATTAAGTAAGAAATGGCTTAAAGGTTTAAAACAAGTAAAGAAGAAATTATTAAAGAAATAAGCAAAAATAGAGAAAATCGAGTTTAAAAAGAATTAATCGATAAGAAGTAAAGAAAAGATGCTAGACGAGTTAAGATAGATACTCGTATAAGTTAATCAAGAAAATAAGGATAAAATAAGATGTCGAATAATAAGTTGAAAGAAGATTAATTAAATAATTATTTGAGTACGTTGTTTCCAACCAAGCGAATAAAAAGATAAACCGAGATAATAATTAGAGGAACAATAATCGAGATAAGAAATGAGGATCGAATTAAAAATGAATAAGAAATCCAAATTTTATAAGAGTTAATAATAATTAAAGAGAAATTTTGTTAATTGAATAAAGGTTATAAAATACCTTATAAGATAACGGATGTAGAACAAAGCGTTGTCTATAAACAAGAAAAATAGAATTAATGGTTTGAGCCTTCATAAAAGGAAATGCATAATCGAGTTAGGTTTTAAGATCTAAATTAAATGATTGTTAATGTGTCTTGAAGTATGCTTGATTTATGTAAATTCATTATATGATTCAATAAGTGTTTAAATGCATGATATTAGTTATGTTGTGAAAAATAATTGAATGATTGAATTATTAATTGTTAAATCAAGAATTGATTAAAGCCTTTGAAAGAAAGCTCGAGTAATAGAATATAGACGATGACATTATTAATTAGAACGAGAAAAATGTACGATGTTGAGTAGTAAAGTTAACCAATTCAAGTAGAGTTAATAATTTAAAGACGAGAACGCGAGATTCTTTAGAAAAGTTAGAGCAAAGAGAGAGACGACTCAAGTAGAAGTCCATCAGTTAAAGTCCAACGCCTTTGTGTCCGTCGTTCATATATCTTATTTTCCTATCGATGTCGAACTGTGAAGGATCGAGCCGGACGGATCATTAAACGAGGACAAATAGCCCTAAACCACCTAGCTAGTTCTTCGGAAGTCAGGTGGGCTTTTCTGAACCAAAACTATCGATGAAAATTAGTTATGTTACTGAGTATTATGATAAGATTTCAAATGTGATTGACTTTCCGTTTTTATTGAAGTTAGTATGTGTTATCATCTATTTATATGGAGATGTTATTATCCTGTAAAAAGCAGGAACCCACGTGTGGTATATGTTGAGGTGACTGTGAGCCTTGCTTCAGTTAGGCCGGTCACAGTGCTCGAGAAGGAGGCCTACTTCTCGGCACAATGAAATTGTTTGTGATAGATGATACATACTGTTATATTATATGATATTTGACTGCGCAGTCTGTTTTAAAGAAAATGTTTTGACATGCACAAGTAAACTGTTTTTAAAACTGTTTATATACTTGTGATGTTCGGCAAGGCAAGTTCAATTTTATAGCTTTAAGAAGCATCTTTATTCAAATGTTTTGGCTTGTGTTCACTGAGTACGAAGTACTCAGCCCTGCGTGTGTTTCTAAACATGCAGGTTGACTGGATGGCAATGGCGTGGATACTTGGTGGTGTGGTTTGGTTTTGTTGGTTGAGTTTAGTTGAATTTCAGACTGGCATTTGTACGTCTTCATACGTGCAAGTGTTGGGTATTGATGCAAGTTTCCACTGCAACCCTTTTGAATTAATGACTGTTGATGCTAGTACTTTAATACTCATGTTTTTGATCCCGAGCGTTGTGCTCGAAGACTTTGAATACTTGTTGAATTCGTAACTCTTTAACTTGTAATTCCGAGCGATGGGCTCGTAATTTGAATTGTTGTTGAACATGATCCTGTAACTTGATATACATTCGTATGCTTTCTCTTTCTGTTGGAATTCCTTTCCCATCAGCATGAATTACTTGTTTGAATTCCTGTTGTAGGTGAAGTTAAGATGCTCGGTAGTTATTTCATTATGCTTTTGGAAAACGAAATTCGATTGTCTTGTCTTCCATCTTTGTTTTCCCCGAGCATGTTCCCTTATTTGAGTTAGTTGTTAGTTGTTTAGGTTTGTTGTTGTTCGTAAGTCGCACCTCGAGAGTCGGGGCGTGACAACGGGTCTAATCTCTCCTCGTTTCGTTTCCGACACTAAAACATCTCAAACTTAATTTACATTTCAATTAAAAGATTAACGATTCCGATTATTTAGTCTTTTAAATCTTAAAGAAATTAGTCGGCTTATTAATCCGCTTATAAATCCTTTAAAGGTTAAATCCTCGTTACCCTTCTCAAATTATCTCGGATAAGCTCTTATCCTATCTCAATGACCTTAGAAGAAATTCTAGGTTCCAAGATTTTAATTCTACTCTATTCTAAATTCATCGGCGCTTAGAAATTTCTCGGCGATCAACATTATTCTTTTTCAATTAAACAAACTCCTCGGGGTTCTTCTGAAAATTAAACTCATACTCATTCTCATATAAACAACTCAACATATACGTCACATTATCATCTCAAGAAATAGAACAGATAATTTCACACAAAAACACATAAGGCATTCCAATCGTTTCACTCATTTCTGTTTATTTAGAAAGAAAATTTTTATTCCTCAAATCTCGTCATTTAAACTTCCTCGATTAATTTAAAACGCTCTCTAAAGGTATAGAAATTTGGGGTATTACATCCTCACCCTCTTAAAAAAAATTTCGTCCCGAAATTTACTGGCCTTGAGAAAATAGCTCGGGATAATTTGCTTTCATCTTTTCCTCGAGTTCCCAAGTGGCTTCTTCGAGATCATGATGACACCTCTTGACCTTCACAAAGGGAATCGATTTCGTTCTAAGCTGCTGAACTTTATGATCTAAAATCCTTTCGGGTTTCTCCTCGTAGCTTAGATCGAGCTTCATCTCGATATCCTCTTGGCGTATGACGTGCTTCGGATCGAAGACGTACTTTCTCAATTGCGATACGTAAAAAACGTTATGCGAACTTCTGAAACTGGACGGTAGCGCTAAACGATACGATACGGATCCAATCCTCTTAAGGATCTCGTACGGTCTTATAAAATGAGGTTTAAGCTTTCCTTTAACTCCAAAACAATATACTTCTCTCAAAGGGGATACTTTCAGAAATATTTTATCTCCTGCTTCAAATTCCAACTTGGATCTTCGATTATCAGCATACGACTTTTGTCGACTTTGAGCTTCTTTAATCTTCTCGCGAATTTGGCGCACCGATTCTATCATTTCTTCAATCGCTTCTGGTCCTATCACCTTCTTTTCGCCCACTTCATTCCAATAAAGCGGCGATCTACATTTTCTTCCGTAAATAGCTTCGTAAGGGGCCATTCCTATCGTATTCTGATAGCTATTGTTGTACGCGAATTCAACAAGAGGTAAGACTTTTTCCCATTCAACTCCTTTATCTAATAGAACAGCTCTCAACATATCTTCGAGAATTTGAATTGTTCGCTCGGACTGACCATCGGTCTGGGGATGATAAGCAGTGCTGAATTGCAACTGAGTTCCCAACTCTTTGTGGAAGCTCTCCCAAAAACGGGCTGTGAACTTTGAATCTCTATCAGAAGTAATCGTCTTTGGCACTCCATGCAACTTCACAATTTCTTTGATGTAGATCTCGGCTAACTTGGCTGATCCATAGGTGTGTGGAATAGGTATGAAATGAGCAGACTTCGTCAACCCATCCACTATCACCCATACAACTGTGTTTCCTCTCCTTGATCTTGGCAATCCCGTCATAAAATCCATTGTGATTCCATCCCACTTCCATTCTGGGACTGGTAAAAGTTGCAGAGGTCCATATGGTCTTTGATGCAAAGACTTCACTTGCTGGCAAGCTAGGCATTTTTCAACGAACAATGCTATATTCATTTTCATTCCATTCCACCAAAACTGTTTCTTTAAGTCTTGGTACATCTATATGCTGCCGGGATGAGCTATATACGGGGTTTCATGAGCTTTACTCATTATTTCATTCTTCAATTTGTCGTTGTTAGGCACGCAAATTCTTCCTTGGTACAACAAGGCATTATCCTTTGACTCTGAGAATTCTTTAACTTCTTCTCTTCTCACCTTCATTCGTAGCTTCTCCAATTCTTCGTCTCTTCTTTGGCCTTCTATGATGCGGGTTCTCAAATCAGGCATTACTACTAAGGTAGCAATTATTTGATCTACTGTTGCTGGGGGTACAAGCACTTCAAATTTTATCTTCCCAAATTCTTCTATCATCTTGACTTCATCAGTTAGAAGGAATCCTAATTCGGTCCCTTCCGAATTTTTTTTCTTTCTCCTTCGACTTAGCACGTCAGCTACTACATTTGCTTTACCAGGATGGTAAGATATCTTGCAATCATAAATTTTCACTAGCTCGAGCCATCTTCTTTGTCTCATGTTCAACTCTTTCTGTTCGAAGAAGTACTTCAAACTCTTGTGATCTGAAAATATTTCACACTTGGCTCCATAGAGATAATGTCGCCAAATCTTCAAAGCATGAAAAACAGCTGCTAACTCCATGTCGTGAGTTGGATACTTCTCTTCATGAGGTTTGAGTTGTCTTGAAGCATACGCAATCACTTTCCCATCTTGCATTAAGACACATCCTAATCCTTGAGCAGATGCGTCGGTATAAATGATGTAGTCTTTGTCTGGCTCGGGTAGTGCTAATACTGGAGCGGTAGTCAATCTCGTCTTTAGTTCTTGGAAACTTCTTTCACATTCTTCCGTCCACTCGAACTTTGTTTCTTTCTTCAACAAGCTCGTCATCGGCTTCACGATCTTGGAGAATCCTTCTATGAATTCTCGGTAGTATCCTGCCAAACCGAGGAAACTACGGATTTCATGCACTGATGTCGGGGATTTCCATTCTTGTACAACTTTCACCTTCTCCATATCCACTTTGATTCCTTCGGACGAAACAACATGTCCTAAGAAATTTACTTCCTTCAACCAAAGTTCACACTTACTGAATTTGGCATACAGCTTTTCAGCTCTAAGCGTTTCCAACACAATCCTTAAATGCTTTTCATGCTCAGCTTCATCTCTTGAATAAATCAAAATATCATCTATAAAGACAATCACGAACTTATCAAAATATTCGTGAAATACTCTGTTCATCATATCCATAAATACTGCTGGAGCATTTGTTAATCCAAATGGCATTACTATGAATTCGTAATGTCCATATCTTGTTCTGAAAGCAGTCTTTGGAATATCTTCTTGCTTGATCTTCAGTTGATGGTATCCAGATCTTAAATCAATCTTGGAGAAAACATCGGCTCCTTTTAGCTGGTCGAAAAAATCATCTATCCTTGGCAAAGGATACTTGTTCTTAAGCGTAATATTGTTTAGCTCTCGGTAGTCTATGCACATCCTCAAACTACCATCCTTCTTCTTCACGAACAATATTGGAGCACCCCAAGGTGATACACTTGGTCGAATATAACCTAAGTCCAACAATTCATGCAGTTGGATCTTCAACTCTTGAAGTTCCTTTGGAGCCATCCTATACGGGGCCTTCGGATTCTTGCAGTTGGATCTTCAACTCTTTGAATTCTCTCACAATCAGAACGTCATCGATATTCAACTCTTGTTTCTCATCTTTATTCAGATAAACTAGATACACTTGAGTATCTTTCTTCCGCATCAATCTCTGTGCTTTCATAGCCAAAATTACTGGCACACTCTTCTTCATTCTCTTCTCAACTCCTGAAAACTACGGTTGGCTCTACTCCAGGGGGCTTAAACGATATTTGCCTCAAATCGCATCGAATCGTCGCAAAGTTCTCGATTAACCAATCCATTCCTAGGATTATATCCACGTCACACATCAGGATTACGTTCAAGGGATTTCGCGATCAACTTACGAATTCCGATCTCAAATTCTAAATTCGGGCAAACACGCGAAACTAACGCTGACTTTCCTAAAGGGGTTGCGACACTAAGCACCTGGTTTGATTCTTCTACCTTCAATTCTAGATTCTCTATGCAAATGCTAGATATAAATGAATGCTGAAGCTCCCGTATCGAACAAAACAATAACATGATATGCCATTAAGCTTTCCCATACCTACCAAATTTCCTTTATCTTTCTCCAGCAGGCTTCTGCTCAATCACGATAGGCTCTTTGGAAATGCGGAGGCTCTTGCTGAAGAGATTGCTGCTTTGGCTGCGGCAGCTTACGTTGACGCTTGACAAACTTTTGTAGAGGAGTTTCCTCAATGGCTTTCATCTGCGAAGGCTGGAATTGATTCGGTCTTCCGCCTCTTAAACCTTGTTACTTACTCGGGCACTGGTTCGAGAAATGACCAGGTTGACCACAAGTATAGCAAACATTAGTCCCGCTCTTGCAGACGCCTTGATGCATTTTACCACATTTTGCACAAGGAGGGAATCCTAAGGGTCCTATAGGTAGGTTATTCCGGTTGATCTGCGGAGCTTTTCCCTTCTGAGGTTGCTGTTGGCCTTTCCCTTGCCTACTATCTCTTATTCGGGTGGTTCCCACCATTCCATCTTCCATTTCTTTTTCCATGCTGACCAAACTGGGATTGTTGGGTAGATATAAGTCGTGGTCGTTTGGCTTTGAAATTGAGGATTCGCTGGAGGATGCGATCCCTTCTCTGGTTGCATTGCCAACTCCATATCTAAAGCTCGGTTCAAGGCTTTGGCGTAAGTCAAACCACTTTGACTAGCAAGAACTACTCGAATATCTTGCCTCAGTCCTGCTCGAAACAACACCCACATCTTCTCATCAGTATCCACCATATCAGGTGCAAAACGAGCTAACTCACAGAATTCTCGATCATACTCGGCCACAGACTTCTTCCCTTGCTTCAAATTGGCAAATTCGTTGGATTTCAACTTCTCATACATACATGCATCTCATTCAAATTCCAATAGTCATCAAACATTCATATCATCATCACATATTCTCAAGACAATCAATCATAATCTTAGAATAAAATATCATCACTTTCGTAATCACATACTCAATTCAAATTGATAACTCAGGGAACTCAAATTTTAATTTCAATAGCTTAATGGCACGTTTTTTTAAATCGCCCGACGGCGGCCTCTTTTAAGGACTTATAAACAATAGGGATTCACTTGAAAATTTCCCTTCTTCCTACTCGAGTTATGCAAGTCTTAAACCACAAATTACATTACTACTGAAAAATAAAAGAGTTCATCTCTCAAACGCACATGATAAAACTTAAATTCCACAGGCTTCCTTGAATCACTTCTACATGCAGGAATCGCATTCGCTTGGCCCATTATCATCATATTGCTCCGCATCGGAGTCTACTTCAAAGTGCTTTATGGGATCTTCTTCCTATTCGGGGTCCTCTTCCCTTTCCTCTTCCTCAAGCATCTGGTTTACAAACTGGTCTTCTTCGTTGATGTTGTAATCCTCAATGGCGAAATCACTCGCGTTCAGCTTCCCTCAAGGCTTCCTCACAGTCTTTCAAAGTGTAGTTCATCGCGGCTAGCTCAGATTCAACCCATGGCGGGGTGTTGGGATTCTCTTCTTGTCGAAGGTAAGGAGCTACATCGGTTGAGGTACCAATTTGAGAGTTGTGCTCGTCTTCTGCCCTTGCTAGGGAGGTAGATGCACAAGCAAGAGGGGTAAGCAAGAGGGGTAGGAAAGACATTGCTGGGTAATGGTTTGAAGGTATCCTTTTCCTACTGTTGTCTGCATCAGTTGGCTCACTTTAGTTCTTGTTGCCGTTGCTTAAACGGGCTGGCCTAGAAGATTATGCTTCGGGATGATTTGAAAAAGTTACTTGCTGACGACGCATATGAGCGGCAAACTGTTCTTCATTCGCTGAAGGGTTTCCATTGCATCCACTCGGCTGCAATGTTGGCAAGTTAGACAAAGCAAATGGGTCAAAAGAATGAATTAAAAGCACACCACTTACAATTAGATGATCTGGGTAGGAATTTTGAGGTTCAAGCACAGTTCGTGGCGGCGAATTGATTTGGAGGAAGACGGGGTCATCTTGAGGTATTGATGGAGGAGCAAGAACAACTTCATTTAGCAAGCTTGGAGAGTCATCATGATATGGCTCTGGTGGAGGAGCACCATAGGACATGAAACGGGCTGAAATTGCAGAAATAAACGCATTCACATCGTCGTACAAGGTTCGGTCGAAGTAGCGATAGCCTAAAAATCGAGGGACAAGAGATGCTGCCCAATCTTTCCATTCCTGAGGTAGAGCTTGGATTAGATGCGTCATGCCTTCCAGCGGTCCTATGTCCATATACTGACTCATCCCCATATCGAATGATAACGCGCTAGAAATTCCGCTAGTGACTCGGTACTCATGTTTCTCACGTGCAAGTATTCCTGCATCCAGTCGTTATCGTCTATCCTATACGAATTTTAAACGCATAAGCACACTTAAACAATTAATCGAGCATACTAGAATTTCCACTACATACTCATTTTTGTGTTCCCAAGGGAATTTTCGTTCATGAATTCGGGCAATTCCAAATCACATAACCAATCGCACACGCGTTTCATCCTTTCCGATTTTTCCACACGAACACGCATTGGGGAGGGCATTCTAAAGCAATCTAGTTATCAAACAACTTAACAACTTTTATCTCTAAACATCATAACTCATAAATAAATCAAAAGAACTTCTCAACACTTAATAATTCAAACATCACTTTAACTTGAAAAGCTTTTTAGAAAATAAGACATACCTGGTTGCCGGATGAGATGGATGATAGCTTGGTGTGGTTTACTGACTCAAATAAGTCTAGGAATTAAATCTAGACTCGACTCATCAAAAAATAACAGACTTCAGAGCAAATCAAAGCCTTGCTCTGATACCAACCTGTCACACCCCGACTCTCGCAGTGCGACTTATAACTAATAACACAACCTAACCAACTAATAATCAACTCGAATACGGGGAACATGCTCGAGGAAACATTAATGAGGAGTAATGCAATCGAATAAGGCTTCCAAAGACATAATGAAGTAATAACCGAGTATTTCGAAATCACATATCAACGAGGATAGAGAAAGTATTTCAAGTCAAGAGATTAAGACTTCAACAGGCATTAAAACCATCGGGCACATCGCTCGGAATAAAAAACACAAGTATTAGAGTATATATCAACAGACATCATTTCAAAGAGTTGCAGCGGAAACTTGCATCAAAACCCAACATTTACACGTATGGAGACGTGCAAATGCCAGTCCGACATTCTACTTGACTCAACCAAAAACACCGCACCACCAAGCATCCATGCCATCACCATCCAGTCAACCTGCACGTTTAGAAATACACGTAGGACTGAGTACTTGGTACTCAGTGTACATATGCCAAAACATTTGGATAAAGATGCTTTTAAAAGCTATATCAATTGAACTTGCCTTGCCGGAACATCACAAGTACTTAATAACTTAAAACAGTTTTACTTGTGCATGTTAAAACATTTTCTTTTAAATAGACTGCGCAGTCAAACATAACATATATCAATAGTATGCATCATCTGTCACAATTAATCTCACTGTGCCGAGAAGTAGGCCTCCTTCTCGAACACTGTGACCGGCCTAACCGAAGCAAGGCTCACAGTCACCTTGACATTCAACATACCACACGTGGGTTTCCCGCATTTCACAGGACAATAACATCTCATATAAACAGATGATAACACATACCAAACTCAACAAAAACGGCAAGTCAATCGCATTTAAAATCATATAATATTATTCAATAGCATAATAACTTTCATCGATAGTTTTGGTTCAGAAAAGCCCACCTCACTTCCGAAGATTCTAGCTAGGCGGTTTTAAGGGCTAAGATTAAGTGGTGTCATCACGAGTCGTTTCTCTCTTCGCTCTATCATTTCTAAAAGATCTCGCATCAGTAAGGTATAGCAGCTTAGAACGAAATCGATTCCCCTAGTTAAGATTAAGTGGTGTCATCACGATCTTGAAGAAGCTACGTGGGAACTCGAGGAAAGGATGAGATCGAAATATCCCGAGCGGTTTTCTCAAGGTTAGTAAATTTCGGGACAAAATTTTTCTTAAGGGGGTGAGGATGTAATACCCCGAGTTTTTATAAGTCCTTAAGTGCGTTCTAAACTTCATAATATGCATAGAATAATAAGATTTTTTCTCAAGAAAAAGAATTTGCTTAAAATGACCAAATTGCCCTTATATGCTTCGACGTGAATTTTCTCGTTTCGATTATTCGAATCGAGTCTGTGATGCATTGATTGAGTTCATATATATGAGTTTAAGCATGAGTATAACTTTTGAAGAATTTTGAGAATTTTTACTTTTCAGTGAATAGTAACGAGAACCGAGAAAACACTATTCACCGGCGAACTTAGAATTTAACCTAATTAGTGTCTTTTGAATCTAGATTTAATTCTAAGGCCCATGAGAGATGTTATAAGCTTATCCGATATCACCTGAGAGAATTCTAGGAGTTTAGTTCTTAATGGATTAATTAGCCGATTGATTTTTAGGTTTTTCTTCGTTACTTGGAATTTTGACCTAAAAATTTGATATTCGGAATCCTTGATTTATTTCGTGAGATATGAGATAGAGTTGAGGTGTTTTTGATGTCAGAAATGAGACGAGGAGAGTTTAGAGCCGTTTTCAGTATAAATGAAATAACACAGACATATTCTACCGGAAAACCTTTTCATCCGGGGAAAAATATACCCGTAATAAAATGGGAATCTCTCTCTCATCTCTCTCCCTCTCTCAACCAACCTCCCTCTCTCTCTCTCCCTAATCTCTCCCTATACTACCTATTTTCAACTCCTATATGGAATAATCATAATGATATTCATTTCTTAACTTCTTTCATTTGCTAAATTCATTTCATTTTAATCATTCATCCATCTGACATCACTCCCTCTCAAACTCACTCTCTCTCTCTCGTGCCTTATCAAAGAGAAAAGAAATAAAATTTCTCTCCATCTCTCTCCCCTCTTTGCCAAGAGGTATACACACACACAAAAAAATTGTGAAACCTCCATTGAAACTTCAATCTTCAAGCTCTCAAACTCCAAGTTTCAAGAGATCATCATCATCCTTTCTAGTTCTTCCAACTTAAATTTAAGAGGTAATAATCCTTCATATTTTGAGTTCAAATCCAAGCAAAAACATCTCTCTATTTCCATAAATTTTCGGCACCCTAGCCTAAAATGAGATGTTGATTCTTGTTTTACTTTTTTTTGAGGATTCAAGATGAAATCCACCATGGAAATTCAAGCTAGATTTTGAGCTCCCAAATCTTCCATTTCGGTCCAAGAAGAATCAAGAGGAGAGCTTGGATTTAATTTCTTAAAAGTAGGTTAATTCATTTGATTATTTGTATATATGTAATCTCTAATCCCTAAAAGAAAGAAAAATGCATGTTTTAATTTTATGCTTAGGCAAACTAGGAATTCGAGGTGAGAATCGAGTGAGAAAATCTTTAGAGAAATCGAGCCTAGGAATTTATCTAAGGATTAAAGGAGAAAAGAAAAAAATTAAAACCCCTAGAAATTGGTTAAAACCGAAAATTAGGGCAAGAGGAAGAAAAATTCGATTTATATGATTTCTATGAATATTTGATGATTTATGATTTATATGTGTATATGAGCATGATTTATATGATTATTATGCATGAGAAATTTGAGAAAACAATTGCTCTATTTTTCATGTTAATACCGAAAGTTTTGAGTATATGGAGGAAGAATTTGATTTGATTATTTGTTTGATGATTTGTTGATGTTATGAGCATGAGATAAAAAGTGAGTTATAGATGGTTTAATTCATTATGTTGTTATGGAGGAGAAATTGATATATATGCATGTTTATGGAAGAAAAATAATTTTGATGATTTTTAGTGTTTTTGATGATTTTGATGATTTTTAGTGTTTTTGATGATTTTGTGTGTAATTTTGAGTGTTAGATGTTTGATAAGTATTTTTGAGATGAAGAAATTGAAATTTCAAGAATAAAAACATAAAAAAATTCGAAAATTAGAACTTGAATGCCTAGTATGTGTTTTAGGTGTTCTTGGTGAAAATATGAGTTTTTGAATGAATGTTCTTGGTGTTCTAGGTGTTCTTGGTGTAAATTTTTGAAGATTTAAAGAACATTAAAATTAATTGTGAAATAAAATAAAATTAATTTTCTTTTTTATAAAATAATTCCAAAATAGAGAAAATAAAAATTAAATAGAATAAAAAGAGAAATATTATTAAATTGATAATGAGTTATTAAATTGAGAAAAATAAAGAAAAGTAGTTCTTTATTAAATTATTAGAGTTAGAAGGAGAAAATTAAGTAAATTAAATAATGGAGAATTAAAAGAGATGATAGTTGAAAAATAAAAGACGAGTTAGAGTTAAAGGAATGGAGTTGGAAATCGAGTATAAAATTTGAGACAAGTAGTTGAGATTAAGCCGTTCGATTGAACCAGAAACAACGAAATAATAATAAAGTTAGAATTAAATAATTTAAAAAGAATTTCTTAATAAAATAAGAAATAATAAAGAATGAGAATAATAAATTGAGTTGAGTTTTAAATAGAAAACAAATTTCAATTGAATAAGAGTTTAATGGAGAATAATAAAAGAGAAATTATAGTAATAGAATAAATAATAGTATGTATACAAGCACATAGATGAAATTAAGGAAAGACGACGTATGTTGGAAATAATGACGTATATTGAGTCGCGAAATATTAAATGATAACTTGAGTTTTTAAATTCTTATTACTTGAATTTTTAATTTCTTTATTTGAAAAACGAGAATCTATTTTATAAGATTGAATTTAGCATTTTCTAAAACTAGAGTCGAGCAATATTAAGTGATTGTTAATTGAGTTTGAAATATGAATCATGTCGAGATTGTATGCTTGATTGAATTTCTATGTTAAGTTGTTATGCTTAAAAGAATTTATGTGATTGAATAAATGATTATGCCTTGTTATATGAAATCAATCGTTCAAATTGTTTAGAATGCTTATATATGCAACGTAATTAATTTGAATAAAGTTAGTCGAATCGAGTATTCAAATAAAAACAAATTTGAGTGATAGAAAAGTAATATCTTCTTAACTAGTGAGAAGTGCTAAATAGAAGTAATTTAGAAGTAAGAATACGACACGAGTAATTAGTAACCGAGTAGAATTGACGAGTCGAGAACGAGAAAGTCGAGAAAGGATATCGAATTAGAAAAGATAAAAATAGAGAGTCGAGTCAAGTAGAAGTCCTTCAGTCGAAGCCAAAATTTACTTTACGTCTTTCGCGTCGAGTCTTATTCTTTTATCGATGTCAAATTGTGAAGGACCGAGCGGGACGGACAAGTAGCAAGGACAGTCAAAAGTAATCCGCCTAGCTAGTCTTCGGAAGTCAGGTGGGCTTTTTTAAAACCAAAATCTCTGATGAATGCTGTTATGATTATTGAGTATTATTATGTAAGTTTTGAAGTTCGATTGTCTTGCCGTTTTTATATGAGTTTTTGGTATGCTTTATCATCTGCTTAAGATATGAATGCCCTGTGAAAGATAGGAACCCACGTGTGGTATTTGAATGGTTTGAGGTGACTGTAAGCTTAACTTCGGTTTAGCCGGTCACAGTGTTTGAGAAGGAGGCCTACTTCTCGGCACAGAGTTAAAGTGGTAGATGATACATGCCTTTTGTTGAGTATATATTTTGACTGCGCAGTCTATTCAGAAAATAAAATATTTTTGCATTCACAAGTAAATGTTTTTAACTGCATAAATACTTGTGATGCTTCGGCAAGGCAAGTTCAATTGTATAGCTCTAAAAGCAAGTTTTCAAATATTTTGGCACGTGCTCACTGAGTACGAAGTACTCAGCCCTGCATGTATTTCTAAACGTGCACATTAGCGGGATGTGGATGGCGTGGGCAGCTTGGTGGTGTGGTGTGTTTGTTTTGGTCGAGTAGAAAGTGGACTGGAAATTACATGTCCTCATACATGTAGTTGTTGGGATCGAGTCGAGATTTCCGCTGCAATGCTGTGATAATGATGCCTGTTGATATGTTTTTGAATTAATACTTTGATATTCTGTTGATTAATAGAGATGCGCTCGATACAATTTATGGTTTTTGTTGATTCTCGTTTCTTGTGAACTTGATATCATTATTCCGTCGGACTTGGTATATAAATTATCAATGCTCGTTTGATGTTTTAGTTGGAACTTGGAAGCATGTTGTATTTGTTATCGCTTTCAGTCAATATTCCCTTGTTTTCCCCGACCATGAATCCCTTATTTGAGTTGAGTTGACGGATGGTTAGTAGTGTTAGTGTCGTTAGTCGCATCTCGGAAGTCGGGGTATGACAAGCCGACTGTAGTTTTTGGAGTCGAGAAGAGAGTAAAGAAGAGTACGCCGTTAATTTCAGCTATGAAAGCACAGAAGCTAATGAGAAAGAAGGGTATAAAGGTGTATCTAATTTACTTGAACAAAGATGAGAACCAAGAGCTGAGTATCGATGACATGCCTACCGTGCGAGAATTTAAAGATGTATTTCCAGAAGTACTACCAAGATTGCCTCCTGACCGGCAATTGGAGTTTACAATTGATCTAGAACCAGGATCAGCTCCAGTATCAAAAGCTCCGTACAGAATGGCCCCAAAGGAACTCCAAGAATTGAAGATCCAGTTGCAAGAACTGTTAGATTTGGGTTTTATCCGACCAAGCGTTTCACCTTGGGGAGCCCCGATTCTCTTTGTGAAGAAGAAAGACGGAAGTTTGAGAATGTGTATAGACTACCGAGAGCTTAACAAGATTACGCTCAAGAACAAGTATCCTTTACCAAGGATAGACGATTTATTTGACCAGCTAAAAGGAGCCAGTGTTTTCTCCAAAATTGACTTAAGATCCGGATACCATCAACTGAAGATCAAGCAAGAAGATGTTCCTAAGACCGTGTCACAGCCCCAAATCCCGAGGAACGGCAGAAGCCGGGGTGCGACTGGGATTGGATTAAAGAAGAGGGAAAGAAAGGGACTGACTAAATAAACATACATAAAAGACATCATAAATTCTATGAACAAGACTTTTATTTCCAAAAGATAGAGTTAATCACAATGGATTACTCGACGAAGTTCTCAAAAGGAAAACTAAGTTATAATTACAGAACTTAGTCTACAGTGATTAAACATAAACAACAAAGTTTAGAGTTATACAGCGGAATAGTGAACTAAGTACATAAGTCTTCTCTAACTCTATTCGACCTCAACTCAACCATCCACCGCTGCCGTCGCTTCAACCTGCACATTTAGAAAACATATGCAGGGCTAAGTACTAAAGTACTTAGTGGACACATTGCTGAAAACATATTCATAGATATAGATAAACAAGCATCTCATTTTATAGCGCATCAGAGGTTTTGTTTAAAAAGAGCCCGTGCCTATTAAACATTTGCATTTTTATTCATAAAGTAGCTTGCGAGCATTTTAATGTATGTTACGTTCAAATCTTGACCAATTCCTCATTCACCGTGGCTGGTTACCCCTCAACAGGATACCACATACACCACAGGCTACAAGTGCACTAACTCTGGAAAGCCCCTTTTGACTAACTCAAAGCCGATCGTTAGTTAACCCCTTTTGATTAACTCATAAGGTACAAGAGAACTCACATAAAACATAAAACAGTTCATGCCATGATTATCACTTTGAAAACACGATTATCAAAGCGATAAAGAAAGGTTTTCGAGCATTGCTCGTTTTATTTCATATATATAAGGAAAGCCCACCTTATAAGTTACAGAATTATTAAACGAGTTTTCTGTCGTCGATCCTTCGTCTTATCCCGTGTGCTGACTTCCTCCTTCATCGTAAATAATCATAACTTCGATAAGTCATCGAGTCGATAAAAGAAAACGGAAAACGAAATTGAAAACGAATTAGTTCTCATATGTTCTTAAGCTTTTAGGCCTTTGCACGCTATTCTAGATTCTTTTAATTAAACGGGAACGAGAATCGAACATTTCTCATTTAGAACTCTTACTTGACGCTAAGGTCAGTAAATTATGATAGTCGATACTTGGAACGACTTAAAAGATCGAATGAAATTAAGTTGAGAAGAAATCAACTTAAAAAATTAAGTTTTAAAACTTCACTGCACAAGGCAGAGCTTCTGAGGACTGCCCAGAACAGAGTACCCTGAAACAGGGGAGGTTCTCTGTACCGAATGAAAACCAAGGAAGTCTAGTTTACTCTCCAATTTACGGATCTCAAATCCAATAAACGAGCTAAGAGATATGGCAGTTTCCGGAAAGGGTCGCAAAACTTCCAAAGTTAACCCTAAGATTTGATAAAAAAAAAAAGCGACGTGTGACTTCCTAGGTTCGTTTTATGTTCTCGCACCTAAATTCGCACGAAAATTATACGACAGGGCAGTCAACACGTATTTCCATACGTGACGAACCCCTTTTGATTCTCGATTGTAAAAAAAAAATACGACGATCAAAACCTCGTCGTCGAATCTAACCAATTACTAAACCAATTCAAGTTCCTAAATCAAATTCCAACTTCTCGATTTAAATTACAACCTATCATTCCAATACTCGGATTAACTCGTCGTCAACTACAAACTTGATCACTTAACGATAAGATTCATTAGTATCCAATTATTTTCTTGGTTCGACTTTTCTATCGATACTTAGGCTCGTTGCTTCGTTTCTTACCAAAATTTCAACGTTCTTAGAATCCGATTAAATTCTACAACATTAATCAACATCTATCAAGACTCATTAGTATGTGATTCATATCCTTAACTCGTTAACCAAACTCGGTTTATTTATGGATTTTCGTCTCTTATACTTTACCTAATATTTTAGAATAATTCCAAATAATTCATATAATCAATTAACACTAATTAGGACATTATTTCATCATCAATTCCTTAATAGAATTAAGCTACATCAACCCCTAAAACCATTAAATTTTCGGTATTAGGAAATAATTAGGGCAAGTGATTTTATTCATTAATTTCATCCATTAATCCAATTCTAAACCTACCACATCAAGTTTTATTCAAGAATTAACAATCCTACATCATTAATTTAAGATTTCCAACTCAAACCCTAACCTAAAAATCAGTCCACACCAAAGACTTAGGGATTTAATTTCTTCTTTGCATTAATCATCAATTAAACCTCTCCTAAGTCTAATTATCCAAACGATTTAAAGATCCAAACATCCTACCAATATACCCTAATTTTCGATCACCTCTAGTAATTAGGGTTCTTGAATTTTCCGATCAATTAAACCATAGAGATTAGTTTCTATCCATTTAATTACATGATTTAAGACTTAAATCATTATCCTAATTAATCTAATATTTTCGGTCAAGAGAAAAAAAATAAAGGAACAAGAATTCTACATGGATAGATGAAAGGCTTAAGCAATTACCTTGAAGATTATTGGAATTAGAATTGAAATTGATGGATAATTGATCAATTGATGAAGAAATTCTTAAGGAACCTTGGATGATCTTCAATGGAGGAGATGAAGAAATTTGGGAGAGAATATGGTGGTGTGTGCGTGAGTTGAGAGAGGGAGGATGAGAGTGATGACAAGTTATGATATTTAGACATTAAGCTTAGGTGTCTAGTATTTAATTATTAGAACCTTGGTAGAAAGTGTGAGTCATAAAGTTAAAATAGTAAAGAAATGAAATATCCTAATGGTGTGTGAGTTGAGTCATTAAGCTTTCGGCTCGTTACGACGTTATGGAAATCGAGAAATAAAAATACATATTCGGCGCGTTTTCGTCAAAATCCGATTTGACCATTAATTTCGATATATTTAACTTATTCGGAAAAGATACGGGTATCTCTTCTTCATCCTCTCCTCGAGCTCTCACGTGGATTCTTCCTGCCCGTGGTGATTCCATAATACTTTAATTATTGGTATCGATTGGGTTTTTTTTTCTTTTTTTTGAATTTACCTATCCAAAATGGATATTGGTTTTTCTTCGTAGCTTAAGTCAGATTCGAGAACTATGTCTTGCTGACTAATTATAAGCTTAGGATTATGGACGTATTTTCTCAGTTGAGAAACGTGAAAACATGTTAAGGATACTTCCTAGATTTGGCGGTAAGGCCAATCTATAAGTAACGGTCCTATTTTCTCGAGAATCTTATAAGGTCCTGCAAACCTTGGTATTAGTTTACCCTTACGTTGAATCTAACGATTTCTTTCGAAGGCGTAATCCTGAGGAAAACTTATCTCCAATTTCAAACTTAAAAATTCTCACAACGGTCCTTGGCGTATGATTTCTGTCAGCCTTGAGCTTTCTTCATTCTCACTCTGATCGGCCGAACGTTCTCGATCATTTCATTAACCGTATTTGATCCTAAATTCTTTCTTTCCCTTAATATACGGTAATAGTGCAGTTATTTAAAGCTTTTTCTTAGACAAGACCTCGTACGGCGCAACAATTTATCGAAGCTCGATAACTATTGTTGTATGCGAATTTAATTTGATGTAAATTTTTTTTCCGACTTGCGCTTGGATCTAAAACTACCGTTCTTAGCACGTCAACGAGTATCTGAATCGTTTTTCTCGGATTATCATTCTGTCTGAGGGCAAAAAACTATACTGAAGTTAAGCTCGGTACTTAACTCCTTCAGCATCGTGATCCAAGATCGCAAAGTAAGTTTGGCATTTTTATCTGATATTATCGATTTTGGTATTTCGTGCCAATGTACAATCTCATGGACGTTCGACTGCACTGACTTCCTCGACTCGTAGGTAAACTTAATCGGTAGAAGGTGAGCTGATTCTGTGAGTCCATCAATTACTACCTAGACGGCAGTGTTTCTTTTTTTTTGGACTTAGGCAAGCCTGTCACAAAATCCCTAGCTCTATCTTTCCCATTTCCATTCTGGGACATTCAATGGCTGCGACAATCCATACGGTCGTCGATGTAAAGCCTTAACTTGTTGATAAGTTAAACATCCTTCCACAAAACGAGGCAACGTCTCGTTTTAGTCCATTTCACCAGAGATCTTTCTTAAATCTTAATATGTTTTCGTATTCTCCGGGTGCGCTGCATATGGCATATCGGGAGTTTTACTGATGATATCGTATTACGTTGTTTCATAATAATCCTCTGGTACCTCCGTTCTTATCCTCAGTCGTAGCTCTTTGATCAACTCGTTCTTCCTCTGTCTCTCATCACTCTTCCTCATAATTTGGTGTTGTTACCAGTGCCGCTGTTCGACCTGTGATCGTTGCTGACGTATCAAGCACTTCTATATCCATCATCTCGAATTCTCGTACAAGCGTTTCTTCTTCGATGAAGAGATACCTAAACTTGGTCGGAGTCTTGCGACTACGCATGATTGCTGTTACGCTCAACTTATCCGGAATGGTAATTAATACCAAAATTTTAAAACTCAACTAATTTGGGCCATCCTTTTTGTCTTATGTTGTTTTCTTCTGCTCGAATAAGTACTTCAACTCCTTATGATCTGTGAAGGTCTTAACCCTTATACCATAACGATGATGTCTCCAAATCCTCAATGCGTGTCCAACGGCTGTAAGTTCTAGGTCATAGGTTGGATACTCGATTTTTGTGGGGTTTAAAATTGTCGTGAGACGGAGGCTATCACCTTTCCACCTTACATCCAAAATACATCCCAATCCATTCTTCGATGCGCCAATATATACTATGCGTTCCTTGTTTATTTTCTGAAAGGCAAAAATTGGTGCGATAATTCATTTTCTTAAGCGTCTAAAACAAATTATCTCGCACTCGTCGGTCCATTTGGAAGTATTTTCCTTCCGAAGTAGTTACGTCGTAGTTCTAGAACTCGTGAAGATTAAATTCTTCGTGTTCTTTCCCATTCTTGGAGTGAATGAGAATGTCGTTGATGAATACTATGGCAAATTTATCTAAATATGATGAAATAACCCTATTCATGAGATCCATGAATACCGCAGGGCATTGGTCAATACAAATGGCATTACTAGGAATTTGAAATGGCCATATCGGGTTCTGAAAGCAGTCTTAGGTACGTCCTCAAGTTTGATCTTCAGCTGATGATACCTTAACTTCAAATCTATATTCGAAAAGACTCATGCACCCTTAAGCTACTTCCGGCTCTAAGTCAATCGTGAAATTTGCGTAACGATCTGGTGGCAATCCTGGCAAAACTTCTGGGAAAACATCGTCATGTGTATTCACTACCTTCACGTCCTGAACGGTCTACTTAGCTCCTGGTTCTCCGTCCAGGTACACAAGGTAGGTTGTGGTACCCTTCTTCCTTATCAACTTCGTGGCTTGTAGCGCTGATATTATTGGTATTCCTCTACCCATCAAAAACCCGTGAAAAGTCAGTCGGCTCTCTACCCGGCAGTTGAGAAGAGATTTTTCTCTCGTTGCAGAGAATCGTGGCATAATTCTCTGACAACCAGTCCATCCTAGGATTATATCCATGTCGAACATTTATCACGTTCCAATTGTTTGCTATGACCTTAAAAAGACCATAAATAAATTTTACGTTCAAGCGCAACTAAAGAAAATAATTCTCTGAGATTATCGTCACTCCCTGAAGCATAGTTGTTCTTATTTCACGATTAGCGCGTCCTAATTCTATTCCTAAAGGTTAACAGGTACTAATAACAACCGAATATAAGTCTCTAAAATGAAGCAAAAATTATGACGGGGAAATTCTTAAGAAATTCGTCCAATACCTGTCACGCTTCCCTTGTCCTCACTTCACTTCTCCTGCCAAACCACGCATGCCCATTCGTTTGTTTGTTGTGTCAATTGTTGCTGTGATTGGGTTTGGGTTGCTCCTAAGGGTTGGGGTTGACCATACTGGTTTGGTTCCACCGTTGGAAATAACATTGGGCATTTTCTCTTCTTATGCCCCGTCTTTCCACATTGAAAACAATTTCCCGTGCCTGCCAGACAAACACCGTAATGTTCCTTATTACAGTTGGCACATGTAGGAACATCCTGCTTCTGATCCACTGCTTGCTGCTGTCCTAGGCAATCCTTCTTCCTGTGTCCTTTCTGTCCGCAGTTGAAATAGTTGGCAGTGCCTACTTGACAGACGCCCGGATGCGTCTTGTTGCATTTGGGGCAGACAAGAATGGTAACCCTCCCTGGGTTATTTTCTCTCCATGATCCGGTTTGTCTATTTCCTTGCAAAAACAACCCCGACTGGTTGTTTCCTTGCCACTGCCTCTCATTATTATCCTGACTAGGTTGCTGATTACTCCTTCTCTGATTCCCCTGGTTGTTATAATTCAGATTGTAGCCACCGCTACTTCCTTCTTCCCACTTTCTCTTCCCTTGAAAATTTCTATTATTGTTATTGGAAAGATCTTGAGTTGAAAACTGGGTCGGTATTGGTGGGAATGCTGGAATCCTTCTCTGATCCGGCATCACTGCCTCTATCTCTTGAATTCGTTCCAATAATTCTGTATAGCTTAGCCCATTTTGGCTAGCTAATGCTATTTCCAGTTTACGTTTGAGTTCTCCTTGAAATTCCTTTGCTATTTCTTCTTCAGCAGCCACCTGATCAAATACATACCTATCATAAAACGCTCCCTTAAAGTTATTCCAGGTAAATTGAGTCGTTTGCCCCATCGGCATAGCTTCCTGTCTAGCCTTCCACCAGTAGTTAGCTGGTCCGGCTAGCTGAAACGCAACACACGCAAGGCGTTCCTCATCCGTACATCCTAGAAGCTCAAAAATCCCTTCGATTGATCGTACCCAAAGCTCAGCGTCGCTCGGGTTACTAGATCCCTTAAAAACCGGCGGATTTCTTCTGAAGAATAAATCCTCAATGTTACGTTGGTGTGGGGGTGACGGAAGAAATTGGTTTGCTGGATGATTACGTTCTCCTATGCTTTCTCGATGTCCTTAACCTCCACTGTACCCTCTAGGATTACCAAATCCTTTTTGATTGTTACTTACTTTCGGCGGTATTTTGGTTCTATAAGAAACGAAAATTCTCGTTAGCGCTTGAGTCTTTTATTTACCTACTAGACCCTTTTCCAAACTTAACAAGTTCAGGTAGAAGAGAAATCAGTAATAATTTTGATATTAACCTTTGCAAACTTTCAACTTTCGGAGTTAAATTAAACTCTCGTTACGCGAGTTTTTTCAACGCTCTGGTTTTCATTAAACGATTTGGAGGGATTTTTATTTTTTTGTGATAAAAACCCTTGCACGGGTCGTATATATATATATATATATATACATTTAAAAAGAATATTTATTTTGCCTCCGACGAGGACTTATACAGAAACTAGACTACTACGAGTCTAAACTAGGCTGACTGCCTATCTGTACAGTAAACCTTATACCTACTAGAAGTGCTAGAACGGAAATGAGTCATAAAATTTCGTATCCGTGGAAGTACTACAAAGGAACTAGCAACTGATCCAACTATGCACAAGGCAAGGAAAAACTACTAATAATACAATTACGCGTCTGGTATGCTCCACTCAACTAACTGTGGTCGTGTCAAACACTATCCTCTGCGGCCAGTAAACTGTCAGGGTTCTCATCCGGATCCTCCTCCTCAGACTCTAAACCGTAGATGAGCTGTAGTGCCTCGTCTATCCTCAAGGTGGTACCGTCAAGAAGTGTAAGTGGGGGTGGTGAAGGTATCTCTGAACCAATCTCCTCTGCGTCTAAATCCAAGCAATCGTCATCGATCACTACTGTATGCTTCTTCAAGGAAAGAAGGTGCTCAGGAATGGAACCGGACTCGTACTCGTCCCTGAAACGGACTCTGGATGGTCCTGCCTCAAACTGATCTCTAGCTGTCGCCCATCTCGCACAAATCTCGTCTATTGGAGTCAAAGGGGTGGTAGTTGTAGCATGGCAGTAATCTCCGTATCTGAGTCCTGGTACCTTCGTCCAGTCTCAAACTATCCTCGAACCCTCACACTAGACTTGGGTAGCAAAGGAGTAGACAATCCTAACAAGGCAACTGTCTCTGCGTCAAACTCAACTAATCCCGGTCCTAGAACCAACTCCTCAAGTAGTCTAGGTGAAAGCGGTAACTGTGGTACAACTACAGTCTTCTCGTCTGTCTCTAAAAACTCTACCACTGAATCCCACTCCTCGCTAGGTACAAAATCTGTCGGGATCTCCAATAAATCGGCCATCTCTGGGTCTAAGTCAAGAGACTCAGGCTCGGTAATTGCTGGGAATAGACGCTAGGAAAAATGTGGCATGAGTGGATCTGCCATCATGAACCTGCTATGGAAGAAGCGCCTATGGATAGCTAAGGCAAAACCCTGGTAATCCCCCGTTGGCTCAATGTCATCCTCAAACAATCCTAGGTAATAGCATGCGATGTCGTGTGCCCAACTATGTCACTCGTCTGGTGGCTGATAAATCAAATCGGATATGGCCTGGTTCGCTGAAATGGAATGCCGTGCTGCATAGTATACGGTCGAGTAGTTGCTCACTATTTGCCCGACATCCTCCTTATCCGGGTCTGACACGTAATTATGTTACTTATCCCGTATCGCATCCACTAAAGTACGCTGAGGTAAGGGCTGGCTCTTCCGAGTGGTAACCATCTACCCGGCCATCTTATAGAAACACGGATCAGTAACGGTTAAGGTAATAACTTATCTTATAGAAAACTTAAATCACAATAGAACATTTCTTATTTAATTGTAATATCGCCGACACTTAAGATAATAAACTTATCTTAGATACCTTAGAAATTTTTAAGAAGAAATGCTCTCAAACAAAATATATAGAAATAGGATTTCAAGATCTTATTTCCATCCTGTATATTATTATTCTTTGATATATATATATATATATATATATATATTTTTTTTTTATTTCTTTCATAATGAAAATTCTGAATGATTCTTACTTTATTAAAACAAAGTATGATTCTACTTTGTTCATGTCACTTACGCATTTATGACATTTATTTATAAAAGACTTTGTCGTCCTCGACACTTAATGCTCGCACTCGTCGTACTCTTCGTTTAATTATGAAGTAAATAAATAAATTCCAAAAGAAGTGGAATAATAGCTAAAGAATAACTTGTGTAACACAAGTTCGGGTCGTCGACGAAATCTATTGATCGTTGAAATTTTAAAAATAAGATTCGTACTCGATCTTAGTAATTAGAACAGATTTCCTATTGGAGCTTTAACGGAGCAAACTCCATTTGAAAGACGACTTCGTTCGTGTTACTTGTACGGAAGTAACACTTATTTCTTCATTCCCTTTGATTCCCTTTATTTCGTCCTCTTCGTCTCGATCGTATCTTTCTTGTTTTGAAGTCTTCTTTTCTTCTCGTTCCGATCATTTCTCGAATGATTTGAAGCCATGTTTCTTAAACGTCTAAGTTTTCAAAGGATCGGAAAGTCCTTAGAACAAAGTCTATGTTTTTTCATGAATAGGGAAAATCCCTAGGGTTTGTCTAGATTCTCGTGCCAAGGTATCTTTTAAAAAATAAAAGAAATTATTGCGCAAATAATTTCACATAAGATAGTACTCGTACTATCACATAATCACATAACCAAACAAGGTATAAATTCTTATGCTTTCCTATTTGAAAAGTATTTTGGCACCATAGTCATTCGTTAGTCATTGAATATTTATTCAAAAATTTCTTCTTTAAAGAAATCTCATTACTTGAGTTCTTTCCTCGTTGAGTCGACGTAGCGGGAGGTTGAGTTGTCGTCTAAATTCTTAATCTTATCTTATTGTTCTGACTTAACTTTACTTGAAAGAAGACTCAGATATAGAGTATATACAAATACTCTATCCTACGACTCGAAAGAAGACTGGTACCACTCGGTGGTTTCACTAGAAAACAACTTAAGGCCAGAGCGGAAACGAATGCTCTGTCTTACTACTCGAAGGAAGACTTGTATACAGAGCAGAAACGATTGCTCTGATACCACTGTGTCACAGCCCCAAATCCCGAGGGACGGCAGAAGCCGGGGTGCGACAGGGATTGGATTAAAGAAGAGGGGAAGAAAGGGACTGACTGAATAAACATACATAAAAGACATCATAAATTCTATGAACAAGACTTTTATTACCAAAAGATAGAGTTAATCACAATGGATTACTCAACAAAGTTCTCAAAAGGAAAACTAAGTTATAATTACAGAACTTAGTCTACAGTGATTAAACATAAACAACAAAGTTTAGAGTTATACAGCGGAATAGTGAACTAAGTACATAAGTCTTCTCTAACTCTATTCGACCTCAACTCAACCATCCACCGTTGCCGTCGCTTCAACCTGCACATTTGGAAAACATATGCAGGGCTAAGTACTAAAGTACTTAGTGGACACATTGCCGAAAACATATTCATAGATATAGATAAACAGGCATCTCATTTTATAGCGCATCGGGGGTTTTGTTTAAAAAGAGCCCGTGCCTATTAAACATTTGCATTTTTATTCATAAAGTAGCTCGCGAGCATTTTAATGTATGTTACGTTCAAATCTTGACGAATTCCTCATTCACCGTGGCTGGTTACCTCTCAACAAGATACCACATACACCACAGGCTACAAGTGCACTAAGTCTGGAAAGCCCCTTTTGACTAACTCAAAGCCGATCGTTAGTTAACCCCTTTTGATTAACTCATAGGTACAAGAGAACTCACATAAAACACAAAACAATTCATGCCATGATTATCACTTTGAAAACACGATTATCAAAGCGATAAAGAAAGGTTTTCGAGCATTGCTCGTTTTATTTCATATATATAAGGAAAGCCCACCTTATAAGTTACAGAATTATTAAACGAGTTTTCTGTCGTCGATCCTTCGTCTTATCCCGTGTGCTGACTTCCTCCTTCATTGTAAATAATCATAACTTTGATAAGTCATCGAGTCGATAAAAGAAAATGGAAAACAAAATTGAAAACGAATTAGTTCTCATATGTCCTTAAGCTTTTAGGCCTTTGCACGCTATTCTAGATTCTTTTAATTAAACAGGAACGAGAATTGAACATTTCTCATTTAGAACTCTTACTTGACGCTAAGGTCAGTAAATTATGATAGTCGATACTTGGAACAACTTAAAAGATCGAATGAAATTAAGTTGAGAAGAAATCAACTTAAGAAATTAAGTTTTGAAACTTCACTGGACAAGGCACAGCTTCTGAGGACTTCCCAGAACAGAGTACCCTGAAACAGGGGAGGTTCTCTATACCGAATGAAAGCCAAGGAAGTCTAGTATACTCTCCAATTTACGGATCTCAAATCTGATAAACGAGCTAAGAGATATGGCAGTTTCCGGAAAGGGTCGCAAAACTTATGAAGTTAACCCTAAAGTTTGATAAAAAAAAAAGCAACGTGTGACTTCCTAGGTTCGTTTTATGTTCTCGCACCTAAATTCTCACGAAAATTATACGACAGGGCAGTCAACACGTATTACCATACGTGATGAACCCCTTTTGATTCTCTATTGTAAAAAAAAATACGACGATCAAAACCTCGTCATCGAATCTAACCAATTACTAAACCAATTCAAGTTCCTAAATCAAATTCCAACTTCTAGATTTAAATTACAACCTATCATTCCAATACTCGGATTAACACGTTGTCAACTACAAACTTCATCACTTAACGATAAGAATCACTAGTATCCAATTATTTTCTTGGTTCGACTTTTCTATCGATACTTAGGCTCGTTGCTTCGTTTCTTACCAAAATTTCAACGTTCTTAGAATCCGATTAAATTCTACAACTGTCACAGCCCCAAATCCCGAAGGACGGTAGAAGCCGGGGTGCGACTGGGATTGGATTAAAGAAACGGGAAAGAAGGGGACTAGCTAAACTAAACATACATAAGAGACATCATGCATACTATGAACAAGACTTTATTTACATAAAGGAAGAGTTAATCTCAAAAGATTACTCGACAGAAGTACACCGAAAGAAACTAAGTTAAGACAGATCTTAGTCTACAGTGATAACATATCTGTATTTCAAAAACACTAGAGTGCTGCAGCGGAATTTGTGGTTCACACTAACTACAGTCTTCCTAAGACAACTTTATTCAACCCTCGCCGCTCCCATCGCTTCAACCTGCACATTTAAAACACATATGCAGGGCTAAGTATAAAAGTACTTAGTGGGCACGTTGCCGAAAACATAATTCATAAGTATAAATAATCTGGCATTTTATAATCGTAGCGCATCGGGGTTTTGTTGAAAAGGCCCGTGCCTACTAAACATTTTCTGACTGATTTGTATAAAGCAGCTTGCGCAAGCATTTTTAGAGTATGTTATGTTCAATCTTGACCAAAGCTAATTCACCGTGGCTGGTTATCCCTCAACAAGATACCACATACACCACAGGTTACAAAGTGCACTAACTCTGGAAAGCGCTTAATAGCTAACTCAGAGCCGATCGAAAGTTAACATCCTAGCGGTTAACTTAAAAGTCTGGAAAACCCGAAGGTTAACTCAGAAATCTGGTAAACCCAAAGGTTAACTCAGATATGTACAAGAGAACTCACATAAAATAGTTGAAACAGTTTATGCCAAGATTATCACTTTGAAAACACAATTATCAAAGCGATAAATAATACTTTCGAGTTGTGGAAAAACCCACATTTTATTTGATATAGATAAAAGCCCACCTTAGCGTTTACAGAACTAAGTACTAGCTTCCAATCTCCTAATCTTCCGTCCTTTCCTTACTGATGGCTTCCTCCTTCATCGTAAAATAATAACACTTTAAACTCGGTCGCAAAAGATAATCGATCATAGCAATTCGAATTAAGTTTTAGTCGTTTCATTTCTTTAGGCATTTGCACGCTACTAGTTTCATTTTTTTGTTAAACGGGAACGAGGCTCGAACAAATCTCGTTTAGAACTCAAAAGGTCTCATACTAGACTCTTAGGTCAGTAGAGAGGGTAGTCGATAGCTCAATACGACTTACAAGATCAAAAGGAACTAAGTTGGAAAGGAAATCAACTTAGGAAATTAAGTTTTAGTTCTTTAGACGATTTAATCTACCGATCAATTTCTAATCTGATTTCATATATCGAAAGGTAAGAACTTCATCTCTAGTTTGATCCGAACAAATCTTCTTTCCCCTCTCTTTCATTTTTTCGAAAATTAGGGAATGGTTTAGTATGTGATTTCTTAATCGATACATGTTCTAGGATGCTTAGAATCGAGTTCTACGGATCGAATCATGAAGGAAAAATCAAGAACCCTAAGCCCTATTTAATACCGAAAATTCCAGATTTTAGGGGTTTCATTCGTGCTCGATTTCTTCGTCGAATTGATGATAGATTAGTGTTTCTCATGTCATTAATTGATAGTATGAATTGTTTTAGATTTTTCTAAAAATAAAATCCAAAACCTAAGAGACGAACAAGGCTCGATTTAGGTTAGTAAATGTTAAGATATGCTCGATTGTTTAATGGAAATGAATTATACGATGCATGAGGATAAATATATATTAAATTGAGATTTTTCTAAAAATAAAACGAAAAATGTAAGAGACGAAGATATAGTGATAAGTCGAGGCTCGATAATGTTTTGATAATATGATTTGCATGTTAGGAATGCTCGTTAGATAATAATCGTTGTCATGAAATTTGAATGATTTCCGTTAACTTTGAAAAATCCGTAAGAGACGAACAAATGTATGTAATTAATGATAGGAAAGTCGAGTAAGATTGATAATTGGATATTAATGATCATTAATGTTGAGGGAACCAAATTGTAGTTGACGTCGTGTTGATCCGAGCTATAAAATATTGAGTTTATGTTATAATCGAGAAGTTAGGACGAGAATTGATAACTTGTTTGGTTTAGTAATTGTTTAGTTGAAACGACGAGGTTTTGATCGTCGTGGTTATAGACGAGAAATGAAAAGGAGTTTATCACGTATGGAAATACGTGTTGACTGCCTTGTAATGTAAAATTAATGAGAATTTAAGTTCGATAACATAGAACGAACCTAGAAGAACGTGCGTCGATTTTATCGAGCATTAGGGATTCACTCGGCAGTTTCTGCGACGTTCCACGGAAACTGCAATATCTTTTAGCTCATTTATCGGAATCGAGATCCGCGAATTGGAGAGTAAAATAGACACCCGAGGCTATCTTTTGGTACCGGGCAAAACACGTGTTTCGCAATCCCCTGTTCTGGACAGACTCACTGACTTCGTGCAGTGCATGTTCGATTTGTGATTCCTAAGTTGTTTTCTTCTCAACTTAGCTTCTTTCGATCTTTGAGGTCGTTATGAGTTAACGAATGCCTTTTTCTTACTGACCTCAGTGTCAAGTATAGAGCCTTGAGTGCTAAACGAGATGAGTTCGTATCTTGTATCCGTTTAAGTAAAGAATTTTAGTTAAGCGTGCAAATGCAAAAATCGTCTAAAGAAATAAAGCTTAATTTCCTAAGTTGATTCCTTTCCAACTTAGTTCCTTTTGATCTTTTAAGTCGTAATGAGTTATCGACTATCTTTTCTACTGACCTAAGAGTCGAGTAAGGAACTTTTCGAGTTCTAAACGAGATTTGTTCAAGTCTCGTTTCCGGTTAATCAAAAGGAATTAGTAGCGTGCAAATGCCTAAAGAACTAAAAAGACTACGACTAAAACCAATTTCCAATCTCCGTTTCCTTTAATCACTTACGATCGAGTTTAAAGTATGTTTATCTTACGATGAAAGAGGAAGTCAGCAGTGAGGAAAGGACGGAAGACTAGAAGACGAAAGTACGAGTAATAAGTTCTGTAGAGTATAAAGGTGGGCTTTCCTATATATGAAATAAAACGAGCAATGCTCGAAAACCTTTTCTTTATCGCATTGATAATCATGTTTTCAAAGTGATAATCATGGCATGAACTGTTTTATGTTTTATGTGAGTTCTCTTGTACCTATCTGAGTTAACATTTGTGTTTTCCAGATTTAAGAGTTAATCAAAATAGGTTAACTAACGATCGGCTCTGAGTTAGCTATTAAGTGCTTTCCAGAGTTAGTGCACTTTGTATCCTGTGGTGTATGTGGTATCCTGTTGAGGGGTAACCAGCCACGGTGAATGAGAAATTGGTCAAGATTTGAACGTAACATACTAGAAAAATGCTTGTACAAGCTAATTTATAAATGAGTCAGAAAATGTTTAGTAGACACGGGCCATTTTCAATAAAACCCCGATGTGCTACGATTATGAGATGCCTGATTATTTATACTTATGAGTATGTTTTTGGCAACGTGCCCACTAAGTACTTTTGTACTTAGCCCTGCATATGTTTTCTAAATGTGCAGGTTGAAGCGATGGAAGCGGCGAGGCTTGAATTAAGTTGTCTTAGGAAGACTTTAGTTAGTATGAATCACATTTCCGTTGCAAAACTCTAGTACTTTGATGTTGATGTTATGTACATTACGTAAAACACTGTAGTTTATGTCTGTAAACTATAACTTAGATGCCTTTTTAAGTACTTTCTGTCGAGTAATCCTTCGAGATATACTCTTCCTTTTTGTAAATAAATTCTTGTTCATAGAATGTATGATGTCTCTTATGTATGTTTAGTTCAGTCAGTCCCCTTCTCCCCCGCTTCTTTAATCCAATCCCAGTCGTACCCCGGCTTCTGCTGTCCCTCGGGATTTGGGGCTGTGACAGTTTCAGTTTACAGGTGGGCTTTCTGAACCGAAACTCAACGACGAATGCGCAATTTATTTTATCTATATGCGCTTTTATTTAATATGATTTACTTGCCTAAGTTTGATGTTTTGGTATGTAATCATCTACTTCATATTATATGAGTATGTCTTGTGGACGCACGAGATAAATGTCTGCACAAGACGAGACGATGCATGCATTAGATTAGGTGACCGTAAACCTTATTACAACCTTGTCGATCGATAAGTAACTGTGAGCCTTGCTTCGGTTGGGCCTGTTATATAAAGACTGTGAGCTCTGCTTTGATTTGGCCAGTCACGGTGTTCGAGGAGGAGGCCTACTTCTCAACACCACATGAAGACAAACCGTGTAGATGAATTCGTACCGAGTAAAACGGCGCGATTTTTTAGAAAATAAACGAAAAAGTTTTTAGCTGCTACAAGTCGTAAATTCTTTTAAATAATTTATCTAACACTTTTGATGCAGCAGAAGAGGCAAGTTCAATTATATAGCTCTATCGAATGAGTTTTCAAAATTATATTAGCATGTGTTCACTGAGTACGAAGTACTCACGCCCTGCATGTTATTTCTAAAATGTGCAGGTTAGCTCGGATGAGAAGGATGCGGTGTGCTTGGGTGGCTCATTTGTCAATGTAATCCTAATTCGAAGTTTAAGCTTGAGGTTATGTGTCTTCATACATATAACCTTAGGATTTTAAGTTGATGTTTATATTCCGCTGCAACATCGTTATTTTTAAATAATCTCGCCTTGCATGCTCGGTCCTTAAAGATAAAAGAGCCGGTGAGCTCAAAGTTTTTCTTAAATCCTTTCTGAATTCCCTCAAACATTTGAGATTTAACATACGACTCGTCGTATTCCCTTAACCACCATTTGATAATTAAAAAATCAAAGATAACCCACTTTTTGAATGCAACACTTATTAATAACCAAACCTAATCCCTTGATTGGATCAATATCCAAATTCTTGAAAAACGTTCATTTCTCATAAAACATTGAGTAATAACTCTCATTATTCTGAGCACGTTTTGGTTGTTGATGTTATTCTTCAATTATCGAGCATGTTTCTTGAGTAAAAGTTTAGTTGTTCCACCTCACTGTCCCTTGCATTCTAGTCGTTTTAATACATTAGAAGTCGGGTTGTGACATAATGGTATCAGAGTGTGCTATCTGCTCTGAAGCTTAAATTGTCCTAAAAATCAAGTCTACATTTGAATTCTCTAGACTTATTCGAGTATTCCTTGAATTCATTTGAGTATTCTTTGAATTTATCCGAGTCAACAACGAGCCAAGCACCCCACCTCATCCGGCTGCTAGGTACAAAAAGTTTCAAAATTTTAGAATTTCTTTTAAAGCATTAATGAGATTGAATCAATTGAAGAAAAGAAAGATTTTTGCCAAAGTAAGACAAAGGAGAAAATCGAATAAAGAAAAACAAAATTTTATTTCCCGAGTGAGAAAGAGAAAGAGTATGACGAAGTTCAATTAATATAATACGATTAAGTAAGATTCGAAGTGAGTAAAGATATCGAAACGATTATGCGAATGATTATTATCATGAGATATCTTTATGAATGTATGTGATGAATGTGATGTTAGAAATTTTGGCAAGAATGATTGAGTTTGAATGTTAAAATGTGTAGGAGGATTAACGACGAGAATTTAGCCATTAAGTGAGAATACGATCTTATACAGAAAAGTCATTAGGAAAACTTAGCCGAATTTCTAGTACGCTATCACAAATTATGGCTAGTAGTTCAGTTCCTCAGTGTTAGCGCCATAGAAGGAATGTCCCACATAGTTAATGTCCTCTCGGAGGAATGGGCAGAATGGGCTGCATTGTTAATACCCACTTATGCGAGACAGCAGTATGGTAGTATATACTGGCCTAGAGACTGCAAAGGGTTTTATAGCAACTATAACCGATCAGTTTATGTATTTTGGTGAACCCCCGCCAAGACCGCCTATCGAGAATCGAGATGGGTTTGTCCCATACCCGATATCTATATCGCCTCGTTCTCCTCCAAATACTACGCACGACTATATGAAAAATTTTCCTCCAAGTAACACTTATCCACTCGAGTTCAACGCGTCATCGAGTTCATGAAGAGTGCAACCTGATGGACCCTACGATCCTTTCTGAGCTTTATCGGTTCCGAGCAGTAACTTTAATATGATCTACTCTCCGAGTCGAGAAAGGTCCATTAACAATTATACCAAAGAAACAACGGTAGGAAGAGGTTACCTTCAACCGATATCAGGAATTCGTCTAGGATCGCCACGAGTTCATGTTCTGAGATCCTAGCGAGGGTTTCCACTTGAGTTCAGAAACCATAACGACGTGTCAACCTGCCTTCGACTGTGTACCGGCAATAATGACGAGATGCCTCCTTACGATGACAGTGATGATGTTGAGATGCCATAATGGATTACCCCAGTAACCCCAGAGGAAGACCGAACTCACGCCAAGTAAATGGCAACCGTGGGTGAAAGCAACAAGAAAGATGTCACAGCTCCAAATCCCGAGGGACGGCCGAAGCTGGGGTGCGACTGGGGTTGGATTAAAGAAGCGGGGAAGAAGGGGACTCACTAACTAAACATACATAAAAGACAACATACATTCAATGAACAAGACTTTACTAATATAAAGGAAGAGTTAATCGCGAAGGATTACTCGACAAAAGGAGTACTCGAAAGTATCTAAGTTCAAGGTTACAGACTTATACTACAGTGGTTCATCAAAATGTACATGATCTCAAAAGTCTAGAGTTTTGCAGCGGAAGTAAGTCATAAACTAAAGCAATCCTACTTCTCAACTCAACTTCAACCACCGCCGCTCCCGTCGCTTCAACCTGCACATTTAGAAAACACATGCAGGGCTAAGTACAAAAGTACTTAGTGGGCACGATGCCGAAAACATAATCATAAGTATAGATAATATGGCATTTCATAATTGTAGCACATCGGGGGTTTTATTAAAAAGGGCCCGTGTCTACTAAACATTTTTCTAACTTGTTTTCACAATTTACTCGGCCGAGCATTTTCTAGTATGTTACGTTCAATCTTGACCAAATTCTCATTCACCGTGGCTGGTACCCCTCAACAGGGTATCACATACACCACAGGTTACAAAGTGCACTAACTCTGGAAAGCACTTAGCAGCTAACTCAAAGCCAAGCCGATCGTTAGTTAACCTATTTAGATTAACTCTAAAATCTGGAAAAAAAGAATGTTAACTCAGATAGGTACAACAGAACTCACATAAAACATAAAACAGTTCCTGCCATAATTATCACTTTGAAAACACAGATATCAAAGCAATAAAGAAAGGTTTTCCGAGCATTGCTCGTTTTATTTTATATATGAAAGCCCACCTCGTTGATACAGAACTACTAAGTACTAGTTTCCGATCTCCTGATCTTCCGTCCTTTCCTTACTAGTGGCTTCCTCCTTCATCGTAAAATAATAACACTTAAAATCGGTCGAAAAAGATAATCGAACATAGAAAATCGAATTAGGCTTTAGTCGTTTCATTTCTTTAGGCATTTGCACGCTACTAATTTCTTTTTAGTTAAACGGGAAACGAGACTTGAACAAATCTCGTTTAGAACTCGAAAGGTCTTATACTCGACTCTTTGGTCAGTAGAGAAGGTATTCGTCAACTTATTACGGCTTAAACAATCGAAAGAAACTAAGTTGCGAAGAAAACAACTTAAGACAATAAATCCTGAAAATCACTGCACATTACAGTAACTCTGGGGACTGCCCAGAACAGAGGATCTGGAAACAGGAGATGAGCTCTGTACCACTAGAAATCTTGGGAAGTCTAGTTTATGCTCCAATTTACGGATCTCAAATCCGATAAACGAGCTAAAAGATATTACAGTTTCCGGAAAGGGTCGCAAAACTGCCGCGCTAACCCTAGTTGCTCGATGGAAACGACGTATAACTTCTTAGGTTCGTTCTAAGTTCTCGTACTCGATTTCTCATGAAAATTCACTCTCGAGGCAGTCAACACGTACTCCGTACGTGATGAACTCCTTTCCAAAACTCGTCGAATAGCACGACGTTCTAAACATCGGCTTTCAACTATCAAGTACTAAACCAAAATCAAGTTAACAATTTCTCGTTCTAGTTCTCGACTATAACTACAACTCGTATTAAAAAAAACTCGAAAGCTCATGTCGTCAACTACAAAGTCGTACCTTAGTCCATAATAAACAATATTATCAAGTTAGAATTCTTATTCGACTTCTCGATTATTAATTACGACTACTTGTTCGTCTCTTACGAAATTTCAAAAGTTATCGGATTTTGTTCATTTTCTACGTCATCAAACAACATCTAACGAGATTCATTTTCATGCATATCATCACATCATATCATTACTACATCTCAACCTTAATCGAGTTCTTTGTCTCTTACGACTCACAAAATATTTTTAGAAAATTCCAAATAAAATCATAACAACATCTAATATCATTAACAACATTATTTCATCAACAAATCCTCAACTAATTGAACTACATGCAAACCCCTAAATCTCTAATAATTTTCGGTATTTACACATAATTAAAGAGGGTGATTTTCTTCATCAATCAACATCATTTATCCATTAATCATACTACCATATCATCCATTAAACAATTGAAGTCCAATTACTCATTAAATTGAAAACCCCAAATCAAAACCCTAGCCTATAACTCGGTTTCATCCAATTTCATAGGGCTTTCGATTTGTTTTTGTTTTAATCCTCAATCGAACACTTCCTAAGCAATATCATATCATCAATTGAAGAATTCAAACAACCTACCTAATTCCCCCAAATTTTCAGTATTATCAAAGGTTTTAGGGCTCTTGATTTCTTTCAATTTTAATCCTAGAATTCATATCCAATCACATCTAATTACACTAATCGAAGATCAAACATCTAATTCCATCATCCTCAATTTCGATCCAAAAGAAAAAATAAAAAGAAATAGATTTGGATTGGATAGATCAAGAGATGAGATAATTACCTTGAGCTTTAGTGAAGGGAGTTAGAAGATTCGATGGATGAATCAAGACTTATGTGGATTTTTTGCTCTAAGAACTTGATGTCTTCAATGGAGAATGAAGAAAAGAGAGAGATAGAATGTATGTGTGTGTGTTTCGAAATGCGAGGGATTGGGAGTGAGGATGGTGATGACTTAATTTGTTATAATAAATCTAACTTAGGTGTAAAGTAGGAATAGTATTAACATTAGTCATCAAATTAATACTATATAAAAAGATGAAATATCAAGCTAATGTGTGTGTGTGATGTCGGTCATGAGGGGGAAGGGAGAGAAATTACGCGCTTTTCCGACGTGATACGACGTTACGGAAATTGAACGACGAAAAACGTAGCTCGGCACAAAATCGTCACATTCCGATTCGTCCAAAAATTCTAACGTACTAAACTTAATCGGAAAGTAATATTTAAAATTTTAATTCCGACAAAAACTCGGGACGACATAGTCCGAGTTTCGTCCGGAAAATCATAAAAACGAACTTTCTCGGGCGAGTTCGTATCGCGATTTTTTGAATGTAAAAATCAGACGGTTTTCCGTTCTGAGTTCAAGAACTAAAAATTTTTCGTACACGATAACCCTAAATACAGTAGTCGTCTAGCTGACTTCCGTAATTTATTTTCGGAAACGGATTTGACCGTTAGTCTTAGAATTCAAAATCGTAAACTTAGGCGTGCAAAGCCATTATTATTATTAACTTTAAAATTTTGAGATCGTAAGAAATTTCCGGGGTATTACAAAAGATAACCCGAGTAAGAAAGTCACCTATGGAAACTTTTCAAGAAAGCCGTGGAAAAACCAAACAATCTTTAAAATTCTATTGAACAACTTCAATTTGACGTTTATATGTAAATTCAAACAAGTCGCACGAAGGAAATGGTAAAACATCGCGTAGATGTTAGGAAAGTTTTGAGTGTAGATATTCCTACTTCTCGTAAAGTCCTCAAAAGAGACCACCGTTTGGTGAAATATGAAATGATAGTAAGTTTTCGTTGTGAGTTAAATGCAAGAGTTTAAGATTTAAATCGTGAGTGTTTTAAAGTTGAGAACCGAGAAAAGAGAAAAGATAAGAAATAAATCAAGAATAATATTAGAGATATTGAGGATAAGTATAATATGTTTTTGTCATTGAAAAATATTTTCAAACAATAGTTGTGACAACTTTCGAGATAATAAATAAGCGTATATATTTCAAGAAATTGAGATTAGTGAGAAGCGATGATTTTATCAAGTACAATATGGTCAAATATGACAAATGTGAGAAATATCATTTTGTGATAAACATTTAAAATAATAAGCATAAAAAGTAAGTAGACGTCAAGTGAGAGATAACAATCAGAATATATTCCGGAATGTGAAAATAAAATATACCTAAGTAAGTATGAAGTTTTAAAAACTTAGTTAAGAAGTTTTTAGAGGAACTGAGAAAAATAGTAAGTGTTTTATTAGAGAAGAGAATACAAGGAAATATTAAATGGAGACGAAAAGAAATTGAATGTTATAATTGTCTTAAGATCAGAAAATAAAAGAACAAATATGTTATCAGTCTTATTTCTTCGATTAACTAAACACTCAAGAGTATGAGCATTAATCGAGAAAGTTTATAATAAGGTTAACAAGTATTATTTCAAGGAAATAAGAGAATAAGTTTGAGCAAAGAGTAATGACTAAAGTTTTTTTTTAGAAATGAAAAATTCGTTTCTTCCAAAAAAAAATTTTTTTTGACAAATTAAGAAGATAATCTTGAGAAGTATGAAAGTCATTAATAAAATTTTTGAGTCGAGAATATTATAATTTGATTTCAGTAAGTATTCTTTTATTATGAAGTCAGTTTCTCGAATAATTCTTTTCCAATCTTTAAAAAGAATTTTTTTTTGAAAGACAGAACGAACTTTTAGATTGAATCATATGTTAATATGGTTGAAAAAGAAGAAGCATAAGAATAAGTGAAGGAAATTAGTAGCTGAGTACGATTGCGCGCAGGATGTATTTTTCCTTAAATAGGAAAGGTATAGTCGGAAAGAAGATATTCAAATTGTTTGTGCAAGATGGTTAAAATATAATCTTTCATGAGTTCGAGTGAACTGATTTACGCTAAAGTTTTTTATTAAGCCTATGACGCAAGGATGGATATGTAGCCCGAAAAAAGATCACATTCTCAGTGATTCCTCAATTCTAGAATTAGATGACGATGACCATGATTCCTCAATCTTCCATCCAACTGAAAGAAGAGCAGATTGGTAGTAACCACCCGAGAGAAAGGCTACAGTATAAAAGAAATCGATAGAGTCGAAATAAATCGAGAGAGGAGAAATTCTAAGATGCCAAATGAAATAGTACATTTTCCCCGACTTCCGAGAGTCATTTCCTGTCCAAAAAGTGGCAAGACGCATTTCAGCAATTGCAAATTAAAAAGCAAAACCTAACATACTCATAGATAATCTGGTCATTCTTCAAACCAGTACCCAAGTAATCAATAATGAGATATTAAATTAAAACTTCTAGCCCTTACAACTGGACAAATTTAGAAAAGAATCTCGTAGTAAAAGCATTCCTAGAATTCAGTATTGTCACAACCCCAAATCCCGAGGGACGGCAAAGCCGGGGTGCCACTAGGGGTTGGATTAAAGAAGCGGGGAAGTGTAATGCCCCGTAAATTCCTTACGTTCTTAAAATTTTAAAGTTAATTAAATAAATGGCTTTGCACGCCTAAGTTTACGATTTTGAATTCTAAGACTAACGGTCAAATCCGTTTCTGAAAATAAATTACGGAAGTCAGCTAGACGACTACTGTATTTAGGGTTAGCGCGTACGAAAAATTTTTAGTTCGTGAACTCAGAACGGAAAACCGTCTGATTTTTACATTCACGAAATCGCGATACGAACTCGCCCGAGAAAGTTCGTTTTTATGTTTTTCCGGACAAAACTCGGACTGTGTCGTCCCGAGTTTTTGTCAAAATAAAGTTTATAATTTCCGATTAAGTTTCGTACGTTAGAATTTGCGGTCGAATCGGATCGCGACGTTTTTCGTCGAACGTTTTCCGTAACGTCGGATCGCGCCGGAAAAGTGCGTATTTTTCTCCTTTTTCTCTCCCCCAACCGACATCATCACCTCCATTGTTAGATTTTTTATGTTTTAATTAGTTTTATAAGGTGACACCTATGCTAGTTACTATTTAAAACTTTACACCTAAGGGTTCTACTATTTACCTTTACACCTTAACACCTTATAACATATTTTAACAAATTAAAACACATTCCTTCCCTCCCAACTCTCACAATTTCGGCAGCCATACCACTCTCATCTCCATCTTCATTTCTTCCATCCTCCATTGAAGAGAAGCTCCAAGAACAAGAAGAAAATCACAAGTCCACATCCCTCCATTCAAACTTCTTACATCTTTCATTAATTCTTAAGGTAATTCCCTCCTCTTAACATCTATCCATCCACCCTTCTCTTATTTTCCTTTTCATTTCTTGATCGAAAATTAGAGTATTGGAATGGATGATTTGATCATAGAATAATGAAATTGGATATGTTAGATAAGTTAATTAGGGATTAAAATTGATCAAAACCAAGAACCCTAATTTATTCTTTAATACCGAAAATTAGGGATAATTTATAGGATTTTAGATTTCCTCAATTGATGATAGATTTATGCTTAAGAGATGTTTAATTAGTGGTTAGAACGAAGAGGAATCGAAAGCCCTATGTTTTTGTGAAATTCAATTAGGGTTTGAGTTTGAATTTAGGGGTTTATGCATGTTAGTTGAAATTGGATTTGCAATTGGTTAATAGTTGATATAAGAGGTTGATTAGTGAATAAATGTTGTTAATTGGAGAAGAAAAACACCCTCTTAATATATACTTGAAAACCGAAAATTATGGTAGAAGTAGGAGTTTTCATGTGTTGATGTTAATTGAGGTTTTGTTGATGGAATTATGTTGCAAATGTTGTTAATGGATTATAGAATTAAATTGAGAATTTTCTAAAAATATTTAACGTAACGTAAGAAACGAATAACTCCTTATAAGTTGAAATATAATGATGTTATGACATGATTGCATGCATGAAAGTGATTCACGTTAGACGTAGTTTAATGTCGAATTCCATAAGAAAAATCGTGTAGACTATTAGGAGTCAAGCGCGAAGCTTGTTTAATTTTCTTTTCTATCGATCGCCCGATTCCAGCAACGACAACTGGAACTTAGTTTTCCAGGAAATTATCCTTAAGTTATATTTCATTTTTTTTATGGAATTTAATCCCATATTTCGTCTTGAGCGACGACTACAATTCGTACGAATATCAAGAGTCGTAAATTACAAGTTCTTTTATAAATGGATGTTACTTTTGAATAAGTAATATGAACGAAGTAAATATACTTTGTTTTAATAAGTGAAAGTCGTTAAGAGTTAATGAGTTAAGAAATAAAAGAAATAAAGAATTAAAATGAGTAATGATATGGTGAAATGAAAGAATGAAAATAAAATCTTTAATTTTATGAATGTATATATATATGTTGTTGAGTGCAATTTCTTTAATTGCTAAAAGTCTTAATAAGTGGTTGACTTAAGTGATGATGTTACAATTGAATAAGGGATATTCATTTTGTAATTTATGTTTCGTTGAGATAAGTTATTTTTCCCTACCTGTTACTGATCCGTGTTACCTTAAAACTTTTGTAGGATGGCTAGGGTTCGCATTACGGCTCGGAAGAGCCAGCCTTTGGCCTCGTGCGAGCGCACCATAGTTGACATGTTGCAGGACGAGTACTACGAGTTCGAGGTAGACTATGGAGAGGAGGATGTAGGACAGATTGTTAGTAACTTTTCTTCAGCCTACTACCCAGTGCGACACCTGATCAGGGAGAGTCAGGCGATACTAGACTTGATCGTAAACCTACCGGACGAGTGGCGCGGATGGGCGCACCGTGCGGCATGGTACTTCTTGGGGATCCTAGGCGACGACACGGAGCCGACCGGAAACTACGCCGGATTCGCCCTGTGTGTGCACAGGCGTTTCTTTGAGAGCAGGTTTATGTTTCCCCTTCCATTAGAGCCACACATCCCCTACAGTCACTTTCCAGCCGAGACGGAGCCTGAGCACCTAGACTTAGACCCTGAGTTCTCCGCTCTGTTGGAGTTGCCACCAGACGGTGTACTGGAGGAGGAGTCTGACGCTGAGTTAGAGCAGCTAGAGGAGGACGAGGAGACGGTAGTTACACCAGAGTCACCACTGGTTGGACAACAGATCGAGGAGTTGATCCCAGGCCCGGGATTTGTAGAGGTTGACGCTGAGACAGCCGCGCTGTTGGGGTTGTCTTCACCGTTTGTGCCAGACGTTTTTGTTAGGGTCAGGGGACCATTGGAGACGAGACTGTACAGGGAGGGGCCAGGCCACCGAGAGATCGACGCGGAGCTCGCCGCCATGTTAGAGCTGCCTTCTCCACTTACGCCACTCGAGGAGATCTGCGCGAGGTGGGGAGTAGTCCGAGAGCAGATGGAGGCAGGACCGTCCAGGGTCCGTTCTAGGGAGGAGTTCGAGTCGGGTTCAGGTTCAGTTCCCGAGCACCTTCTTCCCCTGAAGAAGCGTGCGAAAGAGGTCAGCGAGGACTACTTGGTCTCCGACTTGGAGGAGACCGTTTCAGAGGCACCCTCACCCACCCTGCTTACACTTGACGACGGTTCTACTCTGAGGGTGGACGAGGCACTTCAGCTGGTTTTTGGTTCAGAGTCCGAGGAGGAGGACCTGGACGAGGATCCGGAGGAGGACCCGGACGAGGATCCGGAGGAGGACCCAGAGGAGGGTTGTTAGGATTTTTGTAGACTTAGGATTAGTTTTTGCACTCGACTGCAGTTTAGTTGAGCAGAGCGTTGTAAACGCGGGTAAATATCAGTAGTAGTAGTAGCTCTTGTCCTGTATAGAGTCGGATTAGTAACTAGTTAGTTTTGTAGTACTCTAGCGGATACGAAATTTTATGAATCGTTTCCGTTCTAGTACTTTAGTAGATACGGAGTTGCAACTTGTTAGTGCACCCGGTAAATAGTAGGCAGTTAGCCTAGTTTAGACTAATAATAGTCTAACTCTTTTTGTATAAGTCCTCGTTGGAGGCAAAATTAATATTCTTTTTGATGTATATATATATACATGACCCGTGAAGAGGGTTTTTAATCAAGAAAATTTCTTATGAATTGAGTAATTAAAATCAGAATGTTAAATGAACTCGTGTAACGAGAAAATGAGTTTAACTCGAAAGTTAAATGATTAAGGAAATAATATCGGAGCTATGTTCGATATGTTGTTCTGTGAACCTGATTAAGTTGAGAACGAGCAAGTAAGTACTAAGTGTAATTAACAGAAGAGAACTAATGAGAATTTTCAATTTTTCCTTAGACTAAAGAAAATGCCACCGAGAAATGTTTACAACCGGAGAGGTCGAGGACCTGGAAGGCCGAGAGGACGTGGTAGACGTCAGCCGGAAAATAACCAAGAACAGGAGTATGAGCGGAATGTCACCCCATCCCCATCTCCATCCCCATCTCCACCCTCGTCACCATCACCACCACCTCCACCACCGCCCCGTAGAGATATCGAGGATCTTTTCCTCAAGTGGAACCCTCCACTGTTTAATGAAACTGGTAGCCCTAGCGATGCTGAGCTATGGGTAAGATCGACTGAGAAAATTTTCAAGCTCCTCAGATGCACTGATGAGGAGAGAATGCTGTGTGTCGCATTCCAGCTAACGGGATCGGCAGATTACTGGTGGGAAGCAAGACAAAAGGTGATACCTGCAGAGCATCTGGCTCGTTTTTCGTGGGAAGAGTTTAAGGAGATCTTCTTTGACAAGTACGTCCCCAAGACGTATAGGGCACAGAAGGAGGCCGAATTTTATAATCTGAAGCAGGGAAAGCTAACTGTAACGGAATATGACGCTAAGTTCTGCGAGTTGTCAAGGTATGCGCCGACATTGGTCGACACTGAGAAAAAGTTGTCCAAGAAATTTTAGGGAGGTCTACGTCATGAATTGGGAATCGCTTTGGCTAGTCATGGAGGACTAGGCTATACTGATATACTGGGGAGAGCACTGGAAATGGAGGCCGTCGTGCCTGATGAGAAAAAGAATGTACCAACTGCGTCAACACCAGCACAGAGTCAGAACCGGGGCTACTACAACAGCAATAGTAGTAACTACCAAGGGAAGAGGAAATGGAACGGAGGAGGTAGCGGAGGCTACAGTCAGGGTTACAACAACCAGGGAGGCCAGAAAAGGGGCTATCAGCAGCATGGCAACAACAACAACAACAACAATGGCAAGACGCCGTGGCAGGGAAACAACCAATCGAGGTTGTTCATTCAGGGAAACAAGCAGAACTCGCCGTGGAAGGGCAACAATCAACTGAACCAACCGCAAGGGCAACAGAGGAATTTTAACCAGGGAGCAAATAACCCAGGGAGGGTTACCATCCCTGTCTGTCCGAAATGCAACCGAGCCCATCCCGGAGTCTGCCAAATAGGCACCCCCAATTGTTTCAACTGTGGACAGAAGGGGCACATAAAAAAGGACTACCCTAAACTGCTTCAAGCCGTACCTCTCCGAGCCATCCAAGCACAGCCGCAGCAGCCACCTATGAACCAGCAGCAGTTTCAGCAACATGCACAACAGCAACAGAATGCGAGGGCATGCGCTATCAAACAGGGCGGTCAGCGCAAAGGAAAAGGCAATCTAGCAGGTATGGGAAAACTCCACAACATCCCCATTAAGATACTGTTTGATACTGGCGCATCGCATTCTTTCATTGCTGGCTCGCGTGCCGATAACTTAGACATCAGACCTGTAAGAGCTGCACAATCTATGAGAGTAGCCACACCTTCAGGAGAGATCACTACTTCCACGCATGTTTGCTCTAACCTAGAACTAGAAATCGGAACTCATAAGGTTATAGCGAACAACATAAATGTTATGATAATGTGCGACGTAGATATAATCCTAGGAATGGATTGGTTGTCAGAGAATTACGCCACAATTCTCTGCAACGAGAGAAATATCTCTTTTCAGCCACCGGGTAAAGAACCGACCGAATTTCACGGAATTTCAATGGGTAGAGGCGTACCAATTATATCAGCCCTTCAAGCCACCAAACTCATGAAGAAGAAAGGTACCACAGCTTATCTTGTGTACCTAGTTGGAGAACCAGGAGCCGAGAAGACCATTCAGGACGTAAAAGTCGTGAATGAATATGAAGAAGTTTTTCCGGAAGTGCTACCGAGATTGCCACCAGATCGTCATGTAGACTTCACGATCGATTTAGAACCAGAAGCAGCTCCTAAGTCTAAAGCCCCTTACAGAATAGCACCGAAGGAACTGAAAGAGCTCAAAATCCAGTTACAGGAATTACTAGATCTTGGTTTTATCAGGCCAAGCGTCTCACCTTGGGGAGCACCCGTGCTGTTTGTTAGAAAGAAGGACAGATCGATGAGAATGTGCATCGATTACAGAGAACTGAACAAGATCACGCTCAAGAATAAATATCCTTTGCCAAGGATCGAGGATCTGTTTGATCAGCTTAAGGGTGCAGGAGTCTTCTCCAAAATAGATTTGAGGTCAGGGTACCATCAGCTTAAGATCAAACCCGAAGATGTACCGAAGACCACTTTTAGAACCCGATATGGCCATTACGAATTTTTAGTGATGCCATTTGGTTTAACCAACGCTCCAGCCGTATTCATGGACCTTATAAACAGAGTTTTCCACCCCTACTTGGACAAATTTGTTTTAGTATTCATCGACGACATCCTCGTTTACTCTAAGAATGAAAAGGAGCGCGAGGAACATCTACGGATAGTGTTGGAAACACTAAGAACTGAGAAACTCTACGCCAAATTCAGTAAATGCGAATTTTGGCTGAAGGAAGTTAGGTTCCTTGGGCACATAGTATCGGCAGAAAGAATCAAGGTGGATCCAGCCAAAGTAGAAGCAGTGCACAACTGGAAGTCGCCAACGAGTCAGAATGAGATCAGATGTTTCTTGGGATTAGCCGGTTATTACAAAAGGTTTATCGAGGGATTCTCTACGATCGCTCGCCCGATGACGCAACTACTCAGGAAGGATACCAAGTTTAAGTGGACGGATGAGTGTGAGAAGAGTTTCCAAACTCTTAAGGAGAAGTTAACCACAACGCCAGTACTAGCACTTCCAGATACAAACAAAGAGTAAGTGGTTTACACTGATGCATCGAAAAATGGATTAGGTTGTGTCTTGATGCAAGACGGACGAGTGATAGCTTATGCTTCACGACAACTTCGACCTCACGAAGTTGAGTACCCAACCCACGATTTAGAACTCGCAGCCGTAGTGCACGCGTTGAAGATTTGGAGACACCATCTCTATGGTGTAAGAGTTGAGATATTCACTGATCACAAGAGCCTGAAATACTTTTTTGAGCAAAAAGAACTGAACATGAGACAAAGACGATGGCTCGAATTAGTCAAAGATTATGATTGTGGAATTAACTACCATCCAGGAAAGGCTAATGTGGTAGCAGACGCATTGAGTCGCAAGGCTCCAACGAAGTTAGGATGTCTTTTTGTAGAAGAAGAAACCTTAGTACGAGAATTCGAGAAGATGGATATCAGAGTGCTCGACACGCCAGCTACAATAACAAGTCAGATAGCAGCATTAGAAGCTACACCAGATTTGAGAGAAAGAATCATCAGTGCTCAGAGAAAAGACGAGTCAATGGAAAAGTTGCGAGTAAGGATAAGGACAGATAAACCAGAAGAATATTCTGAAGCTCCAGACAATGCAATACTTTATGAAGGCAGGATTTGTATTCCCGACAACGACAGCGATTTGAAGAACGAGATTTTGAGTGAGGCTCACGATACGCCTTACATAGCACATCCAGGAAGTACGAAAATGTACCAAGACTTGAGAAGAAACTTTTGGTGGAACGGAATGAAACGAGACGTTGCCTCGTTTGTAGAAAGATGCCTAGCATGCCAGCAAGTTAAGGCTTTACACCGACGACTGTATGGATTGCTACAACCGTTGGATGTCCCAGATTGGAAATGGAAAGGCATAGCTATGGACTTTGTCACAGGCTTGCCTAAGTCAAGAAGAGGAAACACCGCAATTTGGGTGATAATAGATAGGCTTACAAAGTCAGCACATTTCTTGCCGATTAAGATTACATACGGATCAGAGAAACTAGCTCAATTATATGTCAGAGAGATTGTACGTCTGCAAGGAGTACCGAAGGTTATAATATCAGATAGAGATGCCAAATTCACCTCGAGATTTTGGATTACGATGCAGAGAGAATTGGGAACAGAGCTTAATTTCAGTACAACATTTCACCCACAGACAGATGGGCAAGCAGAGAGAACGATTCAGATTTTAGTCGATATGTTGAGGACAGTAGTTGTGGACCGAGGAGCGAATTGGGAAGAAATTCTACACTTAGTCGAATTCGCTTTCAACAACAGCTATTAGGCCACAGTATGAATGGTGCCGTTTGAGGCTTTGTATTGGAGGAAGTGTAGATCACCGCTTTATTGGGACGACGTAGGTGAGAGAAAGAACCTAGGCCCAGATGCGATAAATGAGATGATTGAGATAGTTCGGCAGATTCGAGATAGAATGAAAGAGGCCCAGAGCCGACAGAAGTCTTATGCCGATGATCGTCGAACCAACCTTGAGTTTGAAATAGGAGATAAAGTTTTTCTTAAGATATCCCCGACCGAAGGAATCCTTAGGTTCGGAGTTAAGGGTAAGCTAAGACCCAGGTTTATAGGACCCTATGAAATCCTCGAGAGAATAGGACCCGTCGCTTATAGATTGGCCTTACCGCCAAGCCTAGGAAGCGTTCATAACGTTTTTCACGTTTCTCAGTTGAGAAAATATGTTTACGATCCTAAGCACGTTATTAGTCAGCAAGACGTAGTTCTTGAATCTGACCTAAGCTATGAAGAGAAGCAGATATCGATTCTGGATAGAAAAGTTCAAGAATTAAGAACCAAGTCGATACCAATTGTTAAAGTTCTTTGGAACCACCACGGGCAAGAAGAAGCCACGTGGGAACTCGAGGAGAAGATGAAAGAGTGATATCCTCATCTTTTTGCAGAAGGTAAGCAAATTTCGGGATGAAATTTTTTGTAAGGGGGGTAGAATGTAATGCCCCGTAAATTTCTTACGTTCTTAAAATTTTAAAGTTAATTAAATAAATGGCTTTGCACGCCTAAGTTTACGATTTTGAATTCTAAGACTAACGGTCGAATCCGTTTCTGAAAATAAATTACGGAAGTCAGCTAGACGACTACTGTATTTAGGGTTAGCGCGTACGAAAAATTTTTAGTTCGTGAACTCAGAACGGAAAACCGTCTGATTTTTACATTCACGAAATCGCGATACGAACTCGCTCGAGAAAGTTCGTTTTTATGTTTTTTCGAACAAAACTCGGACTGTGTCGTCCCGAGTTTTTGTCACAATAAAGTTTATAAATTTATTTTCCGATTAAGTTTCGTACGTTAGAATTTGCGGTCGAATCGGATCGCGACGTTTTTCGTCGAACGTTTTCCGTAACGTCGGATCGCGCCGGAAAAGTGCGTATTTTTCTCCTTTTTCTCTCCCCCAACCGACATCATCACCTCCATTGTTAGATTTTTTATGTTTTAATTAGTTTTATAAGGTGACACCTATGCTAGTTACTATTTGAAACTTTACACCTAAGTGTTCTACTATTTACCTTTACACCTTAACACCTTATAACATATTTTAACAAATTAAAACACATTCCTTCCCTCCCAACTCTCACAATTTCGGCAGCCATACCACTCCCATCTCCATCTTCATTTCTTCCATCCTCCATTGAAGAGAAGCTCCAAGAACAAGAAGAAAATCACAAGTCCACATCCCTCCATTCAAACTTCTTACATCTTTCATTAATTCTTAAGGTAATTCCCTCCTCTTAACATCTATCCATCCACCCTTCTCTTATTTTCCTTTTCATTTCTTGATCAAAAATTAGAGTATTGGAATGGATGATTTGATCATGGAATAATGAAATTGGATATGTTAGATAAGTTAATTAGGGATTAAAATTGATCAAAACCAAGAACCCTAGTTTATTCTTTAATACCGAAAATTAGGGATAATTTATAGGATTTTAGATTTCCTCAATTGATGATAGATTTATGCTTAAGAGATGTTTAATTAGTGGTTAGAACGAAGAGGAATCGAAAGCCCTATGTTTTTGTGAAATTCAATTAGGGTTTGAGTTTGAATTTAGGGGTTTATGCATGTTAGTTGAAATTGGATTTGCAATTGGTTAATAGTTGATATAAGAGGTTGATTAGTGAATAAATGTTGTTAATTGGAGAAGAAAAACACCCTCTTAATATATACTTGAAAACCGAAAATTATGGTAGAATTAGGGGTTTTCATGTGTTGATGTTAATTGAGGTTTTGTTGATGGAATTATGTTGCAAATGTTGTTAATGGATTATAGAATTAAATTGAGAATTTTCTAAAAATATTTAACGTAACGTAAGAGACGAATAACTCCTTATAAGTTGAAATATAATGATGTTATGACATGATTTCATGCATGAAAGTGATTCACGTTAGACGTAGTTTAATGTCGTAAAATTTGAACGGAATCCGACAACTTTGAAAATCGCGTAAGAGACGAACTTTTAGTCGTAACTAATAACCGAGAAGTCAAATGAGAATTCTAATTTGATATTATTGTTTATGATGGAATTGATAACAACTTTGTAGCTAACGTCATAAGCTTTCGAGTTGTTTTAATATGAGCTATAGTTATAGTCGAGAACTAGAACGCGTTTTGAAGAATTTGTTGGTTTAGTAATTGTTAGTTGAAAGCCGACGTTTAGAACGTCGTGCTTATGGACGAGTTTTGAGAAGGAGTTCGTCACGTACGGAAGTACGTGATGACTGCCTTGAGGGTCCAGTTTCCAAAGAAATCAAATACGAGAGCTTAGAACGAACCTAAGACGTTATACGTCGAACCTATCGAGCAATTAGGGTTTTCGCGGCAGTTTTACGACCCTCGCCGGAAACTGTAATACCTTTTAGCTCGTTTATCGGATTTGCAATCCGTAAATTGGAGCGTAAACTAGACATCCTAAGCTTTCCAGTGGTACAGGGCTCATCCCCCGTTTCCAAATCCTCTGTTCTGGACAGCCTCCAGAGTTACTGGATTGCGCAGTGAATTTTCAGTTTCTTGTCTTCTAAGTTGTTTAGTTCACAACATAGTTTCTCTCGATCTTTTAAGCCGTGTTATCTATCGAATATCTCCCTACTGACCCGAGAGTCGAGTATGAGACCTTCCGAGTTCTAACAAGATTTGAACGAGTCTCGTTCCCGTTTAAGTAAAACGAATCTAGTAAGCGTGCAAATGCTTAAAGAATGAAACAACTAAAACTTATTTCGATTCTCTTTGATCGTTTATCTTTTACGACCTGTTTTTAAGTATTATTGTTTTACAATGAAGGAGGAAGCCAACTGTAAAGAAAGGACGAAAGATCCGAAGTTGGAAGCTTTTGCTTTTAGTTCGGTATACCGAGGTGGGCTTTTATATACAAAATAAAACGAGCAATGCTCGGAAAATCTTTCCTTATCGCTTTGATATCTGTGTTTTCAAAGTGATATTATGGAATGAACTGTTTTATGTTTTATGTGAGTTCTCTTGTACCTATCTGAGTCAATATTCGTGTTTTCCAGATTTAGAGTTAATCTAACTAGATTAACTAACGATCGGCTCTGAGTTAGCTGCTAAGTGCTTTCCAGAGCTAGTGCACTTTGTAACCTGTGGTGTATGTGATATCCTGTTGAGGGGTACCAGCCACGTTGAATTAGAATTGGTCAAGATTTGAACGTAACATCTATAAAAAGTGATTGATCAAGCCAAATTGTGAAAATCAGTCAGAAAATGTTTAGTAGACACGGGCTTCTCTCAATAAAACCCCGATGTGCTACAATTATGAAATGCCATATTTATCTATATTTATGATTATGATTTCGGCATCCTGCCCACTAAGTACGTTAGTACTTAGCCCTGCATTGTTTTCTAAATGTGCAGGTTGAAGCGATGGTGAGCGGCGACGGTTGATGTTGAGATAAAGGATAGGATGCTTAGTTAGAACCTTCCGCTGCCAAACTCTGAATAATCTTTTGAGATGTATCTCTGAAACAATACTCTGTAGTTTAAGTCTGTAAATATGAACTTAGTTTCTACTATGTACTTCTGTCGAGTAATCCTTAGCGATTAACTCTTTCTTATTTATATTCAAGTCTTGTTCATGTTTTATCGATGCCCTTTTTATGTATGTTTAGTCAGTTAGCCCCCTTCTTCCCCGCTTCTTTAATCCAACCCCAGTCGCACCTCGGCTTCTGCCGTCCCTCGGGATTTGGGGCTGTGACAGGAAGAAGGAGGAGTAACTGAATAAATGAATAAACTGACATTAATAAACAAGATAATAACTAAGAACTGCTTCCATTAAACAAAAGAGAGTCAATCTTGAAGGATCGCTCGACAAAGTTGTATTCAGAGTTGACTAGGTTTCAAGTATGAAAACTTAAACCGAAAAGATTATACATCAAAAAGAAGTATTTTGCAGCGGAATGAAACGTAGAGTGATAACACATTTTCAGATGTGAAATTGAGGCTCAATTAAACTTTTTTCCTTAAGTATGACCTCTACTCAATTTCCGCCGTCTCCGTCACTCAACCTGCACATTTATAAATACATACAGGGCTAAGTACAAAAAGCACTTAGTGGGCACTTTGCCGAAATTATAATGTAGATTTTATAAAGATTCATCAGGCATCTAAACAGTAACACAACGGGGGTTTTCCCTTTCAAAACATTCCCGTGCTTACTAAACATTTTTCTCTTTTCATAAATCACTCGCGCGAGTATTTTTACTGTTGTTACGTTCATATTGCCCAACTTCTGTTTCAACGCCGGGGAAGAAGCATTTTCTTCTTCCACGAACGCTTCTCACCGAGGTTGGCTCGTCCCCTCAACAGGGATTCCACACCCATCGGCTACCGTGTACACTAACCCTAAAAAGCACCATTTTGGCTAACTCAGAGTCCGATCGATTAGTCAGCACCCTTTTGGCTAACACAGAATGGCACAAAAAAACTCACAAAAACAATTCTTTTATGCACTGGTAATCACTTTCAAAACATACTTATAAAGCAATAAGTAAACATTTTGAGCAACGCTCACTTTATTTTGTTATATAGAAAAGCCCACATTTTTTTAATATATAGAAAGCCCACATTTTTTTTTATAGATAGAAAGCCCACCTTAACCGGTTACAGAACAACTTTAACCTTCTGTCTTCCATCCTTTCTTCTAGTCGCGACTTCCTCCTTTTATCGCAAACAATCAAGCTTTAGTAAATCGGTCGAGGCGGTTTAAGAGAAACGGACTCGATAACGATTAAACAAGTTTTAGGCCTTTGCACTTTAACTAGTCTTTTACTAAACGAAATGAGACTCGAACATACCTCGCTAAAAACTAACTTGGTTCTTTACTCGACACTTAGAACATCATAACGGAAGTCAATAACTCTACATGACTTAGGTGTTCCAAAGAATTCAAGTTAAGAAAAGATTTCACTTAAGAAATAGAGCTGCAGAAGAATCTGCACAACTGTTGAAGATTCAAAATCTCACACAGAACAGACTGCTGAGAAATAGGGGAGGTGCTTGGAACCAAAAGAAAGACACGGAAGTACTTTACTGACCAATTTACGGATCTCGATTTCGTTAAACGAGCAGAGAGTTATGGCCGTTTCCGTGAAGGGTCGCAAAACTGGCAGAAAACCCTACGGATTCAACTTCATCTCACACTTTTCTATGTTTGTCAAAACATTATACAACACTCAAAACTCTTGAAAATTCAACCAACCAAACCATACAAACTCACATTCACATATACTTGAGTTCTCGATGAAATAAACGACAAACATTAACGTCTTTTGTCCTTAATTTCTATACTTAGCAATTTCAAAGAATTTCTCAACAATATGTCAATCAATTTCTTAACTTCTATATCAATCATCAATTTCTTAACATATGATCATTTAGTCACATCATACTCAAAACCACAATCACTTATTCATATATAACATGAAATTCTCAAAACCTACACAATGAACCCTAAGCATACTAAATCACTAATATCCAATTAGTTTTCTCATTTCATTTAACCGTCAAGACTTATGCTCGATTCCTTGTCTCTTACAAAAAGATAAATGTTCTTAGAAATCTTCCAAACTTTCAATTTAAGATCCTTAAACACTTAGATCAACTAATATACAAACCATATATTCATATCATCCTTTGTACTTAGCATAATCTCGATTCTTCGTCTCCAACAAAAAATAAAAAGTGCTCGGAAAATTCTAACTAAATTATATGATGATTAACATGCTTATTGTTTCTCATTTATGCAAACAACATCATCAAATAAATTCTATCCTTAAAAATCCGATCGAATGTTCATCTCCAACGATTATCGTTTTATTTTTAGAAAAATCTAACATAAATATATGCTCAACTACATGCTCCCTACATCTCATATATCACAACACATCATCAAAAACATAAGATTTACTCAATCAAAATCATACTTCTTTGTCTCTTACAAACTTGTTCTTATTTTTAGAAAATTCTCAAACAATTCATACAATCATGTATCAATATATAGATGCATAATCTACAAACCATTATTCAAAATTCAAGCTTAAACAAAAACCCCCAATTTAATAATTATTTCAAAAATTAAAGAAAATTTATCTAGCATGCTTGAAACTTGAATTTAACCATAGATTCTTACTTCTAACATCTTTAATCAAGAAATAAAATTTAGAACATCATCTTCTACACCTCCAAAAATTTTGAAATTTACTAGAAATTAAAGAGATGGATTTTTGTTTGGTTAGGAATGAAGAGGAGGCTCTTACCTTATCAAATATCTAATCGGAATTGACTTTAATCGAGAATCGAACAAGTTATGGAACTTAGAAGCTTAAAGAACTTGAAGAACACTTTAAAGATATAATACCCCAGATATTTCTTCCGTCGCTAAAATAAAAATTTAATTATTAATTAAGGCTTTGCATGCCTAAGTTAAGGATTTTCGATTCTAACACTAACGATGAAATCCGGTTCTGAAAATAAATTCCAGAAGTCGGTTGAAGGACTACTGTGTTAGGGTTTTCGCGTCCGATAAAATTTTCGTTCGAAAACTCAGATCGAAAAACCGTCAGACTTTACATTCACTTTTTCTGAGATACGAGTCTACCGAAGAAAGTCAGTTTTTATTATTTTTCTGGGCGAATTTTGGACTGTCTTATCCCGACTTTTCATCGAATTTCGGAAATCAAAATATGCTTTCCGAGTAAGTAATTTATTTCTAATCTAGCGGTCGAATTAGATTTCGTCAAAAACGTAACCGTCTAGGGTTTTAATTTCTCGATTTTATAACGTCGTATTAGACCCGTAAAACGCGATATTTCGACTAAAATATCTCCCCTAAACCGCCTATAAGGATGGTGAGTCATCCTTTGTTAGATCTTTATTCACTTTATACAAATCTATCTAACACCTCATCACATTTCCCTCTCTCTTTCCCCTCCCTATTACCGCCATCTCTCTCTCTCTCTTTTTTCTCATCTCTCTCAATCCTCCATTGTTGAGTTCTTCAAGGTTTCAAAGCTCCACAAGTCATTCATCTACCGATCGATCTTATTTCCGAGTCCATAATCGACAAGGTAAGAGCTTCCTCTACGGATTGAACCGAACAAAACTTCTTTCCCTCAATATTGTTTTTTTTTTCAAAAATTTGAGGAAGAAGTAGGATGATGTTCTATGGTTAAAGCATGCTATTAGATGCATAGAAATGGATTCCCATGGTTGAAATCAAAGAGAAATCAATTCCCCTAACTTATTAATGAATACCGAAAATTTTAGGGGTTAGGGTTTGATGTTTTAGTTTCATGTTTTAAGTTGATTGGTTGATGAAATATCACTCTATGTATTAGTATATTAATGCATGAATTGTTTTAGAATTTTCTAAAAACAAAAATAAAAATGTAAGAGAGAAAGAAATAGGAATTTGATGGAGTAATTGATATGTTTTGGTTGATGTGATGATATAAATGAGATGTAGTAAGTGTATAGATGATTATATAATTTATTGGATTTTTCTAAAAATAAAATAGAAATCGTAAGAGACGAAAAACCGACGATAAGTTAAGATTCGATAATAATTTGAGTATGTTGTTTTCATATTGATAAATCTTGGTAGTTGATGAACGTTATTGGAAAGTTTGAGCGAAATCGGAGAACGTCGAATTTTTAATAAGAGACGAAGAATCGTCGATAAGTCGAGATTGAATAATGAAATAGGTTTATGGTTTGAACATTCGTTAATCTTAGTAATCAAGGAACATAATCGGAAAATTTGAACGAATTCTAAGAAAGTTGATATGTTAAGGACAGTGGTTTTGGACCGAGGCGCAAATTGGGAAGAAATTCTACACTTAGTCGAATTCGCTTACAACAACAGCTATCAGGCCACGATAGGAATGGCACCGTATGAGGCTTTGTATGGAAGGAAATGTAGATCACCACTTTATTGGGACGAAGTAGGTGAAAGAAAGAACCTAGGCCCTGATGCAGTAAATGAGATGATTGAGATCGTTCGGCAGATACGAGATAGAATGAAAGAAGCCCAGAACCGACAGAAGTCTTATGCCGATGATCGTCGAACCAATCTTGAGTTTGAAATAGGAGATAAAGTTTTACTTAAGATATCACCGACCAGAGGAATCCTTAGATTCAGAGTTAAGGGTAAACTAAGACCCAGGTTCATAGGACCTTATGAAATCCTCGAGAAGATAGGACCCGTCACTTATAGATTGGCCTTACCGCCAAGTATAGGAAGTGTCCACAACGTATTTCACGTTTCTCAATTGAGAAAATACGTCTATGATCCTAAGCACGTCATTAGTCAGCAAGACGTAGTTCTTGAATCTGACTTAAGCTACGAAGAGAAGCCGATATCGATTTTGGATAGAAAAGTCCAAAAATTAAGAACCAAATCGATACCAATCGTTAAAGTGCTATGGAACCACCACGGGCAAGAAGAAGCCACGTGGGAGCTCGAGGAGAAGATGAAGAAGAGATATCCTCATCTTTTTTCAGAAGGTATGCAAATTCCGGGACGAAATTTTTCGCAAGGGGGTAGGATGTAATACCCCAAAAATTCCGTACAGTCTTAAAATTTTAAAATTAATAATAAAAATGGCTTTGCACGCCTAAGTTTACGATTCTGAATTCTAAAACCATCGGTGAAATCCGTTTCCGAAAATAAATTACGGAAGTCAGATAACTACTGTATTTAGGGTTATCGCGTACGAAAACTTTTTAGTTTTAGAACTCAGAACGGAAAACCGTCTGATTTTTACATTCACGAAATCGCGAAACGAACTCGCCCGAGAAAGTTCGTTTTTTTGATTTTCCGGACGAAACTCGAACTGTGACGTCCCGAGTGTTTGTCGGAAATTAGATTTTAAATATTACTTTCCGAATAAGTTAAATATGTCGGAATTTATGGTAGAATCGGTTTTTGACGATAATGTGCCGAGTTAAGTTTTTCGTCTTTCGATTTCCGTAACGTCGTATCGTGTCGGAAAAACGCGTATTTTCCCCTTTTTCTCCCCTCTTAGTCGACTTCCCTCTCTCTCTAGCATAGATATTTCATTACTTTATAGTATTTAACATTATGACTCACCATTAGATCTTTAATTAACTTTACACCTATATAGTAAGTTAATATATATCATACAACTAAGAAGTCATCTTCCTCACTCTCTCTCTCTCTCTATTTCGAAACACACACACACATACTCTCTCTTCCATGTTCTTCATCCTCCATTGAAGAAAGCTCCAAGCTTTGGCAAGAAATCTTCATAAGTTCATCATCCAACCATCAAATCTTATAACTTCCTTCACTAAAGTTCAAGGTATTCATCTCCTCTACATTTCTATCCAAATGGATTTCATTTCTTTTAATTTTCTCATATTGATCGATTTTGATGATGATGGAGATTAGATGTTTTGATCTTTAATTAGTGTAATTAGATGGATTAGATATGAATTCTATGATTAAAATTTGAAGAAAACAAAGAACCCTAAAACCTAACTAATACCGAAAATTAGGGGTTCCATGTAGGATGATTGGATTCTTCAATTAGTTGGATAATATTGCTTAGGAGTATTTCAATTGATGATTAAAACAAAGAGAAATCAAAACCCCTATGAATTTGTTGATGACCGAAATTTTAGCTTAGGGTTTGAGGATGGATTTCAAATTAATGATGTAATAAGACTTGTAATTGGTTAATTGATGTTATAGTAGTATGGGAATTGGATTAATGGAGTTATTTGATGAAGAAAATTACCCCCTTTAATTTATTGTTAATACCGATTTTTATGAGAAATTGGGAGTTTTCATATAGCTTGTTTTAGTTGATGATATAATGATGGAATAATGTCTCTAATGATATTAGATGATGATGGGAATTAATTTGAATTATTCTAAAATTTTTATAGTAATCCTAAGAGACTAAGAACTCGAATTAAGTTGAGTTTAAGTAATGATTTGAGGTGATGATGTATATAATAATGAATCTCGTTAGATGATGATTAATGTCGTAGAAAATGAACGAATTCCGATAACTTTTGAAATCTTGTAAGAGACGAACAAGTGGACGTAAATAATAATCGAGAAGTCGAGTAAGGATTCTAATTAGATAATAATGATTATAATGGATTAAGGCTCGACTTTGTAGTTGACGACATGAGCTTTCGGATTATTATATAATGAATTGTAGTTATAATCGAGAACTAGAAACCAGAATTTGTTAACTTGTTGTTGGTTTAGTAAATGGTAGTTGAAACAACGAGGTTTGATCGTCGTGGTTATAAACGAGTTTTGAAAAGGAGTCCTTCACGTACGGGAGTACGTGTTGACTGCCTTGAAAGTGAAGTTTCGTGAGAAATCGAGTACGAGAACTTAGAACGAACTTAGGAAGTTATACGTCGATTCTATCGAGCAACTAGGGTTAGCGGCAGCAGTTTTGCGACCCTTCCCAGAAACTGTAATATCTTTTAGCTCGTTTATCAGATTTGAGATACGTAAATTGGAGAGAAAACTAGACTTTCCAAGCTTTCTAACGGTATAGGGCTCATCCCCTGTTTCAAATTCCTCTGTTCTGGGCAGTCCCCAGAACTACTGCTTTGCGCAGTGAAATTTCAGAATTTGTTTTCCTAAGTTGTTTTCTTCGCAACTTAGTTTCTTTCGATCTTTTAAGTCGTAATAAGTTAACGACTATCTTTTCTACTGACCTAAGAGTCGAGTATGAAGCCTTTCAAGTTCTAAACGATATTTGTTCAAGTCTTGTTCCCGTTTAAATTAAAAAGAAGCTAGTAGCGTGCAAATGCCTAAAGAAACAAAGCGACTAAAACCTAATTCGAATTTCCATATTCGATTATCTTTTACGACCGAATTTAAAGTGTGATTATTTTACGATGAAGGAGGAAGCCAGCACTAAGGAAAGGACGGAAGAACAGAAGAACGGGAACCTGTTTAGTAGTTCTGTATCATCGAGGTGGGCTTTTATATATAAAACAAAACGAGCAATGCTCGAAAACTTTTCTTTATCGCTTTGATATCTATGTTTTCAAAGTGATAATTATGGCATGAATTGTTTTATGTTTTATGTGAGTTCTCTTGTACCTATCTGAGTTAACATTCGTGTTTTCGAGAATTTATGAGTTAACCGCTAGGATTGTTAACTAACGATCGGCTTTGAGTTAGCTATTGAGTGCTTTCCAGAGTTAGTGCACTTTGTAACCTGTGGTGTATGTGGTATCTTGTTGAGGGGTAACCAGCCATGGTGAATGAGAATTGGTCAAGATTTGAAAGTAACATACCAGAAAATGCTCGGCCGAGTAAATTGTGAAAATGAGTCAGAAAATGTTTTAGTAGACACGGGCTAATTTTAATAAAACCCCGATGTGCTACAAATTATGAAATGCTAGATTATCTATACTTATGCTTATGTTTTCGGCAACGTGCCCACTAAGTACTTTTGTACTTAGCCCTGCATATGTTTTCTAAATGTGCAGGTTGAAGCGACGAGAGCGGCGGTGGTTGAAGTTAAGTTGAGTTAAGAAGTTAGGAATGCTTTAGCTTATGACCTACTTTCCGCTGCAAAACTCTAGAAATTTTGACGTTATGTACATTTGGTTAATCACTGTAGTTTAAGTTTGTAATCTTTAACTAAGATGCTTTCGAGTACTTTATGTCGAGTAATCCTTCGGGATTAACTCTTCCTTTTAAATAGTATCGTCTTGTTCATTGAATGTATGATGTATTTTATGTATGTTTAATTAGTCAGCCCCCTTCTATCCCGCTTCTTTAATCAAATCTCAGTCGCACCCCGGCTTCTGCCGTCCCTCGGAATTTGGGGCTATGACAAAAGTGAAAGAAAATGTTTAGTAGGCACGGGTATTTGATGAAAAATCCCGATGCGCTAATTATCAAGATGTCTGATTTAATCTATACTTATGATAAGTTTTCAGCAATGTGCCCACTAAGTATGTTTATACTTAGCCCTGCATATGTTTTATAAATGTGCAGGTTGAGTGACGGGAGCGGCATGAGGTTGAGTAGGATTGTAATTAGGACGAAGAACTAGTGTCAAGCTTTACGCTTTCCGCTGCCAATCTGTTTCGTGTCTTTGTATATCTTTTTGTCTAAATACCGTACAATGAACTTAGTTAACTTTTGAACAACTTGTCGAGCGATCCTTCAAGGTCAACTCTCTTTCTTTTAATAAAATCTGTTCATAAATATCAGTTGTCATTTAATTATTGTCTGTTTATTTATTTATCCCCCTTTTTCCCCGCTTCTTTAATCCAACCCCTAGTCGCACCCCGGCTTTGCCGTCCCTCGGGATTTGGGGCTGTGACAGAAGATATGAAGAACACTTGAAGAACAAAAGAGAGAAGAGAGAAGAGAGAAAAGGGAGGGGGGTTTGGTGGTTTGGGAGTGAGAGGGAGAGAGATATTATGGTGATATTTATTAAGTATAAGCAAAGAACAAATTGTACACTAATTTCTTTACCAAATATCCACTTTTCCGGATATAATACTGTAAACTAAAAACGAACATCTACTTTTTTAGACGGTCACATTTTTGGCAAAAACGGACACGATCACTAGTTCCGGAATATTTTACTTAGTTGGAAAGGACGATTCGTTTCCCGAAAAACTTTGAAAAGTCGAGACGTGACAGTACAATATTTTCGCTCTGAAAAATAAATATTACTGATTTTTAGAAAAAGACTCGTATCACAAAATAAGTGAATGTAAAAGCAGACGCCATATTGATCTGAGGTCTCTAACGAAAATTTTATCAGGCGCCGAAACTCTAATACAGTAGTCGGTTGAACGACTTCTGCAACTTATTTTCAGAAACGGACTTCGCCGTTATTCTTATAACTGAATTTCATTAACTTAGAAGTGCAAAGCCTTAATTTCTTAGAAAATTTTTATTTCTCGTCGGAAAAGAAAAGCCGGGTATTACAAGTATTATCTGCACTAACAGAGAACGGCAACTTCCTTCCCGGAGTAATCACGTTAAAGCTAAAATCCAAAAGAATCTCGCAAGTGATGGTTTAATGATGTGTTAAGAACTAACCTTATTTGACAAGGGCGTATTGTAGTCATTTATAATTGCTTGCGTAAATATCTTCAAGTTAAAGGTAGAAGAGGTAAATTGAAAGTTTAAAGAGTCAACCCCTGAGGGTAAACCCGCGATAGTTTTCGTAAGTTTCCTCGAGTTTAAATTTTGAATTTGGAAAATCCCAAATTATTCACTAAGCCCACAATCCAAAATAAATAAGGGAAACGTGAATATAATTTTAAAAATGAGTTAATTAATCAAGAATTTTATGATTTTTTTAACTTCTCGATGAAAACCAACGATAATTTATGAAGTTGAGAACGAAAGGAGAAGGAGCTCGTCGATTATTTCAACGATGAGGATGGAGCAATAAATGAAACGTAAAGACACACTCGTGTATCTGGGCAAAGTTGAAAAGCAAAAGTGGAGTAGCAAGTGCGTATCAGTAGAGTTTAAAAATGTCTTTCTAGAAGTCCTACAAAGATTGCCATCTATTAGGCAACCAAAGATTACCATCGAATTAAAGCTTAGAGTGATCGTGTTTTCCGAAGCTCCAAAAGTTTACGGATTTACAACCAAGTGTATTTCTTTGGAATACACCAAATTCTTCGTAATGAAGAAAAGCGATAATTAAGGATATGCTTAACTAATGAGAAATTAAATAAGAATTTATTTAAAGAGTCATATTACCGAGTTAAGAATTAAATAAGAATTTATTTTAATTTTTGTTAAATTTTTTCTTAATTCTGACATAATAATAATATTTCTGCCCATAACATTATATAAGTATATATTTCAGAGGCATCGAAAGCTATAAGTAATAAACGACATTGATAGTAATCCTGTCAAAGCATCATATATGTTAAGGTTGAATTCATACAAAATATAACCATGAAGTTTGTAGAGTTATAATCTACCTATCTGGGACACAGCTCGTATCTACGCATAGATAAGCAAAATATATATTCGGTCACAGCCGTCATCAAAATGCATATTCATAAACTAATATATAGGGTCTTGGTCCACTACCAATCAAAATATGTTAACCAGTAGCATATTATATGTTTACCAAACTATCAATATATTTCACTTCAGCAAAGTAGTGGAAAGAGAATGTGGAGCTCAACGTTTGTTGTCTCGTCGTCGACTCCTTAACCTAAAAAAAAACAGTAAACAATAGGGTGTGAGTATCAAGCACACTCAGTGGGGTAAACACTGCAAGCAGTTATAACCAATTGTGTAATGAATAACATAACGAACTCATTTTTAACTTAGCTAAAACCATGTGAGACTAGTCTCGGTCCCTTGTGAACCTGACCCCTTGTGGGCCTTTCAACTCTTTGATCCCTTGTGGGCCCCATTAGTTCATATGAATGACGCATGACACAACAATAATTATAACCATGTAACCACTATGCTTACAGATAAAAGTGAACCCCACCTTAAGTGATTCAATTCAAACCTGTTCAAGCTTGCTTCGGTTGTCCTCCCTCGAGCCTTAGATGTGCCGCTCCTATCACTTAAAAACACTTTTAAACTTAAGGGGGTGTATTGGATTGTGAAGTTAGAGGGATTTTTAAGGAGTTTGAAATCAAGGTGTATTGGATTGATGGATTTCAAACTCCTTAAAAATCCTGGGGTATTGGTTTGAAGGATTTCAAAATCCTTCAAATTCCTGAGGTATTTAATCATGGATTTTAAACTCCCTCAAACTCTCCCGGTATTCAACATCAACTCGATTTCGATTGATTTCAATATCCCATGGATTTCGACGTATTTGATTGCAAAAAATATAAAGAATGAACTCCGGCCTCTGGACATGGGAGTTCGATGGAGTTGATATCCTCGAGCGCTGACACACGCGATCGCTGGCTATGTGTAATTCTAGCGATCGCCAGCAAGCCATGGTCGCTGGTTTTGAGATCAATCAGCGATCGTGTATGGCCAACGGTCGTGGAATGCGGAAGCTTCACCTTTGCTTGTGAATCATTTATATATTAACAATAGTAAAATACGATAAAAAAAATACATAGTTCAACGAAAATAAAATAAAAAATTCAACGATGTAAAAACATTAGGATTAAAATACACAGTTTTCAACGAACATAAAATAAATTGTTCAACGAAAATAAAATAAATAGTTCAACAACATTAAAATAAATTGTTCAACGAAAGTGAAGTAAATAGTTCAAGCACAAAACAATAAATTGTTCTAAAGTAGAATAATGTAGTGAAAATTCCCAGCAACCGCTGGTGAGCAGTGATCGCGATAATACTTCAAGCCACGCGGTCGCTGGCATCAACCATCAGTCCTTCTGCTTCCCCTCTGCCCAAGCACAAAAAATAAGAATTGAACAGTGTACGAGTTAATAACCTAAAATACAAGAAAAACTCACTACTCATTGGGTTGTTGTGGAGAATAGAAAGCGCTCCAAGAATTCCATCAGGCCTGTAAAGCTGCCATCTCGTCATACTGAGCGTCGAACATGGAGTAGACATCATCACGAAACGCCTCAAATTGTTGATCCTGAGCATCGAATCTTTGATTCATATCCTTCCTAAACGATGCAAATTGATGATTCACATCTTGCCTGAATGCCCCAAAAGTGGAATCAAAATGATCTCGAAAAGACTGAAAATCAGCCTGGAAACTCCCATAACCATGCTCCTCGGGTAGGGCCAGAGGCATTTCCTGTCCCAGGTCCTGCTCCTCGTGCTCCCCCTCTTGCTCCTCTTCTTGCTCTTCCTCTTCATCACTGACTCCATTACCAACATTGGATGTTGAAGCTTCACCCTTTTTGGCAACAAAATTTCTAACACATTGCCTTTTTGCCGGAGGCATAAAAGTGTGTCGATCTCTGATAACGTTAGACCGAGTCAGCTCACCGGAGTCAATGAAGTAAGGGTCAAGTTCTTCATAACCTTCATAGGAGCCCGTTTTGAAAGAGAGAACTCCATTAAAATGACCCAAACCCATAATAATTGCACCAAATGAAGCATGAGTACCAGGGCGAGACTGTGTCTGATGCATAGCACAAAAAATAAAGCTTGAAATACAAACACGAATGCCCTTCTTGGCACAAGATAACAGAAATAGTTCTGTTGAATTCACCTTATTTGCCTCCACCTTGGCACAAATGTTACAGGTAATAACTTGTGCACAATTATCAAAGCCGGGTCATCAAGATAACTGTTGGGAAATTTATTAGTAAGAGTTTTGATGAATTCCAAAAGCGACTGACCCCAACCGAGTAGACGTTGCCAGAACCTAATGTTAGAAGTTAGGCTCGCTGTTTGAGCAAAGTTAAGATTTTATCTTTACAGGTCTCCAGCTGAAGATGGCAACAAGGCATCACTCAGACAGAACATCAGTTGTCAAAAAATACAACTGAGAGCTCATATGATCAGATGCAAAGAGGGGGAAGTCTTCAGAACATCAGTTGTGAAGGAAAACAACTGAACGTTCATCAGATGAGAAGCAGTAAAGGGGAAGAGAACAACAGATGAAAAGAAAGTCATCTGAGCGTTCAAACCCAACTGATCAAATACAAGGAAGACAACTGAGTGTTCAGTTTCAGAACATCAGTTGTAGAACTCAACCAACAAGATCAACAGCTTGAAGATGAAGTCAGCTGAGAGTTCAACTGTTAGTTGTCAGATAGAACATCAGCTGAATAACAAGTTAGTTGAAGATCGAAAATCTTAACCGACCACCCTCTGTAGGAAGTCTGTAGTTAAGATTTGAATCTCAAAAGGAAGTCACATGAGGGTTTGACCGTTCAGTCTTTACCCCATTTGGCCCAACACAAGACTGTCTCAGATGGAAAGCAGAAGAGCACAGATGCCATATCGGGAAAGTCTGCAGAGATGAGAGACAAGCCATCGCTTTCAACGATCAGAGATCAACAGCTCCTCCAATGGCTAGTTGATACTCTCCGCCTATAAATAGAGACCTTCATTCATTCGAGTGGGATACAAGTCACAGAGAAGAGAAGAAACACACGCGAGAAGAAATCTGAGAGCGAAAAGAAAACAGCAATATTCTTCACGAGCAGAACTGAATCTCTTAGAACATCACTTGTTGAGAGTTCTAGAGCTAGATAGTTTTTGTGTCTTTAGATCAAAGCTTGAGAACATCACTTAGTGAGAGTTCGTAGAGAGTTAGATCTTAGCTCACTTCACGTTAGAAATTTTAGTTGGAATCCCATTTTCTTTCACCTGAAAAGGTTTAGGATCCTACTCTTCCTGCAACTGAGTAGTTAGGTCGTTTAGTACCCAGAAACTAAACTGTAAGGTTGATAAGTACCCGCAAACTTATCCTTAACGGTTGCTTAGCCCGCGTAAGCTGAGTGGTTTGTCCAGAAGAACTTGGACAGAGTTGTGTGGACTCACAACTCCCCGTGGACGTAGGAGGGTTATCTCCGAACCACGTTAAATCTCTGTGTGCTAGTGTTTTTCTTTATTCAGTTATTTCTTGCATTCTTAACTGACTGACTGACCAGCATACAAACCTCATTTGCATATTCTCAACTGTTTTGGTTTTTGACCAACCGAGCATAAAAGCATGAGTTGTTTTACGAGTTTAATTTCCACCACATTCCGCACAGCCTCACTCTTCCAGCTGAGGTTACTTACTCAGCTGTGAGATTCCAACTGAGTCTTTTTACTCGGTTGAAGTATTTTTTTCAGGGTTAAGTTTTAAAATCCTTACTGGTGTATTCCCCCCCTCCATACACCAGTAACTCGTTTCGGGACCATCAAGTGGTATCAGAGCAGTGGTTCAAAAGACTGCTGACTCTGTTTCACAAGGTGTGAATTCGAGAAAATTTCTTCAGTGGTCAACTGAACAGATCTTTTCACGCTAGTGCATATCTGCTTGCATATTCGTTCTATTGCTGTGTGCAAATGGACGTCAAGGACAAGATCGTCGTCATGTTCTCTATAGTCAATTATACATCATGGAGAACACGGATGAAGAAGATCCTACTGTCGAAGCATCATAGAATGGAACAAGTTCTCTCATCCGGACCAATCATCATCAAAGAGAGAATCACTCGTACTCCTACAAATCCCAACGATGGGGATACAATTGTGGAGTTTGTGGAGAAACAGCCGGAAGATTATACTCCAGAGGAAGCCAAGGTGAGCCAGTTAGACATCTGGGCTCAGAGCACAATAATGTCCACAGTTGGACAAGATTATCTGCCTTGGATAGAGGAGTGTGAGACTGCAAAAGAGATGTGGGACATTCTGGCATCGCTGAGTGAAGGAAGCGACGAGACGAAGGAGAACAAATTCTCACATGCATGTCAAGACTTCGACAACTTCTATCTGAGACTGGATGAGACCATCGATCAGCTAGAGCTTCGGTTCATGGACATCATCAGAAGAATCCAGTCCATCCGAAGAGGAAAATACACACTAAGAGAAATCAATCTCAAAGTGTTGCAAGCTCTACCGGCTGAGTGGGATACTTTCACCAATATCCACGAAAGCCGAGCTAACCTTGGTGAAATGGGAACTGAAAGATTGTTCTCAATCTTAAAAGGAAATGAATATAAGGTGAATAGAAGGAGATCTCAGTCCTCAGTTCAGACGAGTAGACTTGAGGATGTTGGTTCAGCCTCAAGTCAGTTGCTCTTCGAGCTGACTACTCCAAATCAAGATCATCGAGGCCAACCAGATCAGCTGACACGACTGCAAAGGAGCCAAGCAGAGAGGAACTGCAACAGAACATTGCAGCTCTGTCAAAGAAGCTAGCCGACATGGACACTCGGTTCGGCAAATACAAACGATTCTATAAATCAAACCGAACTCGAGACAATTCAAAGCCAGTCTCCAATGGTTGCTTTGAATGCGGCAAGGAAGGACACTTCAAAGCTGACTATCCAGACCTCTCAAAGAAAGAAAGAGAAGCGTTGAGGGCCAAGCAAGCTGCAAAGAACAAGGCCATGGTAGCAGAAGAAGCAGCTGACGATATGGATATCTTCACTGATACTGAAAATGAAGATGAGCTGACTTCTACCAACAACGCCATCAGTCAGGATCAATGCCTCATGGCACTTGGAACCGACCAAGATGATATGGAGGTACACTCTAATTCTGCTAAGTTAAATTCTTCCAATACTTCTAACATGCAGGAATATCTGGACGACGAGTTGGAACCCTCCTGGAGTAATTTCCAAGAACTCAGTGAGGAACTGCATCAGCAATCGGTTGAGTTTAAGAGTCTTCAAGCTCAGTTCACCAAACTTGAAGATTCCTTAACCGAAAAGGACGATCTGATCAAGAGCCAAACCGAGGAGATTGAAAATCTCAAGAGTCAACTGAACGAGGCTAAGACTCCAACAGATGAAGAGTTGACGAAACAAATCAAGGAGCAGCAAGATCAGTTGAAAAATCAAGAGGCTCAGATCGACCAGCTGATGAAGAAGTCAGATGGAAAAACCGAGTAGATAAACGTCCTCCTCAAACAATTGCAAACTGATAAGGACAATCTAATCAAGCTTTATCAGTCGTCCAAGATCATCGAAAACCTTATAAGTTACAGTAGACAGATGGATGACGTGTCAGGATTCGGCTATGATGTTGTCAAGGATACTGGAATTCCACCAGCAACCTTCATCAAAGCCATAGAAGTCACAGCTGTCGAGCCATACACAGCTGAGTCTCCAGAAGCTAATCCAACCTCCACCTCTCTGCAAGTTTATCCGACCAATCGAATTACAACTGAGAAGGGGAAATGAGTAGTAGATGTTGGACAGAATGTTTCATCGGTTGAGATATCAACCGAGGGGGAATGTTCCAAAAGTCGGAAGAGGAATCAGAGGCGTCGAAGGCATAACCTCAACCGAACTCAGAATCAGAACTGACCTCTGCATCAACCTCAAAGTCAACATTAGAAAGAATGGAACCAACCACAGAACCGACATGGGTTCAACCATCTGAATCATCAGCGGTTCCATTACCAGTTCAACCAAAGGTTCCAACCGAGTCAACCAATGAGGAACAGGTCGAACAACTGGAGATACTCATGCCATAATATGAATCATCAACAGGGCATGAACAGCTACAGACAACCCTCAGGGAGTTGGAATCAGAATCAGCCACAAAGATTCCAACATGGCATCCGATCATTTAGACAAATCAAACAGGATAAAAATCGCCATCAAAACAGGGGGAAAGCCTCACCTCCTAAAGCTCAACATGGGAGAAATCCAACTCATCCCAAGAAACAGAACATCACTACTAACAACAAGCCTAAGGATAACCGAGGTGTTGTTATAGTTGATGATGAAGGAAAAGTGATCTGGAATGATAAATATATCCGAGTATACAGGGAAAAACTAATCACAATTCAAGGGGGAACTGGTTCTAACCCTCCAGGACCCAACTGAAATTGGGGACCTAAGCGAGTTTCTCTGTGCAGGAACAGGAGAAACAGCTGAGGAAGAAAAAAGCGTCTGCAACAATATGGGTAATGGACAGTGGATGCTCGAAACACATGACGAATCTGAAGGATTTGCTTGGAAGTTTCGTGGAGAAAGAAGGTCCATCAGTTACTTTTGGTGATAACTCAAAAGGTTACACCAGAGGTTACGGTACCCTTGAAACCAATCATGTTTCAATTTCTAATGTCTCTTATATTGATGGATTGAAGCATAACTTGCTCTCCATCAGCCAATTCTGTGATAATGGTTTCTCTGTCAAGTTTGATGCATAGGGTTGCAGGGTTAAAGATGTCGGATCAAAGCAGGTGATATTGTTGGGAAATCGATCACCAACAGGGAATGTCTACTACGCTGATTGGAACAGCAGCCTCCCTGACACCTGCCTGTTATCAAAGAGCAGTTCTGATGTGAGCTGGCTGTGGCACAAAAGGCTCAACCATCTGAACTTCAAGACGATGAACCGACTCGCCAGACAAGAACATGCAAGAGGCATACCAAACTGAGTGTTTTCAACAACACACATCTTCAGTGCATGCCAGCTGGGAAAGCTCGCTAGATCCTCCTTCCGGTTGAAGTCAACTCCCTCAACCGACCGAGTGTTACAACTGATCCATATGGATCTCTTCGGGCCAGTTACACCAAAGAGCATGAATGGGAACGAGTATACCCTGGTTGTAACTGATAACTACTCAAGATATACGTGGACCATCTTCATGCGCCATAAGAGTGAAACCCAAGATGAGTTGCCCAAGCTGATGGATCGGATATCGAACCAACAAGGGATGAAGATCATGTCTATCCGATCAGATCGTGGAACAGAGTTTCTAAATGAAACCATCATCGAGTATTGCGAGAAGAATGGAATTACCCATCAGACATCAGTCGTGCGTACTCCGCAACAGAATGGAGTAGCTGAGCGAAGGAACAGAACACTGAAGGATGCAGCCACATCCATGTTAGCCAGCTCAGCTCTGCCAAAGAGATTTTGGGCTGAAGTGGTCAACACTGCATACTACACTCAGAACCGGTCTCTTCTAACCAAGCGGTTAGGAAAGACACCATATGAGCTATGGAGACGCAGAAAGCCAGATATTTCTTATTTTTACGTTTTTGGTTCTAAGTGTTATATTCACAACAATAGGAAGACTCAGTTGAAAACTTTTGATGCCAAAGCTTCGAAGGGCATATTTCTTGGATATGCTGCTCGGATCAAGGCATATAGAGTTTTCAACAACAGCTCTCGTGTTGTGGAAATAACACCTCATGTTAGTTTTGATGAATCTACTTTTGAGTACAGGGAACAGGTCAAAGAACAACAGGAAGATATAAAAGCTCCACCTGTTCTCACCAGATCACAAGCTCTAAGGGAAAAAAACCTAGCTGAACCACTGGTTTGGGCAACTGAGGAAGAGGATCCATACTCCTCTGAAGATGAATGCGAAGACCCCAGCTCATCCCAAGGGGGAACTTCAGCTGATGCTCCTCCAACTGCATCAGCATCCGAAGCCCAACCGAGTCCGGTTCAAACTAATGTCAATGTTGAGGATCCAGACTCAACAGCTGACCATTCACCAGCTCTGAAGTCTCAACTCAGATTACGGAACAACCACAGTTGGAAGAAGAAGGAAGACGCAACCGAAGATGGTATGAAGTTCATTCCACTGACAACATCATCGACGATCCAACCGAGGGTGTGCGTACAAGGAGCCGAGTTGCAAATCCACAATCAACCGAAGAAAATTCCAACACTTATGCCCAATATGCTGAGGAGTTGGCAGTTCTAGAGGAATTCGAGCAAGCTGGAGATGTTGCCATGATTTCTTGCTTTGTAGCTGATGTACCAGAACTGAAGAATGTTGGGGAAGCTCTCAACTGTGTCCACTGGACAACAGCCATGCAAGAAGAATTGAATGAGTTTCTACGCAACTGTGTATGGGAGTTGGTAGAAAGACCAAATGGTGTCAAGGTGATTGGATTGAAGTGGATTTTCAAAAACAAGAGAGACGCCATTGGATTCATCGTGAGGAATAAAGCAAGGTTGGTAGCTCAAGGATACTGCCAACAAGAAGGAATCGACTTTGAAGACTCTTTCGCGCCAGTTGCAAGGCTGGAAGCCATCCGAATCTTTTTAGCTTATGCCGCACATCACAAGTTCAAAGTGTATCAGATGGATGTGAAGTGTGCATTTCTCAACGGAGATATCAAGGAAGGTGTGTATGTTGAACAGCCTCCTGGTTTTGACTAAAGCAAGCGCCAAGGGCCTGGTATGACACTCTTTGTGGTTTTCTTCTGAACTCGGGATTCAAACGAGGATCAGTTGACAAAACCCTGTTCACCATCAAAGTTGGAGATGATATACTTGTAGTGCAAATCTACATGGATGACATCATATTCGGTTCCAAGTCAGAGGAGCTGTGCAAAAAGTTTTCAGATCTTATGAAGGAGAAGTTCGAGATGTCAATGATGGGCGAGATGAATTATGTCCTTGGATTACAAGTGAAGCAGTCACCAGAAGGGATTTTCATCAATCAGTCCAAGTATACAAAGGAGCTCATCACCAAGTTCGGATTGCAGACAAGTAAGACAACAAGGATCCCAATGAATACTAACTGGAAGATTGAACCTGGATCTGAAGGAAAGCTCGTGGATGCCAGCAAGTATAGAGGGATCATCGGTTCTCTGCTATATCTAACTGCCAGCCGGCCCGACATATCATACGCAGTTGGAGTGTGTGCTCGATTCCAAGTTCAACCAAGAGAAGCACACATGTTGGCAGCAAAGAACATCATCAAGTATCTAAAGGGAACTGTTAATGTTGGATTGTGGTATCCAACTGACGACAATATCCAACTGACCGGATACTCAGATGCGGACCTAGCCGGAGATCGGTTGGACAGGAAGTCTACTTCTGGACACTGTCAGTTCATGGAAAGCTAGCTGGTTTCATGGTTCTCCAAGAAACAAGCATGTGTTGCTAATTCTACAATCGAATCAGAATATATGGCTGCTAGAAGCTGTTGCATGCAAGTGTTGTGGCTGAAGCAACAGCTGAGAGATTATGAAGTTGCAACTAGACAGGTTCTCATTCATTGTGATAGCTCGAGTGCCAAAGCTATCTCTCTGAATCCTGTTCACCATTCTCGGACAAAGCATATCGACATCCGTCATCATTTCATCCGAGATCATATTGAGAAGAAGGATGTGTCCATGGAGAAGATCCCAACTGAGATTCAGAGGGCTGACATCTTCACTAAACCTCTAGCCGAAGCGCGGTTCAAAATGCTATGTGATTTACTTGGATTTTTAGATCCACCTGATAAGGAACCAGCTGAGGTAAAGAGACAGACATCTATCTGAGGGGGAAGCTCAGATGAAGGGGGAATGTCTGATACGGATTGCAAACTGAAGACATCAGACATCAGCTGAACAGACGAACTCGAGTCAGCTGATGGTATGCAGCAACTGAGGAACTCAACTGAGGTATACAGCTGATCTCGACATCAGCTGGCAGGTAACATTTATGACTGAAGGTGTTATGTCTTTAAATGAGAATGTTTGAAATAAATTCAAACATTCCTGAGCTAGTCAGTTACATTAAAATAGCCATCATGTCACATTAAATGTAAAGTACGGCTAAACATCCATAGCCTACTTTATAATGTGACTGGGCTGACATGAAACTGTACACCTTCTCACGCGCTGGTTGGAACTCGAATCAAAACGTCAAGTCAAAGTTAGTCAACAGTCGCGTAATCTCACCCGTTGATGGATTCGCGCCATTTAACCCCAGCCGTCGATCTCATCCGAGTCAAAGACCTATATAAGGCGAAAAATCAGGAAGATATCTCCTACTTTCCTCATTTGTGCTTATCAATTATAACTATTCATCGTCTTCCAGCTTTTGCCTAACCCGTTTCTGCAAAAAGATCTTCTTTCCTTTCCTATATTTATTCTCATTGCAGTGATCTTAAATGGCCCCAAAAAGTAAGAAGATGGCTTCATCCGGACCTTCCCTCGTCCCCACTACTTATGAAGAATCATTCAATATGTTGGTATCGAAGATACACTTCGAGCAGATCCTCTCCGACGAGGATCTGGAGTCGCCAGTCCTAGCACCGCTCGCCAACACTCTCCGTGAGAATGGACTTCTGGAATGGGCCAAGCTCTGCCCCTCCCACTTGCTCAGGCGCCAAGTCGGAGAATTCTACGTCAATCTTGTTCGCCCCCTTGACAATTCGGAGGGAGTCTCTACGGAGGTGTCGTGCCGTCAAAGAGATGTTCCGGCAAGGACGATACGTCGTGTCTCATTCTCCATCGACGTGTCCGATGTCCTCCGGTACATCATACCAATCAACCACACCGCCACCGAGTTCCTAGAGAATATTACCGACGAATAGGCAGATGAATTTCTTCAAGATGCTCTGATCGAGCCGGAGCGGTTGAGGAGCAACATGCAACGGACAAAGCTGAAGCCGGAACACCGCCTACTGTTCGACGCCGTGTCGAAGGTAGTGTTTGGATACAGTGGCGCGTTCGGCGACATCAGCCGACCCAAATTGAAGCAGCTGGTGGCCCTGGAGCATCAACACCAAATCAACTGGTTCCAATATTTCTTGAACCAGTTGATGGTAGAGAGTCGAAGATCTCCGAGACTACAACCGAGTCTGGAGAGAAGCTGTGAGTGTGAAGGGCACACTCAACTTCGGCTGCAAGATTTCCGCCCTCATCCTCCTCGCAACAAAGGACCGCAACATGGTCTGGGCTGACTGCGAGGAGATGCCGCTGAAGAAGCTGCTGCTGTTCCCGACAGCCAAGAAAGCATAGGAGGTGCTGAGGAGTGTCTACACTCCTAAGGACAAAAGGGAGTTGGGAAAGCCAGCTGAGTCAACAGCTGAGGGGGAACAAGCCGCTGCTCGCCCCGCCAAATCCAAAACTTCACGTCGCCGAGCTGAGGCTGAAAAGGAGTCGGCTAACAAACCTGCCCAGAAAAAGTTAAGGGTAAGGTTCAAGAAGTCAATCAAGAAGGCAGCTGATGAGCCAACTGATGTTCCAGCTGATGAGTCAGCTAATGAGCCAGTTGAGGTTCCAGCTGAGGAGCAAGCTCCAGCCGAGGAGGGAGCGTAGGTTGAGTCAACACCTGCTGAGGAGCGTTCCGAATCCAGCCGCTCAGCTGAGGTCGCATCATTCGAGATTGTACCTCGAGCCCCCGAAGCTGATGAGGTTGAGGGCATGGAGACGTCAGATGCATCATCCTCATCTGAGGACCTCGAAGATGTTACCACCTCCCCCACGGCAGGAGAGAATGCCGTACCGCCCCCAGACCCTCTTTCTCTTTCTACCTAAACCGAGCCAGAAATTCCGAGCACTCTGCTCGATGCCAACATCGTGACCGCTCCTTCGGCCGATGTTGAGGAAACAATTGAACCCTCTTCCCCAACTGAATCCCAAATTCCGAGCTCTCAGGTCGATGCCGATGTTGTGACCTACTCCTTGGCCAACATCGATGAACCTCTTGAACCAGAACCATACAATCTCACCCCCTCTCCAATCAACGAAGTGGAGGACCTACAGGCAGTTGCTGAGGAGCACGAAGGCAGGGTGGCCTACTGCTTTCAAAAGCTGTTAGGTCTGTTCCCTGCGGCTCGCGACAATCCTATCTTCGCCACTCTGGGAACTGAGCTTCTGTACCAGTTCCACCTGATCTTTAGCCACTGGTATGTCAAGGAGGACACGATCAAAGTGCAGAGCTAGGACAGGCTGAAGTCTGATGAGTCCCGCATCCGAGCCTACTTCAACTATTCCAACTTGGAGGTGGCATACAACAACCGGATCGCGCTGCTCACTAGACGGATGGACCAGAGTCTGGATGAAGGGATGGACACAAGGGAGGCAGCTGGAAAGGAGTGTGTTGACTTCTTTGACAGCATGTTGGCAAAATCAGCTGACTTCCTTGAGGATGTCGATGTAGTAGCCGCCGCCGCAAAGGAAGAGGAGGAAGCCCTGAAGCTATACCTGGCAAACAGACAATCCATGGTCACAGCTGAGCCTCTAGCTCAGTCCGCTCAAGCCCTTCCAGCTACTCAGCTCGCTCCTTCAACTGAACAAATCTGCGAGCTCGTAGCTGAGAGGGTTAACCAATTAAGGACCGAGCTGCTCGCCAACCTCCAGCACCAACAAGATGACCAGCTAAGGGAGTTGGCAGCACAAGAGGCGAAGTACCAACAACTGGTGGAGGAGAATGCCGAACTGAAGATGAAGCTGAATGATTTCTCCTCCTCCACCAGTCAGGACATGTCGGAGCTGAAGTCCACTTTGTTGGGCTTGAAGTCGGAAGTGAATGTCTTCAAGTCCTTGGCTGACTCAAATCTGGCCAAGTCCCAACAGACGTAGGATGCTGAATGGGAGTCCCGGTTCGAGTCGTGTTGGGCTAAGTTCGTTGCCTTTCAAACAGAGGTCAACGACAACCTCTCTGTCTTGAAGAAGGTAGAACAAGAGCGCCAGGACTCCGAACTGGCGAAAAAATCAAGCTGGAGTGTGCTGTCATGAACTCTTCAACCGTATTCAATCCACCGAGGCCAAACTCAACTCTCTGGACGGTTCAGTAGCAAGCCTTGTTGCTGATGCCAAAAAGGGGGAAGAGAAGGAGACGGAGGGTGAAGTACAGGAAGAAGAAGAGACCCAAGAAGAAGGTGTGCCAGCTGCTCAACCATCCAAATCTCAGCTGAGGAGAAGGAAGTCTGCTGCTGCCAAGTCAACCAAAGTCGGTGGAGCCGAAATGACTAAAGACTTGGAGCAGGCAGAGAAGATTGGAGTTTCCTACAGCTCCATAGCCGAGATCGCAGCCGAGCTGGATACTGAACTCGACGGGATAACAACCGAAGAGTGCATAGCAGCGGCCAAGGCTATGGCTGTAGAGGAGAAGGAGTACATGAACCCGAACTGGATCAAAAAGTTTGCCGCCAGCCAGGCGAGGAGGGTGAAACAGTTCGAGGTTGAGCTGAAGAAGGTGTCTCAGAACCTGGACCGCAACGTTGCCTCCCGCAGCCGACGCCGCATCAACAAAATCCAATCAAAGGCAGAAGCTCGGTTGAAGCAACAAAGGTTGCCTCCAAAGCCCAAGGTTGAGAGTCGGTTTAGGCATACCGACAAATGGATGCCGACCGAGTGGAATGAGGAGTGGGAGCTGTTCAAGCAGGAGTTCGTGAACGACTTCTATTACAGGAAGGTTTACGCAACTGACGACCCAAGGAAAGCGTTCAAGGAGGCGCTGACCGAGTTGCACTCAGGTGACCCGGGCATGTTCAATCAATTCAGGAGGGCCATGATTGACGCCAACCTGGACTTGAACACTGTTCCAGTTCCCAAGAGGGTTACTTATCGGCCACCTCTTCTCCCGGATTCCAGCAACCCGAACCGCACGAAGATTGCATCTGAGGCGAGGCAGGTCTGCAAGGAGCATGGAGTGGACATTTCCAAGGAGTCACCTGCTAAGAGAGAAATTTTTGTAAGGAATTTTGGCAAGTATGGGCTACAATACTAGCTCAGTTAGTTTTCTAGCAACTGTTGTAATTTTTGGTTTTTGAGCCTATCTTTTGTAACAATCAGTTGTAATGAAAACTATTCAGTTATAAGATTCACCTTGAAGAACAATCCCTCATTGTCCAAGCTCTGAATCACAAAGTCTTTTAAATACCATGTTATAACTGTGCTAACCCTTTGATGTTTTATCTTATAGACTGTCTAGAATTTCAGCTGAGATTTCAGATAAGTTAGTGAGGTTTAGATCAATAGTGGTTTAAAGTTGTAAGTGGTTTTGGCATCATCAAAAAGGGGGAAATTGTTGGGAAATTTATTAGTAAGAGTTTTGATGAATTTCAAAACCGACTGACCCCAACCGAGTAGATGTTGCCAGAACCTAATGTTAGAAGTTAGGCTCGCTGTTTGAGCAGAGTTAAGATTTTATCTTTACAGGTCTCCAGCTGAAGATGGCAACAAGGCATCACTCAGACACAACATCAGTTGTCAAGAAATACAACTGAGAGCTCATATGATCAGATGCAAAGAGGGGGAAGTCTTCAGAACATCAGTTGTGAAGGAAAACAACTGAGCGTTCATCAGATGAGAAGCAGTAAAGGGGAAGAGAACAACAGATGAAAAGAAAGTCATCTCAGCGTTCAAACCCAACTGATCAAATGCAAGGAAGACAACTGAGTGTTGAGTTTCAGAACATCAGTTGTAGAACTCAACCAACAAGATCAATAGCTTGAAGATGAAGTCAGCTGAGAGTTCAACTGTTAGTTGTCAGATAGAACATCGGCTGGATAACAAGTTAGTTGAAGATCGAAAATCTTAACCGACCACCCTCTGTAGGAAGTCTGTAGTTAAGATTTGAATTTCAAAAGGAAGTCACATGAGGGTTTGATCGTTCAGTCATTACCCCATTTGGCCCAACACAAGGTTGTCTCAGATGGAAAGCAGAAGAGCACAAATGCCATATCGGGAAAGTCTGCAGAGATGAGAGACAAGTCATCGCTTTCAACGATCAGAGATCAACAGCTCCTCCAATGGCTAGTTGATACTCTCCGCCTATAAATAGAGGCCTTCATTCATTCGAGTGGGATACAAGACACAGAGAAGAGAAGAAACACACGCGAGAAGAAATCTGAGAGCGAAAAGAAAAGAGCAATATTCTTCACGAGCATAACTGAATCTCTTAGAACATCACTTGTTGAGAGTTCTAGAGCTAGATAGTTTTTGTGTCTTTAGATCAAAGCTTGAGAACATCACTTAGTGAGAGTTCGTAGAGAGTTAGATCTTAGCTCACTTCACGTTAGAACTTTTAGTTGGAATCCCATTTTCTTTCACCTGAAAAGGTTTAGGATCCTACTCTTCCTGCAACTGAGTAGTTAGGTCGTTTAGTACCCGGAAACTAAACTGTAAGGTTGATAAGTACCCGCAAACTTATCCTTAACGGTTGCTCAGCCCGCGTAAGCTGAGTGGTTTGTCCAGAAGAACTTGGACAGAGTTGTGTGGACTCACAACTCCCCGTGGACGTAGGAGGGTTATCTCCTAACCACGTTAAATCTCTGTGTGCTAGTGTTTTTCTTTATTCAGTTATTTCTTGCATTCTTAACTGACTGAAGCATACAAACCTCATTTGCACATTCTCAACTGTTTTGGTTTTTGACCAACCGAGCATAAAAGCGTGAGTTATTTTACGAGTTTAATTTTCACCACATTCCGCACAGCCTCACTCTTCCAGCTGAGGTTACTTACTCAGCTGTGAGATTCCAACTGAGTCTTTTTACTCGGTTGAAGTATTTTTTTCAGGGTTAAGTTTTAAAATCCTTACTGGTGTATTCCCCCCCCCCCCCATACACCAGTAACTCGTTTCGGGACCATCAATAACCATTGGGCATACCGGTAGGATTCCAATTATCATATCCAGTTAAAGCTTTCCACTCTACATTAGGATTAAAACCTTTTGGTTTCTCATATTCCCCATTAGTTTCAAAACCAAACGCTGCTTTGATTCTCAGTAAACTAATTGTATACTTCTTATTTTTCATTCTAACATAAATCTTGCTTTTACCAGGGGTGATCTTAAGTGAAGTTAAAAACTTAATGCACAAGATATCATAAGCAGAAGCATTATCTTTATCTCTAGCAAAAGTCTCCAAACCCAAAACCTTCAAATATTTAACTACTTTAGCCTCAATCCTAAGATCTCTGATCAAAGCCCAGTAAATATATCTTGGACGTGAAACATGATTCTCAGTAAACTTAACATAAACTAGACCCTCCCAATCAGATTTCAGTTCAAAGGGAGCCTCATACCTCACTGTGAAGTCTTCAGGGGGGTCTTAAGGTGCATCAGAACTGCCAGCATTCTTCGTACGCACCATTTCCACGTGACCAAGGTTAACACGCGACCTCCGAAACTGGATACTACCAGCGAGTGCTGGGATGCAGCGACCGCTGGGAAGGAGCACGACGGCGAAATGTAATGGTAGCGGCGGAATGCGACCTTTCCACTGGTTGACGGCAATATGGAGAGGGAAGGGAAGGCAGCGGTGGTGGAACTGGGTTTAAGGGAGTTTGGGCTCGAGTTTGGGGTTGAGGAAGCATCGACAGAAACAAAAATAACAACCAAACTCAAAGCGTGGGGATCTCGCGATCATGGAGGAGGGACATCGGTAGAGTTGTGGCGGCGATGGAGGAGGCGAAGGTGGAGGGACGGCGGTAAAGGAGAGTTTCGCGATGTATTGAATGTGGGAATGGGTGTGCAATTAGGGTTAGGGTGTTGATTTTAATCCCTGATCCCCAAATCCATTCCCGCGATCGTGTATGACCAGCGATTGCTGGCTGCTATCAGCGACCGAGCAAGACACGCAATCGCGTGTGTGTGGATTTGAACTCGCCCCAACTCCTTAAAAATTCACCCCAAACTCCCCCAATTCCACCCTCAACTCCCCTAAACTCCACCCAAATCCCATTGAAATCAACTCCACGGAGTTCAATTCAATGGAGTTCAACTCCATTAAAATCCACCAAATTGGCAATCCAATACACCCCCTAGCTTCATTTCAAGCACTCATTTTTTAGTGTTAACTAATTTTTGTAACACACTTGGAGCTTAAAGGCATTTTAAGAAAATCTAAGAAACATCTTAGAGCTTATATTTACAAATTTTATAAAACTATTATTCAATCACTAGCATCAGTTATACTAATATAATTTCATGATAGTCATTTATTCTGATTATGCAAATGAAGTGAGCTTAAAGCATAATAATCTCAAAATCATTTCAAGTCATTGCTAAGAATTTTACAAGTGATGGTCTTAGTTACCTATTTTCATCTTAGAGACAAACTCTATACCATTTTAATCAAAGTTTAAGACTTAATAAATGAATAATATGTTAAGGTAAAATCGGTCACAACAACAAAATGAGCTAAATTTCCTAATCAAGATCAACATAAGCATAACATCAAATTTGAAACTATGCAGCCTCTTTCTTACTTCAATTCAGGCCAAAAAGTTCTTTGATTTTTGGAAGTGAACCTATAGTTGGAACGTCTATGACATGAGTTACAAAACCCCTAAACTTATTCCCCGATACGACACGATTTGACTCAAGAAATTTCAACTCAAAACCCGCGCTGAATTGCAGCGCACAAATCTGCCACCCAGGTTTAGAAGACTCATAACTTTTTCGTCTGATATCCGATGAACAATCCGAAGATACCGTTGGAAAGAAACGACGATAGCTTTCTAATGGTACCTTTATTCATGGTTTTTGATGAAGTAAAATGGTTGAAAAACGTTCTGCTAAACTCGACACTGTAGATGTAAAAAAAATAGGGGTAGAAACATTAATAAAAAGACCATGGCGGCAGCCACCACGCCGCCACCTCCCCTGTTCTAGCGACTCCACCCCCTTCACTCATATGAACAGACCACTAACATCTATACTCAAGACATCCATGAGAGCAAGAGAAGATGAGAAGTGCAAAACTCTAAGTAATTCAACAATCAATTCAAAGAAAACAAGAAAATAATTATATGAGATTGTTACCTTAATTTGCTGTTGGAAATTGAAAAGAGGGAAAGGATGAGAGAAGAGTGAAGAACGCATGGAGGGGAAATGAGAAAAATGATAGTTTTTGGTATATTCTAGTTCTAGTTCAGGAAATAAAAAAGTTATCCCTATATATATAAGCATTCCTCTTTACTATTTTCTGCAGTAAAAAAAATCTAGTTAATGAAATAAAAATCTAAGATATTTTTCTTATTTAATATTTTTCATGCTAAAAATCTTAGATATTTTTTATTTTTTAATTATAATTTATTTTACTTAATTAATTCACTACATTCTAGAATAATCAAGAATTTCATTTCATTAATCATATTCGATTATTAATTATAAACTTCACATTTTTTTCTATGGTGCATCATCGCTCTAAGTCGGACAACCTGTAAAATATTTGAAATTTAAATCCATTAGTTTCAAGGTTTTTAAGAAAATAATTAATTCAAGTTCAAAAGATTTCCAATAATATTGTTAGTAAACTATGCAAAATGATATAAATAAATTCAAAAAGTGCGGGGTATTACAGCCAATCTGTTGCACCACCAATGGACTTGAAGTAGGAATGTGATCCTCATGTTCGACGATATGCACAAGGAATGTCGTTGGCGAACTCCTAGCGCTACCACCGAACAGATCATCGCTATGAGTTTAACCGAAACCAAGCTACCATCGGGGTTCCATTCAAGCACTTGGGTACGTGGAGGATCATCAAGGACAGGTCCAACTTCCGTCCTTAGTTTAATTTTCAATTAATGTTATATTATTTTATTTCAATTGAATAAAATTAGATTTTATATAAAAGGCGTATGTTTTGAAATCTCCAATTAATATAAAATAATTACAAAATGAAAAAAGTGGTAGTGCCATTACGATTTCGCTGACACTACTATGGAATTTTTAGAATGCCAACCAGGTCCATAAAATATGGATCGGTGTCCATCATTTGGTGAGCCCTAATAAGTCAAGATAAGTGGGCCCGTTTAAAAATATACTATGTATAAATCAAGATGAACGAGACGTGGAGTATAATAATTATCAATGAATGGATCAACTATAATTTGGGGATTCGGGTGGATGCAGGTCACCCAATATGCATATATTCTTATAATGAGATTATAAAGATATGATAATGCATTTATTAGAATATTAATTTTTTTTAAATAAGGGATATCATGAGAAAGACAAATTTATCTGTGCAACGCATCACACATGGTACGGCGCGCCTTCCACGTACAGCCCGATTTTTAATTTTATTTTATATTTTATTGTCAGATCATATGTACCACACCTTATTTTTATATGCACCATATTGTATAATGAGATGCACCTGTGTTTTTTTTTTAGTTTCATTCTTTTACGGTCAGATCATAGGCACCGCAACATGTTTTTATATACACTAACACTGTATAATGAGATGTACCACTAAGTGTATTGAGACGCACCACTGCTGTCGTGGAGGATATCCCTGTGCAGCTTACACTTCTGCTCCTCCTTCATATGTCAACTCTCCCATTCTCTAGCATTCTTCAGGGTTGTGACCCAACTCCCCACAAATACCACACGGCTCAATAACTATATCTTGTCTAGTAAGTCCTTGTCGCTGCTCATCTTTAATTCTTGCAACTCCCTCATCATACTAGCCATTTGCTTCTTCATATCAGGACTCTCAGCTACTGCATTGGCTTGAACATGTCTACGGCGAGTGGACTTCTGCTGTGAACTAGCAGCAAATGTCTCAAAAATCTCTTGTAATTCCTCAGCTATCTGGTCTGCTATGTTCCCTCCTGCAGTGCTATCCACCATAAATTGCGTGTTTTGCTGCAACCCATCGTAGAAGAATTAGCAGAGCATTTTTGAAGCCATCTGATAATGAGGGCACTGTTGAAGTAAGTCCCTAAACCTTTCCCATGCTTCATGAAAAGGTTCATCTCCAGCTTGTTTAAAGTTCATGATCTGAGTTCGGACTTCTTAAGTTTTGTGATTGGGATAGTACTTCAACATAAATTTCTCACAAACTTCTTTCCAAGTACTCAATGAGTTAGATGGCAGCGAGAGATACCACAATTTTGCCTTATCCTTCAGTGTGTAGGGAAAGCACTTTAACTACAATTGATCCTCACTCAATCCTTGTCAGGGGAAAGATTGAACAACAGTGCATAACTCCCTGATGAACTGCAGTTGTTGGGAAATTTGTTAGTAAGAGTTTTGATGAATTCCAAAACCAACTGACCCCAACCGAGTAGATGTTGCCAGAACCTAATATTAGTAGTTAGGCTCGCTGTTTGAGCATTGTCAAGATTTTATCTTTACAGGCCTCTAGCTGAAGATGGCAACAAGGCCTCACTCGGATAGAACATCAGTTGTGAGGAAGACAACTGAGCGTTCAGTATATTAAAAAGGAGGAAGTTACGTTCATGTCTCAGATCAATAGTCAAGTATCCAAAAAGGGGAAGTCACATTCAAGAGATAGAACATCAGTTGTAAGAAAAACAACTGAGTGTTCATCGGATGAAAAGCAGTATGGGGGGAGAGAACATCAGATGAAAGGAAGCCATCTGAGCGTTCGAACCCAACTGATCAGATACAAGGAAGACAACTGAGTGTTCAGTTTCAGAACATCAGTTGTAGAACTCAACCAAGAAGATCAACAACTTGAAGTTGAAGTCAGCTGAGAGTTCAACTGTTAGTAGTCAGATAGAACATCGGCTGAAGAACAAGTTAGTTGAAGATCGAAAGTCTTAACCGACCACTCTTTGTTGGAAGTCTATTGTTAAGATTTGAATTTCAAAAAGGAAGTCACGTGAGGGTTTGACCGTTCAGTCACTACCCCATTTGGCCCAACACAAGGTTGTCTCAGATGAAAAGCAGAAGAGCACAGATGCCAAATCCAGAAAGTCAGCAGAGATGAGAGACAAGCCATCGCTTTCAAAGAACAGAGATCAACAGCTCCTCCAACGGCTAGTTGATACTCTCCGCCTATATATAGAGGCCTTCATTCATTCGAAAAAGATGCAAGACACACACGCAAGAAGAAACCAGAGAGCGAAAGAAAGTGCAATATTCTTCACGAGCTGAACTGAATTCAATCTCTTAGAACATCAATTGTTGAGAGTTCTAGTGTTAGTTAGTTTTTGTGTCTTTAGATCGAACCTTGAGAACATCACTTAGTGAGAGTTCGTAGAGTGTTAGATCATAGCTCACTTCGTGTTCGAGCTTTTAGTTGGAACCCCATTTTCTTTCACCTGAAAAGGTTTAGGATCATACTCTTCCTGTAACTGAGTAGATAGGTTGTTTAGTACCCGAAAACTAAACTGTAAGGTTGATAAGTACCCGCAAACTTATCCTTAACGGTTTCTCAGCCCGCGTAAGCTGAGTGGTTTGTCCAGAAAAACTTGGACAGAGTTGTGTGGACTCACAACTCCCCGTGGACGTAGGAGGTTTCTCCGAACCACGTAAATCTCTGTGTGCTAGTGTTTATTTTGTTTATTTCTTGCATATTTAACTGACCTTCTAACCAGCATACAAACTGACCTCATCATTATCAACTGTCTTTGTTTTTGACCGACCTTGCACAAAAGCGTGAGTTGTTTTACGAGTTGTTAATTTCCACCACATTCCGCACAGCACCACTCTTCCAACTGAGGTTGCTTACTCAGCTGTGAGATTCCAACTGAGTCTTTTTACTCAGTTGAAGTAATTTTTAGGAGTTTAGTTTTAAAATCCTAACTGGTGTATTCCCCACCCCCCCGCCCCCACACACCAGTAACTCGTATCGGGACCATCAAGTGGTATCAGAGCAGTGGTTCAAAAGACTACTGACTCTGTTTCACAAGGTGTGAATTCGAGAAAGTTTCTTCAGTGGTCAACTGAACAGATCTTTTTTTTTCACGCTAGTGCATATTTGCTTGCATATTTTATCTATTGTTGTGTGCAGATGGACGTCAAGGACAAGATCGTGGTCATGTTCTCGGTAGTAAATTATACATCCTGGAGGACACGGATGAAGAAGATCTTACTGTCGAAGCATCATAGGATGCAACAAGTACTCTCGTCCGGACCAATCATCATCAAAGAAAGAATCGCTCGCACCCCTACAAATCCCAACGATGGAGATACAGTTGTGGAGTTTGTGGAGAAGCAGCCGGAAGACTACACTCCAGAGGAAGCCAAGGTGAGCCAGTTGGATATCTGGGCTCAAAGCACGATTATGTCCACTGTTGGACAAGATTATCTCCCTTGGATTGAAGAGTGTGAGACTGCCAAAGAGATGTGGGATATCTTGGCATCGCTGAGTGAAGGAAGTGATGAGACGAAGAAGAACAAGTTCTCATATGCATGCCAAGACTTCGACAACTTTTTTCTGAGAACTGATGAAACAATTGATCAGCTAGAGCTCCGGTTTATGGACATCCTCAGAAGAATCCAGTCCATACGAAGAGGAAAATACACACTAAGAGAAATCAATCTCAAAGTGTTGCAAGCTCTACCGGCTGAGTGGGATACCTTCACCAATATCCACGAGAGCCGAGCTGACCTTGGTGAAATGGGAACTGAAAGATTGTTCTCAATTTTAAAGGGAAATGAGTATAAGGTGAACCGAAGAAGATCTCAGTCCTCAGTTCAGACGAGTCGACTTGAGGATGTTGGTTCAGCCTCAAAGTCAGTTGCTCTTCGAGCTGACTACTCCCAATTAAGAACATCGAGGCCAACCAGATCAGCTGACACAGCTACAAAGGAGCCAAGCAGAGAGGAACTGCAACAGAACATTGCCGCCCTGTCAAAGAAACTAGCCGACATGGATACTCGGTTTGGAAAATACGAGAGATTCTATAAGTCCAACCGAACTCGAGACAGTTCAAATCCTGTGACCAACAGTTGCTTTGAATGCGGCAAGGAGGGACACTTCAAAGCTGACTGTCCAGACCTCTCAAAGAAAGAGAGAGAAGAGTTGAGGGCCAAGCAAGCTGGAAAGAACAAGGCCATGGTAGCAGAAGAAGCTGCTGACGACATGGACATCTTCACTGACACTGAAGATGAGGATGAGCTGACTTCTACAAACAACGCCATCAGTCAGGATCAATGCCTCATGGCACTTGGAACCGACCAAGATGATACTGAGGTACACTTTAATCCTGCTAAGTTAAATTCTTCCAATACTTCTAACATGCAGGAATCACTGGACGAAGAGTTGGAACCCTCCTGGAGTGACTTTCAAGAACTCGGTGAGGAACTACATCAGCAATCGGTTGAGTTTAAGAGTCTTCAAGAACAGTTCTCAAAACTTGAAGAATCCTTAACCGTGAAGGTCGATCTGATCAAAAGTCAAACAGAGGAGATTGAGAATCTCAAGAGTCAACTGAATGCGGTCAACCGAATTAATGCTCCAACTGATGAAGAGTTGACAAAGCAGATCAATGAGCAGCAAGATCAGTTGAAAAATCAAGAGACTCAGATCGACCAGCTGATAAAGAAGTCAGATGGACAAACCGAGCAGATAACTGTCCTCCTCAAGGAGTTGCAAACTGAGAAGGATAATCTAATCAAGCTGTATCAGTCATCCAAGATCATCGAGAATCTTATCAGTTACAGTAGACAGATGGATGACGTGTCAGGACTCGGTTATGATGTGATTAAAGATAGTGTAATTCCTCCAGCAACCTTCATCAAAGCTGTTGAGGTCAAGGTTGTCGAACCTAACACAGTGGAACCTGAGTCACCACAAAGTAATTCAACCTCCACCACTCAGCAAGCTCAACCGACTAAGGCAACAACAACTGAGAAGGGAAAAGGAGCAGTAGATGGAGGACAGAATGTTCCATCAGAGTCAACATCAGAAAGAATGGACCGACCGCAAAACCGACAAGGGTTCAATCATCTGAATCAACAGCGGTTCCAACATCAGTTCAACCAAAGGTTCCAACCGAGTCAACCAATGAGGAATAGGTCGAACAACTGGAGATATTCACGCCACAATATGAATCACCAACAGGGCATGAACAGCTACAGACAACACTCAGGGAGTTGGAGTCAGAATTAGCCACAAAGATTCCAACATGGCGTCCGACCTCACAGACAGATTCAACAGGATAAGAATCGCCATCAAAACAAGGGGAAAGCCTTTCCTCTGAAAGCTCAGAATGGGAGAAATCCAACTCCTCCCAAGAAACAGAACATCACTACTAATAACAAGCCTAAGGATAACCGAGGTGTTGTTATAGTGAATGATGAAGAAAAAGTGATCTGGAATGATAAATCCATCCGAGTATATAGGGAAAAGTGAAGCACAGTTCCAGGGGGAACTGGTTCTAACCCTCCAGGACCCAACTGAAATTGGGAACCTAAGCGAGTTTCTCTTTTCAGGTACAGGAGAAACAACTGAGGAAGAATAAAACGTCTGCAACAATTTTGGTGATAGACAGTGGATGCTCGAAACACATGACGAATCTTAAGGATTTGCTTGGAAGTTTCATGGAGAAAGAAGGTCCATCAGTTACTTTTGGTGACAACTCAAAAGGTTACACCAGAGGTTACGGTACACTTGAAACCAATCATGTTTCAATCTCTAATGTTTCTTATGTTGATGGATTGAAGCATAACTTGCTCTCCATCAGCCAATTCTGTGATAATGGTTTCTCCATCAAGTTTGATGCACAGGGTTGCAGGGTTAAAAATGTCGGATCAAAGTAGGTGATATTGTTGGGAAATCGATCGCCAACCGGGAATGTCTACTACGCTGATTGGAACAGCAGTCTCCCCGACACCTGCTTATTTTCAAAGAGCAGTTCAGATGTGAGCTGGCTGTTGCACAAAAGGCTCAACCATCTGAACTTCAAGACTATGAACCGACTTGCCAGACAAGAACATGCAAAGGGCATTCCAAACCGAGTATTTTCAACAACACACATCTGCAGTGCATGCCAGTTGGTAAAGCTCGCTAGATCCTCCTTCCGGTTGAAGACAACTCCCTCAACCGACCGAGTGTTACAGCTGATCTACATGGATCTCTTCGGGCCAGTTACATCAAAGAGCATGAATGGTAACGAGTACACCCTGGTTGTAACTGATTACTACTCAAGATATACGTGGACCATCTTCATGCGCCACAAGAGTAAAACCCGAGATGAGCTACCCAAGTTGATGGATCGGATATCGAACCAATAAGAGATAAAGATCATCTATCTGATCAGATCGTGGAACTGAGTTTCTAAATGAAACAATCATCGAGTACTGCGAGAAGCATGGAATTACACATCAAACATCAACTGCGCGTACTCCGCAACAGAATGGAGTAGCTGAGCGAAGGAACCAAATGCTGAAGGATGTAGCTACATCCATGTTAACCAGCTCAGCTCTACCAAAGAGATTTTGGGCTGAGGCCATCAACTCTGCATGCTACACTTAGAACCGGTCTCTTCTGACCAAGCGGTTGGGAAAGACACCATACGAGCTATGGAGACGCAGGAAGCCAGATATTTCTTATTTTCGTGTTTTTGGTTCTAAGTGTTATATTCACAAAAATGGGAAGACTTTGTTGAAAACTTTTGATGCTAAAGCTTCGAAAAGCATATTTCTTGGATATGCCGCTCGAATCAAGGCTTATAGAGTTTTCAACAATGGCTCTCGTGTTGTGGAGATAACACCTCATGTTAGTTTTGATGAATCTACTTTTGAGTGCAGGGAACAGGCTAAAGGACAACAGAGTGATCCACAAGTTCCACCTGTTCTCACTAGATCACAAGCTCTAAGGGAAAAGAATCTAGCTGAACCACTGGTATGGGCAACCGAGGATGAGGATCCATACTCCTCTGAAGATGAATGCGAAGACCCCAGCTCATCTCAAGGGGGAACTTCAGCTGATGCTTCTCCAACTGCATCAGCATCCGAAGCCCAACCAAGCCCGGTTCGAAATGTTATCAATGTTGAGGATCCAGACTTAACAGCTGCTCATTCACCAGTTCAGAAGACTCCAGCTCAGATCACGGAACAACCACAGTTGGAAGAAGAAGGAAGACGCAACAGAAGATGGTACGAAGTTCATTCCACTGACAACATCATCGGAGATCCAACCGAAGGTGTGTGTACAAGAAGCAGAGTTGCGACTCAGGATTCAACCGAGGAAGATTCCAACACTTATGCCCAATATGCTGAGGAGTTGGCAGTTCTAGAGGAGTTCGAGCAAGCTGGAGATGTTGCCATGATTTCTTGCTTTGTAGCTGATGTGCCATAACCGAAGAACGTTGTGGAAGCTCTCAACTGTGTTCACTGGACAACAGCCATGCAAGAAGAACTGAATGAGTTTCTACGCAACTGTGTATGGGAGTTGGTAGAAAGACCAAATGGTGTCAAGGTTATTGGATTGAAGTAGATTTTCAAAAACAAGAGAGACGCCATTTGATTCATAGTGAGGAATAAGGCAAGGTTGGTAGCTCAAGGATATTGCCAACAAGAAGGAATCGATTTCGAGGACTCCTTCGCGCCGGTTGCAAGGCTGGAAGCCATCCGAATCTTTTTAGCCTATGCCGCACATCACAAGTTCAAAGTATATCAGATGGATGTGAAGTGTGCATTCCTCAACGGAGATATCAAGGAAGATGTATATGTTGAACAGCCTCCCGGTTTTGAAACTGGAGATGGAAGAGTGTACAAGTTGAAGAAAGCTATCTATGGACTAAAGCAAGCACCAAGGGCTTGGTATGACACTCTTTGTGGTTTTCTTCTGAACTCGGGTTTCAAACGAGGGTCAGTTGACAAAACCCTGTTCACCATCAAAGTTGAAGATGACATTCTTGTTGTGCAAATCTATGTTGATGACATCATATTCGGTTCTAAGTCGGAGGAACTATGTGAAAAATTTTCAATTCTTATGAAGGAGAAGTTCGAGATGTCGATGATGGGCGAGATGAATTATTTTCTTGGGCTACAAGTGAAGCAGTCAGAAAAGGGCATCTTCATCAATCAGTCCAAATATACAAAAGAGCTCATCACCAAATTCGGATTGCAGACAAGCAAGACAACAAGGATCTCGATGAATACTAACTGGAAGATTGAACCTGGATCTGAGGGAAAGCTCGTGGATGCCAGTAAGTATAGAGGGATCATCGGTTCTTTGCTCTATCTAACCGCCAGTCGGCCAGACATATCTTATGCGGTTGGAGTGTGTGCCCGGTTCCAAGTTCAACCAAGGGAAGCAGACATGTTAGCAGCAAAGAACATCATCAAGTCTACCTCTGGAAACTGTCCGTTCATGGGAAGCAAGCTGGTTTCATGGTTCTCCAAGAAACAAGCATGTGTTGCTATTTCTACAACCGAGTCAGAGTATACGGCTGCCAGAAGTTGTTGCATGCAAGTGTTATGGCTCAAGCAACAGCTGAGAGATTATGAAGTTTCAACTGGACAGGTTCCCATTCATTGTGATAGCTCAAGTGCCATTGCTATCTCTCTGAATCCTGTTCACCACTCTCGGACAAAGCATATCGACATCTGTTATCATTTTATCCGAGATCATATTGAGAAGAAGGATGTATCCATGGAGAAGATTCCAACTGAGATTCAGAGAGCGGATATCTTCACCAAACCTCTAGCTGAAGCACAGTTCAAGATGCTATGTGACCTCCTTGGATTGTTGGATCCATCAGATGAGGAGTCAACTGAAGAAAAGAGATAGATATCCATCTGAGGGGGAAGCTCAGATGAAGGAGGAATCTCAGATGCGGATCGCCAACTGAAGACATCAGACGTCAACTGAACAAACGAACTTGAGTCAGTTGATGGTATGCCGATCAGATGCAGATTGCCAACCGAAAGAATCAGACGTCAGCTGAACAGACGAACTCGAGTCAAATGATGGTATGCTGCAACATGGGAACTCAGCTGATTCCAACATCAGCTGGCAGGTAACATTTACGTCTATCAGTTACTTTTGCTTAGCAACGTGAGTGTGATGCGAAATAAATTGAATAAGTACTAATAATGGTTGTAAACCACAGAATGCCAAGATAAGCTGGAAATGTGGGAGGATGTCGAGGTCGTGGTGGAGGCAGAGGGTGCCGTGGAAGGAGGGGACGTAACGAAAGAAATGAAGAACAAAAATGTCAGGCGACCCCACAGATGTCGCCCCAACGTGACATTGAGGATTTATTCCTCAAACGAAACCCACCCACTTTTAATGGAACAGGAAGCCAAGGCGATGCAGAATTATGGGTTAGAGCAATCGAAAGGATCTTTCAACTCTTTAGATGCACCGATGAAGAGCATCTGTCTTGCGTAGCTTTCCAACTCATTGGACCCGCTGATTACTGGTGGGAATCCCGCAGAAAAATCATACCCCCTGACCACCTAGCGAACTACACTTGGGAAGAATTTAAAGAAGCGTTGTATGATAAATGTGTACCAAAGACTTTTAGGGCCAAGAAAGAAAATGAGTTTTACAATCTAAAACAAGGAAAGGTAACTGTGACTAAGTACGATGGAAAGTTTTGTGAATTGGCAAGGTTTGCACCAGGTCAAGTGGATACTGATGAAAACATGGCAAAGAAGTTCCGTTCAGGACTGAGACATGAGATAGGAGTGGCACTAGCGAGCCATGGAAGATTGAGCTACACTGAGACACTAGAGATAGCTCTAGAAATGGAGGCAGCTATGCCAGAGGAAAAACGGGCACCAGCACCACCACCAACGCCAACAGCAACTCAAGTTCCAGCTCAGACTTGCTTCCAGAACTACAAGGGAAAACATAAATGGAAGCATGGAAACAACAATGGCTATTACAAGAATAATCGTCAGCGCGGTAACCAACACTACAGCCAGTACAACAATAACAACAATGGCAAGAGGCCATGGCAGGAAACTATGCAGCTGAACCAACAACAAGGCCAATGGCGAGGACAAGATCGTCAGATTGTTTCAGTTCAGGGAGGTAACGGGCAGGGAAGATTTGCAATTCCCACATGCCCTAAGTGCACTAAACAACACTTCGGCGCTTGTATGATGGGAAACAATAATTGCTACAATTGTGGCCAGAAGGGCCATATAAAGAGGAATTGTCCGAACCTACAGTGAATGGCTAGGCCGAATTTGCAAAACAATCCCCAGCCCCTGAGAGCTATTCAGGCATTACCACAGCCACAACCACCACAACAGAATGTTAGGGCTTATGTAATCAACCAAACGCAGCCCGAGAAGAATAAAGGCAATCTGGCAGGGATGGGCAAACTTCTTGATACCCTTATAGTTATATTGTTTGATACTGGAGCATCACATTCTTTTATTGCTGGTTCTTGTGTGGATAATTTGGATATCATACCCAAATGAGCTAGTCATGCTATGAAAGTAGCTACTCCATCAAGAGAAATTTCAATCACTACTCATATTTGCTCTAACCTAAAATTAGAATTAGGATCTCTTAAGGTTATGGCGAACAACTTGAACGTTATGATCATGTGGGATGTGGATATAATCCTAGAAATGGATTAGTTAGTCGAGAACTATGCCACAATTCTTTGTAATGAGAGAAAGATTTCTTTCCGACCACCGGGAAAGGAACCCACAGATTTTTATGAAATTAAGATGGGTAAAAGGGTGCCAGTGATATTTGACCTACAAGCCTAGAGAATGTTAAGAAAGAAAAATTGCCAAGCTTTCCTTGTTTACCTGAACGAGGAAGCTGAAGCAAAAAAGACAATAAAAGACGTACCAATCGTACGGGAATTCGAGGACGTATTTCCAGAAGTGTTACCAAGCTTACCGCCTGATAGACAAATCGAATTCAACATTGACCTGGAGCCCGGGTCAGCTCCAGTGTCAAAAGCACCTTATAGGATGGCACCAAAGGAACTACAAGAGCTTAAGATCCAGATTGCAGGAGCTACTGGATCTCGATTTCATTAGACCAAGTGTTTTCCCTTGGGGAGCGCCTGTTCTATTTGTAAAGAAGAAAGATGGCACGATGAGAATGTGCATAGATTATAGAGAGTTAAATAAACTCACCCTCAAGAACAAATGTCCTCTTCCTAGGATAGATGATTTGTTTGATCAACTCAAGGGAGCATTTGTGTTTTCTAAGATTGACCTTAGATCTAGGTATCATCAACTCAAAATTCGACAGGAAGATATACCCAAAACAGCTTTCCGAACTAGATATGGTCACTATGAGTTCATAGTAATGCCATTTGGTCTGACTAATCCTCCTGTCGTATTTATGGATCTCATGAATAGAGTTTTCATCCATACTTGGATAAGTTTGTCCTGGTATTCATAGACGATATTCTCATTTATTCCAAGAGCGAGAGAGAGCATGAGGAACATCTGAGGATAGTGTTGGAGACACTGAGGACTAAAAGGTTGTATGCTGAATTCAGTAAGTGTAAATTTTGGCTAAAAGAAGTAATGTTTCTCGGACACATTATGTCAGCGGAAGGTATTAAGGTGGGCCCAGCAAAAGTTGACTCGGTGCGTAATTGGAAATCACCAACCAATCCTAATGAGATTAGGAGTTTCTTGGGTCTAGCTGGATACTATCGAAGATTCATTGAGGGATTTTCCAAAATTGCAAGACCTATGACACAATTGCTCAAGAAGGAAAACAAATACATTTGGATGGATGAATGTGAAGCAAGTTTTCAAGAACTCAAGAAGAGGTTGACTACGGCACCAGTTCTGGCCGTACCAAACGCGAACAAAGGATACGTGATTTACACTGATGCATCTAAAAATGGACTCGGGTGCCTGCTGATGTAAGAAGGGAAAGTAATAGCATACACATCACGACAACTCAGGCCACACGAGGAGAACTATCCGACGCACGATTTGATATTAGCAGCAGTCGTGCATGCGCTGAAGATTTGGAGGCACCACCTATATGGAGTTAGGTGTAAGATCTTCACTGATCACAAAAGCCTAAAATACTTTTTCAAGCAAAAAGACTTGAATATAAGACAAAGAAGGTGGCTCGAATTAGTAAAGATTACGACTGTAGCATTAACTACCACCTGGGTAAGGCTAATGTAGTAGCTGATGCCCTGAGTCGCATGACTCCATCAGAATTGGCATGTTTCCTTACTGAAGAAAAAGAACTCATATTCAAGATTTTAAGAGGATGAGTTTAGAAGTGATTCGCCCACCAGAGACGATAGTAGCTCATGTCGCAATGCTGGTAGCGGCACCGGACTTGCGAGAAAGGATAATAAGTGCCCAGAGAAAAGATGAAGCATTTGAGCAACTATGCCTGAAGATCAAATCAAACAACCCTGGAGGATACCACGAAGCAGCTGATAATGTGATTATGTTCTAGGATAAACTATGTGTTCGTGATGACGAAGAGCTCAAGAACGAAATCATAAGTGAGGCTCATGATACACCTTACACCGCCCACCTAGGAAGCACCAAAATGTATCAGGACTTGAAGAGAAATTTTTGGTGGGACGGTTTGAAGCGAGACGTAGCCTCCTACGTGGAACAATGTTTGGCATGTCAAGAAGTGAAAGCATTACACCAACGACCATATGGAAAATTACAACCGTTAAAGATCCCAACTGGGAAGGTATAACCATGGATTTTGTGACTAGTTTACCAAAATCAAAGAAAGAAAACACTGTCATATGGGTTATTGTAGATCGAGTCACAAAATCAGCTCATTTCTTACCAATCCTGATTACCTATGGATCGGAAAAACTAGCCCAATTGTGTGTCCGTGAGATTGTGCGTCTGCACGGAGTACCTGAGTCGATCACGTCAGATCGAGATTCAAAGTTTACGTCGAGATTTTGGATTAGTTTACATAACGAATTGGGCACGAAACTAAATTTTAGTACAGCTTTTCACCTGCAGACAGACGGGCAGTCCGAGAGAACAATTCAGACATTGAAAGATATGTTAAGGACCGTGGTGTTAGATCAAGGTGAAAATTGGGAGCGAGTTTTACCGTTAATCGAATTTGCTTACAATAATAGTTATCAAGCAACCATAGGCATGGCACCTTACGAGGCATTATATGGAAGTGTCTAGGGTCAGACGCAGTTATGAGATGATCGAGATTATCCGACAGATCTGATAAAGAATGAAAGAGGCACATAGTTGATAAAAATCTTATGCCGATACACATCGAACTGAACTACAATTCAAAATCGGAGATAAAGTTTTCCTGAAGGTTTCCCCCTCTAAAGGAATCACTAGGTTTGGTGTTAAGGGTAAGCTCAAACCTCGTTTTATAGGACCATATGAAATTTTAGATAGAGTAGGTCCTGTTGCTTATAGATTAGCTTTGCCACCAAATCTTGGGAATGTTCATAATGTCTTCCACGTGTCTCAATTGAGATAATATGTATTCGATCCTAAGCACGTGATTCATCAAAACGATGTCGTTCTTAGTCCGGATCTGAATTATGAAGAAAAACCCGAAGCAATTTTTGATAGGAAAGTGCAAGAGCTAAGGACCAAGTCGATGCCACTAGTGAAGGTATTGTGGAGCCACCACGGGCAGGAAGAAGCTACGTGGGAACTCGAAGATAAGATGTGGGAGAAATACCCCGAGCTTTTCAATGAAGGTAAGCAAATTTCAGGACGAAATTTCTTGTTAGAGGGGTAGAATGCAATACCATGATTTTTAATAACGCGATTAATTATTTTTTTTAAGAAGGGCTTTTGCATTCTTAGGGAGCAATTAATTAAACAGATTAGGTCTTATTAATCAAGGGAATATTACTATAAGTAAAGTTGGACCCAATTGATATAATAAATTATGGGCTTGAAAATAAGTTTAATTAGTAGAATTCTTAGTTGGGCCATATTTTTCTTTTATTCACTTGTTGTTAGTAACAAAATAAGCCCAGCCTTTTTTTTATTTATTTACAAAGCCCATTATAGAGTAAGTAAAAAAAAAAAATACTGCAAATTTTCTGATGGTGAAATCGGCCACGCAAGTAAATCTTGCTTTTCTGATTCGGTATGTAGGAATTGTGGAAAAAAATAAGGCATGCACGTCGCCCTGTCTCCAAGCTCAACCAGAAGATAAAAACCACAAACTCATTTCAGCCATAACACAACTCACTCTCACTAGATTCTCTAGCTGAAACAGAACAAATATACAAACAAACCAAAAACACAAAACTCTCGATCAAACATGGAGCTTCGCTAATCTAGTTGCAGCTTATATCTCTATCTCATTTTCAGCATGTAAGTTATCTGCTCTCAACTCCAAGTCCTTCTCTTTCTTCACCTGCAAAATCATAATCTGATCATCCTTTTTAATTCAATGCAATTGTCAAAACAAGAACATTCAAACCAGAGAAGAAGCTCTACTAGTTGTTTAAGGATTTCTGCAACAGAAAGAGCCTCAACTCCTTTCTCTAAACAAAGGTATCCAAACTCTTTTTTTTATCATTCAAATTCCATATTGAGCAACTAACATATAGAAAAAATTAAACAATTACTCTATCCTCAACCAAAATGCTAATATCTAAACCAAATCAAGAACCTAGAATCACTAGATATTGTTAAGAATGAAGTATAACTTACATTAGGGACGTTGTCTTATATCTTTTTCTTTTTATCCTCTGACTCGATGTCGAGCCTTTTTGCCGTTGAGCCTTGTACGCCGGCTGCATTAGAGATTAGAGGGCGAAGATGGTGGACGAGTCGAGAAGACAGCAGCGATGACAGCCTTGCTAGTGTTTACCGAACTTCTTTTCTTATGTCCGCCTATTTTCAAGATGGAAAAGGTGCTGCATCGATGGCGAGAACAACGGCATGATGGCCGAATTTTATTTTTATTTTGAAAGAAAACAGGGATGAAGAAAATAAAGAAATTATTAGGAATCTGGTGGTTAATTTATAACTTTATAAGCTGTAATTAAAAGAAATTGAGAATGAGAAGGGCATCTAATACTCACCCGGTGAAGGCATAAACCGACTAAGGCGTGCAGCTTGTTACTACCAGCCGCCCGTTTTGCCAAAGGAGGAAGTGACGGTGGTTTTTCAAGGCCGTTGCCATTTGGCCAAATAGGGGCAGCGGCGTCTCACTTCTCAAAATAGTTACCGCCGAAGCTTGATGTGGTTGTTGACCTTGGCTAGGGATTTTCCCAGTCTGTTGTTGCTGCTGCATTTGATTTATAGTCCCAGAAACTTGTCCCACAGCTATTTCAAGACGCTTGATAGTGGCGTCTTGAGCTTCTCTTGCTTGTCTGCTCTCTTGCATAAATGCATTGAAATTATCTTCAAACTGGTTTCTTTGAGCAGGTGGCGGCAGTGGACGTTGAAATTGTGATGGCCCTTGTTGGAACTAATTTTGTTGTGATGGATTTTGCCACTGAGAGTTGAAGTTCAGTTGCTGCTGTGGGTACCACTGTTGCTGTGTAGGGAACTGACTAAACTGTTGTGAAGGGTACTGATTGAACTGCTGTGGAGGTCGACGATTTTGAAAACTCCCTCCATATCATTGCCCTTGGGTCTGATTCCTCCATCCAGTGTTAGACTAATTCTACCATCCTAAGTTCTGCTGTCGCTGATTCTGATTGGATTCTTGGCTTGGTCAAACTGCTATCGTGGAGGATATCCCTGTGCAGTTCTGCTCCTCCTTCATATGTCAACTCCCCCATTCTTTGGCACTCTTCAGGGTTGTGACCCAACTCCCCACAAATACCACACGGCTCAATAACCATATCTTGTCTAGTAGGTCCTTGTCGCGGTGGAGAAGCAGCAGCTTTGCTCATCTTTAATTCTTGCAACTCCCTCATCATACTAGCCAGTTGCTTCTTCATATCAGGACTCTCAGCTACTGCATTGGCTTGAACATGTCTACGGCGAGTGGACTTCTATTGTGAACTAGCGGTAAGTGTCTCAAAAATCGTTTTTAATTCCTCAGTTGTCTTATCTGCTATGTTCCCTCCTACAGTGCTATCCACCATAAATTGTGTGTTTTGCTGCAACCCATCGTAGAAGAATTGGCAGAGCATTTCTGAAGCCATCTGATGATGAGGGCACTATTGAAGTAAGTCCCTAAACCTTTCCCATGCTTCATGAAAAGGTTCATCTCCAACTCGTATAAAGTTCATGATCTGAGTTCGGACTTCTTGAGTTTTGTGATTGGGATAGTACTTCAACATAAATTTCTCACAAACCTCTTTCCAAGTACTCAATGAGTTAGATGGAAGCGAGAGATATCACAATTTTGCCTTATCCTTCAATGTGTAGGGAAATCACTTTAACTTCAATTGATCCTCACTCAATCCTTGTAAAGGGAAAGATTGAACAACAATGCAATACTCTCTGATGAACTGTAGTGCATCCTCGTTTGCCATTCCAAAGTAGGTAGGCAACAGATTTAAGTGGTTGTGCTTCAGTTCATAATTTCTAGGACCTTTAGTGCCAAAAGTTGCAAAAGTTGGTCGAGCAAAATCTCCCATCTTCTATGCCATCTTGATAACTATTATTTCTTCTTCTTGTTGATCACAGAATTGATTGTCCAACAAAGTTTCTTCATCAACTTCGTTAGGCCTTGGTTCGGTTACCCCCCTTGTTTTTTCCAGAACTGCGTTCTTCCGATTAATGTTGTCAATATACGGTGCTAATGGTAGATTCAGACTTCTACGACCTTGCATACACAACACTAACACACGGATTACATGTACCGGAGGGAGAAAAATAACCAAACAAAAAATAAAAAAAATAAAAAGAAAAATAAAATAATGCAACACAAATAATTGCCTAAAATTTTCCCCGGCAACGGCGCCAAATTTATTTCAACTATTTTAATCCTAAGTTGCACGCAATTAAACGTGATCTTTGTAGATTAAGCAAGTTAACCAAAGTATCGTCTCACAAGGAAAACTTAGCAGGGAAATTATCTATTTTGCTACGGAAAAGAAAATAAGCAGTAAAATCGAGGGTTTTGTTTATAACTATGCGAGAAAAGAAATTAAATATAAATCAATCATAGGCAAGAAATTAAACCTAATCTAACGAATGCAAAGAAATAAATAATAACATAATTCAATTAGCAAAAAGAAAAACAAAAGAACTCACAAACTTGAATTAAAAGTAAACCTGAATCGCAATTGAATCCGTGGTATTGATGTTCGTTAATCCGGAAAGAAAATACTAAACTATTGAAGCATTAAACTAAGAATAATGCAAAAAGTGTTTTGGATGCTAAAAACTAGGTAAAAAATCGCACATAAAGAGAAGGGAGGCGGAAGGAAATAAATAAGCCATATTTATAGAAAATTCCCGTCTTCACGCCGCCATGGGCCAAGTGATCATTTAGAAGGCTGAGTGATCGCTTGGCCCCTGTCTTTGTCCGTCAATGCGCCTCGCCAAGCGATCGCTTAAGGGGCTGAGCGATCGCTTGGCCCACTTCTCTGTCCGAAACTTTGATCCGTCAAAGCCAAGCAATCGCTTGACCTAGCTCTCTACTCCCTTATTCCATCCTGAGCGATCGCTTGCACATCCTGAGTGATCGCTTGCATCACTTCCACCCCTGCTCGTCTCAAACTCTTTTTCTCTCGTCCTTGATCTAAACACCTACAATTCAATGTCAAAATAACCAATTTCTACACAACACTCGGTCCAAAAGATTAATACTACCTAGACTAGACAAATTACAACCAAATGAAGGTGAAACACCCGAGATGCACCACACTATTTTCTTAGGCACCACCATGTATAATGAGATGCAAAACCATGTGTAGCAAGATGCACCGTGTTTGCCTCTTCTTCCTTTGATACGAGATCGAGTGAAGGGAGCCGAAGGCCTTTGAGCGAGCCGAACGATCCAAATTGTTGTCACTACGATTATCTATAGATTATAATGGGAGCCGAAAAAAATCTGAAAATTAACAAAAAGAAACAACTGGTGCATCTCAATACTTTTAATTGTGCATCTCATTATACAGTGTAGTACATATAAATATATATTGTAGTGCATATGAATTGACCGTAAAAAAAATATATATATTGGACGCATTCACAGCACGCTCCGCACGTGGGAAGCTGTACGCGCCACGTGCCGGTGCACAGGAGATTGACTTTATGAGAAAATTGGGACTATGTATATAACGAACCTGAACCCCAACTCGCCAGATGGAGCTAAAATCCGTAACCACGACTTCACGAGTATGCTGCTGGACTTTACTTTTTAAATCAGACTAACATTTCAAAAACTAGAAAAGCAATAAATGGGCTGGATAGTTTTGGTGAAGGAAGGATGGGTTTCATATTCAAGTTCAAAGGATGGGTTCATCAATAATGTTTTGATTTTTTAATTCATTTTAATTAGTCAAATATTTTCTTTTAGTGGTCATGCATCATTTATTTTATGGTTGCGTCTGTTGTACTAAATAGGATCATTATTAGGAAGTCAATTGACTCCGAAACAAACGAGTTGACCCGATCGAACCAAAACTGAGAAGGATTAGACTTGAATATATTTAGTTCAATTGGACGAACTGGAATAACCCAATCCTGATAGTGCTAAACTAAAATTGAAATGAATTGGTGCGATTAATTGAAATTCATCATTACTTAATTGTGAAATTTCATCTTAGCTTAGAAAGTTGGTAATAAAGTCTCCTTTTTAAATATTTGTGGGACATGTTTTCATTATCTCTTTCTACACTCATCATATATTTGATGACTTGAAAATAAAATAAAATAATTTAGTAAAATATGTGTATCAAATTATGAAATTACTTATTATATTTGCATTTAATACGAGCCACAAGAATATTTATACATTTTTTTTATAAGTCTTTTGGCCTGATGGGCTAGATGAAAAATTGATGGAAAAGGGTAAGGATCGGAAAAATTTAGCCCGAAATAGAAATGGAAATAGCTCGAGACCAATATGGTTGGCCCAAAAATTAAATGGGTTAACCAATTTACATCCTTAACCATTATATAGGGACAATAGTTGTATTTGTTAATTCGTATCTAAGTTACATTTCTTCTTAAATCATTGTGACAAATGAGATAATAACACTTTTAAAGATAAAAATATTTATTATTGCACCAATTTTAAAACATACAAAGAATAACATTTTTGACTTTCTTTCTGTTCCTCTCGAATTTTAACATCAGTATAATATTTGAATCACGCCATTATAATAAGTTGAAAGTACAAATGTCTACATGTGCTTTTTTCATTAAACTTTTTTTTTCGTGAAATTACAAATTGATGGTCCCGAAACGAGTTACTGGTGTATGGGGGGGGGGGGAATACACCAGTTAGGATTTTAAAACTTAACCCTTAAAAATTACTTCAACTGAGTAAAACGGACTCAGTTGGAATCTCACAGCTGAGTAAGCAACCTCAGCTGGAAGAGTGGTGCTGTGCGGAATGTGGTGGAAATTAAACTCGTTAAAACAACTCACGCTTTTAGCACGGTTGGTCAATAACCAAAACAGTTGAATATGTGCGGATGCAGTTTGTATGCTGGTTAGTCAGACAGATGAGTAAGCTAGAAATAACTGAGTAATGAAAAACACGAGCACACAGAGATTTAACGTGGTTCGGAGATAACCCTCCTACGTCCACGGGGAGTTGTGAGTCCACATAACTCTGTCCAAGTTCTTCTGGACAAACCACATAGCTTACCCGGGCTGTGCAACCGTTGCAATAAGTTTACGGGTACTTATCAACCTTTACAGTTAAGTTTACGGGTACTTAACAACCTATGTCAAGTTTGCGGGTACTTGACAACCTAACTACTCAATTACAGGAAGAGTAGAATCCTAAAACCTTTTCAGGTATGAAAGATAATGTTCCAACTAACAGCTCGAACAAGAAGTGAGCTGGGATCTAACACTCTACGAACTCTCACAAAGTGATGTTCTCAAGGTTCGATCTAAAGACACTCAGACACAATCTAATGCTCCAGAACTCTCAACAAGTGATGTTCTTAGAGACTAAATCTAAGTTAGCTCGAGTAAGGAATATAGTTCTTTCTTTCGCTCTGTCTCGTCTCGTGTGTCTTCTCTTGTGTGTCTTCCCCTATTAATCTCCAATGAATGGAAGCCTCTATTTATAGGCGGAGAGAATCAACTAGCCGTTGGAGGAGCTGTTGATCTCTGTTCTTTGATAGCGACGACTTGTCTCTCATCTCTGCAGACTTTCCCGATATGGCATCTGTGCTATTCTGCTTTCCATCTGAGACAGCCTTGTGTTGGGCCAAATGGGGTAATGACTGAACGGTCAAACCCTCATGTGACTTCCTTTTGAAATTCAAATTCAAACCTTTCTGATAGTCAACCTCGGTTAGTCGGTTGAAAATCTTGATCTTTATCTGAGTGGTCTTCAGCTGATGTTCTGAACCGTCGAACTCTCAGCTGACTTTGAACTTCATGTTGATCTTCTTGTTTGAGTTCTACAACTGATGTTCTGAAACTGAACACTCAGTTGTCTTCCTTGTATTTAGTCAGTTGGGTTTGAACCCTCAGATGACTTCCTTTTCATCTGATGTTCTCTTCCTCTTTACTGCTTCTCATCTGATGAACGCTCAGTTGGTTTCCTTCACAGCTGATGTTCTAAAGACTTCCCCCTCATTCCATCTGAACATATGAACTCTCAGTTGTCTTTCATCATAACTGATGTTCTGTCTGAGTGATGCCTTGTTGCCATCTTTAGCTGGAGACCTGTAAAGATAAAATCTCAACTTTGCTCAAACAGCGAGCCTAATTTCTAACATTAGGTTCTGGCAATATCTACTCGGTTGGGGTCAGTCGGTTTTGGAATTCATCAAAACTCATACTAATAAATTTCCCAACACAAATATTTGAAAATCATATACTATATGTGAATTCACATTTTAAAAATTTTGAAATGATATAATATGGACAACAGTTGTCCGGACACTTCCCTAAAAAAAATAAAAAGTGTTATTTTTGTATGCTTTAAATCGGTGAATGATTAGTATTTTTATTTCTAAAAATGCTATCATCCAACACTTCCCTAAAACATTTATAGTTCCTTAAATTATCATTCATTTCGAATTTTTATTGTGATTGCGTTGGATCTCACTTGTGACGACATGTTACTTGTTGTATTTTAGTATTGCATTAATAACATTATTAAAATACTAATATTATACAGTATTGGATGGATAAAACATTACATTAATTTGTATTTTAAATAACATTTTATATGGACAATAGTACCATTAATATGTTTTGTACAAAAATAACATTACGTTGTACGAGATTAACGTTTCACGTAATATGGGAAACCCACATTTTAGTTTTAAAATTTCACCTCAAAATCCGGAGTTGGAATTTCGTCTAATACGTATATACTTTAATAATTTACTCGAAATGAGATGAGATGAGATGAGACGAGATGAGACGAGTTCTTAGTTTCCAGTGTGTGTATTTTATATTCTAATGAACTCTAAATATAGTCCTCTATTTTTTTTTTCTTGCTATTTGATGTTATTGCATACACTATATGGTTCATAGTACTCATGATCTTCTGTCACTAATTTATATGACATCCTTCTTCTACTACAACGAAAATGCCTCAAATAATTTTAGTGACGCCAAGAAAATTATAAAAGTTGTTGGGTTTTTATTTGTAACAAAATTTACTTAGTATTTTATCTATATGATTTTGCTACATATAGACACGTAACCAACTTTTGTTTTATTAGGATAGTAACAAATTAATTACAGCCTCAAATGTCACTAAATTAGTATCAAATTTTTATTTTCTGACATGCATAATAGCTATAATTATCACTAGATATCACAATTTTCTTTAGTGACATAATTTTTGAAGAACTGTGATTTATAAAAATCATGAATAGAACATTTTTTTTTTATCTAATTTACTATGGAGTAATGATAATGATAAGTTAGATTTATTCCATCCAGTTAAAATATGTAATCATTTTCAAATCCACATGTGTCACTAATTCAAACAAAAACAATATATATCACACAAGTGTGTTAGAAGATCCGAATTGGTTAATTACATATGCATTGCACTCAATCTCTTCAAGCTATTTTATTTTTCTTTTGTTAGGATTTTTTCATGTAAACTTTACCTTGTTCATATAAATTAAAGTACATGCACAAAACGTAATAACTAAAGTAGAACAACAAAAATAGAAATAAAGTACTGATACGAGGAGCAACGAGCAAATCAATGTGTTTTCTTATTATATTTATTCTTTTCTCTTCTTTGAATGATCTAAACTATAAAAGACAGGTTGGTTGATGAGGAGCAGGTAACTATATTTATAGCGCACATTAAATGGGCATACTTTCTCCCCCTAAGCCAAATACTCCCTCTATCGCAATTTCAAGGTCTTGTTTTTCTTTTAGAGGTGTCCCAATAGCAATGTCTCATTCCAAAAATGGAAACAACTAACTCTTCAAAACCTATAGGAACCACCACTTTTCATCCATTTACTCTTGTTTCTTAATACTCGTGCCCAAAGAAGTGAGACCATGCTAATGGGATGCAGGGAATAAAATATAATCCCACTAATATCATAAATAACTCACTCCATCTTTAATTTGCGTTCATTTCTACTCACCCTATTCTTTTTAAAAATCGTTCTCAGCTTTGACACATATATAAATATTGCTAAATAGAATAGTTACCTAAGTTAATCTTAATTAATGATAATTTATACTTAATAATACAATTGTTATTTAGTAGGAAGAGGAGAATATGGTTTGGACTAATTAATTAAGAAGGAGAATAAATAAACACAATTTTAATTTAAAAAATCAAAGTAGCACGACTTTTTAAAATGAAAAGATTTTATCCAGTGCACATTAAAATTAAAAATAGCTACTGCAGACTCCCACAATATATAAGAAAAAAGAATTGAAAGTCGGAAATGACTTAATGAATGTAGGACTTAGGAGGGAGTATTTATTAACTAATTAAAACAAATGTTCATGCATCTTTCTTTCCCATCATAACCCTAGGGCTAGGTAAGAAGGTTTTTGTTCTTTTTTTGAAAGCAACCATAGGTAAGGTTTAAGTTTTATAGTTTATATATCTTGTCTCTCTCTATAGCCTACTCTACATACATGTAGGCTTCTCATTTTCTTTCCTAACCTATATTCTTCTTTCTTAAATGTGTGTATGTGTGTGTGTTGCAAGAAGAGAGTTTGGTACAGAGAGAAAATGCAAAGACAAATAGTGAGTACAATCACAGGATTACATGGGAAGAATGGTTTCGGGTGGTCTTCAACGGCTGAAGAGGTCACTCAAGGGATTGATGCTACTAGTCTTACTGCCATTGTTACAGGTTGGTTTATTATATTTAAACTAACTATATTTTCTTAAGTTTTCTCCAAATAAATTCATTTTTCTTGTATGGGGTATATAATGGGAGGCACACTATTTCTGTGCGTGTTCTTGCTGTGTAAGGAATATATATATATATATATATATATATATATATATATATATATATATTTGTTATTGGATGATTGGGGGAGGGGGGGGAGGGGTTTCTATGCTTTAATTTCTTTCTATTTTTGGATCTCTCTTTCTCTCTCTCTGCATTACTTGTATTTGTTTGTATGCACACATAAATAGTTTTTTCGTAGCAAAGATTTTGATTATAAAATTATTAGGCTATTTACTTTAAGAGAGAGAATTCTAATTAAGCTACTGTACGTTTAGGTCTAATAAATTCAATTTTTTTTTTACTCTAAAACATTTTTTTTAATTTTAATTTAGTTTAACTTTTCTTTTTCCTTGACAAATTTTGCTCTGTTTCGTTCCTTATTGTTGTTGCACAAATGAATAAGAACCACAATTTTCGAACACTGATGATTCCACCAAAATTAAAGATAGAGCTGATTAAGTGCGACCTGTCTAGACAAGTCTTGATTCCAAAAATACTGATACATACATACACAACTAACTCTTTAATGTCGTCGACATGCATGTCTGTCCTTATAATAAGGTAACACTTATATATGACAAAGCTATGAGATGATGGGGATGTATATCAAGAATTATGAATTGCCCATGATTGGCAATTTAGGAGAGTGGGTCCTGGCCTTCAGGGACCGGTTGGTCCTCTCTCTCTCTCTCTCTCTCTCTCACTGAGATAAATGAATGGGTGAATGTAGGAGGTGGAGGAGGGATAGGGCTGGAGACAGCAAGAGTGCTGGCTTTAAGAAATGCACATGTTATTATTGCAGCAAGAAATGTGGAGGCTGCTAATGAAGCGAAGCGGCATATAATTATCAACAACAAAACTGCTCGAATCGATGTCCTTAAACTAGACTTGGCTTCCTTCAAATCGATCAAGGCCTTTGCCGACACCTTCCTTGACCTTAATCTTCCTCTCAACATCTTGATGTACTAATTAATGCTAGCTTGTTGATTGATTAGTTAAGACTTAAGAGCTGTTGATGTTGATTAATTTCTTCCCTCGATCTGATTCTCAGAAACAATGCTGGAATCATGTTCTGTCCTTATCAGCTGTCCGAAGATGGGATTGAGATTCAGTTCGCTACCAATCATCTCGGTATGTATATATAAATAATAGAGTAGGGAATCGGTGAGAATAGATCTTATATGAGAACGTGAGAATAGTACATTTTAATGCATCTTTATCACATTCATTATGCATATATTGCAGAAATGTAATGTATACATTATAATAACTTAATGCATGAGAATGTGTATGCATTACATTTCTACAATATATGCTCTATGAATGTGATAAAACTGCATTAAAATCAGTGGTCCTTTGATCAACAAAGATCAGTGGTTCAAATTTATTCTCATTTCTCACATAAGAAAGAATTTTCACATTTATTCTCATTTCTCACATAAGAAAGAATTTTCACCTGATCCTCCCCAAATAATATTGTTAATTTTTTTTGTAATGTGCATGTTGTTGCATTTCTTGAAGTGTCAACTTCATAGCTCCATTTAATTGAATTTATGTATGTGGTTGTTATTAGGCCACTTTTACTTGACAAACCTTCTTGTTGAGAAGATGAAAGAGACGGCGAAATTGACGGGCATCCACGGCAGGATCATCAATTTATCATCCATAGCTCACATCCACACTTACAGAGGAGGGATCAGATTCCATAAGATAAATGATAGAAGAGGGTAACTAACTAATTAACTAACTAATTCGCCTCTCTCTCTCTCTCTCTCTCTCTAGTTTATTAACTTACATTAGAGCACTTACTACGGGTATTTAGTTAGACGTAGGTTGAAGCACTGAGAATCGTGATTTTAATGATTGGTGGTATTTAGTTAGACATAGGTTGATTTTCCCACTACAATAGGGTTGAGTAAGACCTAGGTCTAAGCACTGGGAAGCGTGATTTTAATGATTGAATAGATTTTATTTTGTTGTTTTTTTTATTTATAATAAATATTATAAAAATTAACTTAATTAAATTCAGAAATTAATAAATGACATTTTTATTGAATTTAAAAAAAAACTAAAACATACACTAATTTTAAAAAAAAATACAATAATTAAAAACTGCAACATTACAATAATTATTTAAAAAAAAATTAGTACAACTACTCCTTCCAATCGAATTCCTTTGCAAGTTTGCGGCGAACATTTGCGTACCTCGCCTTTCGATCGAGACTCATATTCGACGTGTCCATGAGATAGACGCCCAACGCCCACTCTTCCCTCGATTGCTGGTTGAGGGATGACAACTCTTGTGCCGCCTGCTCCCGTATCGCATTTTTGCCCTTCCTCCCCTTCTTCGCCGCTTTCACTCCTTGGGATCGAACCTGCAGAGTGTTTGCATCGCTTGCGGATGTGGTGGATGCGGTGCCGCTAGCAGACGAAGTATATTCGCCGGATTCATTTATCTTCATCCGCTTTGGAGCAGTTGTCTTCGTAGGATTGGTGAAACTCGGGACATGCCTCAAGAGCTCCCACGCAACCCTATACTGGAACGGTTTCCCGTACTTGGCGAGGAACAGATAGTGGGCTCTTTTGTACAGGTCGAGGTCGTTCTCCCCGCTTCCGAGCTCCCTTTCTTCTTGGATATAGATGCCGGCGAAGTGCTGGATCTCTTTCTTGGCGCGGCCCCATGCGCTATTCGTCGCACTCTTTTCTCTTGGGTAGGCGGGATACATGAACGCGTTGAACTGGGTCATTATTTTGTCCCAGAACGTGTTTGATGTTTGATAGTTGCTGGTGATAGCTTTCCCCTTGCGGCGGGGCGGGGGCGGTGGTGTTTGCTCTCACGTTCGTCCGATTCCTCTTCGTGGGAGTCGCCGTACGCCTCTTCCTCTTCCTCTTCCTCCACCTCAACATGGTCGTCGTCGTCGTTGAGGTTGAATCGTCTGAGTCGAGCCGTACCCGCTGGCGGCTGCGAGAATTGGGAGTACTCGGATGTCGCCCGTACTTGAGAGAACCCCAGCGACTGCGAGAAGCCCGGCGTAGGCGAGAAGTCCAGCGACTGCGAGAAGCCCGGCGCAGGCGAGAAGCCCGGTGCAGGCGAGAAGCCGGGCGACTGCGAGAAGCCGTAAGACGGAGGAACTTGAGAGAAACCAGGCATCTGTGACAATCCAGGCGACGGGGGGAATTGGCCGTACCCCGGCGGCTGTGAGAACGGCGAGTACCCAGTCGCCGAAGGGAATTGGGAGAAACCCGACGACGGGGGAAATTGAGAGAAGCCCGGCGTGTGCGAAAACGCTGCAAACCCTGTAGGGGCCGAGTATTGCCCGAAACCGGAAGAAGAGGAGAATTGGGAGGTTGGATTCGCCGGATTGGAGGTTGGATTCGCCGGATTGGGAGATTGGTTAGGTGGGATTGAACCAAAAGTTTGCGAGTACCACGAATTGAATCCCTCTTTAGCCATTTTTTTGCACAAAATAAATTGAAAGAATGAAAATTTTTTGGGAGAAGAATGGATGGAGAAATTAGGTTGTGTGGAGAATAAATGAGATGAAGGGGTATATATAGGGAAAAAATGGGATATAGACGTTGGAGATGGAAATGTATACGTTGGAGAGAAAGAAAAAAATAACGGTTGCTTTTTTAATATTTAACGAAAAAATCGAAAAAAAAATAAATAAAAAATAAGGGACCAATGGGGACACGACAAGTGTCCTCATATTGCATCATCATGGAGTCGAGCGGAGGGTCGAAATTCTGACTCCGCCATCGACACACCCCTCGACATAGGGGTGTGTCGAGCGCCCACTATGACTCGACATAGGCTACGTCGAGTGGGGGGGGGTGTGTCGATCCACTCGACACCACCTTCGACACCCCCCCTTCGACACACCATAGTAACTGCTCTTATATACTTTATATTGTTTGATGAAGATATGATGAGAAGAAGGCGTACGGACAGTCGAAACTGGCAAACATATTACATGCGAAAGAGCTCACACGCCGCTTCAATGTATTATCTCTATTTTTAATGATTTAATTCAGAAAATATATACTTAAACAGTTGTGGAAATTAATTGAAATGTGTGTTTACTACTACAGGCTGAAGGAGTAAATATCACTGCAAATGCAGTTCATCCAGGATTAATAATGACCAATCTCTTTCAATTTTCTGGCCTATGGATTAAGAGTACGTAAACATGTAATTTTTTATTTATTTTAATATATAGTATATATGTAATTTAATGTTAGATCTTTGATTCTCCTACTGATTAAGATTATTTTGCAGAAGTTTTCAAGTTTTTCACATCAATCCTATGGAAGAATGTCTCTCAGGTAACAATCTTTGGACATGTACTAATGGACACATGCAACAAATAGTAACATTTGATTTTCTAGGAATGTGAACATATAGTACTATATTAAGTTAAAGTTTCAAATTAAAAAAAAAAATTAAGGTTGGACAATGATTTTATGCAGGGAGCAGCAACGACGTGCTATGTTGCTCTTCACCCGAGCATGGAAGGTTTTTCGGGGAAGTATTTTGTCGACTGCAACGAATTGAAACCGAGTAGGTTGGCAAGAGACGAGATTTTGGCGAAGAAGCTCTGGGACTTCAGCACTAATTTGGTTAACAATGCTCCTCAAGAATCTTGAAGATTACTTTGTGTTTTGTATTAAATAATCTTGAATATTAATGGCATTTCATCCCAATTTTTCTTGAGTAATTATGTGTAGTGTAATACCTACTGAAGTATTAGTATTTGTAAAGTCTGCTCTTCAACAAAGTTTTGTTATATTCTCTTAAGTTTGATTCCCTATTGCTATTTGGTGTTCATCAACATTTTGGCCAAGTTTTTTGGATAATAAATAGAGCTTCAAGCTCAAATTTTTTTAGAATAATGGTTTGATCTTCTAATTTGACTATCTGGGATTTTCTGTTACTCCGAACAACATCGTTTTGATCAAAACTGCGTCCTTTTGATTGCCACATCAAATTTCTTTCGCCACATCATTCTAAATTTATCATAAAATTCTTGTCAGTAGCAAAATTAGATAAAAATGAAAAAGACAAAAAACTCCCATGCGGCAGAATCGCACAGCATGCGACCGCGCGCAGCGCATGTTGTGCACGCAGTCGATATGCCCATACTGCACAATACAGTGGTAAGCAAGATCGTCTCCCAAAGGACCGGTGAGAATTCTCCTAATTTCCAATTTGCAAAATACTTAAACTAAACGAAACTAAATGACAGATTTGAGAGTTTATAAACAAAGAAATTAAATTAACTAACAAACAAGTGATAGAGTGAAGATGAGAAGGAATTCAAAAACTATATTAAGAACAATAATCACCACCTCAAACGAGGCCCCAAAGTTGAAAGTCTCTGTCCGCAACGTACGGTGAATTTCATAAACCAAAAACATAACCCTAAATTACGTAGAAGTAAGTCTAAATACAAATACTACTAAGGCACATGCTAACCCACATCCCATAATAAAATAAACAAAACCCAATACTAAAAAACGAATATTATAATTAAACTGCCGCATCTTTGTTCTTCTACCTCATTGAATAAACCTTAATCCCTCCAACATCTCTATCAATTACTCTCGGCGACGAAATAGCCTTGTCCGCAAGGCGGAAATCAGGAAATTGGTCATGCATATCTTCCACATCAACCGACGAACTCTCCTCCGCTCCTAAACCTTGCCGCTGAACCAGGACTTGCTCTACATCACTGCCATCACGGACAATATTACGGTGCTGCAACTCCGCAATGGCAACTCAGAAGATGGCAGCACCGATCCCACTGTGGGATTCAATAAGGACACATGAAAGACCAGATGAATTTTTGAGTTATTCGGCAATTTTAGTTTGTACGCGACCGGGCCAATATGCACAATCACCTCAAATGGACCAAAATAACGAGGAGCTAACTTGGCATTCAAACTTTCTTAAAGAGACTCCATTGTTGATACGGACGAAATTTGAGATACACCTTATCCACCATAGCAAACACCAACTCCCGACGATGCTTATTTGCTTCCTTAGACATTCTCCGCTGATCATGCTACAAATTCTCCCGGAGATCAGCCAGAATATTATCCCTCTCATGAAGAGATTCGACTAAGAGCTACACCCTGACCTCACTTGGTGTAAAGGGAACTAATGGTGGAAAAACTCGCCCATATACTGCCTCGAACGAAGTCATGTCTGTGCTCAACAAAAAAAAACCCGTATTAAAACAAAATTCAGCCCAAGAAAGCCATTTTCCCCAACTTTTTGGCCTCTCCGAAGCAAAACACCTCAAGTATGTTTCCAAACACTTATTCATCACCTCAGATTGGCCGTCCGACTCCGGATGATATGCATAACTTATACGGAGAGTGGTACCAGAATGCAATTGGTTGCTGGTCTTGCATGAGAACTGCTCCGATGCCTCGCCCCGACGCATCACACTCGATGACAAAAGGTTTTGAGAAATCTGGCATGCGCAACACCGGGGCTATAGTTAATGCTTTAAGTGTTGAAATGCCACCTCGCCTTAACAGGCCACTTCCAAGTGCCCGTCTCTCCTTCTTCAACAAGGTTGTCAAAGGCGCCACGATCTTACCATAGCTGCAAATAAAGCGACGACAGTACCCAGTTAGGCCAAGGAATACCCGCAACCCTTTAAGAGTCGTCATAGTTGGCCACTTCAATACGACACTAATCTTGATTGGATCCATCTGTACACCTTGGCTAGACACAATATGGCCCAAATACTCTACATGCGAAGTGCCAAAAATACATTTTTTGGGGTTAATAATCAGAGAATGAGTAGCAGGAATTCCGAGTACCTGAAGAAAGTGTTGTAAGTGGGTTGCCAATGAAGTGTTGTGTACCAATATGTTATCAAAAAATACAAGCACAAACTTTTTGAGGTGTGGACGAAAAATATCATTTATGAGTCATTGAAACGTTGCAGGGGCGTTAGTGAGACCAAATGGCATCACCAATGACTGGAGTGAGTTCAGAAAGCGGTCTTAGAAATATCCTCTGTCGCAATTCGAATCTGATGAGGCATTGAAACATTGTAGAGGCATTAGTGAGACCAAATGGCATCACCAATGACTGGAGTGAGTTCAAAAAGCGGTCTTAGAAATATCCTCCGTCGCAATCCGAATATGATGATAACCAACTCTTGAATCACCGGAATAGGGTATTTATCAGACACTGTAACCTTGTTCAAAGCTCTATAGTCGATGCAAAAATGCCATGATCCATCTTTTTTGCGCACCAATAAGATCAGACTTGAGTAGGGGCTGCTACTTAGCTGAATAATTCTGGCGGCCACCATCTCTGCCACCAGTTTCTCTACCTCATCTTTTTGGAGATAATTATATCTGTATGGGCGCACAGAAATTGGTGAAGTGCCCTCTTGCAACACAATACGATGGTCATGGGGTCGGGAAGGCGAAAGCCCTGACTCATCCTTCTGCTCAGCTGTGAGGGCCAGAGCAGCTGAAAATGGTTGAGACCCCTCACCTTCGATGTTCCATAACATCCAAGCTTGATCTTCAGGCTCAAAAGAGCACAAGTCACTACTAATACAAACTCGTCGAGTGGGGGTGGGATCTCCGTGTAACTTTATCACTTTATCCTTCATTCGGAACTCCATAGGTAATTTTTTCCAATTTGCCGTCACTTTACCCAATTGGGCAAGCCATAAGACGCCCAAGATGACATCAACACTGCAAAGAGAAAAAATGTAACAATTGATAAAAAAAAATGTATGATCAGAGATGATGAAAGGCACCGCCTGACAAACTCCCTGAGTGTGCACCTTCGACCTATTTCCTAGCACTACAGTGAATTTTGCCGTCGAATCTACCGTCAATCCCAGAGCCTTGACCACATGCTCTGTCTGAAAACAATGGTTAGCCCCACTATCGACCATGGTCAGCAATCGTCGACCGTGAACTCTACTAAACAGTTTCAACATCTTGCTTCCATCAAACCTGTTTGACGACATCCGAGAGAGCTTCAACTACTGTAATTCAATTGTTGGAGTTGAATAATTCTCCTATTCTTCCCCCAAATGGTGCTCCAACTCCTCCTCCTCGGTTGGGTCATCCTCCTCGGGATCCATAATCACTGCCAAGGATTTTTGCTGATACTTATGTAAGGAGCTATAAGCTAGGCCGCAGCGGTAGCACTTTTCTTTGGCATGATACTCACGAGCCTCTTCTTATGTGAGGTGGTGGGGGTTGTGATTCACCCGTTTCCCAGATGAAACTGTAGGTTGAATGTCTGGTTTGCTAGTAAAACTAGCAGATCACGATGGGCCTGTCCGCTCTGAATTAATTTGGTATGTCGACACTGGTCGTGTTGATATGAACAACGGACACGAAAAAAGACTTTGAACAACGGATTGATGGACGACTTTGAACAAAACCTCTGGATCCATCTCACAAAGTGAATTAGGTGAACAAAAGTTTCCTAAAACCCAACGATAAGATGACATAGCAACTCAGGAACGATGATTGACACACAACGAGGGATGGTTGACTCGTTGATTTGTCGATAAATGAACTCGACTTGGAATAACCAAGAGGAATTCGAAAACTCTCAAGAGAGAATAAAACTTACAGTTATATTAATGAATAAAGTTTGAATTTTTGTGCATAACAATGACCCTTATATATAGGGTGCTAATCCTAACCCTACTAGGAAACTAAAGATGGAAAATAACTCATAATCTAATAAGGAAACAAATCCTTAGTCTAAACAAGGTATAAAACTCAAATTTGACTCAACTAAGGCCCAATTTTGGCCACCCTAAATAAACCCACGAAAATAATAAAATAAAAACAAATAAAAGACTCGATTAAATCAGCCCACATATGCGACGGAACTTAGGCCTCCATGGATTGCATCGTTCCCCTCCTCTTGAAAGAGATTTGTCCTCAAATCCATGTCGTTAATCGAAATGCCGAGATCAAAAACCAAATCGTCTCTCCTCGCAAGAAACGAATGTTGGACCAAATTTCTTCTTCTTCTTCTTCTTCTTCTTCTTCTTCTTCTTCTTCTTTGATTCTAACTCCTCATGATCCTTGAATATGAAGATGTTCTTGTTTAAACTATCATCGTGCTTCACTTCTCTAGTTGACAGCCAAGATTGCTCCAATCGTACATATGTAGCTTGTATTTGCACAACCATACTATTTACTTCATCAACCATGGTACCTTATTATCATTGACGTGACAACTTATGAAGACCTTCTCTTGCTGCACCTCTTTAGCTTGCGTCGAAGCTTTTGCCTCCAAAGTAGTTGGATTAAATACTTCAAGCACATCATCACATGAATTCTCCAATTGGCTTGTCAGAATCAGCCTCATCATCTTTCACATCAACATCTACATCACCTTTAAGCACCAACTCTATTGGACATTCCTCATCTTTGGGATCAACCACGGGTTCAACTTCAACCACCATCTCTTTTTTATTAAGACATTCCTCGTCTATGGGATTAACCACACCATCAACTTCAATCACCATCTCACTTTGATCAAGACAATGAGTTGTCCGATTGAAATTGGACATGTCTGCGGATATCTGCTTTGGCAAGGATTGATCCTCTTCAAAGATGATCCAATCATCCCAGTTCCCTCCATGATATGATTTATGGTCGTGTTTCTTTTGGATTGATGGTATATTTTGAAACTTGATATCCTCACGATCACTCGCTCCACCCTGCCTTCGACTACTACTACAAAATTATCGATACACATTCTTGCAGTCTTCTATATAAGATTTCTTCTCTTCTTTTATCAAACTCATGTAAGGATGCCTACATGGATGAAACAACTTCTGAGTTTCGCTCTTCTGAGATTGCTCTATTCGATCTAACCTCTCATGGAAAGGCTTAATATCATTCTTTACAAATCTCCGCATCTCTTCCACCATATATGAAGTCAAATTGAATCCAGCCATACTCATAATATTTAATCATAAGAGAAACCATCAACGAATCTGAACACAAGTCAAATCTGAATAGATCTAAAATGAATCTAAACTAATAATTTTCTAATTCTTTTTAATCACAGAAAGACGAAACCTAAAAACTCTACCCTTGATACGAAGAAAGAAAACAAAACCTGGATACGAACGTGGCTCTGATACCAAATGATATGAACAATGGACATGCAAATGGAAGACTTTGAACAACAGATTGATGGAGATCCCAAAACCTCTGGATCTATCTCGCGAAGTGAATTAGGCGAACAGAAGTTTCCTAAAACCCAACGATAAGATGACACAGCAACTCGGGGACGATGATTGACACACAACGAAAGATGGTTAACTCGTAAATTCGCCGATAAATGAACTCGACTTGGAATAACCAAGAGGAATTCGAAAACTCTCAAAAGAGAATAAAACTCACAGTTATATTAATGAATAAAGACTGAATTTTCGTGCATAACAATGACCCTTATATATAGGGTGCTAATCCTATACCCTACTAGGAAACTAAACATGGAAAATAACTCATAATCTAATAAGGAAACAAATCCTTAGTCTAAACAAGGTATAAAACTCAAATCTGACTCAACTAAGGTCCGATTTCGGCCACCCTAAATAAACTCACGAAAGTAATAAAATAAAAACAAATAAAAGACTCGATTGAATCAGCCCACATATGCAACGGAACTTGGACCTCCATGGATTGCATCACGTGTGAACGTTCCCGACATAAAGGCTGATTTGGTTGGTGTAGAAGGGGCGTTTGGCGATCGATCGATTCAACGAGTTGCTCGGATTGCTACGAAAACATCACTCATCTCCAACTCCGACAAACAATCTCGAATCCCTGACTGCAACCCACCCAAGAACATTCCTAAATAGTGCTCATGTAGCAGCTTTGGCAATTGTGTAATCCGCTCTTCAAATAAAGAGATGTAATCTTCCAAGGATCTCGTTTGACGTGTCTGGTGCATTGCCTCATAAGCATTGAGAGGAGAGCTATCACTAAAACGCTCTATCAATTCCTAAGTGAATTGATCCCACGATATTGTCACACAATGACGCAACACCACTGCGCCCAAAACATGGACCGCCCGGACATAGCAATGGGAGCCAACTGAACCCGGTCCTCTATGGGTGTCCGTTGAACAAGAAAATATTATTCGGTTTGCATGAGCCACGTGATCGGATCTGTTCCATCGAATAGGGGTAGGTCCATTCGTGGAGCGTTGGCTACAAGAGTCACCGGCACCCTGCTTCCGCCGTTGTCGGTCTTCTAAGAGGTATAATTCTCCGTTTCTGTGGTGTTTTTCTCACACGTCGAGGACGAGGGCTGGTCGCCAGATTTTAGAGCATCAAACTTAGCCATGATCGCCGCAAACTGAGCATCATGTCGGCCTACAGAATCATCCATCGTACTCAACGACCCTTCCACGGCGGAAACCCTAGTCATGGCAACTTCCATGGTTACTTTCACATCCTCCAGCAATTTCACAATCTTCTCCATCAGTGTCCCTTGTCCGGTCTTCGTCATGAATCGAGCAGGTCAAACCAATTTGATAGAGTGAAGATTAGAAGGAAATAAAAAACTGAACTAAGAACAATAATCACCACCTCAAACGAGGCCCCAGAGTTAAAAATCTCTGTCTGCAGCATACGCTAAATTCTATAAACCAAAAACATAACCTTAATTTACATAGAACTCTAAATAGAAATACTACTAAGGCCCATACTAAACCACATAAAGCCCATAATAAAATAAACGAAATCCAATATTAAAAAATGCATATTATAATTAAACTACCGCATCTTTGATCTCCTGCCTCCTTGAATAAACCTTAATCCCTCCATCATCTCTATCAACAAGAAATTAGAATTTAACAAAGATAATAAAGATTTCGGTTTTCAATTAACTCCACCCTAACTTGATTATTCTGATCTTCGATGCAATGATAACTTTAACTTTTGCAAACAAATCGGTTATGACCACCGAAGACACTTTTGATGTGATCTTATCTCTCTTGAACCGTTCAATAATTGGGAAGACACTTCACCAATTATTTCCTTAATCGACTGACAACCGTAAGACACTCTATAGATTTAATGAGGTGACAGCATTAATAACGAGAGAGACTTGATTCAAAAATAATAAACTCTGACACATGATTATCAAATTAAGATTGCTCTTCCCTTGATTCTGAAGAATCAATGTTCTACAAATTAAATCGAAACCACAATTATGGATGACCGATTTAATTAGCTACTAATTAATTTCGAACTACTAAATATTTGCAACTATCTAGCAGAATTGAAACAATTAACAACTGATGGTCCCAGTAACGAGTACTTGGTGTATGGAGGGAAAGAATACACCGGTAGCAATTTTTCCTTTTAAAATCTTTTTATTGAGTTTACTGCTCAGGTCAGTTTGCAACAACTGGAAAAGTCAGTTGGAGTTGCTCTACAACTGAGATGGTCAGTTGGAGTTGATGACACAGTTGGGTGCACAGCTAACTTCTGTGACTGAGGGTCAGCTGTGTAGTCTAACTGAGGTTTTAAACAGTTTAGCCTTGCAGAAGATGGTGGAATTTGAAGCTCGTTACATAAACTGAAACCTTTATGAAAACGGGGAAGGTCAAGTTCCCAAAGTTAGTGCAGTTTGTGTGCAAGTGCAGTCTGTATGCAGTTTGTATGCTGGGTCACTTGGTTAGGTAACTGAAAGTAAAATACTGAATGTAAATACATAAAGTAAAGGACACAATATTTTAACGTAGTTCAGAAATTGACCTACTACGTCCACGACTTCCTTTTTGGGGAAGTAAACTACTAGATAAGCTTAGGCATGCTTATCAAACATTCCACTTGGTTTCAGATACCAAGTAACCTAACCAGTTCGATTACGGGTTCGAACAAGAGCTTACAACACTTTTATGGGCAAGTGTACAGCCTGAGCTTTGATTACAGGTTCTAAGGGGATCTAGTCTTAGATTGCAGGTTCTAACGGACCTAGTCTTTAATTACAGGTTCAAAGAGACCTGGTCTTTGATTGCGGGTTCAAAAGGACCTAGTGACTTTGATTGCGGGTTCAAAGTCGGACCTAAGGTTTGGGGGGTTGGGGGATTTTCCAACTATGAAGCCTTCTACACAGAGAGAAGTGGAGGCTTCGTCCCTAGGCTTAGAGACTCGATCTTTTGGGAGAGAGTCAGCTTGGACACAAATTAAGCAAGAACCTATACTCTAGAATCGATCAAAGAAGGGTTGTTTGAGAGGCTAGATGGAAGTATAGAAGGAGGGGTGGACACTCGACTTCTACTGGTCTTCAACTAAGGTTTTCTTGCTGGAGAGAGTGGTGCTCTGCTGCTGCTTCTTTTTTATTTTCTCTCTTTTCTCTCTTGGCACTCTCGCACTCTCGCACTCTTAACTAGCCGTTGGAAAGAGCCATTTGATCTCTGCCAAAAGCATGACACTCCACCTGTTTTTTTAGAAACTTTCCTAAAATGCCAACTGTGACCTTCGCTTTATGCGCGTCTCTATTGTCGATCCATTTATAGTGAGTTCTCTAGTTGACTTGTGCTTCCGAGTAGATTTGAATTTGGACTTCAACTCTTCTGTTTTCAATGTCTTCTCTTCTCAGCTTTGTGACATCTGACTTTGTCACAACTTTCCTTCACGCTTGAGCTACATGGGTCAGTTGAGAAGTTAACTGAGCTGTTGTCCAACTGAGTCCATGGTTCAGCTAAACTTTGGGTCTCAACTGAGTTTAAGGGTCAGCTGAGCTTGGGTCTCAACTGAGTCCTTCAGTAATTGCCTTCTTCAGTCCGACTGTCTTCTTCTGCTTGAAACCTGTAAAGATAAAATCCCTACGCTCAAACAGTGAGCTCTAGCTAAGTTCAAACTAATGGCTTTCAGAAACTCAGTTGGGGTCAGTTGGGTTTTGGTATCAATCGAAACATTTACTAATTTTCCCAACAATTGCTCCCTTTTTTATGATGCCAAAACTCTAAATTAACACTACCTAACTTTCCTAACAGATACCAAAAAGACTAAAAGATAAACTCAATTCTAGTCTATAAGAGGAAAGGGGTTAGCACAAGATAAAATATAAAAATTAAAAAGATTGACCTCAAACTTGGACAATGAGATAGTTGTTATCAAGTGAGGTCAATAATTGAAGACCTTTAATAACCAGCAACTTGTTATTATAGATAACAAATTGGGGAGTGATTACAGTTACAACTGAGTTCTTTCTAAACTACAGTCCTAACATTCAAGGGTCTTCGTCTTCGTCTCCTCCACCTTCTTCTTCCTTCGAAGAAGGGTCTTCATCTTCAGCAAGGCTGGAGGCTGAGGTCATCCCTTCTTATGACATTTATCAACCTTTCTTTCAACAGCCTTGTCTGTCTTTATCAAGGTCGGCGGCTGGAATCAATCTTTTCAGCCGTCTCTCTTTCATCCTTGATAACCAACAAAGAGTCATTCTTCTCCTTCAAGAAGGTCTTTGTTTTCAACTTCTTCCTGCCATGGCTGGAGGCTAAGGCTATACGTGTAATACCCCGATCTTTTATAAGTCGTTAAGTTCGTCTTAAATGAGTTTATGTGCCTTAATTATGTGCCCTTGTGTGATAAAAATTTCCGAGAAAAGAAATTTTCTCGTGAAATTACTAAAATGCCCTTGAATGACTTTACGTGAGTTTCATCGTTTCGATTATCCGAATTGATTGTGTGATGAATTGATTGAGCATGATTATGTGAGTTTGAGTTTGAATTTCGAAGAATGCTAAGTACTTTCGTTTTTGGATGAATAATAGCTTTTCTCGAGTAATCACTATTCATCAAACTTTTCCGAATTTCGTCTAATTAGTGTCTTTTGAGTCTAAAACTGATTTTAGAAGCTTTGTGATATGTTTGAGAGTCGTCAGAAATCGTCCGAGAGAAAATTCAGTTGAAGGTCCAGAAAACCTTAATATGAATAGTGGATTTCAACTTTTTCTTTATTTCTCGGAATTTCATTTTGAAAGTTTGATTTCTGGATTTCTTGATTTATTTGGTGAAGTTTGAGACAAAGTAGAGAGTTTTCCGACATCGAGAAAGATTCGTGGTGAGTTTTAAATTGTTTAGAGTTTAATGAGAGATTTGGGTTAAATTGCACCGGATAACTTTTTCTTCCGGCAAAATTTATATCGCATTTTTGACTACCGGGTGCAACTAAAACTAAATTGGAAACCTATCCTTCTCTCATTTCTCTCCATTCTCTCTCACGCTCTTTCTCTCTAAAATTATTTCTCTCTAACTCTCTTTCTCTCTCTTTTCTCTCCACCGACCTCCCTTCCTCTCTCTTCTCTTTCTCTCGGCCAAGACACACACATACACACACCATGAATTCCTCCATTGAAGACTAAGCTCCCAAGCTCTAAAGTTGTGAGGAACTTCATCACCAATCATCCAACGAGCGATCCGACGAGGTATTCATAATCCCCTCGTTATTGTGATAATTTCTAGACTAAGATCACCCTCTCTCCCTTCCCTTTAATTTTTGGCACCCTCATGCCTTGAAGGAGTGATCATCTTAGTTGTTTTTAGAGTCTAAAAATCGATTCTAACATGGATTTGTGCATGAGAATGGAAGTTAAAACCTTGATCATCAAAGCCCTATTCCTACCGATTTCTATGCCTAAAAATAGGGATTTTTATGCTTTTGTCTTGATCATGATTTGAGTGTTAGATTTGTGTTTTAGAATATGATCTAAGAGTTTTGATGTATGTGATTAAATGAGAAAAATGATGATATATATATATATATATGTGTGTGTGTGTGTGTGTGTGTGTGTGTGTGAATACCAAAAATTTTGATGAAAATTTAAGGATTGGTATGTTGATGTTCTTAGTTAGATTTGATGATGAAAAATGAGATTAACGATAATAAGAAATGAAGATAGGGAAGAAAGAAATTGTCTGTTATTTTTTTTTTAAGAAAATCGATATATATATATATATATATATATATATATATATATATATATATATCGAAGTAAGTTTTAGTTGTTTCATTCTTTAGGCATTTGCACGTTTACTAGATTTGTTTTACTTAAACGGGAACGAGACTCGTTCAAATCTCGTTAGAACTCGGAAGATCTCATACTCGACTCTCGGGTCAGTAGTGAAGGTAGTCGATATCTTAATACGACTCTAAAGATTATAAGAAACTAAGTTGGAAAGAATCAACTTAGGCGATTTACGTTTTTTTGTTCATTGAACGATTTATGAAATTTCTCGTTTATTACTTTTTTAATGAAAGGATAAGAGATAAGATCTCGACTGGTTTTCATCACTCAAGGTCCTGTACTTGACTCTAGGGTCAGTAGGGAGATATTCGTTAGATAAAATGGCTTAAATGATCGAAAGAAACTATGTTGTGAACTAAACAACTTAGAAAACAAGAAACTGAATTTTTCACTGCACAGTCCAGTAACTCTGGAGGCTATCCAGAACAGAGGATTTGGAAACAGGGGATGAGCCCTGTACCACTGGAAAGATTGGGATGGCGAGGGTCGCAAAACTGCCGTGAAAACCCTAATTGCTTGATAGGTTCAACGTGTAACGTCTTAGGTTCGTTCTAAGCTCTCGTATTCAATTTCTTTAGAAACTAGACTCTCAAGGCAGTCATCACGTGACGAACTCCTTCTCAAAACTCGCTCAAAAGCACGACGTTCTAACGTCGGATTTCAACTAACAATTACTAAACCAACAAAAATTCCAAACGCGTTCTAGTTCTCGACTATAACTATAGCCCATATTATATCAACTCGAAAGCTTATGATATCAACTAGAAAGTTGTTCTAAATTTCATCATAAACAATAATATCAAATTAGAATTCTAATCCGACTTCTCGATTATTAGTTACGACTAAATGTTCGTTTCTTACGCGATTTTCAAAGTTGTCGGATTCCGTTCAAATTTTACGACGTTAAACTACGTCTAACGTGAATCACTTTCATGCATGCAAACATATCATAACATCATTATAATTCAACTTATAAGGTGGTCTTTGTCTCTTACGTTTTGTTAAACACTTTTAGAAAATTCTCAATTAAATTCTATAATCAACTAACATTATTTGCAAAATAATTCAACCAACAATACATCAATTAAATCAAACATGTGGAAACCCTAATTACTCTATAAATTTCGGTTTTTATAAAGATGTTAAGGGGGTGATTTTCTTCTCAAATTAACTACATTTATTCATTAACCAACCTCTTATAACAATTATTAATCAATTGCAAATCAATTACCAACTAACATGCATAAAACCCCTAAATTCAACTCAAACCCTAATTGAAAATTCACAAACACATAGGGCTTTTGATTCCTTTTCATTCTAATCACTAATTAAACATCTATTAAACAAGAATCAATCATCAAATGAGGAAAATCAAAAATCCTACTAACATGCCCTAAATTTTCGGTATTAATATAGGTATTAGGGTTCTTATTTTTGTTCCATTTTAATCCCTAATTATCCTATCTAATACATCTAATTTCATTATTCCAAGATCAAAACATCTATTCCAATACTCAAATTTTCGATCAAGAATGGAAAAGAAAAGAAAAGAAATCCAATTGGATAGAATTATGGAGAAGGGAATTACCTTAAGAATTAAAGAAAGATGTATGGAGTTTGAATGGAAGGATTGTGACTTGTGTTCTTCTTCAAGTTCTTGGAGTTGTCTTCAATGGTGGATGATGAAGTGAAGAAGATAATGGATGGGGAAGTGCAGCCGATTGTGAGAGAGAAGTGGGAGGAAATGGTTTGTTTTAATTGTTAAAAAATACTTGATATGATGAAAGGTTGAAAGTGTGAAAAGTGAAGATTAGGTGTCACTTAATTAGACATCATCAACATGCATGTCTTCCACTTAACAAAAAAAAGTCGGCTGCCATATAGATTTAGGAGGGATACGTGTTTTTCTGGCGCGATCCGACGTTACGGAAAACGTTCGACGAAAAACGTCGCTCGGCACAAAATCGTCGTGATCCGATTTGACCTAAAATTTTAACGTACGGAACTTAATCGGAAAATAAATTTACAAAATTTATTTTGACAAAAACTCGGGACGACACAGTCCGAGTTTCGTCCGGAAAAAAATAAAAACGAACTTTCTCGGGCGTGTTCGTATCGCGATTTCGTAAATGTAAAAATCAGACGGTTTTCCGTTCTGAGTTTACGAACTAAAAACTTTTCGTACGCGCTAACCCTAAATACAGTAGTCGTCTAGCTGACTTCTGTAATTTATTTTCAGTAACGGATTCGACCGTTAGTCTTAGAATTCAAAATCGTAAACTTAGGCGTGCAAAGCCATTTATTTAATTAACTTTAAATTTTAAGAACGTAAGGATTTTACGGGGCATTACATCCTACCCCCCTTACTAAAAATTTCGTCCCGAAATTTGCATACCTTCTGCAAAAAGATGAGGATATCGCTCCTTCATCTTCTCCTCGAGTTCCCACGTGGCTTCTTCTTGCCTGTGGTGGTTCCATAGCACTTTAACTATTGGTATCGATTTAGTTCTTAATTCTTGAACTTTTCTATCCAAGATCGATATCGGCTTTTCTTCATAGCTTAGGTCAGATTCAAGAACTACGTCTTGCTAACTAATAACGTGCTTAGGATCATAAACATATTTTCTCAACTGAGAAATGTGAAAAACGTTATGAATGCTTCCTAGGCTTGGCGGTAAGGCCAATCTATAAACCTGAAAAACGTTATGAACGTGACTGATCTTATTCTCTCGAGGATTTCATAAGGTCCTATAAACCTGGCTCTTAATTTACCCTTAACTCCGAACTTAAGGATTCCTTTGGTCTGGGATATCTTAAGAAAAATTTTATCTCCTATTTCAAACTCAAGATTGGTTCGACGATCGTCGGCATAAGACTTCTGTCGGCTCTGGGCCTCTTTCATTCTATCTCGAATCTGTCGAATTATCTCAATCATCTCATTGATCGCATCTGGACCTAGGTTCTTTCTCTCACCTACGTCGTCCCAATAAAGCGGTGATCTACACTTTCTCCCATACAAAGCCTCAAATGGCGCCATTCCTATCGTGGCCTGGTAGCTGTTGTTGTAGGCAAATTCGACTAAGTGTAGAATTTCTTCCCAATTCGCGCCTCGGTCCAAAACTACTGTCCTCAACATATCGACCAAAACCTGAATCATTCTTTCTGACTGCCCATCTGTCTGTGGGTGAAAAGCTGTACTGAAATTAAGCTCTGTTCCCAACCCTTTCTGCATCGTAATCCAAAATCTCGAGGTAAACTTAGCATCTCTGTCTGATATTATGACCTTCGGTATTCCATGCAGACGTACAATCTTTCTGACATACAACTGAGCTATTCTCTCTGATCCATATGTAGTCTTAATCGGTAAGAAGTGAGCTGACTTCGTAAGTCTATCTATTATCACCCAAATCGCTGTGTTTCCCCTTTTCGACTTAGGCAAGCCTGTGACAAAGTCCATAGCTATGCCTTCCCATTTCCAATCTGGGACATCCAACGATTGTAGCAATCCATACGGTCGTCGGTGTAAAGCCTTAACTTGCTGACATGCTAGGCATCTTTCTACAAACGAGGCAACGTCTCGTTTCATTCCATTCCACCAAAAGTTTCTTCGCAAATCCTGGTACATTTTCGTACTTCCTGGATGTGCTATGTAAGGCGTATCGTGAGCCTCACTCAATATTTCGTTCTTCAATTTGCTGTCGTTGTCGGGAATACAAATCCTGCCTTCATAAAGTATTGCATTGTCTGGAGCTTCAAAATATCCTTCCGGCTTATCTGTTCTTATCCTTACTCGTAACTTTTCCATTGACTCATCTTTTCTTTGAGCACTGATGACCCTTTCTCTCAAATATGGTGTAGCTTCTAATGCTGCTATCTGACTTGTTATCGTAGCTGGCGTGTCAAGCACTCTGATATCCATCTTCTCGAATTCTCGTACTAAAGTTTCTTCTTCTACAAAAAGACATCCTAACTTCGTTGGAGCCTTGCGACTCAATGCGTCTGCTACCACATTAGCCTTTCCTGGATGGTAGTTAATTCCACAGTCATAATCTTTGACTAATTCGAGCCATCGTCTTTGTCTCATGTTCAGTTCTTTTTGCTTGAAAAAGTACTTCAGGCTCTTGTGATCGGTGAATATTTCAACTCTTACACCATAGAGATGGTGTCTCCAAATCTTCAACGCATGCACTACGGCTGCGAGTTCTAAATCGTGGGTTGGGTACTCAACTTCGTGAGGTCGAAGTTGTCGTGAAGCATAAGCTATCACTCGTCCGTCTTGCATCAAGACACAACCTAATCCATTTTTCGATGCGTCAGTATAAACCACATATTATTTGTTCGTGTCTGGAAGTGCTAGTACTGGCGCTGTAGTTAACTTTTCCTTAAGAGTTTGGAAACTCTTCTCGCACTCATCCATCCACTTAAACTTGGTATCCTTCCTGAGTAGCTGCGTCATCGGGCGAGCGATTGTAGAAAATCCCTCGATAAACCTTCTGTAATAACCAGCTAATCCCAAGAAACTTCTGATCTCATTCTGACTTGTTGGTGCCTTCCAGTTGTGCACTGCTTCTACTTTGGCTGGATCCACCTTGATTCCTTCTGTCGATACTATGTGTCCAAGGAACATTACTTCTTTCAGCCAAAATTCGTATTTACTGAATTTGGCGTAGAGTTTCTCAGCTCTTAGTGTTTCCAACACTATCCGTAGATGTCCCTCGTGCTCTGTCTCATTCTTAGAGTAAATGAGGATGTCGTCGATGAATACTAAAATAAATTTATCCAAGTAGGGGTGGAAGACTCTGTTCATAAGGTCCATGAATACGACTGGAGCGTTGGTCAAACCAAATGGCATCACTAAAAACTCGTAATGGCCATATCGGGTTCTAAAAGCGGTCTTCGGTACATCTTCAGGTTTGATCTTGAGCTGATGATACCCTGACCTCAAATCTATCTTGGAGAAGATTCCTGCACCCTTAAGCTGATCGAACAGATCCTCGATCCTTGGCAAAGGATATTTGTTCTTGAGAGTGATCTTGTTCAGTTCTCGATAATCGATGCACATTCTCATCGATCCGTCATTTTTCCTAACGAAAAGCACGGGTGCTCCCCAAGGTGAGACGCTTGGCCTGATAAAACCAAGGTCTAGTAATTCCTGTAACTGGATTTTGAGCTCTTCCAGTTCTTTCGGTGCCATTCTGTAAGGGGCTTTAGACTTAGGAGTTGCTCCTAGTTCTAAATCGATCGTGAAGTCCACATGACGATTTGGTGGTAATCCCGGTAGCACTTCCGGAAAAACATCTTCATATTCGTTCAAGACTTTTACGTCCTGAATGGTCTTCTCGGCTCCTGGTTCTCCAACTAGGTACACAAGATAGGCTGTGGTACCTTTCTTCTTCATGATTTTCGTGGCTTGAAGGGCTGATATGATTGGTACGCCTCTACCCATTGAAATTCCGTGGAATTCGGACGGTTCTGTACCCGGTGGCTGAAAAGAAATTTTTCTCTCGTTGCAGAGAATCGTGGCGTAATTCTCTGACAACCAATCCATACCTAGGATTATATCTACGTCCCACATTATCATAACATTTAGGTTGTTCGCTATAACCTTATGAGTTCCGATTTCTAGTTCTAGGTTAGAGCAAACATGCGTGGAAGTAGTGATCTCTCCTGAAGGTGTGGCTATTCTCATAGATTGTGCAGCTCTTACAGGTTTGATGTCTAAGTTATCGGCACACGAGCCAGCAATGAAAGAATGCAATGCGCCAGTATCAAACAGTATCTTAATGGGGATGTTGTGGAGTTTTCCCATACCTGCTAGATTCTCTTTTCCTTTGCACTGACCGCCCTGTTTGATAGCGCATGCCCTCACATTCTGTTGCTGCTGAAACTGCTGCTGGTTCATAGGCGGCTGCTGTGGCTGTGCTTGGATGGCTCGGAGGGGTACTGCTTGAAGCGGTTTAGGGCAGTCCTTTTTCATGTGCCCCTTCTGTCCACAGTTGAAACGGTTGGGGGTACCTATTTGGCAGACTCCAGGATGGGCTCGGTTGTATTTCGGGCAGACAGGGATGGTAACCCTCCCTGGGTTATTCGCTCCCTGGATAAAATTCCTCTGTTGCCCTTGCGACTGGTTCAGCTGATTATTGCCCTTCCACGGCGAGTTCTGCTTGTTCCCCTGAATGAACAACCCCGATTGGTTGTTTCCCTGCCACGGCCTCTTGCCATTGTTGTTGGCAGGCTGTTGATAGCCCCTTTTCTGTCCTCCCTGATTGTTGTAACCCTGACTGTAGCCTCCGCTACCTCCTCCATTCCATTTTCTCTTCCCCTGGTAATTGCTATTGTTGTTGTAGTAGCCTCAATTCTGACTCTGCGCTGGTGTTGACACAGTTGGTACCATCTTTTTCTCATCAGGCACGACGGCCTCCATTTCCAGTGCTCTTCCCAGTATGTCTGAATAACCTAGTCCTCCATGACTAGCCAAAGCGATTCCCAATTCATGACGTAAACCTCCCTGAAATTTCTTTGATAGCTTCTCCTCAGTGTCGACCAATGTCGGCACATACCTCATCAACTCGCAGAACTTGACGTCATATTCCGTCACAGTTAGCTTTCCCTGCTTCAGATTATAAAATTCGGCCTCTTTCTGTGCCCTATACGTCTTGGGGACGTACTTATCAAAGAAAATGTCCTTAAATTCTTCCCACGAAAAACGAGCCAGATGCTCAGCAGGTATCACCTTCTGTCTTGCCTCCCACCAGTAATCTGCCAATCCCGTCAGTTGGAATGCGACACACAACATTCTCTCCTCATCAGTGCATCTGAGGAGTTTGAAAATTTTCTCAGTCGACCTCACCCATAGCTCAGCATCGCTAGGGCTACCGGTTCCATTGAACATTGGAGGGTTCCTTTTGAGGAAGAGATCCTCAATATCTCTACGGGGCGGTGGTGGTGATGGTGACGGGGGTGGAGATGGGGATGAAGTGATATTCCGCTCATATTCCTATTCTTGGTTATTTTCTGGCTGATGTCTACCACGTCCTCTCGGCCTTCCAGGTCTTCGACCTCTCCTGTTGTTAACATTTCTCGGCGGCATTTTCTTTAGTCTAGGGAAAAAATTGAAAATTCTCATTAGTTTCCTTCTGTTAATTACACTTAGCACTTACTAGCTCGTTCTCAACTTAATCAAATTCATGGAACAACATATCGAACATAGCTTTGATATCATTTCATTAATCTTTTAACTTTCAAGTTAAACTTATTTCTTCGTTACACGAGTTCATTTAACATTCTGTTTTTAATTACTCGATTCATAAAAGATTTTACTTGATTAAAAACCCTCTTTATGGGTCATATATATATATACATCCAAAAAGAATATTACTTTTGCCTCCAACGAGGACTTATACAAAAAGGGTTAGACTATTATTAGTCTAAATTAGGCTGACCGCCTACTATTTACCGGGTGCACTACAAGCTGCACTCCGTATCTACTAAAGTACTAGAACGGAAACGATTCATAAAATTTTGTATCCGCTAGAGTACTACAAAAACTGACTAGTTACTGATCCGACTCTATATAGGACAAAGAGCTACTACTACTACTGATATTTACCCACGTCTATGATGCATTGCCTAACTAAACTGCAGTAGAGTCCAAAAACTACACCGAAGTCTGCAAAATCCTAACAACCCTCCTCTGGGTCCTCCTCAGGGTCCTCCTCCGGATCCTCCTCCGAATCCTCCTCCTCGGACTCCGAACCAAAAACCAGCTCGAGTGCCTTTAAATACTCTATATTATTTCTCGAAGAAAGACTTGTATATGGATAACACTTTATGATATTACTTTAAAGGAATGACTCGTACTAAAAAGAATGACTCACACTAACTCATACTAGAAGATTGACTCAGAAGCAGAGCAGAAAACGAGCACTGCTCTGATACCACTCTGTCACAGCCCAAAATCCCGAGGGACGGCAGAAGCCGGGGTGTGACTGGGGTTGGATTAAAGAAGCGGGGAAGAAGAGGGCTAATTGACTAAACATACATGGAAAAAGGCATCGTTAAAACATAAACAAGATTTGAATATAGAAGAAACTAAGTTCATAATTACAGACTTAACTACAGAGTTGTTCAAAAATACATCTCATAAGATATTCAGAGTTTTGCAGCGGAAGGGTTCTAACTAAGCATCCTATCCTTTAACTCAACACCAATCGTCGCCGCTCACCGTCGCTTCAACCTGCACATTTAGAAAACAATGCAAGGCTAAGTACAAACGTACTTAGTGGGCACGATGCCGAAAACATAATCATAAATATAGATAATTATGGCATTTCATAAGCGTAGCACATCGGAGTTTTATTTAAAGAATCCGTGTCTACTAAACATTTTCTGACTCTTTTCTCATAAATCACTCGCGCGAGCATTTTCTGACTAATGTTACGTTCAATCTTGACCAATTCTAATTCACCGTGGCTGGTACCCCTCAACAGGATATCACATACACCACAGGTTACAAAGTGCACTAACTCTGGAAAACACTTAGCAGCTAACTCAGAGCCGATCGTTAGTTAATCTAATTAGATTAACTCTAAATCTGGAAAACACGAATGTTGACTCAGATAGGTACAAGAGAACTCACATAAAACATAAAACAGTTCATGCCATAATATCACTTTGAAAACACAGATATCAAAGCGATAAAGAAAGATTTTCCGAGCATTGCTCGTTTTATTTTGTATATAAAAGCCCACCTTGATTTACAGAACTTAAAGCAAAAGCTTCCAACTTTGGATCTTCCGTCCTTTCTCTACAGTTGGCTTCCTCCTTCATCGTAAAATAAACATACTTAAAAAAAAAACGGGTCGTAAAAGATAATCGATTAAAGAGAATCGAAGTAAGTTTTAGTTGTTTCATTCTTTAGGCATTTGCACGTTTACTATATTTGTTTTACTTAAACGGGAACGAGACTCGTTCAAATCTCGTTAGAACTCGGAAGATCTCATACTCGACTCTCGGGTCAGTAGCGAAGGTAGTCGATATCTTAATACGACTCTAAAGATTATAAGAAACTAAGTTGGAAAGAATCAACTTAGGCGATTTACGTTTTTTTGTTCATTGAACGATTTATGAAATTTCTCGTTTATTACTTTTTTAATGAAAGGATAAGAGATAAGATCTCGACTGGTTTTCATCACTCAAGGTCCTGTACTTGACTCGAGGGTAAGTAGGGAGATATTCGTTAGATAAAACGGCTTAAATGATCGAAAGAAACTAAGTTGTGAACTAAACCACTTAGAAAACAAGAAACTGAATTTTTCACTGCGCAGTCCAGTAACTCTGGAGGCTGTCCAGAACAGAGGATTTGGAAACAGGGGATGAGCCCTGTACCAATGGAAAGATTGGGATATCTAGTTCGCGCTCCAATTTACGGATCACAAATCCGATAAACGAGCTAAAAGTTATTACAGTTTCCGGCGAGGGTCGCAAAACTGCCGTGAAAACCCTAATTGCTTGATAGGTTCGACGTGTAACGTCTTAGGTTCGTTCTAAGCTCTCATATTCAATTTCTTTAGAAACTAGACTCTCAAGGCAGTCATCACGTACTTCCGTACGTGACGAACTCCTTCTTAAAACTCGCTCAAAAGCACGACGTTCTAACGTCGGATTTCAACTAACAATTACTAAACCAACAAAAATTCCAAACACGTTCTAGTTCTCGACTATAACTATAGCCCATATTATATCAACTCGAAAGCTTATGATATCAACTAGAAAGTTGTTCTAAATTTCATCATAAACAATAATATCAAATTAGAATTCTCATCCGACTTCTCGATTATTAGTTACGACTAAATGTTCGTCTCTTACGTGATTTTCAAAGTTGTCGGATTCCGTTCAAATTTTACGACGTTAAACTACGTCTAACGTGAATCACTTTCATGCATGCAAACATATCATAACATCATTATAACTCAACTTATAAGGTGGTCTTTGTCTCTTACGTTTCGTTAAACACTTTTAGAAAATTTTCAATTAAATTCTATAATCAACTAACATTATTTGCAACATAATTCAACCAACAATTCATCAATTAAATAAAACATGTGGAAACCCCTAATTACTCTATAAATTTCGGTTTTTATAAAGATGTTAAGGGGGTGATTTTCTTCTCCAATTAACTACATTTATTTATTAACCAACCTCTTATAACAACTATTAATCAATTGCAAATCAATTACCAACTAACATGCATAAAACCCCTAAATTCAACTCAAACCCTAATTGAAAATTCACAAACACATAGGGCTTTTGATTCCTTTTCATTCTAATCACTAATTAAACATATATTAAACAAGAATCAATCATCAAATGAGGAAAATCAAAAATCCTACTAACATGCCCTAAATTTTCGGTATTAATATAGGTATTAGGGTTCTTATTTTTGTTCCATTTTAATCCCTAATTATCCTATCTAATACATCTAATTTCATTATTCCAAGATCAAAACATCTATTCCAATACTCAAATTTTCGATCAAGAATGGAAAAGAAAAGAAAAGAAATCCAATTGGATAGAATTATAGAGAAGGGAATTACCTTAAGAATTAAAGAAAGATGTATGGAGTTTGAATGGAAGGATTGTGACTTGTGTTCTTCTTCAAGTTCTTGGAGTTGTCTTCAATGGTGGATGATGAAGTGAAGAAGATGATGGATGGGGAAGTGCAGCCGATTGTGAGAGAGAAGTGGGAGGAAATGGTTTGTTTTAATTGTTAAAAAATACTTGATATGATGAAAGGTTGAAAGTGTGAAAAGTGAAGATTAGGTGTCACTTAATTAGACATCATCAACATGCATGTCTTCCACTTAACAAAAAAAAGTCGGCTGCCATATAGATTTAGGAGGGATACGTGTTTTTCTGGCGCGATCCGACGTTACGGAAAACGTTCGACGAAAAACGTCGCTCGGCACAAAATCGTCGTGATCCGATTTGACCTAAAATTTTAACGTACGGAACTTAATCGGAAAATAAATTTACAAAATTTATTTTGACAAAAACTCGGGACGACACAGTCCGAGTTTCGTCCGGAAAAACATAAAAACGAACTTTCTCGGGCTTGTTCGTATCGCGATTTCGTAAATGTAAAAATCAGACGGTTTTCCGTTCTGAGTTTACGAACTAAAAACTTTTCGTACGCGCTAACCCTAAATACAGTAGTCGTCTAGCTGACTTCTGTAATTTATTTTCAGTAACGGATTCGACCGTTAGTCTTAGAATTCAAAATCGTAAACTTAGGCGTGCAAAGCCATTTATTTAATTAACTTTAAATTTTAAGAACGTAAGGAATTTACAGGGCATTACACTATTCAACTTTTATTTTCACGAAATTTCCATCTCAATACAGTCAACATGCAGTATCCCTTAATCGGGTTCACATTCACGTCTTTTGATTATACAAACGACGAGCATTTCCTCGTCATTTTCAACTAACCAATTACTATACCAAATCAAATTTCAAATTCAATTCCTATTTCATTTTCGTTTATCAACTTCTCGTTTCTTAACTATAACTCATAACATCTTGTATCTCGGATGGAAATGTCGTCAACTACACTATTGTTCGTTAATCAATATCAATCATTTTTATCAAAAAGGTTTTCCTTATTCGACTTCTCTATCGGCTTTTAATCTCGATTCTCCGTCTCTTATCAAAAATCAAATCTTCTTAGAATTTGTTCAAATTTTACGGTTACGACCATTAACCAACAAGATTATCATAGGTTCGAATCACAAACCTAAATCATTATCTATTCTCGACTTATCGTCGATTGCTCGTCTCTTACTAAAAATCCTATGTTCTCCGTTTTCGTTCAAATTTTACAACATCGATCATTATCTAACAAGCATCACTAATATGCAAACCATATACTCTTATCATTAACGAGTTTCAACTTATCGACAAGTTTCCGTCTCTTACGTTTTTCAATTTATTTTTAGAAAAATATCAATTAATTATATATTCATCCTACAACATACTACATACTATTTCCATTAACAAATCATGCATATCATAACATCTTCTTCATCAAATCATCCATTCTTCATCTCTTACATTCCTACAACATGTAGAACACTAATCCATTAATTAAACATCAATAAAATCAAGCTAGCGAAAACCCCTAAACTTCAAGAAAATTTCGGTAATGACATTAGGTTATGAGGGATTAATTTTCTTCGATTTCAATCCATAAAATCTAATTCTAAGCATACTATATCATGTATTCATCAAAGAATCATCATGCTCCTTCACCTCTTAACTTTCGAAAAAAAAAGAAATTAATGGAATCAAGATTTTGTTCGGTTTATAACGTAGACAATGATCCTACCTTGCGAAATATGAACTTGGAAATGAAATCGATCGGTAGACGGAAGACTTATGATCTTGAGAAAGCTTGAAGGAGATGAACTTTAATGGAGATTTGAGAGAGAAAAATGAGAGAGAATGGGAGAAAGAGAGAGAGGGAGTGGCGGTTATGGGGGAGAGAGGGAGAGAGGATGACTAACCACTTACTATTCCATAAAGTAAAGAAAAATATCCAACAAAGGGGATGACTCACTAAGGTGCGTTTGGATGGGAATTTATTTGACGGAAATATCTCGTTTCCGGGTCTAGAACGTCGATATAAAAGTCGAGAAAAACTTTCTTAGGTGGTTACGTATTCGACGAAATCTAATTCGACCGTTAGAATAGAAATAAATCACATACTCGGATAACCTAATTCGTTTTTCAAAATCCGAGAAAAAGTCGGGATAAGACAGTCTAAGATTCGCCCGGAAAAATCATAAAAACTGACTTTCTCCGGTGATCTCGTATCGAAGAAAAAGTGAATGTAAATCCTGACGGTTTTTCGATTGAGTTTTCGGACGAAAATTCTATCGGACGCGAAAACCCTAATACAGTAGTCGTTCGACCGACTTCTGGAATTTATTTTCAGAAACGGATTTCACCGTAAATCTTAGAATAAAAAATCTTTAACTTAGGCGTGCAAAGCCTTAATTATTAATTAAATTTTTATTTTAACGACAGAATAATTATCTGGGGTATTACATGAATAATGAAATGTGGATAATGAAAAATCGAGTTAAACTAAGAAACGAGCAATTTCGTAAAGAAAAATGAAAAATAAGACAAATTAACCGAGTTAATAAGTGATTAGAAGTAATTATAATCTTTTTATCGAGTTTGATAATTTCCCGAGTAATGACACGTTTGACGAGAAAATGACGTAAACTTTATTCCGTAAAATTTTTATTAAGAGTTCGGATTTTGAATCCGATCTCATAGTCGAAGTCTTTGATTTATTTTAAGAAAAATAAAATTAATTTCATTTAAATCTAATAATCGTATTTATAAAGTTATAAACCGAGCAGAGTCGAGTCAGCATGAGTTATAATCGAGTCTTGAATGAAGTTTTCGAGTAAACATTTATTGTCACGCCCCGACTCTCGAGGCGCGACTTACGAACAACAACAAACCTAAACAGCTAAGAAATAACTCAAATAAAGGGAGCATGCTCGGGGAAAAATAAAGATAGAAGATAAGGCAATCGAATTGGGTTTCCAAAAGCATAATGAAATAACATTCGAGCATCTTAACTTCACCTACACAGTAATCCAAATAAGTAATTCATGCTGATGGGGATAGAATTCCAACAAAAAGAGAATGCATACAAATATATAGACCATATTAAGAGGATCAAGTTCAACAACAATTCAAGTTAACGAGCCCATCGCTCGGAATTACAAGCCGAGTAGTTTAAGAGGTTAACAAATATTCAAGGTCTTCGAGCACAACGCTCGGAATCAAAAACATGAGAATCAAAGTATTAACATCGACAGACATCAATTCAAAAGGGTTGCAGCGGAAACTTGCATCAATACCCAACATCTGCACGTATGAAGACGTACAAATGCCAGTCTGATATTCAACTAGACTCAACCAAAAGAACCAAACCACACCACCAAATATTCATGCCATCGCCATCCAGTCAACTTGCATGTTTAGAAACACACGCAGGGCTGAGTACTTCGTACTCAGTGAACACAAGCCAAAACATTTGAATAAAGATGCTTCTTAAAGCTATAATAATTGAACTTGCCTTGCCGAACATCACAAGCATATAAGCAATTTTAAAAACAGTTTTACTTGTGCATGTTAAAAACATTTTCTTTTAAATAGACTGCGCAGTCAAATATCATATAATATAATAGTATGTATCATCTGTCACAAACAATTTCACTGTGCCGAGAAGTAGGCCTCCTTCTCGAGCACTGTGACCGGCCTAACCAAAGCAAGGCTCACAGTCACCTCAACATATACCACACGTGGGTTTCCTGCCTTTCACAGGATAATAACATCTTCATATAAACAGATGATAACACATACCAAACTTCAATAAAAACGGCAAGTCAATCACATTTGAAAACATATCATAATACTTAATAGCATAAGTAATTTTTCATCGATAGTTTTGGTTCAGAAAAGCCCACCTGACTTTCGAAGAACTAGCTAGGTGGTTTAGGGCTATTTGTCCTCGCTTAATGATCCGTCCGGCTCGATCCTTCACAGTTCGACATTGATAGGAAAATAAGATACATGAACGACGGACACAAAGGCGTTGGACTTTAACTAAAGGACTTCTATTTGAGTCGATTCTCTCTTCGCTTAACCTTTCTAAGGGATCTCGCGTTCTCGTCTTTAAAACATTAACTCTACTTGAATTGGTTAATACTATTAATCGACTGCTTAACACTTTTCTCGTTCTAATTAAAAACGTCATCGTCTACATTCTATTACTCGAGCTTTCTTTCAAAGATTTCATTTGATTCTCGACTTATCAATCAAACATTCAACCATTTTGCATACAAAATAATTCAATTAACTTTCACATTATAACTAATATCATGCATTTAAACATTTATTCAATCATATAATGAATTCAAATAAATCAAACATACTTCAAGACACATTAACAATCATTTAATTTAGATCTTAAAACTTAATCCGATTATGCATTTCTTTTTATGAAGGCTCAACTATTTATTCTATCTTTCTTATTTATTTCTAATTCGATTCTCATTTCTTAACTCGACTATTGTTTCTCTAATTATTTACTCGGTGATTTATCTCGGTTTATTTTAATTTGTTTGGTTGAAAACAACGTACTCAATTAATTATTTACTTAACTTCTTTCAACTTATTACTCGATATCTTATTCTATCATTATTATTTTCTTGATTAGCTTATACGAGTTTCTAACCTTACTCGTCTAGCATTTTTTTCTTTACTCGATTAGAACTTCCTTTTTATTTCTTCTCGATTAATTCTTTTTAAACTTGGTTTTCTCAATTTTTACTTGTCTTTTTAATAATTTCTTCTTTTCTTGTCTTAAATCTTTAAGCCATTTCTTACTTAATAATTCTTTTATCTTTTTAAAAAAAAAAACATTTGTATTAATTAGTTCATTCTATTAGTCAAATTATAAAAGATCTTTTTGTTGTAGTTTAGTAAAATTTCAAGTCTTTAAATTTTAATACAAGCAAAATTATTAACATATCTTTTATGCATTTTTCATCTTTTAATCAATTAAAAGCTTTTAATTTTCAATCTTTTTATCAAAACTTCTATCTTTATTCAAAACTTAAACTAGTATTCATACATACATGTAACACTTAAACATTCACTCTTTTCTATATTTTCACATTTAATTTCTTTAAAAACTTCAACATGCAATCTCATTTTCTTAACTTAAACACATGTATGATCATATTAACATAACATACAATCATCTCATTGATCAAAACATCATTCAATTCATCACTAAAATCATCAAAATAATTTCTTCTTTTTCTTCAAAAATACACGGCATTGCATACATATTACGTGCAATTTATTTCTCAATTTTTCATGCATATAATCTCATTCACAACATGATAAAGATAATAAATCAAGCATCAAAATAACAATAACTCAAAAAAGATTCACATTTTTCCTATTTTGCTTAATATTTTTCGGCATTAATTAATTTGTTAGGGTTTTAAGTTCTTTTTCTTCTCTTAATTCACCGATTAAAACTAACGTTCGATTCCCCTAACGATTTCTTCTCACTCGATTATTACATGCACATCCTAAGTTTGCCTAAACATAATTTAAATAGCATGCATGCATAGTTCTTTCTTTTAGGACTTAGAGATATACACATTTACAACTAAACAAATGAATTTCTTACTTTAATTTAAATGGAATTCTTCTCCTTGGCTCTTGGAATTGGAATGGATGGAAAATGGAGCTTCAAAGCTTGGATTTGAAAGGAAGAAGGAAGTCTTCTTGAATCCTCAAAAAGAATAACATGGAATTAATCATCCATTCCTTTTAGGGTTTAAGAATCAAAATGAAGAAATTGTTGGATGAATATTGAATTTAATCTCAAGAACTTGAAAGATATTTACCTTTTCTTGAGAATATGGATGGAATGAATGGAAAATGATACTTTCTACTTCATTTCCATGAATGAGGAGCTTGAATACATGGTTGCATGTACGAAAAACCAAAGTATGAGTGAGAGAGAGAGAATGCCGAGAGAGTAGAGAGATTGGAGAGATTGAGAGTTTTTCTTTGTTGTCTTGAGAGAGAGAGATTTCGAATGAGAGAGAGAGGGATGTGTAGATGACTAAGTTCTCTCCTTTTCTTAGATGTATGAAATTGAAATCCAACAAAGGGAATAAAGTGAATTGTTGGAAGTTGAAATTGTTTTAAAGTGATTGATGGATGAATGATTTGATGTAGTTTGCATGCACTTTAGGTAATGCCATGCATAAGACATCATCATGATATTAATCTTGGAAATTGAGGAGTGATGTGAGAGGATGAGTGAGGTGGCGTGAGGGAGTGAGAGGTGTGTGACACGTGTCTTCGTCGTGTCGTTACGGGTGTTAATTACCCGGTCGTAAAGGTTTTCCGGATAAAACGATTCGTATTAATTTCTTTTTATACTATAAACGAGTCTAACCTCTTCTCGTCTCACTATTGACACTAAGCATCTCAATCCTATTTCACGTCTCAATTAAAAGATTAAGGGTTTCGATCATTTAGTCTTTTAAATCTTAAAGGAATTTAATCGGCTTATTAATCCGTTTATTAATCCTTTAAAGATTAACTCCTCATTACTCTCGGATAAGTTCTTACCCTATCTCAGTGATCTTAAAAGAAATTCTAAGTTAGAAGATTCTAATTCAATTCTATTCTAAGTTCATCGGTGTAAATATATTTCTCGGCGATAAAAATTATGCTATTTCAATTAAGCAAACTTCTCGGGATTATTTTAGAAATTAATCTCATACTCATCTTCATACAAATAATTCAACAAGCATATCACATCATTATCATCTCAGATAAATAAAGCAGATAATTTCACAGAAAACTCAGAAAGCAATTTAAACGTTTACTCAATTCTCTTCGTTTAGAAAAGAAAAATTTTACTCCTAAATTCTCATCTTTTAACTCATTCGGTTAATTAAACGCTTTCTAAAGGCTTAAAAACTCGGGGTATCACATTTATGATTAAGTAAATTAATATGATTTTCTAGAATTTTTCTAGAATTTTAATTATATTTGGAAAAATTTTCTTTTTCCGTCTATTTATCAAAGTCGATTGTTTACCTGTTTGTGAATGTTTGGTTCCTGATCTGAAAGTTTGTTTGTGAATGATTTGTAATGTTAGAACCTGAGAATTAATCTCATAATTTTCGGAGTTCGTTTAACTCGAGAAATCGAGAAAAACAAGTCGTGTGATGTGGATAGTGTTTTCTGATATTTATGGATTATTTAATTATTAGAATGTCACAGCCCGAATTCGAGCTTACAAAAATGACAAGACTCCATTGGACTGTGAGGGTGAAACCATCAAATAAGACTTAACTCAATAAGGAATCATACTCGGAAACAAGGGAATATAGATTGAAAGCGATAATGGATAATGACATGTTTCCAAATCACAACTCAAGAATAAACGAGCACAAATAATTTACACTAATTCATCAGAATAAAATAAGTATTTCAAACTCAAGTCGTGTGGGAATTGAAGAAAATAGGAAATAGGATCGAGCACAAAGCTCATTGTATGATTACCACATCAGAGTATTTGAAATAAAAGATAGATTAAATAAGGTTGTCTTGCAGTGGAAACTCAACTCAATCCCAACAACTACATGTATGAAGACGTGTAATTGCCAGCTTAAACCAAAGACTCGACTTAAACACACCGCCAAGCAATCCTAGCCATCTTTATCCATGCTAACCTGCACGTTTAGAAATACATGTAGGGCTGAGTACTTCGTACAAAGTGGACACATGCAAAAATAATTTAAAATTTTTCTCATTAGAGCTATATAATTGATCTTGCATTGCCACTGCATCACAAGTGTTAGTACAATTTAAAACATTTACTTGTGTTTGCAATAAAACATTTAACTTTTTGAAATGGCTGCACAGCCCAAGATATAATAATAAAATACAGGTATGAATCATCTATCACATCATCTCTGTGTCGAGAAGTAGGCCTCCTTCTCAGACACTGTGACCGGCTAAACCGAAGTAAAGCTCACAGTCACCTCAAACAATTTAAATAACCACACGTGGGTTCCTACCTCACACGGGATATTAATAATTTAAGTAGATGATAAAACATACCAAACTCAAATAAATGGCAAGTCAATTAATTTTTAAAACTCATGTAATAATACTCAATAGATAATAGCATTCATCAGTTTTGGTTTCAGAAAAGCCCACCTGACTGTTGGAAACTAGTCAGGGTAACTTACTCTTTTCGTCTCTTCCTTACTTTTCTGTCCCGCTCGGCCCTTCAAGAATAACATCGAATAAGGACGAGATTATTATCTCGTAAAACGTAAAATAGTCTTAGTGCTCGGCTGAAAAACTTCTACATGGCTCGGGTCTCTCTTATCTTATTTGAACTTATCTAAATCGATTTCTCGTCTTTACTCGGTTACTAATTAATTTCTCGAACTCGATCTCTCGACTCTATAAAATAATAATTTTAAATATTTCATGCAAACGAGAATTCACTATTTATCTTGTCTCGTACTTCTCGATTTCTCGAGTTATATAAACTCAGAAAATTATAGAAATAATTCTCGACTATTAATATCACAAATCATTCATATCAAAACTTTCACATCAACAATCGGGTATTCACAAACAGATAAACGACTGACTTCATAAATAGGCGAAAAAGAAAAATTCCACTTATTGACATAAACTTAATCAAATATAAAATTGGACTCGGAATAATTTTCACATATCAAATACAGTCTCATGCTCACTTATTACTGCTCGACTTTCAACTTTAGAAAATTATAACTTTGGATTTTAACAAAAATAATTTTGTTATACTTGAATTAAATTAATGTAATACCTCGAACTTCCCTAAGTCATTAAGTGCGTATTAATTAAGTTAATATGCCTATATGATAAGTTTTGAGTGTTAAAAAATTTCGCGAAAATAAATTTTTCTGTGAAATGACGAAAATGCCCTTATGTGCCCTAATGTGATTTTTCTCGTTTCGATTATTCAAATCGAGTATGTGATGTATTGTATGAGCTTATTTATATGAGTATGAGTTTGAGTATGAATTTTGAAATTTTCTGAGAACTTTAAATTTTAGATGAATAGTAATGATAACCGAGAAAACAGTATTCATCGATCAACTCCGAATTTAGTCTAATCAATATCATTTGAATCTAGAATTTATTCTAAGACTTTTGAGATAAGTCAGAGAATTTTCCAAAATCATTCGAATAAGTTTTTAAAATAAATTGCTTGACGACTCGCTTAGTCGAGCAATTTTTATGAATTTATTCGTTAGAAGAAATCTTGAGATAAAAATTAGATAAATGGATTCCTTAATTTATTTTGGGAGATATAAGACGAATTAGAGAGAATTTTGACGTTAGAAAAGAGACGAGAAGAGTTATTATTCGTTTGAGGGAATAAAATAAAATAATGAGGATATTTTCTACCGAAAAATTAATTAACGGGGCGAAATTAGCAGTTAAAAACTGCATTCTTATCCTAAATAGTATCCCTAAGTGTTAATACACTCTCATTAAGGCAAGTGAATGTCACTCTCTCCCTCATTTAGCCAACACACAATATTCCCTCTCTCTCAAGATCTCTCTCTCGGATTCTCTCTCTCTCTCTCTCATATCCTGCAATATCTAGCATGTAAGAGATACATTCCCTCATTCCATAAACTTGTATTCATCCTTATCAACTCATCTATCATTCTCTCTCTCACTACTGCAAACAACCAAACTCTCTCTCTCTCTCTCTCTCTCTCTCTCTCTCTCGGTTTCCTCTCACTGCCGAGAGCAGATTTGCAGCAGCAAACTAGCTGCCATCTCCTTCTTCATCTCATCATTTTCACCGTGATCATCAAGAGGAGTATCTTCTCCTTCATCTCCTTCATCTCCTCCTCTACCTTGAAGCCGTGAAGAGCAGCAGCAACTCATTTCTTCATCACCGAGCAGCAACAGATTTTCCATCTCCTTCGACACCATACATATATACCTAAGTTCTTGATGAAATCATGCAACTAGCTTGAGGATCTTTTGATGTAGATCATCTCCTCTATCTCCAAGATCATCTAAGGAAGTAAGTCTTCATATTATTCATTTCTTTTCAAGCTTGAAACAAGCTTAAAAGCATCACCCTATTCATCGATTTCTTGATGATAAAAATAAGGGCTTGATCCTTGTTTTTCAAAAGCTATGATCTTGATGCCTTGTATATTTTTTCATGCAAGGAAAGGAGTTACAAATCCATCATCTTTCATCCTGCAAGCTATCCAAAACTCCAAGTCAAGAAGAGCTTAAGTTTATTTATTTTTTAAAGTATGATTTCATTCTTTAAAGATTTATATATGTATATGTAAGTGAGAAAATAAGGAAAGAATGCATGATTTACTTTATTCTTAGGCAAAACTTAGGTTTATGATGATGAGATGATGATCAAAATGAAGATTAAAGCATGATTTAGGGTTTAAAAAGATAAAATAACATAAGGTTGCTAAAAAGCCCTAAATCGACTAAAAAGAAAAAAATAGGAAAAATAGGATCTTTATGAGTTTTGATGATTATTTGATGATATGATGATGATATATGCTTATTATGATTTTTCATGTGATTTATATGCATATATGTGATGATGATAATTTTTGGTGAATTTATTTCATTTTTAATGATTTTAATCGATGAAAATAGAGAAATTATGATTAAATGATGATATATGAATTTTATGAGTTTTATGATGTTTATGAGCATGATGATATGTAATACCCCGGATGTTTAATCCGTCGTTAAAATAAAAAGTTAATTAATAATTAAGGCTTTGCACGCCTAAGTTAAGGATTTTCGATTTTAAGATTTACAGTGAAATCCGTTTCAGAAAATAAATTCCAGAAGTCGGTCCAACGACTACTGTTTTAGGGTTTTCACATCCGATAGATTTTTCGTCCGAAAACTCAGAATTAAAATCCGTCAGAATTTACATTCACTTTTTCTTCGATACGAGTTCACCGGAGAAAGTTAGTTTTTATGATTTTTCGGACGAATTTTAGACTGTCTAATCCCGACTTTTTCTCGAATTTTGAAAAACGAATTAGGTTTTCCGAGTACGTGTATTATTTCCAATCTAACTGACGAATTAGATTTCGTCAATTCCATAACTAACTAGGAAAGTATTTCTCGACTTTTAAAACGGCGTTTAAGAGCCGGAAACGAGTGATTTCGTTAATTTTTCCCTCGCCAAACATAACCCTAACGACTCACCACTTTGTTAGATATTTCTAACTACTTTATGACTCACCATAAGTGAGTCATCACTCCTTCTTCTTCCCCCCCCCCCCTCCCTTGTCCGCTACTCTCTCCCATCTCCTCTCTCTCATTTCTTCTACAATCTCCTCCATTGAAGCTCAAGTTCAAGCTCATTCCAAGATCAATACTCCTCCGTCTACCGATCAAATCAAAATCCGAGTTTATATTACTAAAGGTAAGAGCTTCGTCTCTAGTTTGAACCGAACAAATCTCCTTTCCCCTCTCTTTTATTTTTTTCGAAAATTAGGGAATGGATTAGCATGTGATTTCTTGTTCGATACATGTTCTAGGATGTTTAAAATCGAATTCTACGGATCAAATCATGAAGAAAAATCAAGAACCCTAACCCCTAATTAGTACCGAAAATTTTCTGATTTGGGGCTTTTGATTCGTGCTCGATTTCTTTGTCGATTGAATGTTAAATTAGTGTTTCTTATGTTGTTAATTGATCGTATGAACTGTTTTAGATTTTTCTAAAAATAAAATCCAAAACCTAAGAGATGAACAAGCTCGATTTAGGTTAGTAAATGTTATGATATGCTCAATTGGTTGATGGAAATGAGTTATGCGATGCATGAGGATGAATATATATTAAATTGAGATTTTTCTAAAATTAAAACGAAAAGTGTAAGAGACGAAGATGTGGTGATAACTCGAGGCTCGATAACATTTTGATAATATGATTTGCATGTTAGTAATGCTTGATAGATGATAATCGTTGTCGTAAAATTTGAATGAAAATGGAGAATGTAGAATTTTACGTAAGAGACGAACGACGGTCGATAAGTCGGGAATAAATGATGATATGAAGATGTGAATTGCATATTTATGATTCTTGATAGTTGATGAATAATGTTGTAAAGTTTGAACGAATTCTAAAGATGTAGGATTTTTCGTAAGAGACGATCAAACGAGAATAAGTATTGATGGAAAAAACGATTAAAGTTTCTAATTGGATATTGATAATTATTAATGATTAAGGAACGAGTTTGTAGTTGACGACTTGTTCGTCCGAGTATTGAAAAGATGAGTTGTAGTTATATTCGAGAAGTAGAAACAAGAAGTTAGGAATTTTTGAACGAGAAGTTGAACTTGAAATGGTTTAGTAATTGTATAGTTTGAACAACGAGGTTGGGATCGTCGTGATTATAAACGAGAAATGAAAAGGGGACTATCACGTATAATAATACGAGGTGACTGCCTTGGGTCAGTTTTTGTGTGAAATTAAAAGTGTTTAAGCTTTAATCGAACCTAGAAAAGCGTGCGTCGATTTTATCGAGCATTATGGTTCACTCGGCAGTTTTGTGACGTTCCACGGAAACTGCGATATCTCCTAGCTCGTTAACCGGAATTGAGGTCCGTGAATTGGAGAGTAAACTAGACATCCGAGGCTATCTTTTAGTACAGGGTACGACCCCTGTTTCGAAATCCCCTGTTCCATGCGAACTTACTGACCTAACTCTGTGCAGTGAATATCAAAAACCTAATTTCCTAAGTTGTTTTCCTCTCAAATTAGTTTCTTTCGATCTTTAAGGTCGTTATGAGTTAACAAATGCCTTTTTCTTACTGACCTCAGTGTCAAGTATAGAGCCTTGAGTGCTAAACGAGATGAGTTCGTATCTTGTATCCGTTTAAGTAAAGGAATTTAGTTAAGCGTGCAAATGCCTAAAAGCTTGAAAGCATAGAAGACTAAATCAAATTTGATTTCGATTTCCGTTTTCTGTTGTCGTCTCAACGACTCATCGAGGTTATGTTTTATGTACGATGAAGGAGGAAGTCGACATGAAGATTAGAAGACAGGACGGAAGATCAGAGACGGAAGCACGTGTTATAGTTCTGTAATTGCCTTGAGGTGGGCTTTCTAAAACCAAAAACTCCGATGAATGCCATTACTTGTGAAGTAATATTATGTGAGCGTTGCTCGAAAGTGTTTACGTATTGTTGATAAATGTGTATTAAAGTATCTATCATTGCATGATAAATTGTTTAAGTGAATTCTCTTATGCTTCTCTGAGTTAGCCCTCAGAGCGCTAACCAGAGTATTGGATTCTGAGTTAGCCCTCAGAGTGCTAACCATATATTCCAACCAAACGATCAGATTTTGAGATAGCCCACAGAGTGCTATCCAGAGTGACAGATTCTGAGTTAGCCCACAGAGTGCTTTCCAGGATGTGAGTTAAAACTCACAGTATGTTATCCAGAATTAAATGAACAGCAGTATAAGTTATACAAGTGTTTATGAAAAGATGCATGATTAATTTATAATAAAACTCTTGTGAGTTGTTTTCGGCAATGTGCCCACTAAGTACTTTTGTACTTAGCCCTGCATGTTTGTTTTTGAATGTGCAGGTTGAGTGACGAAGGCAGAGGAGGTTGAGTAAAGGTCGTCTTTAAAGAAGTAAAGTTAATTGAGCCTCGATTTCACATTCGATATGTGTTATCATTTTCTACGTTTTTCCGCTGCCAAACTGCAAACTTGTTTCAGTTTATTATAACTTTAGATCTAAGTTTCACTCTTTGAACTTAGTCTCTTTTAAGAACAATTTCACCGAGTGATCCTTCGTGATTGACTTGTTCTTTCATTAAATAAAGTCGGTTATTCTATTATTGTAAATCCTTTCGGTTTAAGTTATTCATACTTCGAACTTAGTTTCTTTTGAGAACAACTTTGTCGAGCAATCTTTCAAGATTGACTCCCTTTTTATTCAATGAAGTCAAGTTCTTAGTAATTTCTGTAACAGTTGTCTGTTTATTCATTCATATCCCCCTTCTTTCTCGCTTCTTTAATCCAATCCCTAGTCGCACCCCGGCTTGGCCGTCCCTCGGGATTTGGGGATGTGACAGAATGGTATCAGAGCATTCGTTCCTGCTCTGACCGTGAGTTATTTTTCTAGTGATACTACAGAGTGATATCCGAGCAATCGTTTCTGCTCTGTATATGAATTTCTTTCAAGTAGTAAGATAGAGTATTTGTATATACTCTATACCTGAGTCTTTTGTTGAGAAAGTAAAGTTTAGTTTGATTCACTAAACTTAAGAGTGTAGTAAACGACTCAACCTCCCGCTACGTCAACTCAACCAACGAGAAAAAGAAAGGTATGAAAAAGTGTTTTAAATGTTGAAAGTTTGAAAGTATTAAATACACTTCTGTTGTGAATTAAGTGTGCCAGTAAGAACTATATGAAAGAATAAAATATATACTTTGTGGAAGTATGTGAAATTATGTGAGTTATAATTTCTTTAATTGAAATTTGATTGGCATAAGAACTTAGACTGTTGCTCTAAGATTCTTCCCAATTCATTGAGAACATAAACTTTGAACCTAAGGCTTTTCTCGATTCCTCGAGAACCTAGATGTTTTGAGAAAACTTTAGTTCAAATGATTTCGAAAGGAGATCCACAAAATGGGAAAAACTTCTACAGACGAATGCCACGTGCGAATAGTGACATGAACAAAGACTCGGCAAAATCGATCTTTGTTTTAAGAGCCGATAAGATTTTCCTCATAGAAAATAAAATAAGTAATAAAAGATCAATTAATTCTGTACTAAGTAAAAGAAAGAAACGATTAGACGTTTGAGAAGCGTTGGCTTCGAAATAAGAAAGATACGATCGGGACGAAGAGGAAAGAATAAAGGGAATTAAAGAGAATGAAGAAGCAAGTGTTACTTCCGTACTAGTAACACAAATGAAGTCATCTTTCAATGGGAGTTTGCTCCGTTATAACTCCAAGAGGAGATCCGTTTTATTATTAAGTATCGAGTACGAAAATTTTAGCTAATTTCCAACGATCGCTCGATTCCGACGACGATTAAAACTTGTGTTCTAAAAGTTATTCCTTATTTGATATCCAACTTTCATTTTGGAATTTTATTTCATACTTCGTAATTGAACGAAGAATACGACGAATACGAGCATTAGGTGACGAGAACGACAAGTCTTTTATAAATGAATGTTACATAAGTATAAGTGACATGAACAAGTCTCTTTGGAGTTGACTTGTTTTAATATTGAAGGACCGTTAAGAGTTTCTCTTCAAGAAAGCTAAGAAGTCTAAGCTAAGGTGATTAAGTGTACGTTAAGACGATAAAGATAAGTTAAGATGGTTAAGGTAAGCTAAGAACCGTTAAGAGTTTGTTTGCAATTTGAGAAAAAAAAAATGCTAGATGATTAAGATAAGATAATTCCTTATTGAATGGATGAGTGCTTAAGGCACGGAATTGACGAAAATTTTTGGTTTCCTTAAGTTTCAAAATGCTGCCAAGAGTTGTGAATAACAGAGGAAGAGGACGCGGTAGGCCTGGAAGACCGGGAAGAGATCATAGACATCATGAGAGGGAGAAAGATCAAGGACATCAGGAAAACCCTCCACCTCCACCACCACTACGTCGTGACATAGAGCATCTATTCCTCAAAAGAAATCCACCTATCTTTAATGGATCAGGAAACCCGAGCGATGCTGAGCTTTGGGTAAGAGCTATAGAAAGAATTTTTAAACTTCTCAAATGTACGGATGAGGAGCGCCTCTCATGTGTTGCGTTTCAACTTGACGGACCAGCTGATTTTTGGTGGGAAGCTAGACAGAAGGTCATTCCAACAGAGCATCTGGCTCAGTTTATATGGGATGAGTTTAAGGAAGCATTTTACGACAAGTACATCCCTAAGACCTATAGAGCAAAGAAGGAAGCACAGGTTTACAGTCTGAAACAAGGGAAGATGACAGTGACTGAATACGATGCAACCTTCTGTGAATTGTCAAGGTATGCACCCGAGTAGGTAGATACGGACGAGCAGATGGCAAAGAAGTTCCGTAGGGGACTTAGACATGAACTAGGAGTGGCACTAGCCAGCCATGGAGGACTGAGCTATACAGATATACTAGGACGAGCCTTAGACATGGAGACAGTTGTGCCTGATGAACGAGAGATTGTAGCGCCCGTATCAGCACTAACCCAGATACCAACTCCAGACCATTCCAACAACAGAAACAATAACCATAAAGGAAAAAAGAAATGGAAAGGAGGAAACCAGGGTGAAGATCAGCATGACTTTCAACAGCCGAATCAGAATAGACAAACAGGACAAGGGAGGAAAAATAACCAACAAGGACAGTGGTAGGGACAACAGGCAGACAATAACCAAGGACGAATCACCGTTCCTACCTGCCCCAAGTGTAACAAAATGCATTTTGGGAGTTGTTTGGCAAACTTTGACGGTTGTTATAACTGTGGTCTGCAAGGGCACGTGAGAAGAAATTGTCCAAAACCTTTGCTAACCTTGAGAGCTATACAAGCTCAGCCGCATCCGCAACAACAACAACTACAACAACGACAATAGCAGAATGCATGGGCATTTGTGAATGGGTCAGGAGAACAGGACAAGGGCAATGGGCACTAGGCGAATAGTTGGCCCAATTCGGACTAGTAGTATTTTTGTATAAGTCCTCGTTGGAGGCAAAACAGTACTCGTACGACGTATATGTAAATATGAACCCGTAAATAGGCTTTGACTTCGTAAGAATTTTTCTTCTAATCGTGGGCTTTAAGTAAGTGTTAATGAAAATGTTAGATATAATCCATGGAATGGAAGGATTATGATTGTGGTATCAATTACCATTCATAAAAAGCAAATGTGGTAGCAAGTGCGACGAGTCGCAATACTCCAACCAAATTCGGATGTCTCTTTATCGAGGAAGAAGCACTTATACGAGAATTCAAGACGATAGATTTAGAGGTGCCTGATACACCTACGATAACCAGCTGAATAGTAGCACTCGTAGTTACACTAGGCCTGCGAAAGATAATCATAAGTTCCCATAGAAAGGACGAGTCGATAAAAAAGCTTTGACTTAAGATAAGAACGGATAAACCTGACGATTATTCCAAAGAACTAGATGATACGATCATATTTAAGATAGACTTTGTATCCTGACGACGACGAATTGAAGAACGATATCATGAGTGAGGCTCACGATACACCATAAACCGCTTACCCAGGAAGTACGAAGATGTATGAAGATTGAAGAAAGAAGTTTCGAGAAAACGAAAGTCCTACGTATATGCGACAATCAGAATTTAATTCGGAAAAGAAGATAAAGTTTTCTTTAAGATTTCTCCATTAAAAGAATCATTTGATTCACGTTAAGTATAAGCTTAAATGAAGCTTATTATGAGTATCAGATATCTCGGGAAAGATGAATTTGAAATGACGTATAGATTGGCCGTGTTGCCAAGTCTATGAAATGTTATTATATTTGCGTACCTCGTATGAGAAAGTACGTGTTCGATTCTAAACGCATGATTCTTCAGCAAGACTTAGTTCTTGATTTTCGATATAAGTTATGGAGAAAGAATGCAAACGATTTTGGATCGAAAAGTACGAGAGTTAAGAAGTAAGTCGACACGATCAGTTAAGTGTTCTGGAACTACCACAGGCAAGAGAAAGCTACGTGGGAGCTTTTGTGAAGGAGGGAAGCAAATTTCGGAACGAAATTTTTCGTTAGAAGGGTAGAATGTAATACCCCGATATTTTCTTCGTCGCTTAAAATAAAAATTTTATAAGAAATTAAGGCTTTGCACCCCTAAGCTCCCGATTTTCAATTCTAAGACTAACGGTGAAAACCGTTATTAAAAATAATTTCTGGAAGTCAGTGAAACGAATACTATATTAGAGTTTTCGCGGACGAAAACTTTTTAGTACGAGAACTCAGATCGGGAAACCGTCTGATTTTTACATTCACGAAATTTCGATACGAGTTCGCCCGAGAAAGTCCGTTTTTATGATTTTTTCGGACGAATTTTGGACTGTGACGTCCCGACTTTTTCTCGGATTTTGAAAAACGAATTAGGTTTTCCGAGTACGTAAATTATTTCCAATCTAACGGACGAATTAGATTTCGTCAATTCCGTAACTAACTAGGAAAGTATTTCTCGACTTTTAAAACGACATTTAAGAGTCGGAAATGAGTGATTTCGTTAATTTTTCCCTCTCCAAACATGACCCTAACGACTCACCACTTTGTTGGATATTTCTAACTACTTTATGACTCACCATAAGTGAGTAATCACTCCTTCTTCTACCCCCCCTCCCCCCCCACCCCCTGTCTGCCACTCTCTCCCATCTCCTCTCTCTCATTTCTTCTCCAATCTTCTCCATTGAAGCTCAAGCTCAAGCTCTTTCCAAGATCAATACTCCTCCGTCTACCGATCAAATCCGAATCCGAGTTTATATTACGAAAGGTAAGAGCTTCGTCTCTAGTTTGAACCGAACAAATCTCCTTTCCCCTCTCTTTTATTTTTTTCGAAAATTAGGGAATGGATTAGCATGTGACTTCTTGTTCGATACATGTTCTAGGATGTTTAGAATCAAATTCTACGGATCAAATCATGAAGAAAAATCAAGAACCCTAACCCCTAATTAGTACCGAAAATTTTCAGATTTGGGGCTTTTGATTCGTGCTCGATTTCTTTGTCGATTGAATGTTAGATTAGTGTTTCTTATGTTGTTAATTGATCGTATGAATTGTTTTAGATTTTTCTAAAAATAAAATCCAAAACCTAAGAGACGAATAAGGCTCGATTTAGGTTAGTAAATATTATGATATGCTCGATTGGTTGATGGAAATGAGTTATGCGATGCATGAGGATGAATATATATTAAATTGAGATTTTTCTAAAATTAAAACGAAAAGTGTAAGAGACGAAGATGTGGTGAGAACTCGAGGCTCGATAACATTTTGATAATATGATTTGCATGTTAGTAATGCTTGATAGATGATAATCGTTGTCGTAAAATTTGAATGAAAACGGAGAATGTAGAATTTTACATAAGAGACGAACGACGGTCGATAAGTCGGGAATAAATGATGATATAAAGATGTGAATTGCATATTTATGATTCTTGATAGTTGATGAATAATGTTGTAAAGTTTGAACGAATTCTAAAGATGTAGGATTTTTCGTAAGAGACGATCAAACGAGAATAAGTATTGATGGAAAAGACGATTAAAGATTCTAATTGGATATTGATGATTATTAATGATTAAGGAATGAGTTTGTAGTTGACGACTTGTTCGTCCGAGTATTGAAAAGATGAGTTGTAGCTATAATCGAGAAGTAGAAACAAGAAGTTAGGAATTTTTGAACGAGAAGTTGAACTTGAAATGGTTTAGAAATTGTATAGTTTGAACAACGAGGTTGGGATCGTCGTGATTATAAACGAGAAATGAAAAGGGGACTATCACGTATAATAATACGAGATGACTGCCTTGGGTCAGTTTTTGTGCGAAATTAAAAGTGTTTAAGCTTTAATCAAACCTAGAAAAGCGTGCGTTGATTTTATCGAGCATTAGGGTTCACTTGGCAGTTTTGCGACGTTCCACGGAAACTGCGATATCTCCTAGCTCGTTAACCGGAATTGAGATCCGCGAATTGGAGAGTAAACTAGACATCCGAAGCTATCCTTTGGTACAGGGCACGACCCCTGTTTCGAGCCCTGTTCCATGCGAACTTACTGACCTGACTCTGTGCAGTGAATATCAAAAACCTAATTTTCTAAGTTGTTTTCCTCTCAACTTAGTTTCTTTCGATCTTTAAGGTCGTTATGAGTTAACGAATGCCTTTTACTTACTGACCTCAGTGTCAAGTATAGAGCCTTGAGTGCTAAACGAGATGAGTTCGTATCTTGTATCCGTTTAAGTAAAGGAATTTAGTTAAGCGTGCAAATGCCTAAAAGCTTGAAAGCATAGAAGACTGAATCAAATTTGATTTCGATTTGCATTTTCTGTTGTCGTGTCAACGACTCATCGAGGTTATGTTTTATGTACGGTGAAGGAGGAAGTCGACACTAAGATTAGAAGACAGGATGGAAGATCAGAGACGGAAGCACGTGTTATAGTTCTGTAATCGCCTTGAGGTGGGCTTTCTAAAACCAAAAACTTCGATGAATGCCATTACTTGTGAAGTAATATTATGTGAGCGTTGCTCGTAAGTGTTTACGTATTGTTGATAAATGTGTATTAAAGTATCTATCAGTGCATGATAAATTGTTTAAATGAATTTTCTTATGCTTCTCTGAGTTAGCCCTCAGAGCGCTAACCAGAGTATTGGATTCTGAGTTAGCCCTCAGAGTGCTAACCAAATATTCCAACCAAACGATCAGATTATGAGATAGCCCACAGAGTGCTTTCCAGACGATCGGATGTGAGTTAAAACTCACAATATGTTAATCAGAATTAAATGAACAGTAGTATAAGTTATACAAGTGTTTATGAAAAGATGCATGATTAATTTATAATAAAACTCTTGTGAGTTGTTTTCGGCAATGTGCCCACTAAGTACTTTTGTACTTAGCCCTGCATGTTTGTTTTTGAATGTGCAGGTTGAGTGACGAAGGCAGAGGAGGTTGAGTAAAGGTCGTCTTTAAAGAAGTAAAGTTAATTGAGCCTCGATTTCACATTCGATATGTGTTATCATTTTCTACGTTTTTCCGCTGCCAAACTTCAAACTTGTTTCAGTTTATTATAACTTTATATCTAAGTTTCACTCTTTGAACTTAGTCTCTTTTAAGAACAATTTCACCGAGTGATCCTTCGTGATTGACTCGTTCTTTCATTAAATAAAGTCGGTTCTTCTATTATTGTAAATCCTTTCGGTTTAAGTTATTCATACTTCGAACTTAGTTTCTTTTGAGAACAACTTTGTCGAGCAATATTTCAAGATTGACTCCCTTTTTATTCAATGAAGTCAAGTTCTTAGTAATTTCTGTAACAGTTGTCTGTTTATTCATTCATATCCCCCTTCTTTCCCGCTTCTTTAATCCAATCCTTAGTCACACCCCGGCTTGGCCGTCCCTCGGGATTTGGGACTGTGACATAATTAAATCACGCCAAACGGCCCTTAGCGACTCACCCCCGCTTTGTTAGATTTTCTTTAACACTTTATGTATCTATAGCATGAGTCATCCCTTCCTTCTTCTCCTCTTCATTACCGCCTCCTATCTCTCTCTCTCTCTCATTTTTTTTCTTCTCTTCTTCTCCATTAAAGCTTCAACATCCAAGCTCTTCTCAAGCACACAAGTCCTCCGTCTACCAATCAATTCTATTTCCGAGTTCGTATTACGCAAGGTAAGAACATCTCCTACGAAATGAACCGAACAAAGTCTTGATTCCAATCTTTTTTTTTTTTTTCGAAACATAGGAGCATGAAGAGCATGTTGTCCTTTGATTAATACATGTTCTAAGATGTTTAGAATCGAGTTCTACGGATCGAATCATGAAGAAAATCACTCCCTTTCATTTATGTAATTACCGAAAATTTCTAGAATTTTAGGGGTTTGATCGTAGCTCGATTTTCTTGATGTTTGATTAATAGAATTGTGATCTATATGAGGTTAGATGACTTCATGATTTTATTTAGATTTTTCTAAAAATAAAAGTTGAAGCATAAGAGATGAAGAATGCATGATTTAGTATAGTAAATGTTATGATATGCTCGATTGATTAATAGAAATAAGATATACGATGTATGATCATGATTATATATTTAATTGGGTTTTTTCTAAGAATAAAACGAAAAATGTAAGAGACGGAAACACGTCGTTAAGTTGAAGCTCGATAATGTTTTGATAATATGATTTGCATATTAGTGATGCTCGTTAGATGATGATCGTTGTTGTAAAATTTGAACGAAAACGGAGAACGTAAGATTTTCGTTAAGAGACGAACAATCGACGATAAGTCGAGAATAGATAATGAATTAGGATTGTGATTCAAACCTTTGATAATCTTGATAGTAAATGATCGTGACCGTAAAGTTTCAACGAATTCTAAGAAGTTTCGATTTTGAATAAGAGACGAAGAATCGAGTTTAAAAGCCGGTAGAAAAGTTGAATAAGGAAATTCCTTTTAATAATAATGATTGTTATTGATTGACGAAAAATATTGTAGTTATCGACTTTTCCATCCGAGATACGAGACGTTATGAGATATTGTTAAGAATCGAGAAGTTGTTGAACGAAATAGAAATTGAAATTCGTTTTTGGTATAGTAAATGGTTAGTTGGAAATGACGAGGAAATGCTCGTCGTTTGTTAATCAAAAGTCGAGAATATGAACCCGATTAAAGGATACTGTATGTAGACCGTCTTGGGATGAAAATTTCGTGAAAATAAAAGTGGAATAGCATTAATTGAACCTAGGGAATTGTGCGTCGAGTTTTGTTGAGCATTAGGGTTTCGCGCGACTGTTTTGCGACGTTTCACGGAAACTGTCATAACTTTTATCTCGTTTAACGAAATCAAGATCCGTAAATTGGAGAGTAAACTAGACACCCGTACCTTTCTTTTCGTATAAGATTCATCCCTTGTTTTCGTATACTCTGTTCTGTATGAACTTACTGACTTGGGCAGTAAGTATCCAAAGTCTAGTTTCCTAAGTTGAATCCTTTTCAACTTCGTTCCTTGTGAACTTTTAAGTCGTTCTAAGTTATCGACACCCTTTTACCTACTGACCTGAGAGTCGAGTAGTGAGCCGAGTCAGTTTGTAGTTGAGATCAAAGTCTCGTTTATTAGTTAATCAAAAGGAAGTAGTAAAGTGCAAACACCTAAAAGACTAAAAAAAACAGTTTCGATTTCCTGTTTCGTTTATCGATTTCGTTCAAGTTGCTTAAGTCTGTTTATTTACGATAAAAGGAGGATGTCAGCACCAAGGATAGGACGGAAGACCAGAGACTGAAGCTCGTTTAATAGTTTTGTAATCAGTCAGGTGGGCTTTTCTATATACAAACTAAAATGAGCGGTGCTCGAAAATCTTTGTTTACAAGCTTTGATAATTGTGTTTTCAAACGTGATAATCAGAGTATGAAATGATTTGTTTTTATGTGAGTTCTCTTGTACCCTTCTGAATTAGCCGACCTGCTATCTAGAATTATTAGTTAGCCGACCTGTTAACTAAAACGATCGGACTTTGAGTTAGCCGACCTGCTATCCAAAGTTAGTGTACACAGTAGCCGTTGTGTGTGGAACCCTGTTGAGGGGTGGCCAGCCACGGTGATAATTATTGGGCAAGATTGAACGTAGCATCTATCAGAAAAGTGCTTGATCAAGCCAAATTGTGAAAATGTTTAGTAGACACGGGCCTTTATTAAAAAACCCCGGTGAGCTATAGAAATGAGATGCCTGATTTATCTATACTTATGTTATGTTTTCTAGCAACGTGCCCACTAAGTGCTTTTGTACTTAGCCCTGCATATGTTTTATAAAATGTGCAGGTTGAGCGACGGGAGCGGCGGTGGTTGATGTTGAATTAAGAAGTCATGACTAGAATAAGAACTTGTATTCAGATTTACGTTTTTCCGCTGCCAAACTCCAATCTCTTTTTGAAGTCATTGTATTTTTCTTTCGAGTCTAAACCCGTACAATTAACTCAGTTTCTTTTTGAGAACTTATTCGAGTGATCCTTCGAGATCAACTCTTTCTTTTATTAATGAAGTCTTGTTCATAGTAATTCATTCTGTTATTAATGTCTGTTTATTCTTTCATTCTTATTCATTCCCCATTCTTCTCCGCTTCTTTAATACAACCCCTAGTCTCACTCCGGCTTTTGCCGTCCCTCGGGATTTGGGGCTGTGACAGGATATATGAAAATATGATCTAGATGTGATTTTAAGATGAAATATGAATTTTATGAATTTTGTCAAAAGTTTCGAATTATATGTTATTTTGAAGAAAATGAATTTTTGATGATTTTGATGAGATATGATGATATTGATGATGATGATGATGATGATGATGATGTTAAGATGTGTTAGATGAATTTTTGAATGAGTTTACAAGCATGGAAATTGAGAAAATGAGAAGATACAACTTTTAGTAATATTTATGAAATTTATGGAAGAAAAATCGAAGAAAAAGAGTATAAAAATAAGCATGATGTTCTTGAGAAAATGAGAAGATATAATGGCCGAACGCTCCAAGGCCAAGCCCGCACCTCCAGTGACCAAGAATTCAAAGCGAGCAGCTCCTGTTTTAAGTCCACCGAGCTCCAGTGCCAACAGTGCAGACCCAGTGCACAAAAATCTGTTCATTAGTGCAAAGGGAGTTCAAAAAGCCATCAAAGCTGGTAAGCCTATCATTCTGGTTACTTTTAAGGCTTATGATACTTCTGACCCTATTATTCCTACTGTTTTGCAGCCTTTGATGGAGGAGTTCAAGGATGTGTTCCCAGAAAAGATTCCCAGTGGTCTGCCGCCAATTCGAGGAATTGAGCATTAGATCGACTTTCAACCGGGTGTAGTTCTTCCCAACAGGCCAGCTTACCGGACCAGCCCTGAGGAGACTAAAGAAATAGACCGACAGGTTAAGGAATTGTTGGAAGATAAGCGAATCAGAGAGAGCATGTCGCCATGTGTAGTTCCTGTGATTCTTGTGCCAAAGAAGACAAATGAATGGCGTATGTGTATGGATTGCAGAGCTATCAATAAAATCACGGTAAAGTATCGTTTGCCCATTCTTAGGCTTGATGATGTGCTAGATGAGTTGTCTGGAGCGTTTGTCTTTTCTAAAATTGATTTGCGTTCTGGATATTTTCAAGTTCGAATGAGTGAAGGTGATGAGTGGAAAACCGCATTTAAGACTAAGCATAGATTATATGAGTGGCTTGTGATGTCCTTTGGTTTAACTAATGCGCCTAGTACTTTTATGCTTTTGATGAATCATGTTTTACGTGATGTGATTGGCAAATTCGTTGTGGTTTACTTTGATGATATCCTCATTTATAGTATTTCTGTTGATGAGCATGTTAGACATCTTAGGCATGTTTTTGAATTGCTGCGTGATGCTAAACTGTATGCTAATTTGTCTAAGTGCACCTTTTGCATGAATGAGGTTGTTTTTCTTGGCTTTGTTGTGAGCAGTCGTGGTGTTGAGGTAGATAGGGCTAAGGTGAAAGCCATTGAGGAATGGCCCACGCCTAAGTCATGTTCTGATGTGAGGCACTTTCATGGTTTAGCTGGATTTTATCGTCGTTTTGTGCGTGATTTTTCTAGTATAGCTGCACTATTGACTGAATTGAGTAAAAAGGACCGAAAGTTTGAATGGGGTAAAGCCCAAGAGCATGCGTTTAATTTGTTGAAGTCTAAATTATGTAATGCTCCTGTTTTGGTTTTACCTGACTTTGCTAAGACATTCGAGATCGAGTGTGATGCCTCTGGTATAGGCATTGGTGCTGTTTTGATGCAGGACAGGAAGCCGGTCGCCTACTTCAGTGAGAAACTGAACGGTGCAGCCCTTAGGTATTCCACATACGATAAGGAGTTGTATGCCTTGAAGAGGTCTTTGGAGACCTGGCAGCACTATCTGAGACCAAAGGAGTTCGTGATTCACACTGATCATGAATCCTTGAAGCATTTAAAAGGGCAGCAGAATCTGAATTCAAGCCATGCCAGGTGGGTTGAATTCATTGAATCTTTTCCCTATGTGATAAAGTACAAGAAAGGAGAAGAAAATGTAGTTGCTGATGCTTTATCTCGCAGGTATACTTTACTGTCTGTTATGCATGCTCTATTCTTAGGATTCGAACATATTAAGACTTTCTATGAATTAGATCCGTTCTTTGGTCCTATATTTGCATCTTGTATAGCTAAGTCTAAGGCTATTGATTCGTTCTATGTGTCTGATGGATTCTTGTTTAAAGAGTCAAAGTTATGTGTGCCTGATTGTTCCATGCGTGAGTTGCTAGTTGTAGAGTCACATGCAGGAGGATTGATGGGTCATTTTGGTGTGTCCAAGACATTGAGTCTTTTGCATGAGCATTTTTAGTGGCCTCGCATGAAACGTGATATTGAAAGAGTCTGTTCTCGTTGTATTACTTGTAGGAAAGCCAAGTCTACTTCGAGTCCTTTTGGATTATACACGCCTTTGCCGGCGCCATCGTCCCCTTGGGTCGATATATCCATGGATTTCATTCTTGGTTTGCCTAGATCTAATTCTGGAAAAGATTCTATTTTTGTGGTAGTTGATCGTTTTTCCAAGATGTCTCACTTTATTGCTTGCAGACAAACTGATGATGCTGTTAACATTGCAAATTTATTCTTTCGTGAAGTAGTTCGTCTGCATGGGGTTCCTAGAACCATTGTGTCTAATAGGGATTCCAAGTTTTTGGGACATTTCTGGCACCAAACTTTTATTACGTGCACTTGTTAAAAATAATTTGATGTCATGGGAAGAATGTTTGCCATTTGCTGAATTTGCTAATAACAGGGTTGTGCATTCTTCTACACATATGTCCCCATTTGAGGTCGTTTATTGCTTTAATCCATTGACTCCAACGGATCTTATTCCTTTACCTACTGATCATCTTTCGAGTTTGCAAGGTTCCCGTGGGGCTGAACAGGTTCGAGAGATGCATGAGAAAGTAAAGATGAGGATTGAGCTTCAAGGTGTGAGGAAAGCAACAAAGGCGAATACGCACCGTAAGCAAGTGTTGTTCAAACCTGGTGATAAAGTTTGGCTTCACTTCAGCCCGGGACGTTTTCCTAATCTAAGGAAGTCGAAGCTAATGCCTCGTGGAGATGGACCGTTCACTGTGGTGGCTCGAGTTAATGACAATGCCTACCGCATTGAACTTCCAGGTGAGTATAAGTGTTCCAATACATTTAATGTTTCTGACTTATCTCCTTTTCCTGTAGATGATTTTGATGCTGATGAGGAACTGAATTCGAGGACGAATTCTTTTTAGCAGGGGGAGAATGATGAGATCGGGTCTAGCACTGAAGAATTAAACCCGGAGTTGCAGCTTAGAGGTCCAGTGACGAGATTAAGAGCCAAGAAGCTGCAAGACTATTTCTAGTGCTATGTTCAGAAGAAGTTGGAGAACGATGGAACTTAATCCAGACAGTACAAGTTGGTGAATTTGACGAGCATCGAGGAAGACACGTAGGTCGTGGCCACGCCATGTTTAGGACGTGTGCTATTTCATTATTTATCCATTAGTTTAGTTTGTTTTATTTAATTTTAATTAGAGTCCAATTACTACAATTTGTGATTAGTCGTATTGGGCCAATGGATTTATTTAATTTTATTCTAGTTTAGCCTAGTTCGAAAATTATCAAGCCCAAGGCCTTGAAATTTTCGAACCTTAGTCTAGTATTTATGTTATTTTCGACATTATTGTTAGGAGACGAGTTTAAATCAAAAAGTTTTTTTCAACTTTGTCTCACGTGTTCTACAAGTACACAAACCCTAGCTCTTGGTAGGATTCGAATTGGCACCTTTGAATCTGAAATCTATAGTTCGTTCGTGATCTTGTGTGGGTCTCGGGTTAACTACGCCACTTGAGAATTGCTTCCGTGATACGTGTTTCAATCGTTCGTCGATTCGGGGTCCGTATTGAGGTAAATCTCCAAACCTGTTTCGTTTCCTTGTTCTGTGTTTTTCGTCCAGCCATCCACGCCTTCTTATCACCATCATACTTCGACCATATTCATCCATTCCTTCGCCAACTCCAGATTCCATCAAATTCAATCCCATCGATTTGACTAAAAACCCTAAACCGGATCAAAATTGAGCATCGAGCGTTTTTGAGTTCTACTTGTGAGCTTTGGCTGAATTTTGGATATGTTCTTTCTGTATTCAATTTATAAGTTGTGTTAAAATTTCAGCTCCATCGGAGTTGATTTGCTGTAGTTTCTAATCGGGTAGTATTCTAGGGTTTTATTCGATAGTTTTGGGGGTAATTTTCGTATTCTGTTCTTTTCTGGTTCAATTCTCGTTTGGGATTAGTGGATTAGGTGTATAGTCTCTATTGATTCCTTTTGTGTTTTGGGTTGAATCACCTTCTCAATTGACGTGTGTTCGTGGGTTTGCTTCCGTATGTTCTTTGGCCGTATCAGTTATTGATGTTATGAGATGTGTTAAGTGGTTTGATGATAATATTTGAGTAGAAATATGCAAGTTTGCTTTTTGAATCACTTAAAAAGGAGTTAAAACGTAGAAGTTATCGAGCAGCGAAGTTTTTAAATGAAAAACCGAGTTTTTGATTAAATAAAAATGAAAATTAAGTTTTTAAAATAAAGAAAAGATTAAATAATGATTATTTAATGTTAAAGTATTAAGTTGAGATTGTATACGTATAAAAGTACGTATTTTGAGGAAAATGATGATGTATTTTAAAGTCAAGAAATACGAATCAGAAGTTTGAATATTAGATTCAAAATGATTCTTATTATTCAAGTTATTAAATGTCTAACAAAATGATTTTCGTTAAGAGTTTAAAGTTATGAGTTTTAAAGGTTAAAAGTCGAGCAATAACTCATTACTATGTGATTATGTTTAAGATATAGGTTAATTATGAAATTTCAATACTTGATTATGATTATGTGATTAAGTATGATCTTATTAACCTATTTACTTGGGAAAGGTTAATCACTTATTTAATATAAGTGTTTGAATATTGATATTGATGCTTGAGTATTATGACGATGTTTGAGTATTAATGTGAATACGTGTTTATGATGTGAACGTTTGATTTTCAAAATGAATGTTTGAGCATTGATATAAATGCTTGATTATGATGTAAGTACTTGATTATCAATATGAATGATTGATGGTGGATATGAGTGTTAAATGTTAACATGAATGATGTATGATAATAATAGTTGAGATTTAAAGTTATGATTTGCCGAAATCATATGACTTGAGTACATGAGAAGTTAAGACGAGCTAAATAGTAACTTATCGATTTACATGAAGATTAAAATATTATATAAGAAACTAGAATCTGAGTTTGAGAATTATTAGAACCGAGTAATCACAATGATTCGAGAACGAGAAATCGAGAAAGATATCGATGTAGAGAAGTTTAAATAAGTTAAGAAAAACCCGAGTCATGTAGAAGTTCTTCAGCCGAGCCCTAAGTCTATTTTACATTTTTCGGGTAATTAAACTCGATCTTATTCGATGTTATTAATGAAGGGCCGAGCGGGACTAACGAGTAGTTGGGAAGCGTAAAGTAAGCAATCTCGACCCAATATACCAGAAGTCAGGTGGGCTTTTCTGAACTAAAATTAAATGATGAATGCGCTTACTATTTATGTATTATGTGCTCTTTTCAAATTGATTGACTTGCCTAAATAATTTAAATATTTTGGTATGCAATCATCTACTTGTTATAGTTGTTGACGGTCCTGTGGGCGCATGGGATACAAGTCTTGTGGACGCACGGGATAGTGGTCCTGTAATATACAGGACAATGCATGCATTAATTAGGTGACTGTGAGCTTTACTTTGGTATAGCCAGTCACGGTGTTCGAGAAGGAGGCCTACTTCTCGACACCACAATAAATTTAGTGGTAGATTGATTCATACCTAAGTATAAATGTCTGCAGACGATTTCTGAAAAGTATGAAAATGTTTTTATGGCTGTCACAAGTATTAAAATTTTTTTAAAAGAGTATATATTTAACCCTTGTGATGCAGCAAAAGAGGCAAGTCTAATCATATAGCTTTAATGAGCAGAGTTTCAAATGTTTTTGCCATGTGTTCACTGAGTACGAAGTACTCACGCCCTGCATATTATTTCTAAAACGTGCAGGTTAGCTTGGATGATGAGGTCGTGGTGTGCTTGAGCGGCTTATTGTTAATATAAATCTATTTTGGAAGTTTTTCTTGAGGTTATGTGTTTTCATACATATAGCCTTCGAACTTGATGTTGATGTTTGTGTTCTGCTGCAACACTGTTAGTCTGTTGACTTTGATTGCATGTTTGAATTTCGTTATTATGAGCTGTGTGCTCGAAACAATCCCCTGTTTGTCTTTCAATTCTGCATGACTTGAATTTCCAAAACACTTATTATATTTTGAAGCGGATGTAAATTAATCATGCTTGTGTATTTGATAGTTATTTGCAAACATGTTGATAATTACTATTGTTTCTTATCGATTACCCTTAATCACGAGCATGAATTCTTGTTGAGTCAAGTTTATTTGACGGTTTCACCTTCACACTCCAACGGAGTCTGGTCGTTCTTACACACTGGATTTCGGGCTGTGACAATTAAAGAGTTTAAACATAATTTAGGATTTTAAAATCCAAAACTTTTACTAAAATTTTCTCAGTTTTAAACTACGTCATTATTTATCAAAATACGACCATAAGCTCGGATAAATTCTCACTTGATAACTCAATCTCCAAATAATATTAATTAATCTTTTTCTTAATTAAAATTTCTAAATTTTTGTCACGCCCCGACTTTCGAGGTGCGACTTACGGACAACAACAAACCTAAATAACTAAGAACTAACTCAAATAGGGGGAACATGCTCGGGGAAAACAAAGATGAAATATAAGGCAATCGAATTTGGTTTTCAAAAGCATAATGAAATAGTAACCGAGCATCTTAACTTCACTTTTAACAGGAATTCAAACAAGTAATTCATGCTGATAGGAAAGGTATTCCAACAAAAGGAGAAATCATACGAATATATACATCAAGATAAGGGATCATGTTCAACAACAATTCAAGTTACGAGTCCATCGCTCGGGATTAGAAGTTAAAGGGTTATGAATTCAACAAGCATTCAAAGTCTTCGAGCACAACGCTCGGAATAAAAAACATGAATATTAAGGTACTGACATCAACAGACATTAGATCAAAAGGATTGCAGCGGAAATTAGCATCAACTCCCAACACTTGCACGTATGAAGACGTACAAATGCCAGTCCGAAATTCTACTAAACTTAACCAACAAAACCAAACCACACCACCAAGTATCCACGCCATCGCCATCCAGTCAACCTGCATGTTTAGAAACACACGCAGGGCTGAGTACTTCGTACTCAGTGAACACAAGCCAAAACATTTGAAATAAGATGCTTCTTAAAGCTATATTAATTGAACTTGCCTTGCCGAACATCACAAGTATATAAGCAGTTTTAAAAACGGTTTTACTTGTGCATGTCAAAACATTTTTCTTTAAAACAGACTGCGCAGTCAAATAACATAATATAATAGCATGTATCGTCTATCACCAATAACTTCACTGTGCCGAGAAGTAGGCCTCCTTCTCAAACACTGTGACCGGCCTAACCGAAGCAAGGCTCACAGTCACCTCAACATATACCACACGTGGGTTCCTGCTTTCACAGGATAATCACATCTTCATATAAATAGATGATAACACATACTAACTTCAATAAAATGGCAAGTCAATCATATTTGAAAATCATAACATAATATTCAATAGCATAACTACTTTTCATCGATAGTTTTGGTTCAGAAAAGCCCACCTGACTTCCGAAGAACTAGCTAGGTGGTCTAGGGCTATTTGTCCTCGCTTAACGATCCGTCCGGCTCGATCCTTCACAGTTCGACATCGATAGGAAGATAAGATATATGAAAGACGGACACAAAAGGCGTTGAACTTTAACTGACGGACTTCTATTTGAGTCGTCTCTCTCTTCGCTCTAACTTTTCTAAAAGATCTTGCGTTTTCGTCCTTAATTTATTAACTCTATTCGAATTGGTTAACTTTACTACTCAACATCGTACACTTTTCTCGTTTTAATTAATAACTTCATTGTTACCACTCTATTATTTGAGCTTTCTTTCAAGGACTTTAGTCAAATCTTGGTTTACAGATATAACTCAATCATTCAATTATTTTTCACAACATAACTAACATCATGCATTTAAACACTTATTCAATCATATAATGAATTCAAATAAATCAAACATACTTCAAGACACATTAACATGCATTCCATTTGGACCTTAAAATCTAATTCGATTATGCATTTCTTTTTATGAAGGCTCAAACTATTCATTCTATTTTTCTTACTTATATAGACAATGCTTTGTTTTACATCCGTTATCTTATAAGGTATTTTATAACTTTTATTCATTTAACAAAATTTCTCTTTAATTATCATTAACTCGTATAAAATTAGGATTTTCTTATTCATCTTTAATTTGATCCTTACTTCTTATCTCGACTATTGTTCCTCTAAATTATTATCTCGGTTTATCTTTTTATTCGCTTGGTTAGAAACAACGTATTCAATTAACTATTCAATTAATTTTCTTTCCATTTAATTCTTGACATCTTATTTTATTCTCATTTTCTTGATCAACTTATACGAGTATCTATCTTAACTCGTCTAGCATCTTTTTCTTTACTTGATTTTAAATTTTCTTTTTACTTCTTATCGATTAATTCTTCTTAAACTCGGTTTTCTCTATTTTGTTTATTTCTTTAATAATTTCTTCTTTATTTGTCTTTAACTTAAGCCATTTCTTACTAAATAATTTCTTTATCTTTTGATACATATTTTTATGAATTAACTCACTTTATTAATCACATTATAAAAGATCTTTTTGTTGTATTTTTAGTAAAATTTTCAAGTCTTTAAATTTTAATGCAAGACATTTAATTAATATATATTTTCATACATCTTTTCATCTTTTATTTAATTAAAAGCTTTTCAACTTTAAATCTTTTTATCAAAACTTCTATTTTTATTCCATATTCAAATTAGCATTAATACATACTTAAACATTCAATCCTTTTTTATTATTCCTACAATTAATTTCTTTCAAAACTTCAACATGCAAACTTATCTTCTTAATTTACACACATGTGTAATCATATTAACATAACATACAATCCTTCCATTGATCAAAACAACACTCAATTCAACAACAAAATCAACAAAATGAAACCTCTATTTTTCTCAAAAGTCACGGCACACACATACACATTTTGTGCATTTTATTTCTCAATTTTTCATGCAAATAATCTCATTACTAACATGATAAAAATAACAAATCAAGCATCATAACAACAATAACTCAAAGATTCACATTTTTCCTATTTTTCTTATAATTTTCGGTATTCATTTTAGTTTTAGGGTTTTAATTTCTTTTTCTTCTCTTATTTCACCGATTAATATCTAATGCTCGATTCTCCTAACGAATTCTTCTCACTCGATTAGCACATGCATATCCTAAGTTTGCCTAAACATAAATTAAATAACATGCATGCATAGATCTTTCTTTTAGGACTTATAGACATACATTTTTACAACTAATCAAATGAATTCATACTTAATTAAATGGGAATCCTTCTCTTGGCTCTTGGGATTGAAATGAATGGGAATGGTAGCTTCAAAGCTTGAATCTTGAAAAGAAGAAAGAAATCTTCTTGAATCCTCAAAGAAAAGAAATAATATGGGATTAATCATCCATAGGTTTTAGGAATCAAAATAAAGAAAAGTTTTGGATAATTCTTGAATTCAACTTCAAGAACTTGGAAGATTCTTACCTTTCTTTGAAAATATGGATGAAATGGATGGAGATTGATAACTTCTACTTCATTTTCATGGATGGAGAGCTTGAATCCATGGTTGCATGTGAAGAAAAATCAAGCATGAGGGAGAGAGAGGTATTGCCGAGAGGGAGAGAGAGCTTGGGAGAGTTTGAGAGATTGTTTTCTTTCTTGCTAGAGAGAGAGAGATCGAAATGGAGAGAGAGAGATGGAGTGTAATGAATGAATTGTTGTCTTCCTACTTGTCTTAGATGAATAAAATTCAAATCCAACAAAGGGAAAAGGTGTACTTGTTGGAAGTTGTAGAAGACAAGACTTGATAGGTGATGTGATATTAACTTGCATGCACACTTTAAGTAATCCATGCATAAGACATAATCATGATGTGTTAGTCTTGGAAATTGAGGGATGATGGGAGAGAAGGTGTGAGGTGGCGAGAGAGGGAGAGAGGTGGATGACACGTGTCGTCGTCGTGTCGTTACGGGTATTAATTATCCGGTCGTAAAGGTTTTCCGGGTAAAAAGATTCGTATTAATTCCGTTTTGTTCTCTTAACGGGTCTATCCTCTTCTCGTCTTACTTTTGACACTAACTCATCTCAATCCTATTTCACGTTTCAAATTAAAAGATTAAAGGTTTCGATCATTTTAGTCCTTTAAATTTTAAAAGAATTCATTTGACTTATTAATCCGTTTATTAAACCTTTTAAAGACTAATGCCTCATTTCTCTTCTCAATCCTCGGATAAGTTCTTACCCTATCTCAGTGATCTTAAAAGAAATTCTAGGTTCGAAGGTTCTAATTCAATTCTATTCTAGTCTCGTTGGCGTAAACATATTTCTCGGCGATTTACGTTATGTTATCTCAATCAAACAAACTTCTCAGGATTTTTCCGGAATTTAAATTCATACTCATTTTCATATAAACAACTCAACAAGCATATCACATCATCATCATCTCAGATAAATAGAACAGATAAATTCATACGAGATTCACAAGACAATTTAAACGTTTTATTCAAAACTCATCGATTAGAAAAGAAAAAATTTTACTCCTAAATTCTCATCTTTGAACTTACTCTGTTAATTAGACGCTCTCTAAAGGGATAAAAACTCGGGGTATCACAATTTTCGTTTTTAATTTATAAAATTTTGATTTTTCGCTTTCAACTTCCATGCTCGATAACTTCTATGTTTGAACTCCGATTCAAGCTATTCTGTCACAACCCCAAATCCCGAGGGACGGCAGAAGCCGGGGTGCGACTGGGATTGGATTAAAGAAATGGAGAAGAAGGGGACTAACTGAACTAAACATACATAAGAGACATCATGCATACTATGAACAAGACTTTATTTACATAAATGAAGAGTTAATCTCAAAAGATTACTTGACAGAAGTACACCGAAAGAAACTAAGTTAAGACAGATCTTAGTCTACAGTGATAACATATCTGTATTTCAAAAACACTAGAGTTCTGCAGCGGAATTTGTGGTTCATACTAACTATAGTCTTCCTAAGACAACTTTATTCAACCCTCGCCGCTTCCATCGCTTCAACCTGCACATTTAGAAAACATATGCAGGGCTAAGTACAAAAGTACTTAGTGGGCACGTTGCCGAAACATAATTCATAAGTGTAAATAATCTGGCATTTTATAACCGTAGCGCATCGGGGTTTTGTTGAAAAGGCCCGTGCCTACTAAACATTTTCAGACTGATTTGTATAAAGCAGCTTGCGCAAGCATTTTTAGAGTATGTTATGTTCAATCTTGACCAAAGCTAATTCACCGTGGCTGGTTACCCCTCAACAGGATACCACATACACCACAGGTTACAAAGTGCACTAACTCTGGAAAGCGCTTAATAGCTAACTCAGAGCCGATCGAAAGTTAACATCCTAGCGGTTAACTTAAAAGTCTTGAAAACCCGAAGGTTAACTCAAAAATCTGGTAAACCCGAAGGTTAACTCAAATAGGTACAAGAGAACTCACATAAAATAGTTGAAACAGTTTATGCCAATATTATCACTTTGAAAACACAATTATCAAAGAGATAAATAATACTTTCGAGTTGTGGAAAAACCCACATTTTATTTGATATAGATAAAAGCCCACCTTTATACTTTACAGAACTTATTACTCGTACTTTCGTCTTCTAGTCTTCCGTCCTTTCCTCACTGCTGACTTCCTCCTTCATCGTAAGATAAACATACTTTAAACTTGATCGTAAGTGATTAAAGAAAACGGAGATTGGAAATTGGTTTTAGTCGTAGTCTTTTTAGTTCTTTAGGCATTTGCACGCTACTAATTCTTTTTGATTAACCGGGAACGAGACTTGAACAAATCTCGTTTAGAACTCGAAAGGTTCCTTACTCGACTCTTAGGTCAGTAGAGAGGATAGTCGATAACTCATTACGACTTAAAAGGTCAAAAGGAACTAAGTTGGAAAGGAATCAACTTAGGAAATTAAGTTTTAGTTCTTTAGACGATTTAGGCATTTGCACGCTTAACTAAATTTCTTTACTTAAACGGATACAAGATACGAACTCATCTCGTTTAGCACTCAAGGCTCTATACTTGACACTGAGGTCAGTAGAAAGAAGGCATTCGTTAACTCAAAGCGACCTCAAAGATCGAAAGAAGCTAAGTTGAGAAGAAAACAACTTAGGAATCACAAATCGAACATGCACTGCACGAAGTCAGTGAGTCTGTCCAGAATAGGGGATTGCGAAATAGGGGTCGTGCCCTGTACTAAAAGATAGCCTCGGGTGTCTAGTTTACTCTCCAATTTGTGGATCTCGATTCCAATAAACGAGCTAAAAGATATTGCAGTTTCCGTGGAACGTTGCAGAAACTGCCGCGGTTAACCCTACATGTTCGATAGAATCGACGTACGACTTCCTAGGTTCGTTCTAAGTTATCGAACCTACATTTTCACAAAATTGTCACGTCAAGGCAGTCAACACGTACTCTAGTACGTAAAGAACTCCTTTCAAAACTCGTCTAAAGACATGACGTTTAAAACCTCGTCGTTTCAAACAATTACTAAACCAACAAGTTATCAATTCTCGTCCTAACTTCTCGATTATAACATGAACTCAATATTTTATAGCTCGGATCAACACGACGTCAACTACAATTTTGTTCCCTCAACATTAATGATCATTAATATCCAATTATCAATCTTACTCGACTTTCCTATCATTAATTACATACATTTGTTCGTCTCTTACGGATTTTCCAAAGTTAACGGAATTCATTCAAATTTCATGACAACGATTATTATCTAACGAGCATTCCTAACATGCAAATCATATTATCAAAACATTATCGAGCCTCGACTTATCACTACATCTTTGTCTCTTACACTTTTCGTTTTATTTTTAGAAAAATCTCAATTTAATATATATTCATCCTCATGCATCGTATAATTCATTTCCATTAAACAATCGAGCATATCTCAACATTTACTAACCTAAATCGAGCCTTGTTCGTCTCTTAAGTTTTGGATTTTATTTTTAGAAAAATCTAAAACAACTCATACTATCAATTAACGACATGAGGAACACTAATCTATCATCAATTCGACGAAAAAATCGAGCATGAGATGAAAGCCCCAAAATAGCAAAAATTTCGGTAAATATAGGGGTTGGGGTTCTTGATTTTTCCTTCATAATTTGATCCGAAGAACTCGATTCTAAGCATCCTAGAACATGTACCGATCAAGAACAACATGCTATCTCACTCCCTAAGTTTCGAAAAAAATAAAAGAGAGGGTAAAAGAGATTTGTTCGGATCAAACTAGAGATGAAGTTCTTACCTTTCGATGTATGAAGTCGGATTGGAAATTAATCGGTAGATGTAAGAGATGTGGATCTTGGAAGAGCTTGAGATGGTGTCTCCAATGGAAGAAATGGAAGAAAAGAGAGTGTAAGTGTGTGTGTGTAATATGGCGGTAATGGGGGAGTGATAAGGAAGGTGATGACTCACTTAGGTGAGTCATAAAGTTAATGAAATATCTAACAAGGTAGGGGTGAGTCGTTAGGGAGTGTTTGGCGAGGGAATGTTATACGAAATTTCTCGTTTCCGGCTCTTAAACGCCGTTTTAAAAATTGAGAAATACTTTTCTAGTTAGCTACGGAATTGACGAAATCTAATTCGTCCGTTAGATTGGAAATAATTAACGTACTCGGAAAACCTAAATCGTTTTTCAAAATCCGAGAAAAAGTCGAGACGTCACAATCCAAAATTCGTCCGGAAAATCACAAAAATTAACTTTCTCGGGCGAGTTCGTATTGCGATTTCCTGAATGTGTAAGTCTGACGGAAATCGATTCTGAGTTTCCGGGTGAAAACTTAACGGACGCGAAAACCCTAAATACATTAGTCGTTCGTCCGATTTCTGGAATTTATTTTTGGAAACGGATTTCACCGTAAATTTTAGAATTCAATTTCATGAACTTACGCGTGCAAAGCCATAATTATTAATAACTTTAATTTTTTTAGTCAGTACGAATCTCTGGGGTATTACAGATTCAAAAAGTAAACTCGATTACTTTAACTTCTACTTCATCGTGTAATCATTCATTATCTCAAACAACATCATAAACTCAATATCCAAGTATAAAAATTTATCAAACTCGATTTTCTCATAATAATATGCAAACTTGTTCGTTTTTCAAACTTAAAAGCTCTAATTTATAAAAATAAAACCTCATCTCATAAAATCATCATCCAAACACTCAAACGTACTCAAGAATTAACAATTGTTAACTCAAAGCTTTTCATCCATTGAAAAATTCATATTCTCAACAAAGAAATTTCTTTCTTTGATTTATTCAATATTTAAACTCATAAAATACTCAAATTTAATTATTAACATCAAACTTGAAATCAAGAACTCTTAACTCAAAATTTGTCATTTTCTTCTCCCTATATGGTTAGAATTTTTCCTTAGAAATTTTATAAAATTTTATACTTTTCTCAATTAATTCTAAACATGCTCAAAACTCTATTTAATTTATAATGTTATCTATATCTTCAGGAATATTAAAGGAAATTCATCAATTTCTTATATATCTATATATATAATATTATTATATATTATATATATATATATATATATATCGAATTTCACATAAAAATAATAATTAATTTATTTCTTGCTTAAATCCTCAAGAACTCATCAAGAACACCATATACTCATCTTCATGTCTTCATATACTTAAGAATGTCAAAAACTCATATATATATATATATATATATATATATATATATTTCCATCGAAAAATTCACTAAAATTATAAGAAATTTATATCGTTTAATCTTTTAATTCTCATGCAACATACATCACTCAAAATCATCAAGATCATCATGTATCATTCAAAATCATCTATATCATCACATAATCATCATCTTCACACACACACACACACACACACACACACACAGAGATATATATATATATATATATATATATATCGAAATTTTTATGGTTTTGAGAAATAAGTCATACTCTTCCTCTTATTTAATTTCTTAAACTCTTATGTACTCAAATCCATTATTAAATTCTTGAATAAAATTTAAGCATAAAAATTCCTATTTTCTTCCAAAAATTTCGGCACTCTTAACAAATAAAACAACTAAAATTTCCAACTTCATACTCATGCATACAAGCCACTCAAGATCATCATATATAACTCATGGATTCATCCATCAAGAAAATCATCAAATAAATCATCAAAACTCATCATTTTTCTCTCATTTTCTTCGACTTTTATGAAGAAAATAAGGAAATAATTTCTTCTCTTTTACTTCTCATTTCATGACTCCTAACTTAACTCTTAGAACTCATTTTCATCTTCAAGTTCATGCATCAATCATCATCAGCAAATAATTCCTAAGGTTTGCCTATGCATAAAAGTAAACATGCATGATTTCCTTTATTTTTTTCCACATACATATACATATACAAGGATTAACAATAACATACTTAAAAATAAGATCAAAACTCCTCCTCCTTAGCTTGAAGATTTTCGGTAGTTTTGATAGGTGGAAGGGTTTGGAATTTTACTTATCTTCCTTGCATGAAAAATTGTCACAGCCCCAAATCCCGAGGGACGGCAAAGCCGGGGTGCGACTGGAATTGGATTAAAGAAGCGGGGAAGAAAGGGGATGAATGAATAAACATAACATTAAAGACAGAATAATTTCTATGAACAAGACTTCATTAACAAAAGAAAGAGTTGATCTCGAAGGATCACTCGAACAAGATCTCAAAAGATTATAAGTTTTAAGTACAGAACTTAAACCAAAAGTGATATTCATATTTACATAAGTAAGTCTAGAGTTTGGCAGCGGAATTGTAAACTACATACTAAAGTCTTCCCTATTGACAACATTTACTCAACCGTCGCCGCTCCGTCTCTCAACCTGCACATTTAGAAAACATATGCATGGCTAAGTACAAAAGCACTTAGTGGGCACATTGCCGAAAACATAATCATAAGTATAGATAATCAGGCATTTCATTTCTGTAGCACATCGGGGTTTTTCAACAAATTCCCGTGTCTACTAAACATTTTCTTTCTCATTTTCATAACTTAGTTTGTACAAGCATTTTTCATAGATGTTACGTTCAATCTTGACCATTCATTATCACCGTGGCTGGCTACCCCTCAACAGGATACCACATATACCACAGGCTACAGTGTACACTAAACTTTGGAAATTCTCTTTTGACTAACTCAAAGCCGATCGTTTAGTTAACCCCTTTTGGTTAACTCATGAGGTACAAGAGAACTCACATAAAACAAATAGTTCATGCCATGATTATCACTTTGAAAACATGATTACCAAAGCGATAAAGAAAAGGTTTTCGAGCATTGCTCATTTTGTTTCATATATAAAAGCCCACCTCGATAGAATACAAAACTAAGACACGTGCTTCCGTCTTCTGATCTTCCGTCCTATTCTTGGTGCTGAATTCCTCCTTCATCGTAGATAATCATACTTTAAAAATCGGTCGCAAACGATAATCGAATACGGAAAATCGAATTAAGTTTTAGTCCTTTAGACTTTTTAGGCATTTGCAAGCTAAACTAAACTCTTTTAATTAAATAGAAACGAGATACGAACATATCTCGTTTGACACTCATTTGGTTCTGTACTTGACACTTAGGTCAGTAGTAAGAAGTAGTCGATAACTTGAAACGACTTAAAAGATCGAAGGAACGAAGTTGAAAAGGATTCAACTTAGGAATCTAGCTTTGGAAACTTACTTCTCAAGTCAGTAAGTCTGTACAGAACAGAGTATACAAAAACAGGGGATGAATCTTATACCAAAAGAAAGGTACGGGTGTCTTGTTTACTCTCCAATTTACGGATCTCGATTTCGTTAAGCGAGCTAAAAGATATGACAGTTTCCGTGAAGGGTTGCAGAACTGCCGAGTGAAACCCTAATGCTCGATAAAATTCGACGTACGGTTTTCTAGGTTCGCTTTATGTTATCTGTCACAGTCCCAAATCCCGAGGGACGGAAGAAGCCGGGGTGCGACTGGAATTGGATTAAAGAGGCGGGGAAGAAAGGGGATGACTGAAATAAACATACATAAAAGACATCATAATTTCTATGAACAAGATTTTATTACCAAAAAGAAGAGTTAATCACGAGGGATTACTCGACGAAGCTCCCAAAAGGGAAAACTAAGTTATAATACAGAACCTATACTACAGTGTTTTACGATTATACACAACGTCAAAAGCTTAGAGTTTTGCAGCGGAATTGTGATTATACAAACTAAGTCTTCCTATGACAACATACTCCAACCCTCGCCGCTTTCGTCGCTTCAACCTGCACATTTAGAAAACATATGCAGGGCTAAGTACAAAAGTACTTAGTGGACACATTGCTGAAAACATAATCATAAGTATAGATAATCAGACATTTCATTTTATAGCGCATCGGGGGTTTTCATTTAAAAGAGCCCGTGCCTATTAAACATTTTCTGACTCATTTACACAATTTAGCTTGCAAGCATTTTTATAGATGTTACGTTCAAATCTTGACCAATTCTCATTCACCGTGGCTGGTTACCCCTCAACAGGATCCCACATACACCACAGGTTACAAAGTGCACTAACTCTGGAAAGCACTTAATAGCTAACTCAGAGCCGATCGTTAGTTAACCTATTTAGATTAACTCTAAAATCTGGAAAACACGAATGTTAACTCAAATAGGTACAAAAAAACTCACATAAAACGTAAAACAGTTCATCCCATAATTATCACTTTGAAAACACAGATATCAAAGCGATAAAGAAAGGTTTTCGAGCATTGCTCGTTTTGTTTTATATATAAAGAAAGCCCACCTGAACTATTTAACGAGTTTTCTGTCGTCGATCCTTTGTCTTATCCCGAGTGCTAACTTCCTCCTTCATCGTAAATAATCATAACTTTGATAAGACATCGAGTCGATAAAAGAAAACGGAAATCGAAATCGAAATTGAAATTGAATTAGTTCTTATATGTTTTAAAGCTTTTAGGCCTTTGCACGCTATTCTAGATTCTTTTAATTAAACGGGAACTAGAATCGAACATTTCTCATTTAGAACTCTTACTTGATGCTAAGGTCAGTAAATTATGATAATCGATACTTGGAACGACTTAAAAGATCGAATGAAATTAAGAAATCAACTTAAGAAATTAAGTTTTGAAACTTCACTGCTCAGAGTCACGTCAGTAAGTTCGCATGGAACAGGGGTCGAAACTTATACCCAAAGAAAGGTACGGGTGTCTAGTTTACTCTCCAATTTGCGGATCTCGATTCCGATTAACGAGCTAGGAGATATCGCAGTTTCCGTGGAACGTCGCAAAAACTGCCGAGTGAACCCTAATGATTGATAAAATCGACGCACGCTTTTCTAGGTTCGATTAAAGCTTAAACACTTTTAATTTCGCACAAAAACTGACCCAAGGCAGTCATCTCATATTATTATACGTGATAAACCCCTTTTCATTTCTCGATTAATAAACACGTCGATCAAAACTCGTCGCTCAAACTAACCAATTACTAAACCAATTCAAGTTCCCAAATCAAATTCCAACTTCTCGATTTAAATTACAACCTATCATTCCAATACTCGGATTAACACGTCGTCAACTACAAACTTGATCACTTAATGATAAGATTCATTAATATCCAATTATTTTCTTGGTTCGACTTTTCCATTGATACTTAGGCTCGACGTTTCGTCTCTTACCAAATTTCAAATGTTATTAGAATCCGATTAAATTCTACAACATTATCCGACATCTATCAAGACTCATTAGTATGTGATCCATATCCTTGACTCATCAACCAAACTCGGTTTATTTATGGATTTTCGTCTCTTATACTTTAACTAATATTTTTAGAAAAATCTCAATTTAATATATATTCGACCTCATGCAACGTATATCTCATTCCATTAAACAATCGAGCATATCATAACATTTACTAACCTAAATCGAGCCTTGTTCATCTCTTAGGTTTTGGATTTTATTTTTAGAAAAATCTAAAACAATTCATACGATCAATTAACGTTATAAGAAACACTAATCTATCATTAATTTGACGAAGAAACGAGCATGAAACGAAAGCCCCAAAAGCTGAAATTTTCGGTAATACCCTAGAACATGTAGGTGTGATTTTCTTCATGATTTGATCCGTAGAACTCTATTCTAAACGTCCTAGAACAAGATTCGATCAAGAAATCACATGCTATTCATCCTCCAAATTTTCGAATAAAAATAAAAATGGGGGAAAAGAGATTTGTTTGGTTCAAATGATAGACGAAGTTTTTACCTTTCGATATATGAAATCGGATTGGAATTTGATCGGTAGACGGAGGAGTTATCGATCTTGGAAGAGCTTGAGAGGTGCTTCAATGGAGGATGATGGAAGAAGAAAATGAGAGAGAGGGAATGAATGGTGGTGGCGGTATTGGGTGTATAAGGGGGAGGGGTGATGACTCATGTAGTGAGTCATAAAGTTGTTGGAAATATCTAACAAAGTAGTGTGACTCATTAGGGGTGTGTTTGGCGAGGAAATTTTATACGAAAAATCTCGATTCCGGCTCTTAAACGTTGTTTTAAAAGTCGAGAAATAATTTCCTAGTTAGTTACGGAATTGACGAAATCTAATTCGTCCGTAAGATTGGAAATAATTTACTTACTCGGAAAACCTAATTCGTTTTCAAAAATCCGAGAAAAAGTCGAGACGTCACAGTCCAAATTTCGTCCGAAAAAATAATAAAAACGATTTTTCCTAACTTACTTGTCTCGCGAAATAAGTGAATGTAATAGTTTGACGGAATTCGATTCCGAGCTTTCGGGCGAAAAACTTAACGGACGCAAAAACCTTAATACAGTAGTCGTTCGTCTGATTTCTGGAAATTATTTTTGGAAACGGATTTCACCGTGAATCTTAGAATTTAATTTCATGAACTTAGGCGTGCAAATCCATAATTATTATTAACTTTGAATTTTTAACGCAGTAGAAATTTTCCGGGGTATTACATTATCTTACCTAAATTCTCACGAAATTTACACATCAAGGCAGTCAACACGCACTATCATACGTGAAGAACTCCTTTCCATTCCTCGTCTATAAGCACGACGTTTAAAACCTCGTCTCTTCAACTATACAATTACTATACCAAAACGAATTCCAATTTCTATTTTATTTTCATTCATTCACTTCTCGATTCTTAACTAACTCTCATTACGTCTCGTTTCTCGGATGGAAAAGTCGTTAACTACAATATTGTTCGTCAATCAATAACAATCATTAATATCCAATTACTTTCCTTATTTGTCTTTTCCAATGATACTTAGGTTCATTCATTCGTCTCTTATGAAAAATCCAACGTTATTAGAATTTGTTCTAACTTTCCGATTATGATCATTTACTAACGAGATTAACTTATAATCACATCATAGACCTATATCATTATCTAATCTCGACTTATCGTCGATCGTTCGTCTCTTAACAAAAATCTTACGTTCTCCGTTTTCGTTCAAATTTTACAACAACGATTATTACCTAACGAGCATCACTAATATGCAAACCATATTACCAAAACATTATCGAGCTTCAACTTATCGACACGTCTTTGTCTCTTACGTTTTTCGTTTTATTTTTAGAAAAATCCCAATTAAGTATATAATCATCATCATACATCCTATATCTCATTTCCATTAACATAACATGCATATCACAACATTTACTACATCGAAACGACCCTTCTTCATCTCTTATGTTTCAATTTTTATTTTTAGAAAAAACTAAATTAATTCATAACATCATCTAACATCATATAGAACCTTAATCTATCATTAGATCCTTAATTAAATCAAACTACACAAAACCTCCAATTTTCCTATAATTTTCGGTCACAACAAAATTATTAGGGGATTCCAATTCTTCTTGCATGAATCATCAATTGAACACTTCTTAAGCCTAATCATCCAATTAATTTAGAGATTAAAATATCCTACTTATTTCCCCCAAATTTTCGGTCCTAACCTAGGTTTAGGGTTCTAGATTTTCTCTTCAATTCATCCATAGAAATCAATTTCTATCCATCTTATATCATGAATTAAGACTTAAACATCAACTACATCATAGCCCCAAATTTTCGGTCATGGCCAAAAGAAAAAGAATTGAAATTTTACATGGATAGATAGAGAACTTAAGTCATTATCTTGAATATTAAGTAACTAAAGATGAAATTTGATGGATGATTGATGAACTTGTGAAGAAATTTCCTTGAAGAAGCTTGAGTCTCTAATGGAGGAATGAAGAAATTGAGATAGAGAGAGGAGTGTGTGTGTGGCGGTAGAGAGGGAGAAAGGAGAGAGAGATGACTCATTGTTATTAGACATAAAGTGAAGGAAAACATCTAACTAAAGTGTAGTGACTCGCTAAGGGTAGTTTGGCGCGAAATTATTAGACGGAAATATCTCGTTTCCGGCTCTTAAACAACTATTAATAAGTTAAGGAATACTTTCTTAGGTAGTTACGAATTCGACGAAATCTAATTCGTCCGTTAGATTGAAAATAAATCACGTACTCGGAAAACCTAATTCGGTTTTCAAAATCCGAGAAAAAGTCGGGATTAGACAGTCTAAAATTCTCCCAGAAAATCATAAAAACTAACTTTCTCTGATGAACTCGTATCGAAGAAAAAGTGAATGTAAATTCTGACGGATTTTAATTCTGAGTTTTCGGACGAAAAATTTACCGGACGCGAAAACCCTAATACAGTAGTCGTTCGTCCGACTTCTGGAAATTATTTTCTGAAACGAATTTCACCATAAATCTTAGAATTTAATTTCATGATCTTAGGCGTACAAAGCCATAATTATTATTAACTTTCATTTTTAAAGACAGTAGAAATAATCGGGGTATTACAAAAATATTCAAAAAGTTAAGAATCAAAACTTGGATGAAAGAGCTTCAACTCTTGCTCTCAAGACCATGAAGGTCGAACAGAACAAGGAGGAAAAGAAGGGATTTTCATGGCTAGAATCAAGCATAAGTGAAAGAAAATAAAAAATCACTTACTCTTTGATGATCTTGGTGAATAAAGGTGATGATTTCCTCAAGAAATCTTCAAGACTTCAAGCTCTATCCTTGGAGGATTTTAGTGAGTATATGTGTGTGTTTTTTCGGTAGAGAGAGAGATGGGAGAGATGGTGATGATGTCGACTAAGTGAATGAGGGATAGAGAGTGAGGGAGAGTGAGATATTTGAGAGTGGTGGTGAGATGGAGAGTGTATCTCACTCTCTTGAGAGTGAGAGTGGAATTTAATTTAAAGAGAGGGAGAGAGTTAGCCATGTCGGCTGAATAAGGAAGCAATTAGCCATGTCGGCTGAATAAGGAAGCAAATTCGGATTTTTATCAGATACAAATCCCAGAAGAAAATATTTTTTGGTACAAAACATCCCACTTTAATCAATTAACTCTCAAACGACTCAAAACTCACCACGTCACTTTCTCGACATCCAATTTCATTCTAACTCGTCTCATTCTTCACCAAATAAATCAAGAATACTAGGAACCAAATTTTCGGATCGAAATTCCGAATAACGAAGGAAACGTAAAAATTTACTATTCATATTCGTTCCCATCGAAATAAAAATTTAAACTCGTTTCAAACGAATTCGGAAAATTCTTAAACATGCACTAATGGTCTTAGAATAAATTCTATATTCAAAAGACACTCCAATTGCCTATGGGAGGTAATCCGGGTTCTAGATGTAATGCCCCGATTATTTCTACTGTCTTTAAAAATGAAAGTTAATAATAATTATGGCTTTGCACGCCTAAGATCATGAAATTAAATTCTAAGATTTACGGTGAAATCCATTTCAGAAAATAATTTCCAGAAGTCGGACGAACGACTACTGTATTAGGATTTTCGCGTCCGGTAAATTTTTCGTCCGAAAACTCAGAATTAAAATCCGTCAGAATTTACATTCACTTTATCTTCGATACGAGTTCACTGGAGAAAGTTAGTTTTTATGATTTTCCGGGTGAATTTTAGACTGTCTAATCTCGACTTTTTCTCGGATTTTGAAAAATGAATTAGGTTTTCCGAGTACGTGATTTATTCCAATCTAACGGACGAATTAGATTTCGTCGAATTCGAAACTATCTAAGAAAGTATTTCTCGACTTTTTAATCGTCGTTTAAAAGCCGGAAACGAGATATTTCCGTCTAATAATTTCGCGCCAAACGACCCTTAGCGAGTCACTACACTTTAGTTAGATATTTTCCTTCACTTTATGTCTAATAGCATGAGTCATCATCCCTCTCCTTTCTCCTCTCATTACCGCCAACACTCTCTCTCTCTCTCTCTCTCATTTTCTTCTTTCTTACTCCATTAAAGCTTAAACTCCAAGCTCTTCTCAAGCTCTTAAGTCTTCCATCTACCGATCAATTCTATTTCTGAGTCCATATTACGCAAGGTAAGAATATCACCTACCATATGAACCGAACAAAAGCTTGTTTCCATCTTTTTATTTTTTTCGAAAACTTAAGAGATGAAATAAGATGTTGATCCTTGTTCGATTCATGTTCTAGCATGCTTAGGAATAGATTCTACGGATTGAATCATGAAGAAAATCACTCCCCTTTATTTTAGGTCATGACCGAAATTTTATAGAATTTTAGGAGTTTGATCGTAGCTCGATTTCTTTGATGATTGATCGATAGATTAGTGTTCTACATGTAGTTAATTGACTATATGAATTGATTTAGATTTTTCTAAAAATAAAATTTGAAACCTAAGAGATGAAGAATGCATGATTTAGTATAGTAAATGTTATGATATGCATGTTATGTTTACGGAAATGAGATATAGGATGTATGAGGATGATTATATATTTATTTGGGATTTTTCTAAAAATAAATTGAAAAATGTAAGAGACGAGAACGTGTCGATAATTTAGAGCTCGTTAATGTTTTGATAATATGGTTTGCATAATAGTGATGCTCGTTAGGTAATAATCGTTGTTGTAAAATTTGAACGAAAACGGAGAACTTAAGATTTTCGTTAAGAGACGAACGATCGACGATAAGCCGAGATTAGATAATGATATAGGTCTATGATGTGAATATAAGTTAATCTCGTTAGTGAATGATCATAATCGGAAAGTTAGAACAAATTCTAATAACGTTGGATTTTTCATAAGAGACGAATGAATGAACCTAAGTATCGTTAGAAAAGACGAATAAGGAAAGTAATTAGATATTAATGATCGTTATTGATTGACGAACAATATTGTAGTTAACGACTTTTCCATCCGAGAAACGAGACGTAATGAGAGTTAGTTAAGAATCGAGAAGTGAATGAATGAAAATGAAATAGAAATTGGAATTTGTTTTGGTATATTTAATTGTATAGTTGAAGAGACGAGGTTTTAAACGTCGTGCTTATAATCGAGAAATGAAAAGGAGTTCATCACGTATGATGATACGTGGTGACTGCCTTGAGTCAGTATTTGCAAGAAAATAAAAGTGATTAAGCTTTAATCGAACCTAGAAAACCGTACGTCGATTTTATCGAGCATTAGGGTTTCACTCGGCAGTTTTGCGACCTTCCACGGAAACTACCATATCGCCTAGCTCGTTTATCGGAATCGAGATCCGCAAATTGGAGAGTAAACTAGACATCCGTGGCTTTCTTGTGGTATAGGGCACGTCCCCTTTTTCGAAATCCCCTGTTCTGTACAAGCTTACTGATCTGTGCAGGATTGTTAAAACTTAGCTTCTTAAGTTGAATTCTTCTCAACTTGAACTCTTTCCATCTTTTAAGTCGTTTCAAGTTACCAACTACTTTCTTTCTACTGACCTAAGCGTCAAGTACAGAACCAAATGAGTGTCAAACGAGATGTGTTCGTATCTCGTTTCTGTTTAATTAAAAGAGTTTAGTTTAGCGTGCAAATGCCTAAAAAGTCTAAAGGACTAAAACTTAACTCGATTTTCCGTATTCGTTTATCGTTTGCGACCGAGTTTTAAAGTATGATTATTTACTATGAAGGAGGAAGTCAGCACCAAGAATAGGACGGAAGATCAGAAGACGGAAGCACGTGTCTTAGTTCTGTATTCTATCGAGGTGGGCTTTTATATATGAAACAAAATGAGCAATGCTCGAAAACCTTTCTTTATCGCTATGATAATCGTGTTTTCAAAGTGATAATAATGGCATGAACTATTTGTTTTATATGAGTTCTCTTGTACTTTATGAGTTAGCCAAAACGGGTTAACTAAACGATCGGCTTTGAGTTAGTCAAAAGGGGCTTTCCAAAGTTTAGTGTACACTGTAGCCTGTGGTGTATGTGGTATCCTGTTGAGGGGTAGCGAGCCACGGTGATAATGAATGGTCAAGATTGAACGTAACATCTATGAAAAATGCTTGTACAAGCTAAGTTATGAAAATGAGATAGAAAATGTTTAGCAGACACAGGAATTTATTGAAAAACCCCGATGTGCTGCAAAAATGAAATGCCTGATTATCTATACTTATGATTATGTTTTCGGCAACGTGCCCACTAAGTGATTTTGTACTTAGCCCTGCATATGTTTTCTAAATGTGCAGGTTGAGAGACGGAGCGGCGACGGTTGAGTAAATGTTGTCAATAAGGAAGACTTTAGTATGTAGTTATCAATTCCGTTGCCAAACTGTGATACCCCGAGTTTTTAAACCTTTAGAAAGCGCTTAATTAACCGAGTGAGTTAAAAGATGAGAATTTAGGAGTAAAATTTTTCTTTTCTAATCGAAGAGAATTGAGTAAAACGTTTAAATTGCTTTGTGAGTATTGTGTGAAATTATCTGCTTTATTTATCTGAGATGATAATGATGTGATATGCTTGTTGAATTATTTGTATGAAGATGAGTATGAGATTAATTTCTAAAATAATTCCGAGAAGTTTGCTTAATTGAATTAGCATAATTTCAATCGCCAAGAAATATATTTATACCGATGAACTTAGAATAGAATTGAATTAGAATCTTCTAACTTAGAATTTCTTTTAAGAACACTGAGATAGGGTAAGAACTTATCCGAGATTTGAGAAGATTAATGAGGAGTTAATCTTTAAAGGATTAATAAACGGATTGAGAAGCCGACTAATTTCCTTTAAGATTTAAAAGACTAAATAATCGAACTCGTTAATCTTTTAATTGAGACGTGAAATAGGATTGAGATGCTTAGTGTCAATAGTGAGACAAGAAGAGGTTATACCTGTTAATAGCATAAAAAGGAATTAATACGAATCGTTTTATCCGGAAAACCTTTACGACCGGATAATTAACACCGTAACGACACGACGAAGACACGTGTCACACACCTCTCACTCCCTCTCACCACCTCACTCATCCTCTCACATCACTCCTCAATTTCCAATGTTAATTATCATGATTATGTCTTCAACAAGATCTTACCAAAATATTGCATGCAAACTACATCACATCATTCATCCATCAATCACTTTAACAATTACAACTTCCAACAAATCACTTTATTCCTTTTGCTGGATTTCAAATTCCTACATCTAAGACAAGAAAGAAAACTTAGTCATCTACACTCCATCTCTCTCTCATTCGATCTCTCCCTCTCTCAAGACAACAAAAGAAAAACTCTCAATCTCTCCATCTCTCCCTCACTCTCGACATTCTCTCTCTCTCCCTCATACTTCAATTTTTCTTTACATGCAACCATGTATTCAAGCTCCTCATCCATGGAAATGAAGTAGAAAGTATCATCCTCCATTCATTCCATCCATATTCTCAAGAAAAGGTAATAATCTTTCAAGTTCTTGAGATTAAATTCAATATTCATCCAACAATTTCTTCATTTGATTCTTAAACCCAAAAAGGAATGGATGACTAATATCATGTTATTCTTTTTGAGGATTCAAGAAGACTTCTTTCTTCCTTCAAATCCAAGCTTTGAAGCTTCATTTTCCATCCATTTCCAATTCCAAGAGCCAAGGAGAAGAATTTCATTTAAATTAAAATATGAAATTCATTTGTTTAGTTGTAAATGTGTATATCTCTAAGTCCTAAAAAAAAGAACTATGCATGCATGCTATTTAAGTTATGTTTAGGCAAACTTAGGATGTGCATGTGATAATCGAGTGAGAAAAAATCGTTAGGAGAATCGAACAATAGTTTTAATCGATGAATTAAGAGAAGAAAAAGAATTTAAAACCCTAAAGATTTAATAAATGCCGAAAATTATAAGAAAAATAGGAAAAATGTGAATCTTTGAGTTATTGTTATTTTGATGCTTGATTTATTATTCTTATTATGTTGAGAATGAGATATTATGCATGAAAAATTAAGAAATAAATTACACAAAGAAATGTGTGTGTGCCGTGTGTTTTTGAAGAAATAGAGTATTTATTTTGTTGATTTTGTTGATGAATTGAGTGATATTTTGATCAATGAGATGATTGTATGTTATGTTAATATAATCATACTTGTGTTTAAGTTAAGAAAATGAGATTGCATGTTGAAGTTTTTAAAGAAATTAAATATGAAATTATAGAAAAGATTGAATGTTTAAGTATTACAATGTATGTATGATTATTAGTTAAATCATAAATAAAGATAGAAGTTTTGTAACAAAAGATAAGAATTTTAAAAGCTTTTAATTGATTAAAAGATGAAAAATGCATAAAAGATATGTTAATAAAATTTTCTTATATTAAAAATTAAAGACTTGAATTTTTACTAAAACTACAACAAAAGATCTTTTATAATTTGACTAATGAAATGAACTAGTTAATGAAAATATTTATTAAAAGATAAAAGAATTTCTAAGTAAGAAATGGCTTAAAGATTAAAGACAAGAAAAGAAGAAATTATTAAAAAGATAAGTAAGAATAAAGAAAACCGAGTTTAAAAAGAATGAATCGAAAAGAAATGAAAAGAAAGTTTTAAATCGAGTAAAGAAAAGATGCTAGACGAGTTAAGATAGACACTCGTATAAGCTAATCAAGAAAATGATAATGATGGAATAAAATATCGAGTAATAAGTTGAAAGAAGTTAATTAAATAATTAATTGAGTACGTTGTTTTCAACCAATCAAATTAAGAATAAACCGAGATAAATCACCGAGTAATTAATTAGAAAAATAATAGTCGAGTTAAGAAATGAGAATCGATTTAAAAATAAATAAGAAAGATAGAATAAATAGTTGAGCCTTCATAAAAAAAATGCATAATCGAATTAAGTCTTAAGATCTAAATTGAATGAATGTTAATGTGTCTTGAAGTATGTTTGATTTATTTGAATTCATTATATGATTGAATAAATGTTTAAATGCATGATTTTTGTTATGATGTAAAAGTTAATTGAATTATCTTGTATGCAAAATGGTTGAATGATTGATTGATAAGTCGAGAATCAAATGAAATCTTTGAAAGAAAACTTGAGTAATAGAATGTAGACGATGATGTTTTTAATTAGAACGAGAAAAGTGTTAAGTCGTCGATTAATAGTATTAACCAATTCAAGTAGAGTTAATGTTTTAAAGACGAGATCGCGAGATCCTTTAGAAAGGTTAAGCGAGGAGAGAATCGACTCAAATAGAAGTCCTTCAGTTAAAATCCAACGCCTTTATGTCCGTCATTCATGTATCTTATTTTCCTATCGATGTCGAACTGTGAAGGATCGAGCCGGACGGATCACTAAGCGAGGACAAATAGCCCTAAACCACCTAGCTAATTCTTCGGAAGTCAGGTGGGCTTTTCTGCACCAAAACTATCGATGAAAATTAGTTATGCTATTAAGTATTATGGTATGTTTTCAAATGTGATTGACTTGCCGTTTTTATTGAAGTTGGTATGTGTTATCATCTGTTTATATGAAGATGTTATTATCCTGTGAAAGGCAGGAATCCACGTGTGGTATATGTTGAGGTGACTGTGAGCCTTGCTTCGGTTAGGCCAGTCACAGTGCTCGAGAAGGAGGCCTACTTCTCGGCACAGTGATATTGTTTGTGATAGATGATACATACTGTTATATTATATGATATTTGACTGCGCAGTCTGTTTAAAAGAAAATGTTTTTAACATGCACAAGTAAAACTGTTTTAAAACTGCTTATATACTTGTGATGTTCGGTAAGGCAAGCTCAGTTATTATAGCTTTAAGAAGCATCTTTATTCAAATGTTTTGGCTTGTGTTCACTGAGTACGAAGTACTCAGCCCTGCGTGTGTTTCTAAACATGCAGGTTGACTGGATGGCGATGGCATGGATATTTGGTGATGTGGTTTGGTTCTTTTGGTTGAGTCTAGTTGGATATCAGACTGACATTTGTACGTCTTCATACGTGCAAATGTTGGGTATTGATGCAAGTTTCCGCTGCAACCCTTTGAAAATGATGTCTGTTGATGCTAATACTTTGATTCTCATGTTTTTGATTTCGAGCATTGTGCTCGAAGACCTTGAATATTTGTTAACTTCTTAAGCTACTTGATTTTCACTTCCGAGCGATAGGCTCGTTGACTTGAATTGTTGCTTGAACTTGACCCTCTTAACATGGTCTATATATATATTTGTATGCATTCTCTTTTTGTTGGAATTCTATCCCCATCAGCATGAATTATTTATCTAAATTCTTGTTATATGTAGTTTTGAGATGCTCGGATATTATTTCATTATACTTTGGATGCCTAATTCGATTGTTTTACCTTCTATCTTTGTTTCCCTGAGCATGTTTCCTTAGTTTGAGTCAGTTGTTAGTTGTTTAGGTTTGTTGATATTCGTAAGTCACACCTCGAGAGTCGGGGCGTGACACAAACTCTAGACTCACATATGTAAATATGAATATCACTTTTGGTTTAAGTTCTGTACTTATAACTTAGAATCTTTTGAGATCTTGTTCGAGTGATCATTCGAGATCAACTCTTTCTTTTGTTAATGAAGTCTTGTTCACAGAAATTATTCTATCTTTAATGTTATGTTTATTCATTCATCCTCTTTTCTTTCCCGCTTCTTTAATCCAATCCCAGTTGCACCCCGGCTTTGCCGTCCCTCGGAATTTGGGGCTGTGACAGAGTGGTATCAGAGTAATCGTTTCTGCTCTGTACACAAACCCTCCTTCGAGTAGTAAGATAGAGAATTGGTATATCCTCTATATCCGAGTCTTCTTTCAAGTAAAGTTAGATCATAACACTAAGATTAAGAGTGTAGATGACAACTCAACCTCCCGCTACGTCGACTCTCGAAGGAAAGAAAGAAAGAAAGAAAGGAAAGAATTTCAGAAATGTGTTTTCTTTTAAGAAAATTTTGAATAAGTATTCAATAAGTTAAAAATGACAATGGTGCCAAGAATGAAATTTTGAAAGTATAAGAATCATACTTGTTTTCTGTTATATGAATTATGTGAAATTATTTGCGCAATAATTTCTTTTATTTGAAAAGTTTGATGGCACGAGAATCTAGATTGATTCTAGGGATTTTTCCCGGTTCGCTAAGAACATAGACTTGAAACATAAGGTCTTTCCGATTCCTCGAGAGCTTAGACGTTTTAAGAATGTTAGTTCAAATGATTTCGAAAGGGGATCGTGAAACGGGAAGAACTTCTGTAGACGAATGTCACGTGCGTATAGTGACATGAATGAAGTCATTTTCAGTTGGAGTTCGCCTCGCTCGAACTTCAAGAAGAGATTTGTTATAATTACTAAGAATCAAGTACGAATCTTAGATAATTTCCAACGATCGCTTGATCCTGACGACAACTAAAACTTGGGTTCTAAAGTCACTTTCCAGTTATAATTCCTTTTTCTTTGGAATTTATTTCATACTTCGTAATTGAACGAAGAATACGACGAGTAAGAGATTCAAGTATCGAGAAGGACAAAATCTTTTGCAAACGGATGTTACTTTTGAATAAGTAACATGAACAAAGTAGACGTACTTTGTTTTAATGAAGTAAGAATCGTTAAGAAATATTCCTTAAGGAAGAAATAATGAAAGAAAGTAATAAAGAATAAAGAAAGAAAGTTTATAAGGAAATAAAGTAAGAAAGTAAATGAAATAATAATATAAAGGATGGAAATAAAATCTTGAAATTTTATTTCTATATATTATTTGAGTGCAATTTCTTGAATTGCTAGATGTTAAAGATAAGTGGTTGTTTAAGTGGTGATATTACAATTGAATAAGGAATATTCATTTTGTAATTTAAGTATTTCTTAAGATACGTTATTTCCCTACCTGTTACAAATCCGTGTTTTCTTTAAAACTTTTGTAGGATGGCTAGGACACGCGTTACAGCTCGGAAGAGCACACCTTTGCCACAGCGTACCCAAGCAAATATTTTACAGGATAAGTATTATGATTTCAAGGCAGACCCAGATGAGGAGGACATTGGGCAGATAGTGAGTAACTTCTCATCGGTTTACTATACAGCACGGCACTTCATCTCAGAGAGTCAGGCTATATCCGATTTGATTGTGCATCTACCAGACGAGTGGCGCAGTTGGGCGCACTGCGTGGCATGGTATTTCCTTGGAGTTTTCAGCGACGACACAGAGTCGACGAGCAACTATTCGGGATTCGCTCTAACTATACACGAGTGTTTCTTTGACAGCAGGTTTATGGTGCCAGTCCCTTTTGAGCCACATCTTCCTTACCGTCACTTTCCAGCAGTTACCGAGCCAGAGCATTTAGACTTGGACCCGGAGATGGCCGTGTTGTTGGAGATACTGCCAGATTTTGTACCTAGTGAGGAGTCAGACTCGGAGGCAGAGCCTTTAGAGGCGGACGAGGAGCCTGCAGCTATACCAGAGTTGCCACTTCCACATAGACCACTTGAGGAGTTGATTCCAGGACCAGGACTCTTAGAGATTGACGCAGAGACAACTTCCATGTTAGGGTTATCTACTCCTTTTATACCCGAGCCTAGTGTGAGAGTTCGAGGACCTTTTGAGACAGGACTGTTTGAGGCAGGGTCAGGGTACCGGGAAATAGACGCGGAGCTTGTCGCCATGCTAGAGTTACCATCTCCACCGACACCGCTTGAGGAGATTTGCGCAATGTGGGAGGTAGTCAGAGGACAGTTAGAGGCAGGACCATCTAGAGTCCGTTCTATGGAGGAGTACGAGTCCGGTTCCGTTCCAGAGCACCTTCTTCCCCTGAAGAAGCGTGCAGTAGAGACCAGTGATGGTTATCTTGTTTCAAACTCAGAGGAGACAGTTTCGGAGGCACCATCACCACCTCCACTTACACTTTTTGACGGCTCTACTCTGAGGGAGGACGAGGCACTCCAGCTCGTCTTTGGTTCAGAGTCAGAGGAGGAGGATACGGACTCGACTGCAGTTTGTTGAGCAGAGCGTTGTAGACGCGTTTTAGTAGTAGTAGTAGTTTCTTTTGTCCAGTACATAGTCGGATCACTAACTAGTTTTTGTAGTACTCTAGTGGATACGAAATTTTTTATGAATTGTTTCTGTTCTAGTGCTTCCAGTAGGTATAGTAATGCAGCTTGTTAGTGCATCCTGTACAGTGATAGGCAGTCAGCTTAGTTTAAACTAGTAGTAGTCTAACTTTTTGTATAAGTCCTCGTTAGAGGCAGAATTAATATTCTTTTTGATGTAAATATATATACATGACCCGTGAGAGGGTTTTGATCACAAGAAAGTTTCTTATAAATCATGTAGTAAACCAGAATGTCAAATGAACTCGTGTAAAGAGAGTTTAGTTTAATTTGGAATGTTAAAAGATTAAAGAGCTAGTATCGAAGTTATGTTCGATTTTTCTTTTCCGTGAACTTGATTAAGTTGGAAAGAGGGTGAGTAAGTAAAAGAATGTTTAAAAGAAAGGGGCTAATGAGGATTTCTGTTTCCTATAGTTAAAGAAAAATGCCGCCAAGAAATGTTAACAATCGAAGAGGCCCTGGTAGGCCCAGATGACGTGGAAGATGTCAACCAGAAAACGAAAGGGAACAAGAACAAGAACGTAATGATACCCCTCCACCATCACCATCACCACCACCTCCACCACCACCCCGTAGGGACATTGAGGAACTTTTCCTCAAACGAAATCCACCTGTGTTCAATGGATTGGGCAGCCCTAGCGATGCTGAGCTATGGGTGCGATCCATCGAAAGAATTTTCAAGCTCCTCAGATGTACTGATGAGGAGCGACTGTTATGCGTTGCATTTCGACTCTCTGGATCAGCGGATTACTGGTGGGAAGCAAGACAGAAGGTGATACCTGCGGAGCATCTGGCTCGACTTACGTGGGACGAATTTAAGGAAGCACTGTATGACAAGTATGTGCCGAAGACGTATAGAGCTCAGAAGAAGGCTGAGTTCTACAATTTGAAATAGGGTAAGATGACTGTAATAGAGTACGATGCTAAGTTTTGTGAGCTATCAAGGTATGCGCCTACTCAGGTCGATACCGAAGAAAAGATTTCAAAGAAATTCCGTGGGGGACTAAGACATGAATTGGGAATAGCATTAGCCAGTCATGGGGGACTGAGCTATACTGATGTTCTAGGGTGAGCCCTAGAGATGGAGGCCGTTGTGCCTGATGAGAAGAAAATTGTAACAACCACACCAGCTCCAACACAAAACCAAAACCGAGGCTATTATAACAACAATAATAGCAATTTTCAAGGAAAGAGAAAGTAGAAAGGGGGCAATAGCAAGGGCTATAATCAGAATTTCAACAACCAAGGAAATCAGCGAAGTGGTAATCGGCAAGGCTATCAGCAGCCTAGTCAAAACAACAACAAGAAGCCGTGGCAAGGAAACAACCAGTCAGGATTGTATTTACAGGGAAATGGACAAACCGGACCATGGAGAGGCAATAACCAACAAATCCAGCCGCAAGGGCAGCAGAGGAATTTGAATCAGGGAAGAAATAACCCAGGGAGGGTTACCATTCTTGTATGCCCTAAGTACAACAAAACACATCCCGGTGTCTGTCAAGTAGGCACCACCAACTATTTTAACTGCGGACAGAAGGGGCATATGAAGAAGGATGGCCCTAAACCACTGCAAGCAGTACCTCTGAGGGCCATACAAGCCAGCCACAACAACAAATAAATCAGCAGCAGTTTCAGCAGCACGTGCAACAACAGCAGAATGCAAGGGCATGCGCGAATAGGCAGACTGGGCAAGATAAGGGAAAGGGAAAAGGAAACCTTGCAGGTATGGGAAAACTTTACAACATTCCTATTAAGATACTGTTTGATACTGGCGCATCGCATTCTTTTATTGCTGGTTCTTGTGCGGATAACTTAGACATCAGACCTGTAAGAGCTGCACATCCTATGAGAGTAGCTACACCTTCAGGAGATATCACTACTTCCACACATGTCTGCTCTAACCTAGAACTAGAAATCGGAACTCTTAAGGTTATAGCGAATAATTTGAACGTTATGATAATGTGGGACGTAGACATAATCCTAGGGATGGACTGGTTGTCAGAGAATTATGCCACAATTCTCTGCAACGAGAGAAAGATCTCTTTTCCACCCCCAGGCAGAGAGCCGACAGAATTCCATGGGATTTCAAAGGGTAGAGGAGTACCAATAATTTCAGCCCTACGAGCCACGAAGTTAATGAAAAAGAAAGGTACCACAACCTATCTTGTATATCTAGTCGAAGAATCAAGAGCTAAAAAGACCGTTCAGGACGTAAAGGTTGTAAATGAATATGAGGACGTGTTTCCAGAAGTGTTGCCGGGATTGCCACCAGATCGTCATGTAGATTTTATGATCGACTTAGAGCCAAGAGCAGCTCCCAAATCTAAAGCCCCATATAGGATGGCACCGAAGGAGTAAGAAGAACTCAAAATTCAATTGCAAGAGTTGCTAGACCTTGGTTTCATTAGGTCGAGTGTTTCACCTTGGGGAGCACCAGTGTTGTTTGTCAGAAAGAAGGACGGTTCAATGAGGATGTGTATAGATTATCGAGAGCTGAACAAGATCACCCTAAAAAACAAATATCCTTTGCCAAGGATAGAGGATCTTTTTGATTAGCTCAAGGGTGCAGGAGTGTTTTCAAAGATAGATTTAAGATCAGGGTATCATCAGCTGAAGATTAAACCCGAGGACGTACCTAAGACTGCATTTCGAACAAGATATGGCCACTACGAATTCTTGGTTATGCCATTTGGTTTGACCAATGCCCCTGCAGTATTCATGGACCTCATGAATAGAGTTTTCCACCCATACTTAGACAAATTCGTCTTAGTATTTATCGACGACATTCTCATTTACTCTAGGAATGAGAAAGAACACGAAAAACATCTGCGGATAGTGTTGGAAACACTTAGAGCTGAGAAACTTTATGCCAAGTTCGGTAAGTGCGAATTTTGGTTGAAGGAAATAATGTTTCTCGGTCCGTGAGATTGTACATCTGCACGGAGTACCGAAGTCCATAATATCAGACAGAGATGCCAAGTTCACTTCAAGATTTTGGATCACCATGCAGAAAAAGTTGGGCACTGAACTTAACTTCAGTACAGCTTTTCACCCTCAGACGGATGGACAATCCGAGAGGACGATTCAGATTCTAGTTGATATGCTAAGGACAGTGGTATTGGATCGAAGCGCAAATTGGGAAGATATCTTGCACTTGGTCGAATTCGCGTATAATAACAGCTATCAGGCGACGATAGGAATGGTGCCTTATGAGTTATTGTATGGAAGAAAATGCAAGTCACCACTTTATTGGGATGAAGTGGGTGAAAGAAAGAACTTAGGACCCGACTCGATTAATAAAATGATCGAGATCGTTCGGCAGATTCGAGATAGAATGAAAGAAGCCCAGAGCCGACAGAAGTCTTACGCCGACGATCGTCGAACCAATCTTAGTTTCGAAGTTGGTGATAAGGTTTTCCTTAAGATTTCACCATCGAAAGGAATCATCAGATTCGGTGTTAAGGGTAAATTTAGACCAAGGTTCATAGGACCTTACGAAATTCTTGAGAAGATAGGACCTGTTGCTTATAGACTGGCCTTATCGCCAAGTCTAGGAAGTGTCCATAAGGTGTTTTACATTTCCCAATTAAGAAAGTACGTCTATGACCCTAAGCACGTTATATGTCAGCAAGACGTTGTTCTTGAATCTGACCTAAGTTATGAAGAAAAACCGATATCGATTTTGGATAGAAAAGTTCAAGAATTAAGAACCAAGTCGATACGATTAGTAAAAGTATTATGGAATCACCACGGGCAAGAAGAAGCCACGTGGGAGCTCGAGGAAAAGATGAAGGAGAGATATCCTTATCTTTTTGAAGAAGGTATGCAAATTTCGGGACAAAATTTTTCGTAAGGGGGATAGGATGTAATGCCCCGATTATTTCTATTGTCTTTAAAAATGAAAGTTAATAATAATTATGGCTTTGCACGCCTAAGATCATGAAATTAAATTCTAAGATTTACGGTGAAATCCGTTTCAGAAAATAATTTCCAGAAGTCGGACGAACGACTACTGTATTAGGGTTTTCGCGTCCGGTAAATTTTTTGTCCGAAAATTCAGAATTAAAATCCGTCAGAATTCATATTCACTTTTTCTTCGATACGAGTTCACCGGAGAAAGTTAGTTTTTATGATTTTTCGGGCGAATTTTAGACTATCTAATCCCGACTTTTTCTAAAAATAAATTGAAAAATGTAAGAGACGAGAACGTGTCGATAAGTTAGAGCTCGTTAATGTTTTGATAATATGGTTTGCTTATTAGTGATGCTCGTTAGGTAATAATCGTTGTTGTAAAATTTGAATGAAAACGGAGAACGTAAGATTTTCGTTAAGAGACGAACGATCGACGATAAGTCGAGATTAGATAATGATATACGTCTATGATGTGAATATAAGTTAATCTCGTTAGTAAATGATCATAATCGGAAAGTTAGAACGAATTCTAATAACGTTGGATTTTTCATAAGAGACGAATGAATGAACCTAAGTATCGTTAGAAAAGACGAATAAGGAAAGTAATTGGATATTAATGATCGTTATTGATTGACGAACAATATTATAGTTAACGAATTTTCCATCCGAAAAACGAGACGTAATGAGAGTTAGTTAAGAATCGAGAAGTGAATGAATGAAAATGAAATAGAAATTGGAATTTGTTTTGGTATAGTAATTGTATAGTTGAAGAGACAAGGTTTTAAACGTCGTGCTTATAATCGAGAAATGAAAAGGAGTTCATCACGTATGATGATACGTGGTGACTGCCTTGAGTCAGTATTTTCATGAAAATAAAAGTGATTAAGCTTTAATCGAACCTAGAAAACCGTACGTCGATTTTATCGAGCATTAGGGTTTCACTCGGCAATTTTGCAACCTTCCACGGAAACTGCCATATCTCCTAGCTCATTTATCGGAATCGAGATCCGCAAATTGGAGAGTAAATTAGACATCCGAGGCTTTCTTTTGGTACAGGGCACGTCCCCTGTGTCAAAATCCCCTGTTCTGTACAAGCTTACTGATCTGTGCAGGATTGTTAAAACTTAGTTTCTTAAGTTGAATTCTTCTCAACTTGAACTCTTTCGATCTTTTAAGTTGTTTCAAGTTAACGACTACTTTCTTTCTACTGACCTAAGAGTTAAGTACAGAACCAAATGAGTGTCAAACGAGATATGTTCGTATCTCGTTTTTGTTTAATTAAAAGAGTTTAGTTTAGCGTGCAAATGCCTAAAAAGTCTAAAGGACTAAAACTTAACTCGATTTTCCGTATTCGTTTATCGTTTGCGACCGAGTTTTAAAGTATGATTATTTATGATGAAGGAGGAAGTCAGCACCAAGAATAGAACGAAAACCTTAAACCCTAAACAAAATGAGCAATGCTCGAAAACCTTTCTTTATCGCTTTGATAATCATGTTTTCAAAGTGATAATCATGGCATGAACTATTTGTTTTATGTAAGTTCTCTTGTACTTTATGAGTTAGCCAAAAGGGGTTAACTAAATGATCGGCTTTGAGTTAGTCAAAAGGGGCTTTCCAAAGTTTAGTGTACACTGTATCCTGTGGTGTATGTTGTATCCTGTTGAGGGGTAGTCAGCCACGGTGATAATAAATGGTTAAGATTGAACGTAACATCTATGAAAAATGCTTGTACAAGCTAAGTGATGAAAATGAGAAAGAAAATGTTTAGCAGACACGGGAATTTATTGAAAAACCCCGATGTGCTGCAGAAATGACATTCCTGATTATCTATACTTATGATTATGTTTTCGGCAACGTGCCCACTAAGTGCTTTTGTACATAGTCCTGCATATGTTTTCTAAATGTGTAGGTTGAGAGACGGAGCGGCGACGGTTGAGTAAATGTTGTTAATAGGGAAGACTTTAGTATGTAGTTATCAATTCCGCTGCCAAACTCTAGACTCACATATGTAAATATGAATATCACTTTTGGTTTAAGTTCTGTACTTATAACTTAGAATCTTTTGAGATCTTGTTCGAGTGATCCTTCGAGATCAACTCTTTCTTTTGTTAATGAAGTCTTGTTCATAGAAATTATTCTGTCTTTAATGTTATGTTTATTCATTCATCCCTTTTTGTTTCCCGCTTCTTTAATCCAATTCCAATCGCACCCCGGTTTTGCCGTCCCTCGGGATTTGGGGGTGTGACACTAGATCAATCGTAAACCCCAATTATCTTGCGGAGGTAATCCTGGCAAAACTTCTGGAAAAACGTCCTTATATTCTCTTACTACTGCTACATCATCACTCTTGTTCTTTATTCTTATTCAGGTAAATCAGATATACTTGTGTATCCTTCTTCCTCATCAACTTCTTTGCTTTCATAGCCAAAATAATCGACATACTCTTCTTTGTTCTTCTTTCAACTCCATGCACTATGGTCTGCTCTTTTCGAGGAGGTTGAAATATAATCTGCCTCTGGTAGCATCGGATTGTCGCAAAATTTTGGGTTAACCAATCCATTCCCAAGATTATATCCAAATTGCAAGATTCCAAGTTGGATTCACAAATAAAAAATTCTCAATTTAAATCAACACAATTATTCAATAACATTAATTTCAACTCATCACAAAACATCATGCTCAACAATTTCTCATATACTCAATTGAACACAGTATATATAATCATTCAGAATTTTGAACACGATTGTGCAGTCATATATAATTCGAATAGCATGTATGAATCAATCTACCACATAGTTCTCGTGTGTCGAGAAGTAGGTCTCCTTCTCAAACACTGTGACCGGCCCAACCAAAGCAAGGCTAACAATCACGTCAAACAATTAATAACAACATGTGTGTTCCTGTCTCACACAGGATAATAATAACTGAAGTAGATGATTAAACATACCAAAACTCAGATAAAATAGCAAGTCAATTAATTTCAAAACTCACATAATATGATAATAATAATCGCATTCATCACTTTGTTTTCAACCTGAGTGCTGAAGGGTTTGTCGGGTTAGTTGCTTTCTTTTCTTGCTCCTACTTCTGGGTCCCACTCATTCTTTCAAGAACAAAATCTTATAAGGACGAGACTACTTATTCGAAATGTAACGAACTAAACCCTCAGCTGAAGGACTTCTATTCGACTCAAGTTTCTTAACTTATCTCGACTTATCTAACTCGATTTTTTTCGGTTTCTCAGTTCTACCCTAATTACTAAACCAACTGACTCTCAGACTTGGATACTTGACTCAATAATATCCAAATATTCTATGTAATACCCCGATCTTTCTTAAGTCTTTGAGTGCGTTCTAATTGAGTTTATATGCTTAAATGATGTGCTCTTAAGTAATTTTCTTGCAAAATTACTAAAATCCCCGTACGTGCTCTTCTGTGATTTTTTCTCATTTCGGTTATCTAAATCGAGTATGTGATGCATTGTTTGAGCATTATAATATGAATTTGAGTTTGAGTTCAAATTTTAGAAAATTCTGAGAAGCTTTATTTTCTGATGAATAGTGATGAAAATCAAGAAATTACTATTCATTGACGAATTCCGAATTTCGTCAAATTAGTGTCTTTTGAATATAGAATTTATTCTAAGACCATTAGTGCATGTTTAAGAATTTTCTGAATTCATTTGAAATGAGTTTAAATTTTTATTTCGGTGGGAACGAATATGAATAGTAAATTTGTACGTTTCCTTCGTTATTTGGAATTTCGATCCGAAAATTTGGTTCCTAGTATTCTTGATTTATTTGGTGAAGAATGAGACGAGTTAGAATGAAATTGGACGTTGAGAAAGTGACGTGGTGAGTTTTAAGTCATTTGAGAGTTAATTGATTAAAGTGGGATATTTTGTACCAGAAAATATTTTCTTCCGGGATTTGTATCTGATAAAAATCAGATTTTTCTTCCTTATTCAGCTGACATGGCTAACTCTCTCCCTCTCTTTAAATTAAATTCCACTCTCACTCTCAAGAGAGTGAGATACACTCTCCATCTCACCACCACTCTCAAATATCTCACTCTCTCTCACTCTCTATCCCTCATTCACTTAGTCAACATCATCACCATCTCTCCAGACTCTCTCTCTACCGAAAAAACACACACATATACTCACTAAAATCCTCCGTGGATGGAGCTTGAAGTCTTGAAGATTTCTTGAGGAAATCATCACCTTTATTCACTAAGATCATCAAAGAGTAAGTGATTTTTTATTTTGCATGCCGTATCTGAGAAAATTCTTTCCTAAATACGCGATAAGTATCGATCGAGAATTGTGTTTCCTCTTAAGAGGAGAAATGTTCAAAAGTCGAGAAAATTTCCGAGTAAGTTGCCGAATTTCTTAATTTTTAGCATTTCTTTTAGAATGCCGCCAAGAAGAAGAAATGAGGGAGCTGAACAAAACGATGAAGAAATGAGAGAGCCGAACGTCGAATTGAAGAGCTTTTTCTTCGACAAAACCTGCCGAATTTTGATGGTAAAGGCAATCCTGTAGAAACCGAGGACTGGATTCGTTCTCTGGAGCGAATTTTTCATTTTTTACGTTGTGGAGATCATGAGCGTCTCGAATGCATGACGTATCAACTCATAGGTTCTGCTGACTACTGGTGGGAAGCGCGACAAAAGACGTATACTCCCGAAGAATGTGAGAACCTGACGTAGGAGCAGTTCAAAGAAGCCTTGTATGAGAAGTACGTGCTGAGGAGCTATCGGAAACAGAAAGCAAACGAATTCGCGAACCTGAGACAAGGAAGGAAAACTGTAGCAGAATACGTCCGAGAATTTTGCATATTAGCTCGTTTTGCGCCCGACAAAGTAGATACCGACGAGAAGATGTGTGAGCTTTTCCAAGCAGGTTTAAGGCAAGACATTCGCGTAGTTCTTGCAAGTCAGAGCGGTCTGACTTATGGAGAAGCCCTTAACCGAGCCCTCAACATGGAGTTGGCAATGCAGCTAGAGAAAAGATCTTTTTCTTCAGCGACCCCTCAATATCAAAACCAGATGACGACAGATGTTACCCCTTAATCTTCCCAGCACGGCTTAATCGAGAAAAGAAAAGGAAAATGGAGTGGTGGAAACCATCCGAGTAAGAAACTGTGGCAAGGAAGAGGACAACAATGGCAGCAGCAAGCTCATAAAGCAAAACCCCAGCAAGACAATCAGAATAGTGCTTCTTTCGGACCCTTAGGACTCCCCCCGTGTTCGAAATGTGGTAGGATGCATCAAGGCATCTGCAAGGCAGGAAGCAATGTCTGTTATACTTGTGGACAACTTGGTCATTTCTCGAACTAGTGCCTAAGTAAACAGCAAGGAATGAGCGGTGGAGGATCGAATCAATACCCGTATTCGCAGATGAGAGCTATACAAGGAGCCCCGCATCCAAAGCAGCCCCAGGGCCAGCACAAGTTGTAACCGCAAAAGTAGTAGCCCCCGCAGCTGGAGCCGCCGCACTACCGAGGGTTTTGCAATCGAGCAGAAAGCTGGAGCCAAAGACCAAGGAAATCGAGCAGAAAGCTGGTGCATCGCATTCTTTTATAGCTAGTGCGTGCGTAGAAACCCTTAGCTTAGATGTAGAAAAGTCGAACCAGGAGCTTAGAGTCTCAACCCCTTCGGGCAGATCTGCGTTAGTGTCGTGCATTTATTCGAATTTAGAATTCGAGTTCGAAAATCGTACGTTATCCGCAAAATCCCTAAATCTAATCCAGATATAATCTTGGGAATGGATTGGTTAACCCAAAATTTCGCGATAATCCGATGCTACCAGAGGCAGATTATGTTTCAACCTCCTGGAAAAGAGCCGACCATAGTGCATGGAGTTGAAAGAAGAACAAAGAAGAGTATGTCGATTATTTTGGCTATGACAGCAAAGAAGTTGATGAGAAAGAAGGATACACAAGTATATCTGATTTACCTGAATAAGAATAAGAGCAAGAGTTGAGTATTGATGATGTAGCAGTAGTAAGAGAATATAAAGACGTTTTTCCAGAAGTTTTGCCAAGATTACCTCCCCATAGGCAATTGGAGTTTACGATTGATCTAGAACCAGAATCACCCTCGATTTCTAAAGCCCGTATAGAATGGCCCCGACAGAAATCCAAGAGTTAAAGATTTAGTTGCAAAAGTTGTTAAATTTGGGTTTTATTAGACCAAGTCTTTCCCCTTGGGGAGCACCGATTCTATTCGTGAAGAAGAATGATGGTAGTCTGAGAATACGCATTGATTACAGAGAGCTCAACAAGATTACACTCAAGAACAAGTATTCTTTGCCTAGGATAGACGATCTTTTTGACCAGTTGAAAGAGTCAGTGTTTTCTCCAAAATTGATTATAGATCTAGATATCATCAGCTGAAGATTAGGCAAGAAGATGTTCCAAAACCTGCGTTCAGAACAAGATATGGACATTATGAATTCATTGTAATGCCCTTCGGTTTGACAAATGCCCCAGCTGTATTTATGGATCTAATGAACCGAGTCTTTTATGAATTCTTGGATAAATTCGTGATAGTATTCATAGACGATATCTTGGTGTATTCAAAAGACGAAGCAGAGCACAAGAAGCATCTAAGAATCGTGTTAGAAAGACTAATATTAGAGAAGTTGTATGCCAAATTCAGTAAGTGTGAATTCTGGTTAAAGGAAGTGGATTTCTTAGGACATGTTGTTTCGTCCGTAGTTTCCTTGGATTGGCAGGTTACTACCAGCGATTCATAGAAAGATTTTCCAAGATAGCAAAGCCGATGACGAGTCTGTTAAAGAAGGAATCCAAGTTTAGATGGACAGAAGAATGTGAACAAAGTTTCCAAGAGCTCAAGTCAAGATTGACGAAGGCCCCAGTGTTAGCCCTTCCTGAACTAGGAAAGGACTATGTCCTTTTTACAAACGAATCATCCAAAATGTTTGGGATGTGTGTTGATGCAAGAAGGAAAGGTGATAGCATATGCTTCAAGATAACTTAAACCTCACGAGAAGAAGTATCCGACGTACAATTTATAATTGGCAGCAGTAGTACATGCTCTCAAAATATGGAGACATCATCTTTAAGGAGCCAAGTGCGAAATCTTTTCGGATCACAAAAGTCTAAAGTATTTTTTCGAGCAGAAGGAGTTGAACATGAGACAAAGGCGATGGCTTGAATTGGTGAAAGATTACGATTTCAAAATTTCTTATCACCCCGGAAAGGCCAATGTTGTAGCTGCTGCGTTGAGCAGAAAAGAGAATTCGGAGTTTGGATTTCTCCTATCCGATGAGAAGAAGTTGATTGAAGAATTTGAAAGGATGAGAATTGAAGTAATTCAATCCCCGATGTCGATGGAGCAAGTTTTTGCATCTCTAATAGTGGAGCCAAATCATAGAACCTATATTGTAGACGGCCAAAGAAAAGATGAGTAGGTTTAAAGTCCGAAAAGAAGGAGTTGAAGATTTCAAAGAGTCGAACGAAAACGCTTTGTTGTTCCGTAGTAAACTATGTGTACCAAATGATGAAGAGCTCAAGAACGAGATCATGAGTGATGCCTACGATACCCCGTATATCGTGTAATACCCCAGATATTTTCTTCCGACGAGAAATAAAAATTTAATTATTAATTAAGGCTTTGCACGCCTAGGTTAAGAATTTTCAATTCTAAGACTAACAGTGAAATCCGTTTATGAAAATAAATTCCAGAAGTCGGTTAAACGACTACTGTATTAGGGTTTTCACGTCCGATAAAATTTTCGTCCGAAAACTCAGATCGAAAAACCGTCAGATTTTACATTCACTTTTTCTTCGATACCAGTTCACCGGAGAAAGTCAGTTTTTATTATTTTTCCGGGCGAATTTTGGACTGTCTTATCCCGACTTTTCATCGGATTTTAAAAAATGAATTGTCCTTCCCGACTAAGTGAAATATTCCAGAACTAATGGTCGTATCCATTTTTGTCAATAATGTGTCCGTCTAATAAAGTAATTGTTCGTGTTTAGTTTACAATGTTAGATTCGGAAACAAAATTAGATTTATAATTAATATCTAGATATTTTTAGTTAAACCTCTTTACTATTTATATAAATAGCACCCTTGTCATCTTTTTTCTCTCATTTCTTCTCCTCCAAACCGCCAACTTCACTTTCTCTCCCACCACTGTTGTGTTCTTCATTTTCTTCAAGCTCTCAAGTTCCTTAACTTGCTCATTAGCCGATCGATTTCAATTCCGATTGCATATTCGTAAAGGTAACAGCTTCCTCTTTAATTCTAACTGAACAAAAATTCATTCCTTTAATTCTTGCAAATTTCGAAATTCATAAGAGGCATAGGAATGATGTTCTAAGTTTTATTTCATGTTATTTTGATGTTAGAAGTAAGAATCCATGGTGGAAATTGAGTTAGAATCATCATAAGTATTTATAAGTGATTTTCGGAAATTATTAAGAGGACTTCAAAAAATTGCTGCACTCTTTGAGGAGTTGTGGATGATGTTTTTATGTATTTGAGGTGTGGAGAGTATATAGTTGATCATATGTTTATGATAGATTTTGAGTATAAGATGATTAAGTGAAGAAAAGTAGATTTTAATGTGTAAATCGATGGAAATGAATTCTAAGGTTTAGTGTGTGTTCTAGATGTTCTTGGTATTCTTGGCCAAGAACATGAAGACTTAAATATGAATAAAATTAATTATAAAATAAAGTAAATTAATTAATTATTAATTTTTTAAAAAAAGAAAATATAAATGAATAATAATATTGATTAAAAATAAAAAAAAAATGTAAGAGATGAAGAAGTGAGGATTTGATGTAGTATATGTTATGATTTGTATAATATGATGATAGAAATGAGATGTAGTATGTTTGAGGATGATTATATAATTTATTGAAATTTTTCTAAAAATAAAATAAAAATCGTACGAGATGAAAAATCGTCGATAAGTCGAGATTGGATAATGATTTAGGTTTGTGATTTGAATATATGTTAATCTTGTTAGTTAATGATCGTAACCGGAAAATTTGAACAAATTCTAAGAAGGTTGGAATTTTGTTAAGAGACGAAGAAACGAGTCTAAATGTCGATAGAAAAGTCGAATAAGGAAATTAATTGGATATTAATGATTGTTATTGATAAATGAAGGAGTTTGTAGTTGACGATATTTCCATCCGAGATACGAGATGATATGAGTTATAGTTTATAAGTTAGAGGTTGAAAGTTTGAAAGTGAAATTGAATTGAATTTGGTATAGTAAATGATTAGTTGAAAAAGACGAGGAAATGCTCGTCGTGTTTTTAGTCGAGAAATATAAAGAAGTTCTTCATGAAAGATTGTGCATGTTGACTGCCTTGAGATGGAATTTACGTGAGTTTAAAGGTTGTATAGCATTGATCGAACCTAGGGAATTGTGCGTTGAGTTTTATCGAGCATTAGGGTTTCACGCGGACTGAACTGCGACCTTTCACGGAAACTGTCATAACTTTTAGCTCGCTTAACAAAATCGAGATCCCTAAATTGGAGAGTAAACTAGACATCCGTGGCTTTCTTTTGGTATAGGGCACATCCCCTGTTTTGCAGGAACATGTTCTGTATGAACTCCAGAACCTCTGCTTTGTGCAGAAACTTATGTAAACCTAATTTCTTAAGTTGAATACTTTTCAACTTCGTTCCTTGTGAACTTCTAAGTCGTTATAAGTTATCGACTTCCATTTATCTACTGACCTAAGTATCGAGTAATGAGCCGAGTCAGTTTATAAACGAGAATTGATCGAGTCTCGTTTATTCGTTAATCAAAAAAATATAGTAGCATGCAAAGGCCTAAAAGACTAAAACCGATTTTGATTTCCTGTTTCTTTTATCGTTACGATCGAGTTTTAAAGTTTGTTTATTTACGATGAAAGGAGGAAGTCAGCGCCAAGGATAGGATGGAAGACCAGAGACGGAAGCTCGTATTATAGTTCTGGAATCATTAAGGTGGGCTTTTCTATATACGAAATAAAATGAGCGATGCTCGAAAATCTTTTATTTACAGCTTTGATAATTGTGTTCTCAAAGTGATAATCAGGGCATGAAATATTTGTTTTATGTGAGTTCTCTTGTTGCCTTTTTGAGTTATCTGACTGCTATCCAGAATTATTAGTTAGCCGACTGCTAACTAAATCGATCGGACTCTGTGTTAGCCAAAAGGGTGCTTTCCAGGGTTAGTGTACACGGTAGCCGTTGTGTGTGGTACTCTGTTGAGGGGTAGCCAGCCACAGTGAGGAACGTGCACGGAAGAAGAAAAGACTTCTTCCTCGGTGTTGAAAAGGGCAAGATGAATGTAACAACAGAAAAATCTTTGTGCAAAGTGTTTAGAAAAGAGAAAATGTTTAGTAAGCACGGGCCTTTAAAAGAAAAACCCCGTTGCGTTACTGTTAAAGATGCCTGATTAATCTATACTCTTATGAGATGTTTTCAGCAATGTGCCCACTAAGTATGTTTATACTTAGCCGTGCATGTGTTTTATAAATGTGCAGGTTGAGTGACGGAAGCGACGGAGGTTGAGTAGAGTTATTATAGGAAAGAAGATCAGTGTTTCAGTTCTACGTTTTCCGCTACAAGCTAGTTCTCGTTATTGTATAACTTTTGATCTAAGTCTCATCCTTTGAACTTAGTTTCTTTTTGAGAACAACTCTGTCGAGCGATCCTTCGAGGTCGACTCTATTTTATTAAATAAAATCAGTTCATTGATATCAGTTGTTTATTGTCGGTTAAGGTGATTTATTCATTTATCCCCCTTCTTCCCCACTTCTTTAATCCAACCCCTAGTCGCACCCCGACTTTGCCGTCTCTCAGGATTTGGGGCTGTGATAGAGTGATATCAGAGCAGTCGTTTCTGCTCTGCATACAAGTTCCTTTCAGTAGTAAGGTGGAGTATATGCTCTACACCTAAGTCTTCTTTCAAGTAAAGTTAGGTGGTAACACTAAGTTTAAGAGTGTAGATGACAACTCAACCTCCCGCTACGTCGACTCAATCAAAGAAGAAAAGTAAGGAAAGAGTTTCAGAAGTATGATTTCTTTTAAGAAGAAATTTTTGATTAAGTATGCAAGAATTTGTGAATAAGTATGCAAGTATGATGTGAATAAAGTATGCCAAGTATGAATGTGATTAAAGTATAAGAGTTATACTTTGGATATTATGTGAATTATGTGAAAGTATAAGTGATATACTCTGTGAAAGTATGTGAAATTAATTGAGTTATAATTTTCTCTTATTTTAAGAAGTATATCGGCATGAGAACACAGAATATTGTTCTAAGATTCTTCCCGGTTCATTGGGAACATAGAGCTAATAAGAAGCTTCGGTTCCAAAATATTTGAGAAGCAATCCGAACTGGAAGGACAGAATAAAGGGAATCAAAGCGAATAAGAGATGAATGTTACTTATGTATAAGTAACATGAACGAAGTCGTTTTTCAGTTGGAGTTCGCCTCGTTAGAACTTCAAGAAAAGATTTGTTTAATTGTTAAGAATCGAGTACGAATTTTAGCTAATTTCCAACGATCATTCGATTCCAGCGACGACTAGAACTTGCGTTCTAAAGTTATTCTCCAACTATTATTCCGTTTTCTTGGAATTTATTTCACAAATAGTAATTGAATGAAGAATACGATGTACGAGATCCAAAAGTCGAGAAGGGTTTGTATTAGTACGGTATCCACTTTAATGTGGCATTAAGAATTTTTTTTTATGATGAGAACGATATGTGTTTATCGGTTAAGAGTTTTCTTGCGGGAAACTAAGAAGTCTAAATTAAAGATTGGAAAGAAAATCTCGGAAATTTTTTTTTAGTGTTTAAGTGCAATTTGGGAAATTGCTAGATGTTTAAGATAAGCTAAAACCTTGTTAAGTGATTAAGAGATTAAGTGTGAATATGAGATTATTCCGTTAAGAGTTTTTCTTCAAGAAAACTAAGAAATCTAAGCTAAGATGATTAAGGTAAGTTAATTCCTTATTAAGCAAATGATTAAACAGGATAGAGGTTCCATGTGATTGAGGGACTGTCATGTGGACTTGATAAACTCACATGACAAGAAACTTAGTAATATGGGTCTTATACCCCGTAAGCCAAACCTTTTTCAGTACAGTGTATTTTAGGGACGAACTAGACGAAAACTAGTAGGCCCGTAATCCCAGGGTAGAATTACGGAGTAAAATGCCGGTGCATAGAGGCACGGGCAAGGAGCGGCTTCGATTAAGACTTCAAGGCGGAGGGGACATGAACAAACTGAAATACACCCAAAAGAGAGGGATTTCGGGAATATGTCGGTATGGGACGGCGTATTCAAGGAGAGTCTCTGAGATCAATTCTTTATGTGTTAGGTCTAAGTTTAATTTTTATTTGTGATACCGCAGAATGGTATGTATGAGACCCTTTTGTTTTAGGAGGCGTTATACGACAAAGTGCGTGTCTAAGTTTTATAAAGCAAAGTGTTAATGAAAAAAAATTATTCTTGATTTCCTTAGTTCCAAAATGCCGCCAAGAGTAGCAAATAACGGAAGAAGAGGACCTGGTAGGCCTAGAGGACCTGGAAGAGGTCATAGACATCATGAGAGGGAAGAAGAACAACAGTGTCAAGAAAACCCTTCACCTACACCACCACCACCACCCCAACGTCGTGATATTGAGGATCTGTTCCTCAAAAGAAATCCACCGATTTTAATGGATCTGGAAACCCGAGCGATGCTAAGCTTTGGGTAAGAGCCATAGAAAGAATCTTCAAACTTCTCAGATGTACTGATGAGGAGCGCCTTTCGTGTGTTGCGTTTCAACTCACAGGACCAGCTGATTACTGGTGGGAGGCTAGGAGTAAAATTATTCCAGCGGAGCATATGGCTCAATTTACTTTGGATGAATTTAAGGAAGTATTCTATGATAAGTTTGTTCCTAAAACCTACCGAGCAAAGAAGGAAGCAGAGTTCTACAATCTTAAGCAAGGGAAAATGACAGTGACTGAGTACAATGCAACTTTTTGTGAATTATCAAGGTATGCACCCGAGCAGGTAGATACCGACGAGAAAATGGCAAAGAAGTTCGGTGGAGGACTTAGACATGAACTGGGAGTGGCACTAGCCAGTCATGGAGGACTGAGCTACACAGACATACTAGGACGGTCCCTAGACATGGAGGCAGTTGTGCCGGACGAACGAAAGATTGCAGCGCCCGTACCAGCACGAACCCAGACTTCAACTCAAGACCATTTCTACAACAATAAAACTATAGAGGAAAAAGGAAATGGGAAGAAAGAAATAATGGTGGCTACTATCAATACAATAACAATCAGGGGAAACAGAGTGGTAGTCAACGTGGCTTTCAGCAGCCGAACCAGAATAACAACTATGGCAAGAAGCCATGGCAAGGGAACAATAAGTTAGGACATAATGTACAAGGAAATAACCAAGTAAGAAAGTGGCAAAGAAATAACCAACAAGGACAGTTGCAGGGCAACAGACAAACAATACCCCAGGAAGGATCACTAAACCTACTTGCCCCAAGTGTGGCAAGATGTATTTTGGTGTTTGTTAAGCCAACACTGATAATTGCTTTAACTGTGGGCAGAATGGACACATAAAAAGAAATTGCCCGAAACCGTTGCCAACAAGTGGAACTAACCAATATGGTCAGCCCCAACCTATGAGAGCTATTCAAGCACAGCCGTTACATCAACAGTCACTATAGCAACAAGAGCAAAATGCAGGGGCATATATGATTGGGCCAGAAGCACAAGACAAGGGCAAGGGTCACTAGGCAGGTAGTTGGCCTAACTCAGACTAGTAGTAGTCTAGTTTTTGTATAAGTCCTCGTTAGAGGCAAAATAGTACTCGTTCAACGTATATATATATAACCCCGTGGGTAGGTTTTGATCTCATGAAAGTTTCTTCTAAATCATGTTAGTTAAACAAGAATATTCGACTAACTTGTTTAACAAGAATTTTGTTTAACTTAGGAAGTTAAAAAGTTTATAGAACTAGTATCAGAGTTATTATTTGTTTCTTTTCCGTAAACTTATTTAAGTGGAAAAGATTTAGTAAGTGAGTGAAAGCTTAAAGCAAAGTGTTAATGGAAATATTCGACGTAGATATAATCCATGGGATGGATTAATTATCTAATAACTACGCCATACAGTATGGAGCATAGCCCGAACGAGTTAGAAGAATTTAGGATCCAACTACAAGAGTTGTTAAGATCTTGGTTTCATTAAGATCGAGCATTTCACCATAGAGAGCGCCTGTTTTGTTCGTCAGGAAGAAGGATGGTTCTATGAGGATATGCATAGACTATCGAAAGCTGAATAAGATCACCCTTAAGAATAAATATCCTTTGCCAAGGATAGAAGACCTCTTTGATCAGCTTCAGGGCACAGGCGTATTTTCAAAAATAGACTTAAGATCCGGATATTATCAATGGAAAAATCAAGCCCAAAGATATACCTAAGACTGCTTTTCGAACTAGATATGACCATTACGAATTCCTAGTTATGCCATTTGATTTGACTAACGCCCCCGCAGTATTTATGAATCTCATGAATAGAGTATTTCATCCGTACTTAGATATATATTCGTCTTAGTATTCAACGACGACATCCTCATTTATTCCAAAAAATGAGAAGGAGCACGAAGAACACTTATGGATAGTGTTAGAAACATTTAGAGCTGAGAAACTCTATGCCAAATACAGTAAGTGTGAGTTTTGGTTGAAGAAAGTGATGTTTCTTGGACATATAGTGTCAGAAGAAGGTATCAAGGTAGACCTTGTCAAGGTAGAAGCAGTGCGCAATTAGAAATTACCAATCAGTCCTAATGAAATTAGAAGTTTCTTAGGTTTAGCTGGCTATTATAGACGTTTTATTTAGGGATTTTTCTATAATTATTAGACCGATAATGCAACTGCTCTGGAAGGAAAACAAGTATAAGTGGACTGATGAGTGCGAGATAAATTTTAAGGCGCTCAAGAAAAAAGTTGACCATCGCACCAGTCTTAGCTCTTCCAGAAACAAATAAGGAATACGTAGTATATACTGATGCGTCAAAGAATGGATTAGGATGCGTTTCGATGCAAGAAGGAAAGGAAATAGCTTATGCTTTACGACAACTTAGACCCATGAAGTCGACTATCCAACCCATGATTTAGAATTAGCAACCGTTGTACATGCGATGAAAATTTGGAGACATCATCTTTATGGTGTAAGGGTTGAGATTCTTTTTACGGATCATTAGAATTTGAAGTACTTTTTCGAGCAAAAAGGAATTGGATATGAGGCAAAGGAAAGGGTTCGAATTAGTCAAGGATTGTGATTGTAGTATAAATTACCATCCAGGAAAAGCAAATGTAGTAGCAGACGCGCTAAGTTGCAAGACTCCAACCAAGTTAGGGTGTCTCTTTATCGAAAAAGAAACACTTGTTCAGAAATTTGAAATAATGGATATAAAAGTGCTCGATACACCTACAACGATAACGAACCGAATAGCAGCACTCGTAGCTACACCAAACTTATAAGAAAGAAGTATAAGTGTACAGAGAAAGGACGAGTTGATCGAGATACTACGCCTAAGGATAAGAACTGATAAACGGAACGGTTATTCCAAAGCACCAGATAATGCAATAGAATTTAAAGAATAGACTATATATATATATCCTTAATGATGACAAATTGAAGAATGAGATCATGAGTGAGGCTCACAATAGGCCATATACTGCGTACCCAGGGAGTACGAAGATGTATTAAGATTTAAGAAAGAATTTCCGGTAGAACGGATTAAAACAAGATGTTGCCTCGTTTATAGAACAATGTTTGGCTTATCAAACGAGTGAAAGCTTTACACCGACGATCATACGGGTTGTTGCAGCCATTAAGTATTCCAACGTGGAAAGGGGAAGATATAGCCATGGATTTTGTGACAGGTTTGCCCAAGCCTAGAAAAGGAGATACTGCCATCTGGGTAGTTATTGATAGGCTCACAAAATCAATTCACTTTCTACCAATTCCAATCACCTATAGATCAGAAAAGTTAGCACAGAAAAGTCACCCCCAATCGGATAGACAATCCGAGAGAACGACCCAATTACTCATAGTATGTTGGGAACGATAGTATTAGACTGAAGTGCAAGTTGAGAGAATACTTTGCTGTTAATCAAATTGCTTACAACAATAGTTGTCGGACGATGTTAAGTATTGCGCCTTACGAGGCCTTGTATAGAAAGAAGTTTAGATAATCACTTTTTCATAGTAAAGTAGATGAAAGAGGGAATCTCGAACTAGATTTACTTAGTAAAATGAAAGATGAATTTTTTCGTCAGTTTCGAACCAAAGTGAAGGAAGTTTAGAAGTGACGAAAGTCTTAAGCAATGTATGTCAATCGGACTTAAAATTTAGAGAATAAGGACAAGACTTTCCTCATGATTATCCTTCTAAGGATAATATGATTAATCTCATGTTTAGTATAAGCTTAGACGAAGCTTTATATGATTATTCGATAATTTTGAAAAGATTGTTTTCCAATGTGTATAGATTGGCTTTGTCGCCAAGTCTATGGAATGTTTACTATGTTTGTATATCTCATTTGAGAAAGTACATGTTCGATTCTAAAACACGTAATTCTTCAGCAAGACGTAGTTCTTGATTTCGATTTAAGTTTTAAGTTATAAAGAAAGACCGCAATAGATCTTGGATCGAAAAGTACGAGAGTTAAGAAACAAGTCAACGCAGTTAGTAAAAGTATTATAGAATCACCACGGGCAAGAAAAAGCCACGTGAGAACTTGAAGAAGAGATGAGAAGGAAGTACCCCGAACAGTTTAAAGAAGATATGCAAATTTCGGGACGAAATTTCTTGTTAGAGGGGTAGGATGTAAATACCCCAGATATTTTCTTCCGACAAGAAATAAAAATTTAACTATTAATTAAGGCTTTGCACGCCTAAGTTAAGGATTTTCAATTCTAAGACTAACGGTGAAATCCGTTTCTGAAAATAGATTCCAGAAGTCAGTTAAACTACTACTGTATTAGGGTTTTCGCGTCCGATAAAATTTTCGTCCGAATACTCAGATCGAAAAACCGTCAGATTTTGCATTCACTTTTTCTTCGATACGAGTTCACTGGAGGAAGTCAGTTTTTATTAATTTTCCAGGCGAATTTTGTGCAAAGTGTTTAGAAAAGAGAAAATGTTTAGTAAACACGGGCCTTTAAAAGAAAAACCCCGTTGCGTTACTGTTAAACATGCCTGATTAATCTATACTCTTATTAGATGTTTTCAGCAATGTGCCCACTAAGTATGTTTATACTTAGCCCTGCATGTCTTTTATAAATGTGCAGGTTGAGTGACGGAAGCGGCGGAGGTTGAGTAGAGTTGTTATAGGAAAGAAGATCAGTGTTTCAGTTCTACGTTTTCCGCTGCAAGCTAGTTCTCGTTAATGTATAACTTTTGGTCTAAGTCTCATCCTTTGAACTTAGTTTCTTTTTGAGAACAACTCTATCGAGCGATCCTTCGAGGTCGACTCTCTTTTATTAAATAAAATCAATTCATTGATATTAGTTGTTTATTGTCGGTTAAGGTGATTTATTCATTTATCCCCCTTCTTCCCCGCTTCTTTAATCCAACCCAAGTCGTACCCCAGCTTTGCCGTCCCTCGGGATTCGGGCTGTGACATATCGCCCATCCCGGCAGTACGAAAATGTACCAGGATGTGAAGCAGCAATTCTGGTGGGCAAGAATGAAGAAGGACGTGGCCTTGTTTGTGGAAAGATGTTTAGCTTGTCAGCAAGTAAAGTCTTTACATCAAACACCTTTTGGACCTCTCCAACCGTTACCAATCCCATCGTGGAAGTGGGATGACATTAATATGGATTTTGTGACAGGTTTGCCAAAAATAAAGAACGGAAATACATCCATATGGGTGATTATGGATCGATTGATGAAGTCCACTCATTTCATACCTATTCCTATCACCCATGGAACAGATAAATTAGCCCAGATTTATGTAAAGAAGATTGTGCGATTGCAAGGAGTCCCTAAGACGATCACATCTGATCGAGATCCCAAGTTTACCACCTATTTTTGGGAAAGCTTTCAGACAGAGTTAGGAATGAAATTGCAATTCAGTACAGCTTACCACCCTCAGACGGATGGTCAGTCAGAAAGGATGATCCAAATTTTGGAAGATATGTTAAGAGCCATGGTGCTAGATAAAGGAGAAAATTGGGAGAAGATTTTGCCTTTAGTCGAGTTTGCTTACAACAAGAGTTATCAAAATACAACTGGAATGGCCTCGTACGAAGCCCTTTATGGAAAGAAGTGTAGATCTCTGTTCTACTGGGACGAAGTAGGTGAGTGAAAAGTAATATGACTCGAAGCTATCGAGGATAATTGAATCTATCCGTCAAATTCATGAGAAGATTAAGGAAGCTTAAAGTCGGTAGAAATCGTACACCGACAATCGAAGATCAGAAATAGAATTCGAGATAGGAAGTAAAGTCTTTTTGAAAGTATCTCCTTCGAGACGAGTACATCGATTTCGAGTTAAAGGAAAAGCTAAAGCCTAGATTTATAGGACCGTACGAGATCCTAGAAAGGATTGGAGTCGTCTCGTATAGGTTAGCTTTGCCGCCGAGTTTTGAAAACTCGCATAACATGTTTCACGTTTCGCAGTTACGTAAGTACGCGTTTGATCCAAAGCATGTAATTCGCCAAAAAGATGTAACTCTTAAGCCCGACTTGAGTTATGAGGAAAGACCCGAGGAAATTTTGGATCGCAAGATTCAGCAGCTTAGAACAAAATCGATTTTCTTAGTTAAGATTAGGTGGTGACACCACGATTTTGAAGAAGCTACATGGAAACTCGAGGATAAGATGAAAGAAAGGTTTCCCGAGCTTTATGATAAGGGGGTGAGGATGTAATACCCCGATCTTTTATAAGTCATTAAGTTTGTCTTAAATGAGTTTATGTGCCTTAATTATGTGCCCTTGTGTTATAAAAATTTCCGAGAAAAGAAATTTTCTTATAAAATTACTAAAATACCCTTGAATGACTTTACGTGAGTTTTATCGTTTCGGTTATCCAAATTGATTGTGTGATGAATTGATTGAGCATGATTATATGAGTTTGAGTTTGATTTTGAATTTTGAAGATGTCACAGCCCCAAATTTCGAGGGACGACAAAGCCGGGGTGCGACTGGGATTGGATTAAAGAAGCGGGGAAGAAAGGGGATGAATGAATAAACATAACATTAAAGACAGAATAATTTCTACGAACACGACTTCATTAACAAAAGAAAGAGTTGATCTCGAAGGATCACTCGAACAAGATCTCAAAAGATTCTAAGTTATAAGTACAGAACTTAAACCAAAAGTGATATTCATATTTACATAAGTGAGTCTAGAGTTTGGCAGCAGAATTGTAAACTACATACTAAAGTCTTCCCTATTGACAACATTTACTCAACCGTCGCGGCTCCGTCTCTCAACCTGCACATTTAGAAAACATATGCAGGGCTAAGTACAAAAGCACTTAGTGGGCACGTTGCCGAAAACATAATCATAAGTATAGATAATCAGGCATTTCATTTTTTTGTAGCACATCGGGGTTTTTCAACAAATTCCCGTATCTACTAAACATTTTCTTTCTCATTTTCATAACTTAGCTTGTACAAGCATTTTTCATAGATGTTACGTTCAATCTTGACCATTCATTATCACCGTGGCTGGCTACCCTTCAACAGGATACCACATACACCACAGGCTACAGTGTACACTAAACTTTGGAAAGTCCCTTTTGACTAACTGAAAGCTGATCGTTTAGTTAACCCCTTTTGGCTAACTCATAAGATACAAGAGAACTCACATAAAAAAAATAGTTCATGCCATGATTATCACTTTGAAAACACGATTATCAAAGCGATAAAGAAAAGGTTTTCGAGCATTGCTCATTTTGTTTCATATATAAAAGCCCACCTCGATAGTATACAGAACTAAGACACGTGCTTGTCTTCTGATCTTCCGTCCTATTCTTGGTGCTGATTTCCTCCTTCATCGTAAATAATCATACTTTAAAACTCGGTCGCAAACGATAAACGAATACAGAAAATTGAGTTAAGATTTAGTCCTTTAGGCTTTTTAGGCATTTGCACGCTAAACTAAACTCTTTTAATTAAACAGAAACGAGATACGAACACATATCGTTTGACACTCATTCGGTTCTGTACTTGACACTTAGGTCAGTAGTAAGAAGTAGTCGATAACTTGAAACGATTTAAAAGATCGAAGGAACGAAGTTGAAAAGGATTCAACTTAGGAAACTAGCTTTGGAAACTTACTGCTCAAGTCAGTAAGTCTGTACAGAACAGAGTATACGAAAACAGGGGATGAATCTTACACCAAACGAAAGGTACGGGTTTCTAGTTTACTCTCCAATTTACGGATCTCAATTCCGATAAACGAGCTAGGAGATATGGCAGTTTCCGTGAAGGGTTGCAAAACTGCCGAGTGAAATCCTAATGCTCGATAAAATCGACGCACGGTTTTCTAGGTTCGTTTTATGTTATCTTACCTAAATTCTCACGAAATTTACACATCAAGGCAGTCAACACGCACTATCATACGTGAAGAACTCCTTTCTATTCCTAGTCTATAAGCACGACGTTTAAAACCTCGTCTCTTCAAACTAAACAAATACTATACCAAAACAATTTCTAACTTCTCTTTCACAACGATAACTTATCATTTCATATCTCGGATGTAAAAGCCGTCAACTACAAACTCATTCATTTAACAATAACGATCATTAATATCCAATTACTTTTCTTATTCGTCTTTTCCAATGATACTTAGGTTCATTCATTTGTCTCTTATGAAAAATCCAACGTTATTAGAATTCATTCTAACTTTCCGATTATGATCATTTACTAACGAGATTAACTTCTATTCACATCATAGACCTATATCATTATCTAATCTCGACTTATAGTCGATCGTTCGTCTCTTAATGAAAATCCTACGTTCTCCGTTTTCGTTCAAATTTTACAACGATTATTACCTAACGAGCATCACTAATACGCAAATCATGTTATCAAAACATTAACGAGCTCCAACTTATCGACACGTTTTCGTCTCTTACATTTTTCAATTTATTTTTAGAAAAATCCCAATTAAATATATAATCATCCTCATACATCCTATATCTCATTTCCATAAACATAACATGCATATCATAACATTTACTATACTAATTCATGCATTCTTCATCTCTTAGGTTTCGAATTTTATTTTTAGAAAAATCTAAATCAATTAATATAGTCAATTAACAACATGTAGAACACTAATCTATCGATCAAACATCAAAGAAATCGAGCTACGATCAAACCCCCAAAAATTATAAAAATTTCGGTCATGACCTAAAAGCAAAGGGGAGTGATTTTCTTCATGATTCGATCCGTAGAACTAGATTCTAAACATACTAGAACATGATTCGATTAAAAGACAACATGTTATTCCATCTCCTATCTTTCGAAAAAAATGAAAATGATGGAGACAAGCTTTTGTTCGGATCCAAACGTAGGAGATGTTCATACCTTGCGTAATATGGACTCGGAAATGGAATTGATCGGTAGGTGGAAGACTTGAGTGCTTGAGAAAGCTTGAAGGTTGGAGCTTTAATGGAGAAGAATGAGAAGAAAATGAGAGAGAATGGAGGTGTGTGTGTGGCGGTAATAGAGGGATAAAAGAGAGAGATGATGAGTCATGTGTTAGATACATAAAGTGTGAAAAATAATCAAACAAGTGTAGTGAGTCGTTAAGGGCATGTTTGGCGAGGAATTCTTAGACGAAAATATCTCGTTTCTGGCTCTTAAACGACGATTAAAAAGTCAAGAAATACTTTCTTAGATAGTTTCGAATTCGACGAAATCTAATTCGTCCGTTAGATTGGAAATAAATCACGTATTCGAAAAACCTAATTCGTTTTTCAAATTTCGAGAAAAAGTCGGGATTAGACAGTCTAAAATTCGCCCGGAAAATCACAAAAACTAACTTTCTCCGGTGAACTCGTATCGAAGAAAAAGTGAATATAAATTTTGACGGATTTTAATTCTGAGTTTTCGGACGAAAAATTTACCGGACGCGAAAACCCTAATACTGTAGTCGTTCGTCCGACTTCTGGAAATTATTTTCTGAAACGGATTTCACCGTTAGTCTTAGAATCGAAAATCCGTAACTTAGGCTTGCAAAGCCATAATTATTATTAACTTTCATTTTTAAAGACAGTAGAAATTATCGGGGTATTACATCCTACCCCCCTTACGAAAAATTTCATCCCGAAAATTGCATACCTTCTTAAAAAAAATAAGGATATCTCTCCTTCATCTTTTTCTCGAGCTCCCACGTGGCTTCTTCTTGCCCGTGGTGATTCCATAATACTTTTACTATTGGTATCGACTTGGTTCTTAATTCTTGAACTTTTCTATCCAAAATCGATATCGGTTTTTCTTCATAACTTAGGTCAGATTCAAGAACGACGTCTTGCTGACTTATAACTTGCTTAGGGTCATAGACATACTTTCTTAATTGGGAAACGTGAAACACGTTATGGACACTTCCTAGACTTGGCGGTAAGGCCAATCTATAAGCAACAAGTCCTATCTTCTCAAGAATTTCGTAAGGTCCTATGAACCTTGGTCTAAGTTTACCCTTAACACCGAATCTAATGATTCCTTTCGATGGTGAAATCTTAAGGAAAACCTTATCACCAACTTCGAAGCTAAGATTGGTTCGACGATCATCGGCATAACACTTCTGTCAGCTCTAGGCTTCTTCCATTCTATCTCGAATCTGCTGAACGATCTCGATCATTTCATTGATCGTATCTGGTCCTAGGTTCTTTCTTTCACCCACTTCATCTCAATAAAGTGGTGACTTGCATTTTTTCCATACAATGCCTCATAAGGCGCCATTCCTATCGTCGCCTGATAGCTGTTGTTATATGCGAATTCGACCAAGTGCAAGATATCTTTCCAATTTGCGCTTCGATTCAATACCACTGTCCTTAGCATATCAACTAGAATATGAATCGTCCTCTCGGATTGTCCGTCCGTCTGAGGGTGAAAAGCTGTACTAAAGTTAAGTTCAGTGCCCAACTCTTTCTGCATGGTGATCCAAAATCTTGAAGTGTACTTGGCATCTCTGTCTGATATTATGGATTTCGGTACTCCGTGCAGACGTACAATCTCACAGACGTACAACTGAGCTAACTTCTCTGACCCGTAGGTAGTATTTCCTAAGTGAGCTAAAGTGAGCTGATTTCGTAAGCCTATCGATAATCACCCAGATGGCAGTATTTCCTCTTCTTGACTTAGGCAAACCTGTCACAAAATCCATAGCTATTCCTTCCCATTTCCATTCTGGAATATCTAATGGCTGCAACAATCCATACGGCCGTCTATGTAAGGCTTTCACTTGCTGACACGCCAAACATCTTTCTACAAACGAGGCAACGTCTCGTTTCAATCCATTCCACCAGAAATTCTTTCTTAAGTCCTGATACATCTTCGTACTCCCTGGGTGTGCTGTATATGGCCTATCATGAGCCTCACTCATGATATCATTCTTTAATTCTTCGTCACTGTCAGGAACACAAAGTCTGCCTTCAAATAATATCGCATTGTCTGGTGCTTCGGAATAACTGTCTGGTTTATTTGTTCTTATCTTTAGGCGAAGCTTCTCCATCGACTCGTCCTTCCTCTGGGCACTTATAATTCTTTCTCGTAAATCAGGTGTAGCTACTAGTGCCGCTAGTTGACTTGTGATCGTTGCTGGTGTATCGAGCACTTCTATTTTCATCTTTTCAAATTCTCGTACTAGAGTTTCTTCCTCGACAAACAGACATCCTAACTTGGTTGGAGCCTTGCGACTCAGCACATCTGCTACTACATTTGCCTTTCCTGGGTGGTAATTGATTCCGCAGTCGTAATCTTTGACCAATTCGAGCCACCTCCTTTGTATCATATTCAGTTCTTTCTGCTCGAAGAAGTACTTCAGACTCTTGTGATCTGTGAAGATCTCAACCCTTACACCATAAAGATGGTGTCTCCAAATCTTTAATGCATGCACCACGGCTGCGAGTTCTAAGTCGTGGGTTGGATACTCAACTTTGTGAGGTCGAAGTTGTCGTGAGGCATAAGCTATCACCTTTTCGTCTTGCATTAGAACACAACCTAACCCGTTCTTCGAAGCATCTGTATACACCACATATTCCTTGTTTGCGCCTGGAAGAGCTAATACTGGTGCTGTGGTTAACTTTTCTTTGAGCGTTTGGAAACTCCTTTCACACTCGTTCGTCCATTTAAACTTATTTTCTTTTCGAAGTAGCTGCATCTTAGGTCTAGCAATCGTGGAGAATCCTTCGATGAATCTTCTGTAGTAGCCTGCCAAACCTAAGAAACTTCTGATCTCGTTCGGACTTGTTGGTGACTTTCAATTACGCACTGCCTCTACCTTAGCAGGATCTACCTTGATTCCTTCCGCTGAAACTATGTATCCGAGAAACATTATTTCTTTCAACAAAAATTCGCACTTACTGAACTTGGCATAAAGTTTCTCAGCTCTAAGTGTTTCCAACACTATCTGCAGATGTTCTTCGTGTTCTTTCTCATTCCTAGAGTAAATGAGAATGTCGTCGATAAATACTAAGACGAATTTGTCTAAGTATGGGTGGAAAACTCTATTCATGAGGTCCATGAATACTGCATGGGCGTTGGTCAAACCAAATGGCATAACCAAGAATTCGTAGTGGCCATATCTGGTTCGAAATGCAGTCTTAGGTACGTCCTCAGGTTTAATCTTCAGCTGATGATACCCTGATCTTAAATCTATCTTTGAAAACACTCCTGCACCCTTGAGCTGATCGAAAAGATCCTCTATCCTTGGCAAAGGATATTTGTTCTTGAGGGTGATCTTGTTCAGCTCTCGATAATCTATACACATCCTCATTGATCCATCCTATTCTGACAAACAACATTGGTGCTCCCCAAGGTGAGACACTTGGTCTGATAAAACCAAGGACTAGTAATTCTTGCAATTGGATTTTGAGTTCTTCTAACTTCTTCGGTGCCATCCTATATGGGGCTTTAGATTTGGGGGCTGTTCCTGGCTCTAAGTCGATCGTAAAGTCCACGTGACAATCTGGTGGCAATCCTGGCAACACTTCTAGGAACACGTCCTCATATACATTTACAACCTTTACGTCTTGTACGGTCTTTTTAGCTCCTGGTTCTTCGACTAGATACACAAGATAGGCTGTGGTACCTTTCTTTTTCATCAACTTCGTGGCTCGTAGGGCTGAAATTATTGGTACTCCTCTACCCATTGAAATCCCATGGAATTATGTCGGCTCTCTACTCGAGGGTTGAAAAGAGATTTTTCTCTCGTTGCATAGAATTGTGGCATAATTCTCTGACAACCAGTCCATCCCTAGGATTATGTCTACGTCCCACATTATCATAACGTTCAAATTGTTCGCTTTAACCTTAAGAGTTCCGATTTCTAGTTCTAGTTTAGAGCAGACATGTGTGGAAGTACTGATCTCTCCTGAAGGTGTAGCTACTCTTATAGGATGTGCAGCTCTTACAGGTCTGATGTCTAAGTTATCCGCACAAAAACCAGCAATAAAAGAATGCGATGCGTCTATATCAAACAATATCTTAATAGGAATGTTGTGAAGTTTTCCCATACCTGCAAGGTTTCCTTTTCCCTTTCCCTTAACCTGCCCAGTCTGCCTATTCGCGCATGCCCTTGCATTCTGTTGTTGTTGCGCGTGCTGTTGAAACTGCTGCTGATTGATTTGTTGTTGTGGCTGCGCTTGTATGGCCCTCAGAGGTACTGCTTGCAGTGGTTTAGGGCAATCCTTCTTCATATGTCCCTTCTGTCCGCAGTTAAAGCAGTTGGTAGTGCCTACTTGACAGACACCAGGATGTGTTTTGTTGCACTTAGGGCATACAGGAATGGTAACCCTCCCTGGGTTATTTCCTCCCTAATTGAAATTCCTCTGCTGCCCTTGTGGCTTGTTTTCCTGGTTATTGCCTCTCCATGGTCCGGTTTGCCCATTTCCCTGTAAATACAACCCTGACTGATTGTTTCCTTGCCACAGCCTCTTGTTGTTGTTTTGACTAGGCTGCTGATAGCCTTGCTGATTACCACTTCGCTGATTTCCTTGGTTGTTGAAATTCTAATTATAGCCCTTGCTATTGCCCCCTTCCCACTTTCTCTTTCCTTGAAAATTGCTATTATTGTTGTTATAATAGCTTCGGTTTTGGTTTTGGGTTGGAGCTGGTGTGGTTGTTATAGTTTTCTTCTCATCAGGCACAACGACCTCCATCTCTAGGGCTCGCCCTAGAACATCAGTATAGCTCAGTCCCCCATGACTGGCTAATGCTATTCCCAATTCATGTCTTACTCCCCCACAGAACTTCTTCGAAATCTTTTCTTCTGTATCGACCTGAGTAGGCGCATACCTTGATAGCTCACAAAACTTAGCATCGTACTCTGTTATAGTCATCTTACCCTGTTTCAAATTGTAGAACTCAGCCTCCTTCTGAGCTCTATACGTTTTCGGTACGTACTTGTCGTACAGTGCTTCCTTAAATTCGTCCCACGTAAGTCGAGCCAGATGCTCCGCAGGTATCACCTTTTGTCTTGCCTCCCACCAGTAATCCGCTGGTCCAGAGAGTTGAAACGCAATGCATAACAGTCGCTCCTCATCAATACATAGCTCAGCATCGCTAGGGCTGCCCGTTCCAGTGAACACAGGCGGGTTTCGTTTGAGGAATAGATCCTCAATATCCCTACGGGGTGGTGGTGGAGGTGGTGGTGATGGTGATGGTGGTGGGGTTTCATGGTGTTCTTGTTCTTGCTCCCTTTCATTTTCTGGCTGACGTCTTCCACGTCCTCTGGGCCTACTAGGGCCTCTTCGATTGTTAACATTTTTCGGCGGCATTTTTCTTTAACTATAGGGAATAGAAATTCTCATTAGCCCTTTTTTTTAAACATTCTTTTACTTACTCACCCTCTTTCCAACTTAATCAAGTTCACGGAAAAGGAAAAATCGAACATAACTTCGATACTAGTTCTTTAATCTTTTAACTTTCCAAGTTAAACTAAACTCTCGTTACACGAATTCATTTGACATTCTGGTTTACTACATGATTTATAAGATACTTTCTTGTGATCAAAACCCTCTCACGGGTCATGTATATATATATACATCAAAAACAATATTGATTCTACCTCCAACGAGGACTTATACAAAAAGTTAGACTACTACTAGTTTAAACTAGGCTGACTGCCTATCACTGCACAGGATGCACTAATAAGCTGCATTACTGTACCTACTGGAAGTACTAGAACAGAAATGATTCATAAAATTTCGTAACCACTAGAGTACTACAAAAACTACTAGTTACTGATCCGACATGTATAGGACAAAAGGAACTACTACTACTACTAATACGCGTCTACGACGCTCTGCTCAACAAACTGCAGTCGAGTCCGTACTGCCCTCTACGGTCTGTAAACCCTCAGAGTCCTCCTCCGGGTCCTCCTCCGGATCCTCGTCTGGGTCCTCCTCCGGATCCTCGTCCGGATCCTTCTCCTCTGACTCTGAACCAAAGACGAGCTGGAGTGCCTCGTCCTCCCTCAGAGTAGAGCCGTCAGAAAGTGTAAGTGGGGGTGGTGATGGTGCCTCCGAAACTGTCTCCTCTGAGTCTGAAACAAGATAATCATCACTGGTCTCTACTGCACGCTTCTTCAGGGGAAGAAGGTGCTCTAGAACGGAACCGGACTCGTACTCCTCCCTAGAACGGACTCTGGATGGTCCTGCCTCTAACTGTCCTCTGACTACCTCCCACTTTGCGCAAATCTCCTCAAGCGGTGTCGGTGGAGATGGTAGCTCTAGCATGGCGGCAAGCTCCGCGTCTATATTCCGGTACCCTGACCCTGTCTCAAACAGTCATGTCTCAAATGGTCCTCGAACTCTTAAACTAGGCTCAGGTATAAAAGGAGTAGATAACCCTAACATGGCAGCTGTCTCTGCGTCTATCTCTGGAATCAACTCCTCAAGTAGTCTACGTGGAAGTGGTAACTCTGGTATAGTTGCGGGCTCCTCGTCCACCTCTAAATGCTCTACCTCCGAGTCTGACTCCTCACTAGGTATCTGCTGGGAAGTGACGGTAAGGAAGATGAGGCTCAAAAGGGACTGGCACCATGAACCAGCTGTCAAAGAAACGCTCGTGTATAGTTAGAGCGAATCCCGAGTAGTTGCCCGTCGGCTCTGTGTCGTCGCCGAATATTCCAAGGAAATACCATGCCACGCGGTGCGCCCAGCCGCGCCACTCGTCCGGTAGATGCACAATCAAATCGGATATAGCCTGACTTTCTGAGATGAAGTGCCGTGCTGTATAGTAAACCGATGAGAAGTTACTCACTATCTGCCCGATGTCCTCCTTATCCGGGTCTGCCTCGAAATCATAATACTCATACTGTAAAATATCTGCTAGGGTACGCTGTGGCAAAGGTGTTAAAGAAAACACGGATCAGTAATAGGTAGGGAAATAACTTATCTTAAGAAATACTTAAATTACAAAATGAATATTCCTTATTCATTTGTAATATCACCACTTAAACAACCACTTATCTTAAACATCTAGCAATTCAAGAAATTGCACTCAAACAATATATAGAAATAAAATTTCAAGATTTTATTTCCATCCTTTATCTTATTATTTAATTACTTTCTTACTTTATTTCCTTATAAACTTTCTTTCTTTATTATTTATTACTTTCTTTCATTATTTCTTCCTTAAGGAAAATTTCTTAACGATTCTTACTTCATTAAAACAAAGTACATCTACTTTGTTCATGTTACTTATTCAAAAGTAACATCCGTTTACAAATGATTTTGTCCTTCTCGACACTTGAATCTCTTACTCGTCATATTCTTTGTTCAACTACGAAGTAGGAAATAAATTCCAAGGAAAAAGGAATTATAACTGGAAAGTGACCTTAGAACCCAAGTTCTAGTCGTCGTCAGGATCAAACGATCGTTGGAAAATTTACTAAGATTCGTACTCAATTCTTGGTAATTATAACAAATCTCTTCTTGAAGTTCGAGCGAGGTGACCTCCATCTGAAAATGACTTCGTTCATGTCACTATACGCACGTGACATTCATCTACAGAAGTTCTTCCCGTTTCACAATCTCCTTTCGAAATCATTTGAACTAACGTTCTTAAAACGTCTAAGTTCTCGAGGAATCGAAAAGACCTTAGGTTTCAAGTCTATGTTCTTAGCGAACCGGGAAAAATCCCTAGAATCAATCTAGATTCTCGTGCCATCAAACTTTTCAAATAAAAGAAATTATTGCGCAAATAATTTCACATAATTCATATAACAGAAAATAAGTATGATTCTTATACTTTCAAAATTTCATTTTTGGCACCATTGTCATTTTTAACTCATTGGATACTTATTCAAAATTTTCTAAAAAGAAAACACATTTCTGAAATTCTTTCCTTTCTTTCTTTCTTTCTTTCCTTCGTTGAGTCGACGTAGCGGGAGGTTGAGTTGTCGTCTACACTCTTAAACTTAGTGTTACAACCCTATTTTACTTGAAAGAAGACTCGGATATAGAGGATATACAAATTCTCTATCTTACTACTCGAAGGAAGACTTGTATACAGAGCAGAAACGATTGCTCTGATACCACTCTGTCACAACCCCAAATCCCGAGGGACGGCAAAGCCGGGGTACGACTGGGATTGGATTAAAGAAGCGGGGAAGAAAAGGGGTGAATGAATAAACATAACATTAAAGACAGAATACTTTCTATGAACAAGACTTCATTAACAAAAGAAAGAGTTGATCTCGAAGGATCACTCGAACAAGATCTCAAAAGATTCTAAGTTATAAGTACAGAAGTTAAACTAAAAGTGATATTCATATTTACATAAGTGAGTCTAGAGTTTGGCAGCGGAATTGTAAACTACATACTAAAGTCTTCCCTATTGACAACATTTACTCAACCGTCGCCGCTCCGTCTCTCAACCTGCACATTTAGAAAACATATGCAGGGCTAAGTACAAAAGCACTTAGTGGGCACGTTGCCGAAAATATAATCATAAGTATAGATAATCAGGCATTTCATTTTTTTGTAGCACATCGGGGTTTTTCAACAAATTCCCGTGTCTACTAAACATTTTCTTTCTCATTTTCATAACTTAGCTTGTACAAGCATTTTTCATTGATGTTACCTTCAATCTTGACCATTCATTATCACCGTGGCTCGCTACACCTCAACAGGATACCATATACACCACAGGCTACAGTGTACACTAAACTTTGGAAAGTCCCTTTTGACTAACTGAAAGCTGATCGTTTAGTTAACCCCTTTTGGCTAACTCATAAGGTACAAGAGAACTCATATAAAACAAATAGTTCATGCCATGATTATCACTTTGAAAATACGATTATCAAAGTGATAAAGAAAAGGTTTTCGAGCATTGCTCATTTTGTTTCATATATAAAAGCCCACCTCGATAGAATACAGAACTAAGACACGTGCTTCCGTCTTATGATCTTCCGTCCTATTCTTGGTGCTGACTTCATCCTTCATCATAAATAATCATACTTTAAAACTCGGTCGCAAACAATAAACGAATACGAAAAATCGAGTTAAGATTTAGTCCTTTAGACTTTTTAGGCATTTGAACGCTAAACTAAACTCTTTTAATTAAACAGAAACGAGATACGAACACATCTCATTTGACACTCATTCGGTTCTGTACTTGACACTTAGGTCAGTAGTAAGAAGTAGTCGATAACTTGAAACGACTTAAAAGATAGAAGGAATGAAGTTGAAAGTATTCAACTTAGGAAACTAGCTTTGGAAACTTACTGATCAAGTCAGTAAGTCTGTACAGAACAGATTATACGAAAACAGGGGATCACTCTTACACCAAAAGAAAGGTAAGGGTGTCTAGTTTACTCTCCAATTTATTGATCTCAATTCCGATAAACGAGCTAGGAGATATGGCAGTTTCCGTGAAGGGTTGCAAAACTGCCGAGTGAAACCCTAATGCTCGATAAAATCGACGCACGGTTTTCTAGGTTCATTTTATGTTATCTTACCTAAATTCTCACGAAATTTACACATCAAGGCAGTCAACACGCACTATCATACGTGAAGAACCCCTTTCCATTCCTCGTCTATAAGCACGACGTTTAAAACCTCGTCTCTTCAAACTAAACAAGTACTATACCAAAACAATTTCTAACTTCTCGTTTCTACTTCTCGTTCACAACTATAACTTATCATTTCATATCTCGGATGTAAAAGCCGTCAACTACAAACTCGTTCATTTAACAATAACGATCATTAATATCCAATTAGTGTCTTTTGGAAATTATTTTCTGAAACGGATTTCACCGTTAGTCTTAGAATCAAAAATCCTTAACTTAGGCGTGCAAAGCCATAATTATTATTAACTTTCATTTTTAAAGACAGTAGAAATTATCAGGGTATTACAGAAGAATTCTAAGAAGTTCCATTTTTGGATGAATAGTAGCTTTTCTCGAGTAATCACTATTCATCGAACTTTTCCGAATTTCATCTAATTAGTGTCTTTTGAGTCTAAAAATAATTTTAGAAGCTTTGTGATGTGTTTGAGAGTCGTCAGAAATCGACCGAGAGAAAATTCAGTTGAAGGTCCAGAAAACCCTAATATGAATAGTAAATTCCGACTTTTTCTTCGTTTCTCGGAATTTCATTTTGAAAGTTTGATTTCTGGATTTCTTGATTTACTTGGTGAAATTTGAGACGAAGTAGAGAGTTTTCCGACGTCGAGAAAGAGTCGTGGTGAGTTTTAAATCGTTTGACTGTTTAATGAGAGATTACGGTTAAATTGCACCGGATAATTTTTTCTTCAGACAAAATTCATATCGCATTTTCAACTACCGGGTGCAACTAAAACTAAATTAAAAATCTATCCTACTCTCATTTCTCTCCATTCTCTCTCACGCTCTCTCTCTCTAAAATTATTTCTCTCCAACTCTCTCTCTCTCCCCTCTCTCCACCGACCTCTCTCCCTCTCTCTTCTCTCTCTCTCGGCCAAGACACACACATACACACACCATGAATTCCTCCATCGATGACCAAGCTTCCAAGCTCTAAAGTTGTGAGGAATTTCACTACCGATCATCCAACGAGCGATCCGACGAGGTATTCTTAATCCCCTCGTTCTTGTGATCATTTAAGATCACCCTCTCTCCCTTCCCTTTAATTTTCGACACCCTTATGCCTTGAGTGTTAGATTTGTGTTTTAGAATATGATCTAAGAGTTTTGATGTATGTGATTAAATGAGAAAAATGATGATATATATATGTGTGTGAATACTGAAAATTTTAATGAAAATTTAAGGATTGGTATATTGATGTTCTTAGTTAGATTTGATGATGGAAAATGAGATTAATGATAATAAGAAATGAAGACATGGAAGAAAGAAATTGTATGTTATTTTTTTAAGAAAACCGATATATATATATATATATATGTGTGTGTGTGTGTGTGTGTGTGTGTGTGTGTATCTATGTATATATATGTATGAAGAACTTGATGATTTTGTGATGTTCATGATGATATAAGTATATATGATGAGATAATTTAATGAATTAAAGAAGATGGAATAAGAGAAAATAGAAGAATAAATATTGGTGTAATTTTCCTAGAAAATTTCGAACCAAAATGAGCAAAAAGGTTGATGATTCTTGATGTTGCATGTTAGTTTTCATTAATATGATTATCTAATGATGAAGATGAAGTTAAAATAACTAGAGTTACTTTTTGAAATTCTTGAATCTGAGTTAATATGTAAAAGTTATTGAGTAATGAAATATGGATAATGAAAAATCGAGTTAAACTAAGAAACGAGCAATTTTGTAAAGAAAAATGAAAAATAAGAAATGTTAACCGAGTTAATAAGTGATTAGAATCTTTTTATCGAGTTTGATAATTTTCCGAGTAATGATAGGTTTTGCGAGAAAATGACGTAAACTTTATTCCGTAAAATTTTTATTAAGAGTTTGAATTATGAATCCGATCTCATAGTCGAAGTCTTTGATTTATTTTAAGAAAAATGAAATTAATTTCATTTAAATCTAATAAACTTATTTATAAAGTTATAAACTGAGCAGAGTCGAGTCAGCATGAGTTATAATCGAGTCTTGAATGAAGTTTCCGAGTATACATTTATGATTAAGTAAATTAATATGATTTTCTAGAATTTTTTTAGAATATTTAATTATATTTGGAAAATTTTTCTTTTTCCGTCTATTTATCGAAGTCGATCGTTTACCTGTTTGTGAATGTTCGATTCCTAATCTGAAAGTTTGTTTGTGAATGATTTGTGAAGTTAGAACCCGAGAATTAATCTCGTAATTTTCTGAGTTTGTTTAACTCGGAAAATTGAGAAAAACGAATCGTGTGATGTGAATAGTGTTTTCTGATATTTATGGATTATTTAATTATAAGAATATCTAGATATTATTGAGTCAAGTATCCGAGTCTGAGAGTCAGTTGGTTTAGTAATTTGGGTAGAACCGAAAAACCGAGAAAGATCGAGTTAAATAAGTCGAGATAAGTTAAGAAACCCGAGTCGAGTATAAGTCCTTCAGCCGAGCATTTAGTTCGTTACATTTCGAATAAGTAATCTCGTCCTTATAAGATGTTGTTCTTTAAGGAACGAGCGGGACCCAGAAGTAGGAGCTAGAAAACAAAGCAGCTAACCCGACAAACCCTTCAGCAGTCATGTGGGCTTTTTAACCAGGAAAAAAGTGATGAACGTGATTATTATTATCATATTATGTGAGTTTTGAAATTATGACTTGACATTTTATCTGAGTTTTGGTATGTTTAATCATCTACTTGAGTTATTATTATTCTATGTGAGACAGGAACACACGTGTTGTTATTAATTGTTTGACGTGATTGTGAGCTTTACTTCGGTTGGGCCGGTCACAGTATTTGAGAAGGAGGCCTACTTCTCAACACACGAGAACTATGTGGTAGATTGATTCATACCTTCTATTCAAATTATATATGTTGACTGCGTAGTCATTTCAAGAAAAGAAAATGATTTTGCATACACAAGTTAAATGTTTTAAAACTGTACTAACACTTGTGATGCTGTGGCGAGGCAAGTTCAATTATATAGCTCTAACGAGCAGAGTTTAAATTATTTTGACATGTGTTCACTGAGTACGAAGTACTCAGCCCTGCATATATTTCTAAACATGCAGGTTAGCATGGATGATGGTGGCGGAAGATGCTCGGCGGTGTGTAGTGTTTGGAGTCGAGTCTTCTTTTGGTTTAAGCTTGCAATTGGATATCTTCATATGTGTAATTGTGGGACTTGAGACGTTATTCTGCTGCATGATAAACAAACTTGTTTATTTATTTGGATTATAATACTTGATGTTGTGTCGATACAATGAGCTTAATGCTCGAAACTATTCCCGTACTTCCTTTTTATTCTACTTGACTTGGATTATATTGCTTCAATTGCTTTCGACACTTGAATTAATTATTAATGCTCGTTTGTTTGAGATTGGAATTGAAAGCATGTTCTATTTGTTATCGCTTTCAATCTATATTCCCTTGTTCCCGACCATGTTCCCTAGTTGAGTTATGTTTCATATTCGAGGTTTCACCTCACTTCCCAATGGATGTTCGTCATTTTCACACATCCTAAAGACGGATTGTGACAATAAGCCTTTCCTTGAACCCGCAACCGCCTTCCAGGATCTTCATTCCTGCTTCAGTTCACCTGAGGTGGCATCAACAAAGATGTGTTGACCCAAGCAAAACTTTCAAGGTGACTGCTTGTACTACTTCCCCCCTTTTTGGCATCAACAAAAAGAAGAGGAAGTACAAGATTAGCAGGAGGGCACTTCAGGCAGCGATTCACGAGGAGGCAAAAATCGCGCCCATTTTTCTTCCACTTCCAGGGCAAGGAAGAACATTAGCAAGACTTTACAAGCAACAACGACTCCTGGTGCGTCTGCTTGTACAGCTGCTGTAGCTCTTAAGAAAAGAAGATCAACTGAGATAAGCTTGAGAACAGGAAAAAACCCTTCATGAACCCATCTCAAGATCGAGTGCCTAGATCCGCTCGAGACTCCTGATGAACAGGTGACCAATGACATGTTCTGGTGACATAGGATTGCAGATCTTCAACCCGACATGCAATTGGAAGAACATCTCACGGAGCTGCATTAGTTGGTTAACACCACGAAGCACCCACATCATTAGTCGTCCTTTTAGGTGTATGCGTCTTATGTATCCACGAACATAGCATTCTTGCTGAACCGATAGTTTTACTGATTCGGGGCTGGCGGAAAGAAAGAACCGCTTTTGAAAAGTGGGAAGACATATTCTTGATCTGGGTAGGATTTTCTGAAGAGAAAGATAAACCCTAGCAAGAGACAAAACCACAAGGCAAAATTTTCATGAGATAAGACAGAATATCTTTGAGTTGTAGAGATATTGAAATCTGGACTTATGTGCAAAATGAATTGCAAGACCTCCTATTAATAGGAGGAATGAGATCCTAATCAACGGATCAGATTGATTCGTGCAGTTTCTTTAGGATAAACGATAGTTTTCAATGCGTCGTTTCAGAAAAGCTGCTCCTAGGAATGATGGTGATGGAACATGTCAAGGGCGGTGAGAAACACTCGCGCGCGTGAGGAGAGTAGGTATTTCTATGTGAGCCCAATCGCGATCTAAAAGTATGGTTTATAGATTCAGACTAGCTATTCAATGAATGTGACCGCTTGGCTAATTCAATGCGAATAACTTGTAAACAGATGTTTAAATTAATTTCTAAAACACCCACCTTAATAAAAAGGAACAAGTTAACATAGAGTACCGCTCAGCCAGCGTGGATCTCGACTGTCTCATTTACTAAGCTTACACTCGACTGACTCAAGTTGTAAGTTCAGTCGAGGTTTGACTCCATCGATCAATTGGACTGAATCGGGTATCGAACTTGTTCAGTTCCCCCTCAAGTTAAAGATTCTCCCTCAACTTGTGATCTCCATCTTTATGGCTTCTTCTTTGGTTGGGTTGAGCAATACATAGAGTTGACACATCATCTTGAATCGAGCTTCCACCAAAGACTTTGTGAAGATATTAGCTCTCTGAATGTCAGTGTGAATTTTCTAAAAAATGATGTCATTCTTTTCGACATGATTACGGATGAAGTGATGTCAGATGTCGATGTGCTTTGTTCTGGAATGGTGAACTAGATTCACCGTGATGGCTATAATACTTTAGGTGTCACAGAAGATGGGTACCTGCCCTGTCTCCACTTCATAATCTTCGAATTGTTACTTCAGCCAGAGAATTTGCATGCAGCAGCTTCCAGCTGCCATGTACTCCGATTCAGTTGTGAAAGTGCGACACACACTTGTTTCTTCGAAATCCTTGAAATTAATTTGCTTCCCTTGAACTGACAATATCCAGAGGTTGATTTCCTATCAACCCTGTCTCCAGCTAGGTCTGTATCTGAGTAGTCGGTCAAATCAATGTTCTCATCAGTTGGGTACTACAGTCCCATATGAACTGTTTCTTTGAGGTACTTGATGATATTCTTTGCTGCTTGCAAGTGATCTTTCCTGGGCTCAACTTGGCATCTTGCTCAGACTCCAACTGCGTAGGAGATGTCTGGTCGACTAGTAGTTAGATAAAGCAGCGAGCTGATAATCCCTCTGTACATCTTCTCATCGACGAGCTTCCCTTCCTGGCCAAGGTCGATCTTCTAGTTGGTATTCATTGGGATCGTCATTGTTCGGTTTGAGTTCAGTCCAAACTTGGAGATTAGCTCCTTCGTGGACTTGGACTGATTGATTAAGATTCCTTCTGGCGACTGCTTCACTTGCAGCCCAAGGAAATAATTCATCTCTTCCATCATGGACAACTAAAATTTTCCTGCATGATTTGGGAGAATTTCTCACACAGATCATCGGATTTGGATCCAAAGATAATATCGTCAACATATATTTGCACCGCCAGGATATCTTCTCCAACTTTGATGGTGAAGAGAGTTTTGTCAACTGAGCCTCGGATGAATCCCGACTCTAGTAGAAAGTCGCATGTATGTCGTACCATGTACGCGGAGCTTGTTTCAGTCCGTAAATGACTTTCTTCAGTTTGTAGATTCTACCGTCACCAGTTTCAAATCTGGAAGGTTATGCTACATAAACATCTTCTTTAATATCGCCATTGAGAAATGTGCACTTCACATCCATTTGGAATACTTTGAACTTGTGGTAAGCGGCATTGGCTAAAATCCGAATTGCTTCCAGATGAGCAACTGGAGTGAAGGAGTCTTCCAAATCTATTTCTTCTTGTTGGCAATAACCTTGAGCAACTAGTCTAGCCTTGTTTCTCACTACACATCCAATGGCGTCACGCTTATTCTTGAATATCCACTTCAAGCCAATCACCTTGACTCCTTCAGGTCTCTCAATAAGTTCCCACATGCAGTTTCTGAGGAACTCATTTAACTCTTCTTGCATGGTTGAGTCCAATAGATGTATCCTAAAGCTTCTAAGATGTTTTTGGGTTCTGGCACGTCTGCTACGAAGCATGCAATTATGCTTACATCTCCTGCTTGTTAAAGCTTTCCTAATATCCTGAGCTCATCAGCATACTGAGCTACCAAAGTTGGTTCCTCATCAGCTGAGGTTCCTGACTGAGTTGGCTGAGTCGGAACATAAGCTGTGGGATCAACAACTTGAGCTAATCTTCTGGTTCAAACACCGGCTTCCTGATTTCCTATCACTGAATCTTTAACGTGGCTTTCATAACATCATTTATTCTTCCATGCTCGCTTAGCAGCTTCGAGCATTGTGATGGAATAATCTAGTCTTGGAGATGTTGGAGGTGTTGAGCGTGGTGTTCTGACTTCTGGTGCAGTTCAATCCTTAGTTGGAGATGGAGGATGAACAGGGGAGTTGACTGGTCTTGGACTGGAAGGTCTTGGACTGGGAGGTTGGTCAGTTGCTGATGCTGGCTGAGCGTCAGCTAGAGTTGGCACTTGGTTTGTTGACTCTGAAGTTTCCCCTTGATTTGTGGCTGGATCTTCAGTCTCATCTTCAGAAAAATATACTTCTTCTTCTTCAGTTGACCAAATAAGTGGCTCTACAATATTCTTCAGTCGTTGAGCTTGAGATCTAGTCTCAGCTAGTTGTGTCAGTGCTCTTCCTTCAACTGCCTGCAGTTTAGCCTGTTCTCTGCACTCAAAAGTAGATTCATTAAACATAACATGATGTGTTACATCCACAATTTTGGTGTTGGTGTTGAAAACTCTATAAGCTTTGATCTTTGCAGCATATCCTAAAAATATGCCTTTGACAGCTTCTAGCTCGAAGGTTTTCAATTGAGCTTTCCCATTATTATGGATAGAGCACTTAGAACCGAACACACGAAAGTAAGAAATATTAGGCTTCCTGTTTCTCCATAGTTCGTATGGAGTTTTTCCTTGTCTCTTCGTGAGGAGGGAGCAGTTCTATGTGTAACACGCTGTATTCACTGCTTCAGCCTAAAAACATTTTGGCAGGGCTGAGTTTATCAGTATGCATGTTGTCGCATCTTTCAGCGTCCGATTTCTCGTCTCAGCTACTTCGTTTGGCTGTGGAGTTCTTGCAGCTGATGGTCTCATTGAGGAACTTAGTTCCGCGATCAGATCTGATGGAGATAATGGATGTCCCTTGTTCGCAAGTCTATCCATCAGTTTAGGCAGTTCTTCTCTCGTCTCATTCTTGTGTGCTATGAAGATTTCCCAGGTGTATCTCAAATAGTCATCAGTGACTACGAGAGTGTACTCATTTCCATTCACACTCTTCGGGATGACCGGACCAAAAAGATCCATGTGGATCAATTGCAGAACACGATCCGTGGATGGCATCATCTTAAGACGAAATGATGCTCTAGCCAATTTTTCAAGTTGACATGCACTGCAGTGATGCGTCGGACTATGCTTCAAGTCCGGTATTCCAACTGCATGTTGTTGGCGAGCTAGCTTGTTTATGATTTTGAAGTTGAGGTGGTTGAGCCATTTGTGCCACAACCAGCTTGTCTCTAAGCTGCTCTTGGATACGAGGCATGTTTCTGGTGAGCTACTCGACCAGTCTGTGTATTAGACTCCACCTGATCAAAATCGTCTACCATAAAAGAGAATTTGTTTGGTCTAAACATCTTTCACCCTGCATCCCTATTCATCAAACTTCACAGAAAAACCATTATCGCAGAGATGGCCTATGGAGAGCAAGTTATGCTTCAATCCATCGACCAAGGAAACATTTTTAATAGTCAATAGATTAGTTTTGAATGTACCAGATCCTTTGGTTTTACCCTGAGAGTCATCACCAAAAGTAACAACACCTCTCTCTCGAAACTTGATGTCGGTGAGAAGATTCCTCTGATGAGTCATGTGTCTAGAACATCTGTTGTCCAGCATCCAGAATGACTTTACAGCTCTTCTCTTCCTCAGTTCGTCCCGATCCTGCAAAATATAAGAAGAACTTTAGGTACCTACACTCGGGTCCTGAACGGTTAGTGACTTGGGTTTCCTCGAAGACTCGAACTGAGGGATCTGTTTGAATCACTCTTCCTTCTTTATCAACATAGACATCTTACTGAGTTGGTCTTGAGGCGTGAGCAGTCCAATTTCTTGGTGGATATCTCTGTCTTTGTAGAGCACGGTATCGACTTTGTTGAGATGGTCGATTCTACCCATGATGGGAACTATTTGGGAGAGGTCCCAAACTGTCTAGCTCCATGAGCATACCCGAACTGTGGATAACTAGGACCATTGAACTGATTACTATAGTTTCCATGTCGTTGATATGCTTGCTAGTATTGATGAGGCATTAGGAATGTCTGATGGTAGAAATGAGGATTGTTCCAGTTCGGATGCCTTTGCTAATGATGCTGAGCTGAGTAGTTTGGCCTGCGCCTAGGCTGATTCTGCCTTGGCTGCGAAGGTCCACTTCGTCGGTTCCCCCTCGCTCTTTGACCTCAAGGTCTGGACTTCCTTGAGGATCTCTCAGCATACTTTGATGTACCAACTTCATGCTCCTTAGGTTCTTCAGTTAGAACTTTCTTTCCTTTATCTTTCACAAGAGTCTCGACAGTCTGAAGAAAGACTGGAGTCGATTGAACTGTGACTTCGACTAGGTTCAGGTGAACTTAAGGTGCCTCAGTAGGTGATTCAGTTGCCTTGACGAACTGAGCTGACTGAGCTCTAGAGTTTGTCGTTGGATTGTATCCAAGGAATTCTACGTATTTGGGAGGTCTTTGGTGGCTTATCATGCTCTCCAGAGCTGCGCTTAAGGCATGAAGGGATACTAACTTCTCGTTTGCAAACTTTAGCTCCATTTGCAACTGAGAGATGTATTTCGCTTGATTCGTGGTCATGTTAATCAAGTTGTTGACCTGACTGTTGGTTGACTGAGCAACTTCTTCATGGAGTCTTCGGTTTTCCTCCATGAGCTTCTTTATGTCATGATCTTTCATGACCAGCTCGTTGCTCATGATGTCAAACTCAGCTTGAAGCTCTTTGCACTGTGCAACTTGATCTGAGCACAACTTGCTCAGGTGTTCGACCTCATCCCAAGATGGTTGAATATCTTCGTGTAATTCTCTTGTACATTGATTAACAGAAGAAACAATATGAGAAGGATGGAAAAAGAGTTTACCTCATCAGTTAACTCTTCCAGCAATACCATGAAGTACTGGTCTTTTTCTGTTGAGCTTGATGGCGAGTCAGTTTCTTCTCCTTCTGGCTCCGTGAATACGTCGGTGTCGTTGACATCATCCTCAAAGATCATGGCCTTAGTCTTCTCCTTGGCCTTTCCTCGGAGGGCTTCTTTCTCCTTCTTGGAGAGATCAGGACAGTCGGCTTTGAAGTGTCCTGGCTTCTCGCATTCAAACCATTATTTGCTTTGATTCCTTGAGGAGCGTTCAGTTGAGCTCCGCCTGCTCCTGTTGATCCTCCTATACTTCTCGATCCTGCAGTTCATTTTCTCGAGTTGTTTGGTCATTTTGTCGACCTTCTTCTGAATTTTAGACCTGCTCGGTCGATCCCTAGCTGAGGAGTCAGTGGACCATGAGGGTCTGGCGAACTTAGATCTGCCCCGATTCAGCTCGAAGCGCCACTGGCTTGGCAGATGGGCTCTGCTCGGTCTGTTCTAGTTTCTGAAGCTTGCTCTACCTCAGACAGAGGATATCATACTTATTCGCCTTGAGCATGGCGAACAACTTCTCAGTTGTCATCGAACTGAGGTCACTCCAATTTTGATGGACGACTCTGTAGACCGTCCAGTCTTCACTTAGTGCGGAGAGAATTTTCAAGTTCATCTCACACTGAGAGTATTTGCCCTTCATATTACTCTCAATGTCCATTAAGACCTCTGTGAATCCTAGCTTCATCTTATCGATGGACTTTCCGGTTAGCTGAGAGAAGTTGTTCTGACAAGCTAAGGTGAACTTGTTCTCTATTATCTCGTTAGAGCCTTCATAGAGTGCAACTAAGGCTTTCCACATATCTTTTGATGTGGAGCAATTGATAATCTTTGGCAGGTAGGCTTTGCCGACGGTAGAAGAGATGACACTCTTTGAAATGTCATCTAGCTGCGCGATGTCTCTTTATTCTTTGGTGTACTCCTCCTGGGATTTTGGTTCGACCTTCAGGGTTGGCTCTCCTTCTCCGGGAGTGAGCGAAGGGACCAATACCGTCTGAGTCACACGGATGAGACCATTTTCAATAGTCTCCCACATCTGTTAATGCCTGATAGTCAATGCCATCTTCAGGCGAAACTTCCACATGGGATAGTCATCTACGGAGAACTCCGGTAAGCTTCCTAGCAATGTCGGGTTCATGTTTCCTATACACCCCAAGAGAGGGAGAATACACCAGCAGCAATTTTGGCTTTTGAAATCTTTTCACTGAGTTAACTGCTCATGATAGTTCGCTCAACAACTGGGAAAGTCAGTTGGAGCTACTCTACAACTGAGTTCTTCAGTTGGAGCTGATCACACCGTTGGGTGCACAATTGACTTCTTTGACTGAGGATCTGCTGTGTAGTCCAACTGAGGTTTTAAACAGTTTAGCGTTTGCTGAAATTTAAAGCTCGTTACATAAACTGAAACGTTTGTAAAATTGGGGTAAAGTTCTCAAAGTTAGTGTAGTTTGTGTGCAAGTGCAGTTTTCTATGCGGTTTGTATGCTGGGTCAGTTGGTTACAAAACTGAATGTAAAATAATGAATGTAAATACAGAAAGTAAAGGACACAGTATTTTAACGTGGTTAAGAGATTGACCTCCTATGTCCACGACTTCCTTTTTGGAGAAGTAATCCACTAGATAAGCTTAGGCATGCTTATCAAATGTTCCGCTTGGTTTACGGGTACCAAGGAACCTAACCAGTTCGATTATGGGTTCAAACAAGACCTTACAACACTTTTACAGGCAAGTGTACAACATTGGCTTAGATTATGGGTTCTAAGGGACCTAGTCTTAGATTGCGGGTTCTAAGGAACCTAGTCTTAGATTGTGGGTTCTATGAGACCTAGTCTTTGATTACGGGTTCAAATGAACCTGGTCTTTGATTGTGGGTTCAAAGGGACCTAGTGACTTTGATTACGGGTTCAAAGTCAAACCTAAGGTTTTGGGGGTTGGGGGATTTTCCAACTATAAAGCCTTCTACACAGAGAGAAGTGGAGGCTTCGTCCTAAGGCTTATAGACTCAATCTTTTGGGAGTGAGTCCATTTGGACACAAATTAAGCAAGAACCTATACTCTAGACTCGATCAAAAAAGGGGCTTTTTGAGAGACTAGATGGAAGAACAGCAGGAGGGGTGAACACTCTACTTCTACTAGTCTTCAACTGAGGTGTTCTTGCTGTGGAGAGTGGTGGCCTGCTGTTAATTCTTCACTCTTGATTTTTTCTCTTCTCTCTCTTCTGTCTGCTTTGCGTGCCCCCGAGCTTTGATGTGGAGACCTCTATTTATAGAGGAAGATCTAACAAGACATTGGAAAAAGCCGTTTGATCTCTGCCAAAAGCATGACACTCCACCTGTTTTTCTGGAAACTTTCTTAAAATGGCAACTGTGACCTTTGCTTTATGCTCGTCTAAGTTGTCGGTCCATTTATAGTAAGTTCTTCAGCTGACTTGTGCGTCCGAGTAGATTTGAATTTCGACTTCAACTCTTCTGTCTTCAACATCTTCAAAGTCTTCTCTTCTCAACTTTGCGACGTCTGACTTCGACATAACTTCTCTTCATGCTTAAGCTGCATGGGTCAGTTGAGGAGTCAACTGAGTTGCTATCCAACTATGTCCGTGGTTCAGCTGAACTTTGGGTCTCAACTGAGTTTGAGAGTCAACTGAGCTTGGGTCTCAACTCAGTTCTTCACAAACACTTCTTCAATCCGGCTTTCTTCTTCTGCTTGAAACCTGTAAAGATAAAATATTGATGCTCAAACAGTGAGCTCTAGCTTAGTTCAAACTGATGGCTTTCATCTACTCGGTTGGGGTCAGTTTGTCACAGCCCGATTTCTAATGTATTAAAACAACTAGAAAACAAGGGGCAGTGAGGTGGAACAACGAATTTTTACTCAAAGAAACATGCTTGATAATTGAAGGATAACATCAACAACCAAACATGCTCACAAATAAGGTGGATTATCAATTAATGATTTCTTAAGAAACGAACATTTGTTCAGATTTTTGGATATTGATCCAAAAAGGGATTAGGTTTGGTTATCAATAAATGTTTGCATTCAAAAATTAAGTGGACCAATTTTTAACTTTTAATCGTCAAATGGTGGTGAAATAGATTTGAAGAATCTTTAGATGATTCCAACAAACTTTAGGTGGAATTCAGAAAGGATTTAAGAAATTATAGAGCTCACGGGTTCTTTCATCATTAGGGATTGAGCATGCAAGGCAAGGTTATTTTAAAATGATGAAATTGCAGCGGATTATGATAATCGACTCAAATCCCAAGGTTATATGTGTGAAGACACATAACCTCAAGCTTAAACATTTATTTAGAAGTGGATAGCAACGAGTCACCCCAAGCACACCGCATCCTTCCTCATCCGAGCTAACCTGCACGTTTTAGTAATAACATGCAGGGCGTGAGTACTTCGTACTCAGTGAACTCATGCCAAAATATTTTGAAAACTCGCTCGATAGAGCTATATAATTGAACTTGCCTTGCCACTACATCACAAGCATTAGATAAATTATTTAAAGAATTTATGACTTGTGGCAGTTAAAAACTTTTTCGTTTTGTTTGTAAATTGACCGGTAATTTTCTCGGGTACAAATCCATCTACACATCTCTTCTTCTTGTGGTGTCGAGAAGTAGGCCTCTGCCTCGAGCACCATGACCGGCCCAATCAAAGCAAAGCTCACAGTCTTTACATAACCGGCCCAACCGAAGCAAGGCTCACAGTCACCTAATCTAATGCATGCATTGTCCCGTTTTTGAACAGGAACTCATCCCGTGCGTCCACAATACTCATTCTCATCACATAATATTAAGTAGAGGATTACATACCAAAAATAAAAACTCAGGCAAGTCAACTTATTTTAAATAAACACATATAAAAATAAAATGTACATTCATCATTAAGTTTCGGTTTAGAAAGCCCACCTGGCATCCGGTGGTTTTGCTCGGAATACCTCGTTTCGTCTCACTTCATACTTCTAGTTTCCACTCGCTTCTTACTGTCGAACTTCACTCGTTCCTTCAAGGTTAACATTCTTATAAGGATAACTTCTATTTTTCGGTAACGATAAACGAATTCTAACGCTCGGCTAAAGGACTTCTAAATGACTCGGGTTTCTTAACTTATCTCGACTTATCTAACTCGATATTTCTTGGCTTCTCGATTCTATCCACGTACTAAACCAACAAACTCTGAACTCAAGTACTTGACTTTAAAAAAAATATCTAAATATATTATTAATAAAATAATCCAAAAAGGACATAAAATCACTATTCACATTTTATGTCTCATTTTTCTCGATTTCTCGAGTTAAACGAACTCAGAAAATTATGAAGTTAATTCACAGGTTCTAACATCACAAATCATTCACAAACAAACTTTCTGATCAAAAATCGAACGTTCACAAACAGGTAAACGATCGACTTCGATAATTATTTGGAAAAAGAAAATTTTTCAAAATATAATAAAATATTCTAGAAAATTTTAGAAAATTAATTAATTACTTAATCATAATTATAAACTCGGTTAATAATTTAAGGCTCGGTTATTCATTCAAGACTCAGTTATTGAATTATGCTAACTCGACTCTGCTCGGTTTCTAGAAAATATAATTTATTAAACTCTTATGAAATTAATTTCATTCTGTTTTAATAATCCAATTAATGATGTAGAAGTGTTAATCCTTGATTAATACTTGTGGTAATAAGCTTAGGATTGATTATATGGATAAAATTAATGAAGAAATCACCCCTCCTAATTATTTTTGTTGATATCGAAAATTAGTGAAGATTGGGGGTTTAATGTAGTTTGATTTTATTGAAGAATGATTGATGAATTAGTGTTCTCTGGGATGATAGATGAGTACATGAATTAATTGAGAATTTTCTAACAATAAATGAAAAGCGTAAGAGACGAAAGTTCGTCGATAAGTCAAGATTAGTTAATGATTTGAGGATATGATGTACATAGTATTGATTCTTGATAGATAATGATCGATAATGTAAAATTTGATCGAATTCCAATGAGGTTGGAATTTTCATAAGAGACGAAGAATCGAACGTTAGTATCGATAGAAAAGACGAATAAGGAAAGTAATTAGATATTAATGATTGTTAATGTTAAGTGATCAAGTTTGCAGTTAATGATGTTTACATCCAAGATATGAGATGATGAGTTATAGTTGTGAATGAGAAGTAGAAACGAGAAGTAGAAATTGAATTGAAGTTGATTGGTATAGTAATTGTGTAGTTTGAAAGACGAAGAATTAATCGTCGTGTTTGTGATCGAGAAATGAAAAGGAGTTCATCACGTATGAGGATACGTGTTGACTGACTTGGATCAGTAATTTCGTAGAAAATAAGGTGGAATAACATAAGCCGAACCTAGGAAGTCGTGCATCGAGTTATCGAGCATCTAGAGTTTTCGCGGACTGAACTGCGACCTTCCACGGAAACTGTCATATCTCCTAGCTCGCTTAACGAAATCGAGATCCGTAAATTGAAGAGTAAACTAGACATCCGTGGCTTTCTTTTGGTACAGGGCACGTTCCCTGTTTCGGTATCCCCTGTTCTGTACAAGCAAACTGATCTGTGCAGATTTTTCCGAAACCTAGTTTCTTAAAGTTGAATTCTTTTCAACTTAGTTCCTTTTGATCTTTTAAGTCGTTATAAGCTATCAACTTCCATTTTTACTGACCTGAGTGTCAAGTAAGGAACCAAGTGAGTTCTAAACGAGATGTGTCTGAATCTCGTTTCCATTTAATTAAAAGAGATTAGTTTAGCGTGCAAATGCCTAAAAGCCTAAAAGACTAAGTTGTTTTCGACTTCCGATTTCTTTTATCATCTCGACCTCTTATCGAAGTTTCATTATTTGTGATAAAAGGCGGAAGTCAACATCAGGGATAGGACGGAAGATCAGAGACGGAAGCACGTGTGTTAGTTCTGTAATCTATCAAGGTGGGCTTTTATGTATATCGAACAAAATGTGGGTTTTTCCACAAATCGAAAGTGATATTTATAGCTTTGATAACTGTGTTTATCAAAAGTGATTATTAGGCATAAATTGTTTTATGTTTTATGTGAGTTCTCTTGTACCCTTTTGAGTTAGCCGACCTACTATTCAGAATTTATTAGTTAACCGACTTGTTAACTAAAACGATCGGACTTTGAGTTAGCCGACTTGCTTTCCAAAGTTAGAGTACATAGTAGCCTGTGGTGTATGTGGTATCCTGTTGAGGGGTAACCAGCCACGGTGATTCTTATTGGGCAAGATTGAATGTAACATTTGTCAGAAAAATGCTTGGCCAAGCTAAATTGTGAAAATGATAAGAAAATGTTTTAGTAGACACGGGCATTTTAATAGAAAACCCCGATGTGTTACAGAGATAAGAATGTCTGATTTATCAATACTTATTATATGTTTTCGGCAAAGTGCCCACTAAGTGCTCTATGTACTTAGCCCTGCCTATGTTTTCTAAATGTGCAGATTGAGCAACGGAAGCGGTGATGGTTGAGTAGGATAGTGATAGGAAAGAAGAACAGAGTCACATTCTACGTTTATTTCGCTGCCAAACTCTAAACCTTTTTGTATTATCTTGTATATAACTCTGTAGTCTAAGTTCTGTACTATAACTTAGTTTGGTTTTGGAGAACTATGTCGAGTGATCGTTCGAGATCAACTCTTTCTTTATCTAATGAAGTCAGGTTTATAGAAGTATTCTGTCATTTAATGTATGTTTATTCATTCATCCCCTTTCTTCCCCGCTTCTTTAATCCAATCCCAGTTGCACCCTGGCTTCTGCCGTCCCTCAGGATTTGGGGATGTGACAGAGTGGTATCAGAGCAATCGTTTCTGCTCTGTATACAAGTCTTTTTTTTTCGAGTAAGTGAGATAGAGTATTCGTTCATACTCTATACCCGAGTCTCCTTTCAAGTGAAGTTAGGTCGTGACACTAAGATTAAGAGTGTAGATGACAACTCAACCTCCCGCTACATCGACTTAACAGAAAGAAACAAAGAAAGAAAGAAGGAAAGGAAAGAATTTCAAGAGAAGTGAATTCGTTTAAGAAAATTTTGAATAAGTATTTGAATCAAGAATGAGAATGGTGCCAAGAATATGAATTTTTTGAAAGTATAAGAATTATACTTTGAGATATTTTGTGATTATGTGGTAGTACGAGTACTATATTATGTGAAATTATTTGCGCAATAATTTCTTTTAATTCGAAGAGTTTGTTGGCATGAGAATCTAGACTGATTCTAGGGATTTTTCCCGGTTCGCTAAGAACATAGACTTTGAATCTAAGGTCTTTCCGATTCCTCGAGAACTTAGACGTTTTAAGAAACGTTAGTTCAAATGATTTTGAAAGGAAATCGTAAAACGGGAAGAACTTTTATAGACGAATGTCACGTGCATATAGTGACATGAACAAAGACTCGGCAGAGTCAATTTTTGTTTTTGTAATCAAGAGCCGATAAGAATTTCCTTCAAGGAAATAAGATAAGTAATGATAAGGAAAGTTAATTTTGTACCAAGTGAACGAAAGAAACGATTAGACGTTTGAGAAGCATTGGCTTCGAAATAAGAAAGAAATGATCGGGTCAAGAAGGACAGAATAAAGGGGATCAAAGTAAATGAAAGAAATGAATGTTACTTCCGTAGAAGTAACATGAATGAATTCGTTTTCAGTTGGAGTTCACCTCATTTGAACTTCAAGAAGAGATTTATTTTAATTATTAAGACTCGAGCACGAATCTTAAACGATCGATCGATTCCAACGACGATTAGAACTTGTGTTCTAAAAAGTTATTCTCTAGTTATTATTCCATTTTCTTTTGGAATTCATGTCATAATTCGTAATTGAACGAAGAATACAATAAGTACGAGATTCAAGTGTCGGGAAGAACAAAATCTTTTGTAAACGAATGTTACTTTTGAATGAGTAACATGAACAAAGTAGACGTACCTTGTTTTCATAAGTGAGAATCGTTAAGAAAATTTCTTCAAGGAAGAAATAAAGAAAGAAAGTAATGGAGAATGAAGTAAGAATGTGATAAGAAGATAAAGTAAGGAAGTAAAAGAATGATAAGATAAAGGATGGAAATAAAATCTTGAAATTTTATTTCTATATATTTTGAGTGCAATTTTCTTGAAATTGCTAGGTGTTTAAGATAAGTGGTTGTTTAAGTGGTGATATTACAATTGAATAAGGAATATTCAACTTGTAATTTAAGATTTCCCTTAAGATAAGTTATTATCCTACCCGTTACTGATCCATGTTTCCTAAAAACTTTGTAGGATGGATACTGGACTTGACACGGCTCAGGAGAGCCAATCCCCGCCACAGCGTACTTGGGCAGATCAGATACTAGATAAGTATCGAGATTATGAGGCAGACCCGAATCATGATATAGGGCAGATTGTGAGTAACTTTTCGGCAGTTCATCATACAACCCGGCATTCTGTTATAGAGCGTCAGGCTATATTCGACCTGATTATGCGACTACCAGAGGAGTGGCGTGGTTGGGCACACGACACGGCATGGTACTACCTTGGAGTGTTTAGTGACGACGTAGAGCCAACGGGTGACTACTCAAGATTCGCTCTAGCAGTACACAAATGTTTCTTTCAGAGCAGAATCATAGCATCATATCCCATTCAGGAGCACCCTCCCTACACTCACTTTCCAGCAGATTCAGAGTCAGAGCATGTGGAGATAGATCCAGAGATGGCCGCACAGTTAGAGATCCCTCCAGTGTTTGTACCTAGTAAGGGCACTGAGGAGTTAGTTTTAGAGGCAGAGTACCCGGTGATTGGCACGGATCTTTCCGCTATGATTGAGTTACCATACCCTTTTAGACCACTTGACGAGATTTGTTCAGAGCTGGCCAGAGTCAGAGCAGAGTATGAGGCAGGACCGTCCAGGGTCCGATCTAGGGAGGAGTACGATCCTAGTATGATTCCAGAGCACCCTCTTCCCCTGAAGAAGCATACGGTAGAGCTCAGCTGTGACTACCTAGTGTCAGATTCCGAGAGGACAGTTTCAAAGGGACCTGCCCCACTACCATTTACACTTACAAACAGCACTACCTTGAGGGTTGACGAGGCACTTCAGCTCGTCTTTGGTTCAGATTTAGAGGAGGAGGATCCGGATGAGGATCTGGAGGAGGACCCGGAGGAAGATCCGGAAGAGGACCCGGAGGAGTCACATGCCGTAGAGGGTAGTGCTGACTCGACCGCAGCTGGTTGAGCAGAGAGTCAGGGACGCATAGTAGTAGTAGTAGTTTCTTTTGTCCTGCACATAGTCGGATCAGTAACTAGTAACTAGTTTTTGTAGTACTTTATACGGATACGAAGTTTATGGATCGTTTCCGTTCTAGTACCTCCAATAGTACAGTAATGCAACTAGTAGTTGTTGGGAAATTTAAGTAAAGTTTTGATTGATTCCAAAACCAACTGACCCCAACCGAGTAGATGTTGCCAGATCCTAATGTTAGCTTTTCGGCTCGCTGTTTGAGCAATATTGAGATTTTATCTTTACAGGACTCCAGCTGAAGACGGCAACAAGGCTTCACTCGGATAGAACATCAGTTGTAAAAAAGACAACTGAGCGTTCATCAGATGAGAGTTAAAAAGGGGGAAGATGTAAGAGAACATCAGATGGAAGAAAGTCATCTGAGCGTTCGAGCCAACTGATCAGATTCAGAACATTAGAAAGACAACTGAGCGTTCAAAATTCAGAACATCAGAAAGTCAACTGAGCATTCAAGATTCAGAACATCAGTTGACGGACTCGAACTAAGAAGATCAACAACTTAAAGTTCAAAGCAGCTGAGAGTTCAACTGTCTCTATTCAGACAAATTGTCAGATGAAGATAGCATTCAGATAGAACATCAGATGAAGACAAATCAGATGAAGATCAAACTTCTCAACCGACTATCCAATGTTGAAAGACTAATGTTGAGATTTGAATTTCAAATAAGGAAGTCACGTGAAGGTTTGACTCTCTGTCATTACCTCATTTGGCCCAACACAAGGCTGTCTCAGATGGAAAGCAGAAGCACTCAGTTGCCAAATCAGGAAAGTCTGCAGAGATCAGAGACAAGCCATCGCTTTCACAGAACATAGATCAACGGCTCTTCCAATGGCTAGTTGATTCTCTCCGCCTATAAATAGAGGCCTTCATTCATTCGCCAAGACTTACAAGACAGACAAGTGCAAGAGCAAAGAGTTAGACGAACGAACATCACTAGTTGAGAGTTCATATCGCAAACGAGCTAAACTGAATTCAATCTCTAAGAACATCACTAGTTGAGAGTTCTAGAGTGTTAGATTCTGTCTTGGTGTTTTTCGATCCAACCTTGAGAACATCACTAGCTTCGAGTTCATAGAGTGTTAGATCCTAGCTCACGTTCTTGTTCGAGCTAGTAGTTGGAAAATCCACCCACACACACACCCCTAAAAAGGTTGTTAGGACCCTACTCTTCCTGGAATTGAGTAGATAGGTTGATAAGTACCCGTAAACTTATCTGTAAGGTTGATAAGTACCCATAAACTTATCTTAATGGTTGCAAAGCCCGCGTAAGCTTTGTGGTTTGTCCAGAAGAACTTGGACTGAGTTGTGTGGACTCACAACTCCCCGTGGACGTAGGAGTTCTCTCCGAACCACGTAAATCCTTGTGTGTTTGTGTTTTCAGTTCAGTTATTTATTGCATATTCAACTGACCAACTAACCAGCATACAAAACTGCATCTTTGCATATCAACTGCCTTGGTATTGACCGACCATGCATCTGAGCGTGAGTTATATTTATGCGAGTTGTTATTTTCCACCACATTCCGCACGGCACTTGACTTCCAGCTGAGTATCCTTACTCAGTTGTGATTCCGACTGAGTCTGCTTGAGGGGTAACAAGCCACGGTGATTCTTATTGGGCAAGATTGAACGTAACATCTGTCAGAAAAATGCTTGGCCAAGCTAAATTGTGAAAATGATAAGAAAATGTTTTAGTACACACGGGCATTTTAAAAGTAAACCCCGATGTGTTACAGAGATAAGAATGCCTGATTTATTAATACTTATTACATATTTTCGGCAAACTGCCCACTAAGTGCTCTATGTACTTAGCCCTGCATATGTTTTCTAAATGTGCAGGTTTAGCGACGGAAGCGGTGATGGTTGAGTAGGATAGTGATAGGAAAGAAGAACAGAGTCACATTCTACGTTTATTCCATTGCCAAACTCTAAACCTTTTTGTATTATCTTGTATATAACTCTGTAGTCTAAGTTCTGTACTATAACTTAGTTTGGTTTTGGAGAACTATGTCGAGTGATCCTTCGAGATCAACTCTTTCTTTATCTAATGAAGTCAGGTTCATAGAAGTATTCTGTCATTTAATGTATGTTTATTCATTCATCCTCTTTCTTCCCCGCTTCTTTAATCCAATCCCAGTCGCACCCCGGTTTCTGCCGTCCCTAAGGATTTGGGGATGTGACAACACACATATATAAACTTCATCATTTTCCTCATCCAATCTCATACATCCAAACTCTTAAATCTTAATTTAAAACACAAATCCATCACTCAAATCATGCTTGAATCATTAACATAAAAATACCTAAAATTCTCAAAATTTTCGATATAACATATATATATGTATTACTTTAATTTTATCCATCAATTTTCGTACACATAAACACACAATATCATGTTGATCATGCTCAAAACAAAAATCAAAATCGTACGACTTTCTCTTACTCTTAAACGGGGGATTTCTCTCGGAGGAAAAATTTTAAGAAAACTTTTTGTCTCTGAATGCGAATTCTAACTCTAATCTTCGATCAACGATTTACGACTTTTGTCAATTCTCGACTTCTCTTATTTTCTCTTTAATCTCACGAGCAGACTCTAACATCTCTTTAACTCCTTCAGGTCTCATAACTTTTCTCTTGGCTACTTCATTTCAGTAAAGCGGAGAACAACACTTCCTTCTAAACAAAGCTTCGAACGACGCTATCCTAATCGCTTTTGAATAACTCGTTGCCAAAGGCAACATAGACAAGGGGTTTATCTTTTGCTCTTATTTGTCGTTTAGTCTAGAATAGCTACTCTCGAAATATCTTCTAAACTCTGGGTAGTCCTTTCAGACTAATCATCCGTCTGTGGGAGGTAAGGGAAAACCTTTGGGACTTATCTTCTAGCACTGCTTACTCAACTCTTTCTTGAAAATCTTTTCAAATCGCGCAGTGAATTTTGGAATCTCGATCTAACATCATCAAACTCAGAACTTCGTGCAAACGTATTGCAAAAATCAAAATAATCTCATTTCCACTTTGGGATTGAAAAAAAAAAGTTGCAACGGACCGTAAAGGTTTCTATGCAAAGACTTCACTCGCTCACTCACTAACGTTATTCTACAAACATCACTACTTCGCGTTTCACTCCTTCTCACTCGAACTATTACTTCAAATTCTGATTTATCATCGCATTTACTGGATTCTGGGTTAAGGAATATCATGAGCTTTGCTCATAACTTTCTTTCTAAGCTCTTCGTCATTAGGTACGCAAATGCTACTATAGAACAATAAAGCGTTAACATTAGCTTCTCAAAAATCTTCAACTCCTTCGTTGCTTCACTTTCTCCATCTCACCATTTTTTTCTTGGCGTTCTAGTTCGAGATCTCATGCCTATATCACTACCAAAAAGGTGCAATTTCTTATTCCCTCGAAAACAGAAGCTAAACAACTTCTAATCTCATTCGCTCTAACTCTTCTATAGATCGTTCCTCTTCCAAAAGGATAAATCCTAGCTCAGGAGTTTTTCTCCACTTAGGACAACGGCCACTACATCGGCTTTTTTAGGCTACTAAGAAATATTACGATTATCGTTCTTTACTTGCTTACGTCATATTTTCGATCTCATACTTATGCTCTTCTGCTCGAAGAAACATTCCACACTCTTGTGATCTGACGAGATTCATACTTAACATGTTACAGATGATATCTTCATATCCTTAATGCATGCGCTACAGCTGCTAATTTCAAATCATGATTTGGGTACTTTTACTTACAAGGTTTATGTTGTCTTCAAGCAGAGGCTATAACTTTTCCATCTTGCATTAGGATACAATCTGGTCTTTTCACCAATGCATATGCAGTCCTTTCAATCCTCAATAAGGGCTAACACTTAAGCGGAGGTTAGTCTCGGTGTAAGATTTTAGAAACTTTCCTCGCACTCTTTAAATCCACTAAACTTTGAATCTTTCTCTAGTAGACTAATCGTTTACTTTACTTCCTTGGAGGATTTTTCAATGAATCTCCTATTGCATCATGCTACACCATTCGTAATTTCTTAGGTGAGGTTAATGATTTATAATCTTAAATCGCTTGCAATTTTGTTGGATCAATTTTCATCCCTTCAGTTTCTTCGAACGGCACAACATGTCCTAGGAATTCCATTTTCTTTTAGCCAAAATTCATACTCGCTGAATTTGGCATTCAACTTCTTAGCTCTCAATTCCTCTAACGCGATCCTGGGAGGCTTTCCACACTCGGCTATACTTCTCGATTAACTAGAACATTGACTTTGAATACGGTTTTTTTTTAACTTGTCTAAGTAGTCATGGGAAACTTGATTCATTAAATCTATGTATGCTACTAGAGCATTCGTTAATCCAAACAGTTGTGATGTTGTTTGCATCTTGAACTAGAATATTCCTTGGAATATCTTCTTAAGCTCTTCAATTGGTGATAACCAGATCATAACTCGATCTTGGAGAAAATACTGACTCCTTTAGGTCGTCTATTCATCACAAAGGGTACTTGTTCTTGAGCGGAATCTCGATAAGCTCTTAGCAATCCTTACGCATCTTCAGACTACAATCTTTTCTCTTCATCATGGAGTTGGCGCTTCACGCGGGCCTGCACTCAGTCGAAGGAATCTAAATTCAACATCTCTTATGATGGAACCTTTCACTCTCGAAGCTCCTTTGGTGCCGTAGGGCTGCTCCATCTCTAAATCAATCGTGTACTTCAATTGCCTACCAAGTGGCATTCCGGCAGTACTTCTCAAAACACATCTTCTTACTTTCTAACTACTGCTACATCATCGATACTTAACTCTTGCTCCTTATCTTTATTCTGATACACAAGTGTATCCTTTCTCTTCATCACTTTTCTTCTTTCATAGCTGGAATAATTGGCAATCTCTTTTCCTTTCTCTTCTCAATACTATGAACTTCGGTTAGCTCTTTTCTTCTAGGTTATAACAAAATCTATCAATAATCGCATCTAAACGTCGCAAAATTTTCGATTTATTTATACTAAATTACCCATGTCCCATAACTGAATCTGGTTCAAGGACTTGGCGGATAACTTACGAATTCTAAATTCAAACTCTAAATTCGAGCGAACGCGCAAAATTATCGCAGTCTTACCCAAAGCGGTCAACACTCTAAACTCCTAATTTGACTCTTCTCTAACTAGGCCAAGAGTATCTACGTAAATACTTGCTGGAAACAAGTGCGATGTACCAATATCAACTTGGCACATCTTGTCGCTTGATCATACTCGTATAATTTTTCCCTGGTCCTTGTCTCCAACTTTCTACATCATTACAATAATTCTCTTTTGGCGTGGCTACTCTTGTCAAAGAGGCTGTTGCGGCTGGTGCTGTCTATTTTTCATGCCACATCCTCTTACACTGGTGATTTTCACCACTTCACTTTGTTTTCTCTTTATTATCTAATCGCGTGGGGAGGGTTGGGGGGTTGCGACTTTCGTCATTTGTCCTTGAAAATAAGGAGGTACTAAGGAATGCAATTCTCTTCTCATCGGCATGGCCAAATTCACATCTTGGGCTCGATCTAAAAATTTCGACAGAAGTCAGACCACTCTGGCTTGCAAGAATTTATTCGAAAATTGCGTCTCAAAATAGCGCAAAACAAACACACGTCTTCTCATCCGTATTCACCCTGTCAGGGCGAAACAAGCTAACTCACAAAACTCACAATCATACTTGACTTCTATCATTCTTCTCTTTGACTCAGACTCACAAGTTCATTCGCTTTTCGCTGTTGATAACTCTTCGGTATGTACTTCTCAATTATTTCGGGATTTTCTGATTTCAATTTTAAACTCGAGGAAAACTTATGAAAATTATCGCTGCTTTACCCTCATGGTTTATTTCTACTAAGCTTCCAGTTTACCTCTTCTACTTTATCTTGAAGATAATTATGCAAGCACTTATAAGCGACTACGATAGGCTCTCATTTCATCAAATTAGTTCTCAACACATCATTAAACTATCGCTTGCGAGATTTCTTTAAATTTTAGCTCTAGCGTGATTACTTTGGGAAAACGCATTACTTTGCTTGACATCTTGGAATTTTCCTTCTCGTTTATCTCAACTCTATCTATTTCTTTTATACCGTAGCTTTTCTCTCGGATGCTTGCTATAAATCTGCTTTTCCTTCAGTTGGATGGAAAAATTAAGGCGTTGCGGTCGTCATCATCCAACTCTAGAATCAAGGAATTATTGAGAATGTGATCCTTTTTCCATCTATATATATCCATTCTTGCGTTATGGACTTAATTAAGGACTTTAGCGCAATTTAGTTCACTCGGACTTGCAAAAGATTAACTTATCAAATAGTTGAATATCTTCCTTCTGATTATCCACTTTTTATTTAAGGAAAAATAAAATATGTCCTTCATGTAGTCGTGCTCAACTACTAATCTCCTTTACTCATTCTTTCATTTCTTCTTTCTCAACCGCACAAACATACTATTTAATCCAAACGATTTCTTTTTGAAGATTCGAAAGGAATTTCTCGAGAAAATAACTTCATTAAAGAATACTTACTGAAATCAAATTATAATCTTATCAACTCATAAATTTATTGATTGATTTCATATTGCTTTCAAAATTATTTTCTTAATCTACCAAAATATCTTCTTTAATGAAAAGAACGGATTTTTCACTTCTAAAACTTCAATCATTACTCTTCGCTCAAACTTATTCTCTCATTTCTTCAAAAATAATATTAATTGACTTTATTATAAACCTCTTCCACTTAATGCCCATACTCTTAAGTTTTTAATTAATTAGAGAAACGATACTGATATCATTCTCATTCTTTACTCTCTGATTTTAAGACAATTATAGCACTCAATCCCCTTCTTGTTTCTATTTAATATTTCTTCTCTAATGAAACACTTACTTATTTCCTCAAAAACTTCTTAACTCGATTTTAATACTTCATGCTTGCTTAGGTATACTTTATTTTCATATTCTAATATTCTGGAATATTCTCCGATCGTTATCTCTTACTTATCGTCTAATTACTTTTATTTCAAATACTTATAATAAGACAACCTTGCTCAAATTCATTTTCTTTGACGATATTAAACTCGATAAAATTATTTCTCATAAATCTTTATTTCCTAATATATACTCTCATTTATTATCTCAAAATTTGTCGCAACTATTGTTTGAAAGCAATTATTCAAAGGCAAAAACATTGTAATACCCCAGAATTTCCGTACGATCTTAAAAAATTAAAGTTAATAAATAAAATGGCTTTGCACGCCTAAGTTTACGATTTTGAATTCTAAGACCAACGGTGAAATCCGTTTCCGAAAATAAATTATGGAAGTCAGTTAGATGACTATTGTATTTAGGGTTATCGCATACGAAAAATTTTTAGTTCAGGAACTCAGAACGGAAAACCGTCTGATTTTTACATTCACGAAATCGCGATACGAACTCGCTCGAGAAAGTTCGTTTTTATGATTTTCCGGACGAAACTCGGACTGTGTCATCCCGAGTTTTTGTCGGAATTAAAATTTTAAATATTATTTTCCGATTAAGATTAATACGTTAGAATTTTTGGTCGAATCGGAATTTGACGATTTTGTGCCGAGCTACGTTTTTCGTCGTTCGATTTCCATAACGTCGTATCGCGCCGAAAAAGTGCGTAATTTTCTTCTTTTCCCTCTCTTGGCCGATTTTGCCACTCTCTTTACCTTGATATTTCCATTTTATATAGTATTATACCATGACTCACCATTTTAGATATTTAATCTAACTTTACACCTATTAGGTTATTATAATTTATAACATAACAAGTTAGTCATCTTCCTTATCTCCCCCCCCCCCCCCAAAAAAAAAAACCGAACACACACACTCATACTCTATCTCTCACTTTGTTCTTCATTTCTCCATTGAAGACATCAAGTTCTTAGAGTAAAAATTTCACACAAGTCTTCATTCATCCATCGAATCTTCTAACTCCATTCACTAAAGCTCAAGGTATTTGTCTCCTCTCTTGATCTATCCATTCCAAATCCATTTCTTTTCTTTTTTCATTTGGATCGAAATTTATGGGTTGATGAATTAGATGTTTGATCTTCGATTAGTATAATTAGATGTGTTAGATATGATTTTTAGGGATTAAAATTGAAAGAAATCAAGAACCCTATTTTCCTAATGTGTACCGAAAATTAGGGGAAATGTGTAGGATGTTTGAATTCTTCAATTGATGTTATAATCATGCTTAGGAGGTGTTCGATTGAGGATTTAAAACAAAAAGAAATCAAAACCCCCAAGTAATGGATGAGAACCGAGTTTAGGCTAGGGTTTTGAATTGGGGATTCTCAATTTATTGTGTAATTAGACTTGAAATTGTTTAATGGATGATATGGTAGTATGATTAATGGATAAATGATGTTTGATGAAGAAAATCACCCTTTAAATTATAGGGTTAATACCGAAAAATATGAGAAATTTAGGGGTTTGCATGTAGTTGATTTAGTTGAGGACTTGTTGATGAAATAATGTTGTTAATGATATTAGATGCTGTTATGAATTTATTTGGAATTTTCTAAAAATATTTTGTGAGTCGTAAAAGACAAAGAACTCGATCTAAGTTGAGATTTAGTAATGATATGAAGTGATGATATGCATGAAAATGAATCTTGTTAGATGACGTTTGAAGACGTAGAAAATGAACGAAATCCGACAACTTTTGAAATCTCGTAAGAGACGAACAAGTGGTCGTAATTAATAACCGAGAAGTCGAGAAAGAATTCTAATTAGATAATAATGTTCATGATGGACTAAGGCATAACTTTGTAGTTGACGACATGAGCTTTCGAGCTATTATAATATGAGTTGTAGTTATAGTCGAGAACTAGAATGAGAATTTGTTAAATAGATTTTGGTTTAGTAATTGGTAGTTGAGACGACGATGTTTAGAACGTCGTGCTAATGAATCAAGTTTTGACAAGGAGTTCTTCATGTACGGGAGTACGTGTTGCCTGTCTTGAGAGTCCAGTTTCGTGAGAAATCGAGTACGAGAACTTAGAACGAACTTAGGAAGTTATACGTCGATTTTATCGAGCAATTAGGGTTAGCGCGGCAGTTTTGCGACCCTTGCCGGAAACTGTAATATCTCTTAGCTCGTTTATCGGATTTGAGATCTGTAAATTGAAGCGTAAACTAGATTTCCCAAGCTTTCTAATGGTACTGGGCTCATCCCCTTTTTCCAATTGCTCTGTTCTGGGCAGCCCCCAGAACTACTGCCTTGCGCAGTGAAATTTCAGAACTTGTTTAACTAAGTTGTTTTCTTCGCAACTTAATTTCTTTCGATCGTTTAAGCCGTAATAAGTTAACGACTACCTTCTCTACTGACCTAAGAGTCAAGTATGAGACCTTTCGAGTTCTAAACGAGATTTGTTCAAGTCTCGTTCCCGTTTAACTAAAAAGAAATTAGTAGCGTGCAAATGCCTAAAGAAATGAAACGACTAAAACCTAATTCGATTTTTCTATGATCGATTATCTTTTACGACCGATTCTAAGTATTATTATTTTACAATGAAGGAGGAAACCAACAGTAAGGAAAGGACGGAAGATCAGAAGATCGGAAGCTAGTACGTAGTTCTGTAAACACTAAGTTGGGCTTTTATATATAAAACAAAACGAGCAATGCTCGGAAAACCTTTCTTTATCGCTTTGATATCTGTGTTTTCAAAGTGATAATTATGGCATGAACTGTTTTATGTTTTATGTGAGTTCTTTTGTACCTATCTGAGTTAACATTCGTGTTTTCCAGATTTAGAGTTACTCTAAATAGGTTAACTAACGATCGGCTCTGAGTTAGCTGCTAAATGCTTTCCAGAGTTAGTGCACTTTGTAACATGTGGTGTATGTGATACCCTGTTGAGGGGTACCAGCCACGGTGAATGAGAATTGGTCAAGATTTGAACGTAGCATACCAGAAAATGCTCGGCCGAGTAAATTGTGAAAATAAGTCAGAAAATGTTTAGTAGGCACGGGCTAATTTCAAATAAAACCCCGATGTGCTACAAATTATGAAATGCCAAATTATCTATACTTATGATTATGATTTCGGCATCGTGCCCACTAAGTACTTTTGTACTTAGCTCTACATTGTTTTCTAAATGTGCAGGTTGAAGCGACGAGAGCGGCGGTGGTTGAAGTTGAGTTGAGAAGTTAGGATGCTTTAAGTATGACTTTCTTTCTGCTGCCAAAACTCTAGACTTTTTGAGAACATGTACATTATTAAATCACTGTATTATAAGTCTGTAATCTTGAACTTAGATACTTTCGAGTACTTTTGTCGAGTAATCCTTCGCGATTAACTCTTCCTTTATATTAGTAAAGTTTTGTTCATTGAATGTATATTGTCTTTTATGTATGTTTAGTTAGTCAGCCCCCCTTCTTCCCCGCTTCTTTAATCCAATCCCAGTCGCACCCCGGGATCTGCCGTGCCTCGGGATTTGGGGCTGTGACAGAGTGGTATCAGAGCAAGGTTTGTTTCCTGCTCTGATTATGAGTCAACTTTCTAGTATGAGTCCTTCCTTTTAGTGATACCACAAAGTGGTATCTGAGCAGAGGTTCATTTTCTGCTCTGGTTGTGAGTCAGTCTTCTAGTCTGATTCATTCTTTCAGTAATGCCACAAAGTGGTATCGGAGCAGTAGTTTGTTTCCTGCTCTGGTTATGAGTCATTCTTTCTTAGTATGAGTCATTCCTTCTAGTAATATCACAGAGTGGTATTTATATACAAGTCTTCCTTCGAGTGATAATATAGAGTATTCATTCGTACTCTATATCGAGTCTTCTTTCGAGTCATAGGACAGAGTATTCGTATATACTCTAGATCAGAGTTTTCCGTCAAGTAGAAGATAAGAGTTAGACTATAACACTAAGATTGAGAATGTAGATGTCAACTCAACCTCCCGCTACGTCGACTCAACGAGGAAAAGAAAAGAATTTTAGTTATGCAAATTCTTTTAAATAAGAAATTTTATGAGCAAGTATTAAATGAGATTGAGAATGAGAATGAGTTGTGTTCCAAAAATAAGAATTTTATGGAAGTATAAATTTTTATACTTTATGTGATTATGTGATAGTACGAGTACTATCTTATGTGAAATTATTTGCGCGATAATTTCTTTCTTTTGAAAAATTTTTGGACACAAGAATATAGTCAGATTTTAGGGATTTTTCCTGGTTCAATGAGAACGTAGACTCGAAACCTAAGATCTTTCCGGTTCTTCGAGAATTTAGACGTTTTTAAGAAATGTTATTTTGAAATGATTTCTAAATGAGATCCCCGACACGAGGAGAACTTCTTCTGATAAATGTCACGTGCGTTAAGTGACATGAATGAAGATTCGGCAAAGTCGATCTTTTTTTTAAAAAAAAAATCCAAACGAGAATTTCCTGCGAGGAAAAAGAAATAAAAAAAAAATGATTCGGTAAATCGTGTTAGTAATCGAGGAAACGATTAGACGTTTGAGAAGCTTTCGGCTTCGAATTAAGAAAGATATGAACGAGACGACGAAGACAGAATAAAGGGAATCTGTGATACCCCGAGTTTTTATACCTTTAGAGAGCGTCTAATTAACCAAGTGAGTTAAAAGATGAGAATTTAGGAGTAAAATTTTTCTTTTCTAATCGAAGAGAATTGAATAAAACGTTTAAATTGCATTGTGAATCTTGTGTGAATTTATCTGTTCTATTTATCTGAGATGATGATGATGTGAAAATGAGTATGAGATTAAATTCCGGAAAAAATCCCGAGAAGTTTGTTTGATTGAGATAACATAACGTTAATCGCCGAGAAATATGTTTACGCCAAAGAAACTAGAATAGAATTGAATTAGAACCTTCGAACTTAGAATTTCTTTTAAGATCACTGAGATAGGGTAAGAACTTATCCGAGAATTGAAAAGAGAAATGAGGCATTAATCTTTAAAAGGATTAATAAACGGATTAATAAGCCGATTAAATTCTTTTAAGATTTAAAGGACTAAAATGATCGAAACCTTTAATCTTTTAAATTGAGACGTGAAATAGGGTTGAAATGCTTAGTGTTGGAAGTGAGACGAGAAGAGGTTAGACCCGTTAATAGCACAAAAAGGAATTAATACGAGTCGTTTTATCCGGAAAACCTTTACGACCGGGTAATTAACACCCGTAACGACACGACGAAGACACGTGTCATCCACCTCTCACTCTCTCACGCCACCTCACACTACCTATAGCCTATACTTAGATGTCATCATGCCTACACTCTAGGAATGACCAACATACTTAGTAAATTGTGAATTAAAGTATGCATGCAAATTAACATCACATCAACCTATCTAGTCTTGTCTTAATACAACTTCCAACAAGTACACTTTATTCCCTTTGTTGGATTTCACATGCATTCATCTAAGACAAGGGAGAAAGACCTCATTCACTCCATCACTCTCTCTCTCTCATTCGATCTCTCCCTCTCTCCAAGCAAGAAAGAAAATCAAACTCTCAAACTCTCCAAACTCTCTCTCACTCTCGGCAATCTCTCTCTCTCATACCTTTCTTGAATATTTCTTACATGCAACCATGTATTCAAGCTCTCCATCCATGGAAATGAAGTAGAAAGTATCAACCTCCATTCATTTCATCCATATTCTCAAGAAAAGGTAAACATTTTTCAAGTTCTTGAAGTTAAATCCAACACTTTCTTCCTTTTAATTCTTAAACTCTAAAAGGAATGGATGATTAATTCCATGTTCTTCTTTTTCTTTGAGGATTCAAGAAGACTTCCTTCTTCCTTTCAAGTCCAAGCTTTGAAGCTTCACATTCCATCCATTTCAATTCCAAGAGCCAAGAGGAGGATTTCCATTTAAATTAAGTATGAAATTCATTTGATTAGTTGTAAATATGTATGTCTCTAAGTCCTAAAAGAAAGAACTATGCATGCATGTTATTTAAGTTATGTTTAGGCAAACTTAGGATATGCATGTGATAATCGAGTGAGAAGAATTCGTTAGGAGAATCGAATATAGGGTTTAATCGGTGAATTAAGAGAAGAAAAAGAAACTAAAACCCTAAAAATTTGGTAAATGCCGAAAAAATTAGTAAAAATAGGGGAAATATGAATTCTTTGAGTTATCATTATTTTGATGCGTGATTTGTTATTTTTATCATGTTGAGAATGAGATTTTATACATGAAAAATTGAGAAATAAAATGCACAAAATATGCATGTGTGTGCCGTGAGTTTTGAAGAAAATAGAGGTTTTATTTTGATGATTTTGTTGATGAATTGAGTGATGTTTTGATCAATGAAATGATTGTATATTATGTTAGTATAATCATACATGTGTTTAAGTTAAGAAAATGAGATTGCATGTTGAAGTTTTGAAAGAAATTAATTGTAAAAAAAATAATAAAAAGATTGGATGTTGAAGTATTTCAATGTATGTATGAATGTTAGTTTGAATATGGAATAAAGATAGAAGTTTTGATAAAAAGATTTAAATTTGAAAAGCTTTTAATTAAATAAAAGATGAAAGATGATAAAAAGACATATTAATTAAATGTCTTGTATTAAAATTTAAAGACTTGAAATTGTTATTAAAACTACAACAAAAAGATCTTTAATAATGTAACTAATAAAGTGAGCTAATTCATAAAAATGTTAATCAAAAGATAAAGAAATTATTCAGTAAAAAAAAATAGCTTAAAGGTTTAAAACAAGTAAAGAAGAAATTATTAAAGAAATAAGCAAAAATAGAGAAAAACCGAGTTTAAGAAAAATAGATCGAAAAGAAATAAAAAGAAGTTTTTAATCAAGTAAAGAAAAGATGCTAGACGAGTTAAGATAGATACTCGTATAAGTTAAACAAGAAAGTAAGGATAAAATAAGATGTTGAATAATAAGTTGAAAGAAGATTAATTAAATAATCAGTTGAGTACGTTGTTTCCAACCAAGCGAATAAAAAGATAAACCGAGATAATAAATAAAGGAACAATAGTCGAGATAAGAAATGAGGATCGAATTAAGGATAAATAAGAAATCCTAATTTTATAAAAATTAATAATAATTAAAGAGAATTTTTACTAATTGAATGAAGGTTATAAAATACCTTATAAGATAACGGATGTAAAACAAAGCATTGTCTATAAGTAAGGAAGATAGAATAAATAGTTTGAGCCTTCATAAAAAGAAATGCATAATCAAGTTAGAATTTAAGGTCTAAATTAAATGATTATTAATGTGTCTTGAAGTATGCTTGATTTATGTGAATTCATTATATGATTGAATAAGTGTTTAAATGCATTATGTTAGTTATGTTGTGAAAAACAATTGAATGATTGAGTTATTAATTGTAAACCAAGAATTGATTAAAGCCTTTGAAAGAAAGCTCGAGTAATAGAATATAGACGATGACATTATTAATTAGAACGAGAAAAGTGTACGATGTTGAGTAGTAAAGTTAACCAATTCGAATAGAGTTAATAATTTAAAGACGAGAACGCGAGATCCTTTAGAAAAGTTAGAGCAAAGAGAGAGACGACTCAAATAGAAGTCCGTCAGTTAAAGTCCAACGCCTTTGTGTCCGTCTTTCATATATCTTATTTTTCTATCGATGTCGAACTGTGAAGGATCGAGCCGGACGGATCATTAAGCGAGGACAAATAGCCCTAAACCACCTAGCTAGTTTTTCGGAAGTCAGGTGGGCTTTTCTGAACCAAAACTATCGATGAAAATTAGTTATATTACTGAGTATTATGATATGATTTCAAATATGATTGACTTGCCATTTTTATTGAAGTTTGGTATGTGTTATCATCTGTTTTTGTGAAGATGTTATTATCCTGTGAAAGGCAGGAAACCCACGTGTGGTATATGTTGAGGTGACTGTGAGCCTTGCTTCAGTTAGGCCGGTCACAGTGCTCGAGAAGGAGGCCTACTTCTCGGCACAGTGAGATTGTTTGTGATAGATGATACATACTGTTATATTATATGTTATTTGACTGCGCAGTCTGTTTTAAAAGAAAAACGTTTTGACATGCACAAGTAAACTATTTTTAAAACTGCTTATATACTTGTGATGTTCGGCAAGGCAAGTTCAATTATTATAGCTTTAAGAAGCATCTTTTTTGGCTTGTGTTCACTGAGTACGAAGTATTCAGCCCTGCGTGTGTTTCTAAACATGCAGGTTGACTGGATGGCGATGGCGTGGATACTTGGTGGTGTGGTTTGGTTTTGTTGGTTGAGTTTAGTTGAATTTCAGACTGGCATTTGTACGTATTCATACATGCAAGTGTTGGGTATTGATGCAAGTTTCCGCTGCAACCCTTTTGAATTAATGTCTGTTGATGCTAGTACTTTAATACTCATGTTTTTGATCCCGAGAGTTGTGCTCGAAGACTTTGAATACTTGTTAAATTCGTAACTCTTTAACTTGTAATTCCGAGCGATGGGCTCGTAACTTGAATTGTTGTTGAACATGATCCTTTAACTTGATATATATTCGTATGCTTTCTCTTTTTGTTGGAATTCCTTTCCCATCAGCATGAATTACTTGTTTGAATTCCTGTTGTAGTGAAGTTAAGATGCTCGGTAGTTATTTCATTATGCGTTTGGAAAACCAAATTTGATTGTCTTGTCTCCCATCTTTGTTTTCCCCGAGCATGTTTCCTTTTGAGTTAGTTGTTAGTTGTTTAAGTTTGTTGTTGTTCGTAAGTCGCACCTCGAGAGTCGGGGCGTGACAGGTTGGTATCAGAGCAAGGCTTTTATTTGTTCTAAAGTCTGTTATTCTTTGATGAGTTGAGTCTAGATTTAATTCCTAGACTTGTTTGAGTCAGTAAACCACACCAAGTTATCCTCCATCTCATCCGGCAACCAGGTATGTCTTATTTTCTAAAAGTTTTCCTTTCAAGTTAAAATGATGTTTGAGTTATTAAATGTTGAGAATTTCTTTAAAGTTATTTATTGAGTTGTGATGTTTTAAGATGAATTTGCTAAATTGATTAATAACTAGATTGCTTTAGAATGTCCTCCCCTTTGCGAGTGCGTGTGAAAAGATCGGAAAGAATAAGGCGTGTGTGCGATTGGTAACGTGATTTGGAATTGCCCAAAAATTCCTCTTTGGAACGCAGAAATGAGTATGTAGTAGAATTCGTAATATGTTCGATAATTTGTTAAGTGTGCTTATGCATTTAAAATTCGTATAGGATGGACAACGTTGATTGGATGCAGGAGTACTTATATGCGAGAATGGAAAACAATGAGTCTTTAGCAGAATTCTTAGCACGATACCATACGATTTGGGGAAAAGTCCAGTATATGGACGTAGGACCGTTAGAAAGCATGACGCACCTGATTCAAGCTCTACCACAAGAATGGAAGGACTGGGCAGCATCTCTTGTCCCTCGATTTCTAGGCTACCGTTATTTCGACCGAACCCTGTACGGCGACGTAAATGCTTTTATCTCCGCGATTTCAGCCCGTTTTATGTCTTATGGCGCTCCTCCGCCCGAACCTTATGAAGATGATACTCCAAGTTTGTTAAATGACTTTGTTCGTAATCCTTCACCAATTCCTCCAAGTGGAACTGTTTCTCTCCACATCAATTCGCCGCCACAAACTATCTTCAACCTCAGAATCCCTTCGCAGATTATCCATTTGTAAGTGGTGTGCTTTTAATTTAATTTTCTTGATTCCTTTGTTTTTCTGACTTATCAACATTGCAGCTGAATGGATGTAATGGAAATTCTTCTTCAAATGAGGACCAAATAGCTGCTTATTTGAATCATCCGCAAGCAACCTTTTTAAGCCATCCTAGAGCAGAATCCTCTAGTCAAGCCCGCTCAAGCGACGATAAAGAGAATGGAAGTGAACCAGTTGATGCAGCGACTGTAGGAACCGGATATCTTCAGACTCTACCTAACAATATTTTTCCTACCTCTTTTGCTAATACACCTATCTCTCCGTCAAGGCCAGCAGACGAACATGACTCCCAGATTGGCATCTCCACCGATGTAGCTCTCCACCATCACCAAGAAGAGAATCCCAAAAATTACGGAAGTCAGTTAGATGACTACTGTATTTAGGGTTATCGCGTACGAAAAAATTTTAGTTCAGGAACTTAGAACGGAAAACCGTTTGATTTTTACATTCACGAAATCGCGATACGAACTCGCCCGAGAAAGTTCATTTTTATGATTTTCCGGACGAAACTTGGACTGTGTCGTCCCGAGTTTTTGTCGGAATTAAAATTTTTAATATTATTTTATGATTAAGATTAATACGTTAGAATTTTTGGTCGAATCGGAATTTGACAATTTTGTGCCGAGCTAAGTTTTTCCTCGTTCGATTTCCGTAACGTCGTATCGCGCCGGAAAAGCACGTAATTTTCTTCTTTTCCCTCTCTTGGCCGACTTTGCCACTCTCTCTTTACCTTGATATTTCCATTTTATATAGTATTATACCATGACTCACCATTTTAGATATTTAATCTAACTTTACACCTATTAGGTTATTACAATTTATAACATAACAAGTTAGTCATCTTCCTTATCTCCCCCCCCCCCAAAAAAAAAAACCGAACACACACACTCATACTCTATCTCTCACTTTGTTCTTCATTTCTCCATTGAAGACATCAAGTTCTTAGAGCAAAAATTTCACACAAGTCTTCATTCATCCATCGAATCTTCTAACTCCATTCACTAAATCTCAAGGTATTTGTCTCCTCTCTTGATCTATCCATTCCAAATCCATTTCTTTTCTTTTTTCATTTGGATCGAAATTTATGGGTTGATGAATTAGATGTTTGATCTTCGATTAGTATAATTAGATGTGTTAGATATGATTTTTAGGGATTAAAATTGAAAGAAATCAAGAACCCTATTTTCCTAATGTGTACCGAAAATTAGGGGAAATGTGTAGGATGTTTGAATTCTTCAATTGATGTTATAATCATGCTTAGGAGGTGTTCGATTGAGGATTTAAAACAAAAAGAAATCAAAACCCCCAAGTAATGGATGAGAACCGAGTTTAGGCTAGGGTTTTGAATTGGGGATTCTCAATTTATTGTGTAATTAGACTTGAAATTGTTTAATGGATGATATGGTAGTATGATTAATGGATAAATGATGTTTGATGAAGAAAATCACCCTTTAAATTATAGGGTTAATACCGAAAAATATGAGAAATTTAGGGGTTTGCATGTAGTTGATTTAGTTGAGGATTTGTTGATGAAATAATGTTGTTAATGATATTAGATGTTGTTATGAATTTATTTGGAATTTTCTAAAAATATTTTGTGAGTCGTAATAGACAAAGAACTCGATCCAAGTTGAGATTTAGTAATGATATGAAGTGATGATATGCATGAAAATGAATCTTGTTAGATGATGTTTGATGACGTAGAAAATGAACGAAATCCGACAACTTTTGAAATCTCGTAAGAGATGAACAAGTGGTCGTAATTAATAACCGAGAAGTCGAGAAAGAATTCTAATTAGATAATAATGTTCATGATGGACTAAGGCATAACTTTGTAGTTGATGACATGAGCTTTCGAGCTATTATAATATGACTTGTAGTTATAGTCGAGAACTAGAACGAGAATTTGTTAACTAGATTTTGGTTTAGTAATTGGTAGTTGAGACGACGTTGTTTAGAACGTCGTGCTAATGAATCAAGTTTTGACAAGGAGTTCTTCACGTACGGGTGTACGTGTTGCCTGCCTTGAGAGTCCAGTTTCGTGAGAAATCGAGTACGAGAACTTAGAACGAACTTAGGAAGTTATACGTCGATTTTATCGAGCAATTAGGGTTAGCGCGGCAGTTTTGCGACCCTTGCCGAAAACTGTAATATCTCTTAGCTCGTTTATCGGATTTGAGATCCATAAATTGGAGCGTAAACTAGATTTCCCAAGCTTTCTAATGGTACTGGGCTCATCCCTTGTTTCCAATTTCTCTGTTCTGGGCAGCCCCCAGAACTACTGCCTTGCGCAGTGAAATTTCAGAACTTGTTTAACTAAGTTGTTTTCTTCGCAACTTAATTTCTTTCGATCGTTTAAGCCATAATAAGTTAACGACTACCTTCTCTACTGACCTAAGAGTCGAGTATGAGACCTTTCGAGTTCTAAACGAGATTTGTTTAAGTCTCGTTCCCGTTTAACTAAAAAGAAATTAGTAGCGTGCAAATGCCTAAAGAAATGAAACGACTAAAACCTAATTCGATTTTTCTATGATCGATTATCTTTTACGACCGATTTTAAGTATTATTATTTTACGATGAAGGAGGAAGCCAGCAGTAAGGAAAGGACGGAAGATCAGGAGATCGGAAGCTAGTACGTAGTTCTGTAGACACTAAGGTGGGCTTTTATATATAAAACAAAACGAGCAATGCTCGGAAAACCTTTCTTTATCGCTTTGATATCTGTGTTTTCAAAGTGATAATTATGGCATGAACTGTTTTATGTTTTATGTGAGTTCTCTTGTACCTATCTGAGTTAACATTCGTGTTTTCCAGATTTAGAGTTAATCTAAATAGGTTAACTAACGATCGGCTCTGAGTTAGCTACTAAGTGCTTTCCAGAGTTAGTGCACTTTGTAACCTGTGGTGTATGTAATACCCTGTTGAGGGGTACCAGCCACGGTGAATGAGAATTGGTCAAGATTTGAACGTAGCATACCAGAAAATGCTCGGCCGAGTAAATTGTGAAAATAAGTCAGAAAATGTTTAGTAGGCACGGGCTAATTTCAAATAAAACCCAGATGTGCTACAAATTATGAAATGCCAAATTATATATACTTATGATTATGATTTCGGCATCGTGCCCACTAAGTACTTTTGTACTTAGCTCTACATTATTTTCTAAATGTGCAGGTTGAAGCGACGAGAGCGGCGGTGGTTGAAGTTGAGTTGAGAAGTTAGGATATTTTAGCTATGACTTTATTTCCGCTGCCAAAACTCTAGACTTTTTGAGAACATGTACATTATTAAATCACTGTAGTATAAGTCTGTAATCTTGAACTTAGATACTTTCGAGTACTTTTGTTGAGTAATCCTTCGTGATTAACTCTTCCTTTATATTAGTAAAGTTTTTTTCATTGAATGTATGTTGTCTTTTATGTATGTTTAGTTAGTCAGCCCCCCTTCTTCCCCGCTTCTTTAATCCAATCCCAGTCGCACCCCGGCATCTGCCGTCCCTCGGGATTTGGGGCTGTGACAAACATATTATACTTATCCTCTAATATTGATCTTGATTTGATTCTTATCTTTTCTCTTTCTTAAGTTATCATCCTTTAAACACACTTGATTATATCTTAAATCTAACAATTATCTCAAGATAAAACTTACGATTACTTCATATTTCACCTGACGGTAGCCTCTTTTGAGGATTTTACGAGAAGCTGGAATAATTACACTCAAAATTTTTCCTAACATCTACGCGATGTTTTATCTTCTCCTTCGTGCGACCTGACTTAATTAACATATAAACGTCGAATTAAATCCATTAGACAAAATTTTAATGATTGTTTGATTTTTCCACAGCTTTCTTGAAAATTTTCTTAAGGACCTTGTAATACCCCGAATATTTTCTTCCGACGAGAAATAAAAATTTAATTATTAATTAAGGCTTTGCACGCCTAAGTTAAGGATTTTCAATTCTAACACTAACGGTGAAATCCGTTTCTGAAAATAAATTCCAGAAGTCGGTTGAACGACTACTGTATTAGGGTTTTCGCGTCTGATAGAATTTTCGTTCGAAAACTCAGATCGAAAAACCGTCAGACTTTACATTCACTTATTTTGCGATACAAGAAAGTTAGTAAAAATCAGTTTTATTATTTTTCGGGGCGAATTTTGGACTGTGAAGTCCTGACTTTTTATTGGATTTCGGAAAACGAATTATGTTTTCCGAGTAAGAGATTTATTTCTAATCTAACAGTCGAATTAGATTTCATCAAAAACATAACCGTCTAGAAAATTAATTTCTCGATTTATATACGTCGTATTAGACCCGTAAATGAGATATTTTCGACTAAAAATCCTATCCAAAACCGCCACCTACCCCCCCTGTCATTCTTGTTAGATATTATCTACTTTATGTTAATCTTGTTGGACACCACATCATTTTCTTCTCCTTGCCTCCCCCCCCCCCCCAAAACTGCCAATCATCCCTCTCTCTCTATTCTGTCTCTCAATCCTCCATTGTTAGTCATTCTTCAAGCTCTCAAGCTCAACAAGTTGTTCATCTACCGATCGATCTTAAATCCGATCACATAATCGTCAAGGTAAGAGCTTCCTCTATAGATTGAACCGAACAAAATTTCAATCCTTCAAGTTTAATTATTTTCGAAAATTTCAAGGGATGTAGAAGAATGTTCTATGGTTGATACATGTTATTTCATGCCTAAGATTGGATTTCTATGGTTAGAATTTAATGGAAATCATCCTCCTAAGTTCTTAGGTAATACCGAAATTTATGTAAAATTTATAGGTGATGTTAAGTTCGATTTTAGGATATTTGATTGTGGATTATTGCTCTATGGATCAATAGATGAGTGTATGAATTAATTGAGAATTTTCTAAAAATAGAAACCAAAATGTAAGAGAGAAATAAGTGAGGATTTTGATGTAGTATTGGATATGTTTTGCATAATATGATGATAGAAATGATATGTAGTAAGTATGTGGATGATTATAGAATTTAATTGGATTTTTCTAAAAATAAAATAAAAATCGTAAGAGACGAAAACTCGACAATAAGATAAGAATCGATAATGAATTGAGTTTATGGTTTTCGTATTAGTAAATCTTGTTAGTTGATGAACGCTAGTTGGAAAGTTTGATCGAATTCGGAGAAAGTTGAAATTTTAGTAAGAGACGAAGAATCGTCGATAAGTTGAGATTGGATAATGATATAGGTTTATGGTTTGAATATTCGCTAAGCTTAGTAGTTGAGGAACGTTATTGAAAAGTTTGAACGAATTCTAAGAAAATTGGAATTTCGGTAAGGACGAAGAAACGAGTCTAAGTGTCGATAGGAATGTCGAATAAGGAAACTAATCGGATATTAGTGTTTAACGTTGATAAACGAACAAGTTTGTAGTTGACAATATTTCCATCCGAAATATGAGATGATATAAGTTATAATTTATAAACAAGAAATTGAAGAATGAAAGTGAAGTTGAATTGAATTGGTATAGTAAATGATTAGTTGAAAAAGACGAGGAAATGATCGTTGTGTTTGTAATCGAGAAATGTGAAAGAGTTCATGATGTATGATTGTTCGTATTTACTGCCTTGAAACAGAAATTTCGTGAGTATATAAGTGGTTTAACATAAATCGAACCTAGGAAGTCGTGCATCGAGTTAACAAGCACTAGGGTTCCACGCGGACTGTTTTGCGATGCGTTTCGGAAACTGTCATAACTTTCTACTCGCTTAACGAAATCGAGATCCGTAAATTAGACAATAAACTAGACATCCGTATCTTTCTTTTAGTATAAATTTCATCCTCTGTTTCGCAGGAATCTGTTCTGTGTGAACTCCAGAACTTCTGCTTTGTGCAGAAACTTTTCTTAAGTCTAAATTCTTAAGTTGAATCTTTTTTAACCTCGTTCCTTGTGAACTTCTAAGTCGTTATAAGTTATTGACTTCCATTATTAACTGACCAAAGTGTCGAGTAATGAGCCGAGTCAGTTTCTAAAACAAGAATTGATCGAGTCTCGTTTCTTTGATAATCAAAAGAATGTAGTTAAGTGCAAAGGCCTAAAAGTCTAAAAATGAATTCAATTTCTTTTCTTTAATCGTCTTGATCGATTACTAAAGTTTGAATATTTGCAATAAAAGAAGGAAGTCAGAGTTGAAGATAGAACGGAAGACAGAAGGTTAAAGTTTGTTCTGTAAACGATTGAGGTGGGCTTTTCTATATACGAAATAAAATGAGCGATGCTCGAACATCTTTATTTTATAGCTTTGATAATTGTGTTCTCAAAGTGATAATCAGGGCATGAAATATTTGTTTTATGTGAGTTCTCTTGTTACCTTTCTGAGTTAGCCGACTGCTATCCAGAATTATTAGTTAGCCGACTGCTAACTAAATCGATCGGACTCTGTGTTAGCCAAAAGGGTGCTTTCCAGGGTTAGTGTACACGGTAGCTGTTGTGTGTCGTACTCTGTTGAGGGGTAGCCAGCCACGGTGAGGAACGTGCGCGGCAGAAGAAAAGGCTTCTTCCTCGGCGTTGAAAAGGGCAAGATGAATGTAACAACAGAAAAATCTTTGCGCAAAGTGTTTAGAAAAGAAAAAATATTTAGTAAGCACGGGCCTTTAAAAGAAAAACCCCGTTGCGTTACTGTTAAAGATGCCTGATTAATCTATACTCTTATGAGATGTTTTGGGCAAGGTGCCCACTAAGTGCTTTATGTACTTAGCCCTGCATATATTTTATAAAATGTGTAGGTTGAGTGACGGGAGCGGTGGAGGTTGAGTAAAGAGTTGTGGATAGGATGAGGAACTTGTGTCAAGCTTTACGCTTTCCGCTGCAAACTAGTTCTCATTAATGTATAACTTTTGGTCTAAGTCTCATCCTTTGAACTTAGTTTCTTTTTAAGAACAACTCTGTCGAGCTATCCTTCGAGGTCGACTCTCTTTTATTAAATAAAATCAGTTCATTGATATCAGTTATTGTTTAGTTATTGTGTTTATTTATCTTATTCCCCCTTCTTCCCTTCTTCCTTAATCCAACCCCTAGTCGCACCCCGGCTTTGCCGTTCCTCGGGATTTAGGGCTGTGACAGACCTTCTCTCTCGAGTTATCTTCCTTATTGCTTTCATCCACGGTTGCCAACTAATTGGCACGAGTTCGATCATCCTCTGGGTTACTGGAGTAACCCATGACGGCGTCTTAATATCGTCACCGTTGTTGTAAGGAGGCATTTCATCGTTATTGTCAGCACACAATCGAAGATTGGTCGACATATCCCTATTGTTTTCAATCTCAAGTGGATACCCTTGCTCAGGTCTTGACATAGTGGCTTGCGGCGGTCCTAGACGGATTCCTGATATTGGCTGAAGGTAGCCTCTTCCTACCGTTGCTTCTTCGGCATGACTATTAACGGACCTTTCTCGACTCAAGGAGTAAACCGTATTAAGGTCAATGCTTGGGACAGGTAAAGCTGGGAAAGGATTGTAGGGTCCATCATGTTGCATTCTTCATAAACTCGATGCCGCGTTGAATTCGAAAGGATAAACGTTATTTGCAGGAAAATTTCCCAAAGAGTTGCGTGTAGTATTTAGGGGAGGACGAGGCTACGGAGGCATCTCATAAGGAACAAACCCATCTTGATTCTCGGCAAACGGCCTCGGCGGGGGTTCACCAAAATGCATAAACTGATTGGTTATTGTTGCTATAAACCATTTGCAGTCTCCTGGCCAGTATATGCTACCGTGCTGCTGTCTCGCATAGGTGGGTATTAATTATGCTACCCATTCGGCCCATTCGTCTGGGAGGACATTGACTAGGTGGGTCATTCCCTCAATGGGGCTAACTCCAAGGTACTGAACTACTAGCCATAACGTGTGATAACGTACTAGAAATTCGGCTAGATTTTCAAAATGACTTTTCTGAATACGGTCGACTTCTTGCTTAATGGCTAAATTCTCGTCGTTAGGCATCCTACATATTTTAAACATTCAAACTCAATCATTTTCAACAAAACTTCTTATCATCACAATCATCACGTCCATCACAACAATTTATAGAAATATTTCATGATATTAATCGTTTTGCATAATCGCTTCTATAATTCAAACTTGCCTCGATTCTCACTTGATTATTGAAATAATTTCACAATAGCTTGATTATTCAATCTCTTTGCCCAACTTTTTCTCTTTCTTACTTAGGAAAACTTTCTCTATTCGATTTTCTTATATTCACTTCAAATCTCACTTGATCGCATCCAATTGCACTAATCGAACGTCGTCCTACTCTTTCCCTTCCTTGCTCGGATAATAAAATTTTGCCTTACTTTATAAATTTTTTTTCTTTCATCTTGCTTTGGCAAAAAAAAAATCTTTCTTTTCTTTATTTGATTCAATCTTATTAATACTTTAAAAGAAATTCTAATTCTTTTAGAAAAACTTTGAAATTTTCCGTACCTGGTAGCTTGGCTCATTGTCGACTCAAATAAATTCAAAGATCACTTGAATGAATTTAAGGAGTATTTGAATAAGTCTAGGGAATGCAAATCTAGACTTGACTTTTAGAAGAGTTTAAGCTTCAGAGCAGATAACCTGCTCTAATACCATCATGTCACAGACTGATTTCTAATGTATTAAAATGACTAGAAAACAAGGGGCAGTGAGGTGGAACAACGAACTTTTACTCAAAGAAACATGCTCGATAATTGAAGGATAACATCAACGACCAAACATGCTCACAAATAAGGTGGATTATCAATTAATGATTTCTCAAGAAATGAACATTTGTTCAGATTTTTGGATATTGATCCAAAAAGGGATTAGGTTTGGTTATCAATAAATGTTTGCATTCAAAAAGTAAGTGGGCCAATTTTTAACTTTTAATCGTCAAGTGGTGGTGAAATAGATTTGAAGAATCGTTAGATGATTCCAACAAACTTTAGGTGGAATTCAGAAAGGATTTAAGAAATTATTGAGCTCACGGGCTCTTTCATCATTAGGTATCGAGCATGCAAGGCAAGGTTATTTTAAAATGATGAAATTGCAGCGGATTATGATCATCGACTCAAATCCCAAGGTTATATGTGTGAAGACACATAACCTCAAGCTTAAACATTTATTTAGAAGTGGATAGCAACGTGTCACCCCAAGCACACTGCATCTTTCCTCATCCGAGCTAACCTGCAAATTTGAGAAATAACATGCAGGGCGTGAGCACTTCGTACTCAGTGAACACATGCCAAAATATTTTAAAAACTCGCTCGATAGAGCTATATAATCGAACATGCCTTGCCATTGCATCACAAGCGTTAGATAAATTATTTAAAGAATTTACGACTTGTGGCAGTTAAAAACATTTTGGTTTTGTTTGTAAATCGACCGGTCATTTCCTCGGGTACAAATCCATCGACGCATCTCGTCTTCTTGTGGTATCGAAAAGTAGGCCTCCTCCTCGAGCACCGTGACCGGCCCAATCAAAGCAAAGCTCACAGTCTTTACATAACCGGCCCAATCGAAGCAAGGCTCACAGTTACCTTACGACCGTCTAGACTGTAACAAGGCTCACGGTCACCTAATCTAATGCATGCATTGTTCCGTTTTTGAACAGGACCCGTGCGTCCACAGGACTCATTCTCATCACATAATATTAAGTAGAGGATTACATACCAAAACATAAAAACTCAGGCAAGTCAATTAACTTTAAATAAAAGCGCACATATAAAAATAAAATGCGCATTCATCATTGAGTTTCGGTTTAGAAAGCCCACCTGGCATCCGGTGGTTTTGCTCGGAATACCGTGTTTCATCTCACTTCTTACTTCTAGACTCCACTCGCTTCTTACTATCGAACTTCACTCTTTCTTCAAGGTTAACATTCTTATAAGGAAGAGTTCTATTTTTTCGAAAACGATAAACGAATTCTAACGCTCGGCTGAAGGACTTCTAAATGACTCAGATTTCTTAACTTATCTTGACTTATCTAACTCGATATTTCTCGGCTTCTCGATTCTATCCAAGTACTAAATCAACATACTCTGAACTCAAGTACTTGACATTAAAAAAAATATCTAAATATTTTATTAATAAAATAATCTAAAAAGGATATAAAATCACTATTCACATTTTACGTCTCATTTTTCTCGATTTTTTGAGTTAAACGAACTCAGAAAATTATGAAATTAATTCTCGGGTTCTAATATCACAAATCATTCACAAACAATTGGAACGTTCACAAACAGGGTACCATTCGACTTCGATAATTATTTGAGAAAAGAAAAAGAAAATTCTAGAAAATTAATTTAATTACTTAATCATAATTATAAACTCGGATAATCATTCAAGACTCGGTTATTCATTCAAGACTCGGTTATTGAATTATGCTAACTTGACTCTGCTCGGTTTCTAGAACATATAATTTATTAAACTCTTATGAAATTAATTTCATTCTATTTTAATAATTTATAACTTTGATCATTTAATAGGAAGTTAAAATCCAAAACTAACTTTACTAAATAAAATTTTCGTCTTTTTCTCGTAAAACGTGTTATCGCTGGGAAATTTATTGACTCGATAAAAAGATTCTAATAACGTCTAATTACTTTTAATTAACTCGGTTATTCTTCTCATTTTTTATTTTCTTTACATTATTCTCATTTCTCATTAATTAAACTCGATTTTCCATTAACGATCTCGATTCTCGACAACTTCTTCGTCTTAACTCGAATTCAAAAATTTCGAGAAGAAACTCCAACTGTTTTAACTTCATCTTCATCATCGATTCATCACATTCATCAATTCTGACTTGAATCATCGAGAACTATCAACCTTGATCATCACTTTTAATTAGAATTTAATTAATAAAAATTCCTAAAAATTCATTAAAATTTATTTTTCTATTTCTTTGTATTTTAACACTTTTAATCCATCAAATCATGCATCATCTAACCATATATCATCAAAATATCACTTTTTCATCAAGAACATCCTCAAGAACATCAAGAACATCTTCAAGAACATCTTCAAGAAAATCAAGAACATCATTTTCTTCATCCTTACTAAATTTTCGGTTTTCTTAATTAATTTATAACAATTAATTTCTTTCTTCCTTCTCTTTATTTCTTACTATCATTTATCTCAATTTCCATCTTCAAATTTAGCCAAGAACATCAACACTCAAAACTTCAAATTTCCATCAAAATTTTCCATCAACTTTCGGTCCACACACATATATAAACTTCATCATTTTCCTCATCCAATCTCATACATCCAAACTCTTAAATCTTAAATTAGAACACAAATCCATCACTCAAATCATGCTTGAATCATTAACATAAAAATACCTAAAATTCTCAAAATTTTCGGTATAACACATATATATATGTATATCTTTAATTTTCTCCATCAATTTTCATACACATAAACACACAATAATCATGTTGATCATGCTCAAAACAAAATTAAAAATCCTACCCTAACCCTAATTTTTGCCAGTTTTATAGGGGAGAGGAAATTGATTTTTAACTCTTATTTTCTTGCATAAAAATCACTCAAATGATCAAAGATTCAAGATAGAAAGAGAGGCTTCGATTTTCTTGAAGGGAAGATCATTTTGATCGAACTAAAGATGGAAGAAAAGAGGTATTTCTTACAAGAATCAAGAGAACTTACTAACTCCTGAAAGGTGGATCAATCAAAGGGCTTCAATCCACATAATATTAAGCTCCGAATCAAGTTAAAAATCGAGCTCCTCCAATGGGCACAAAGCTGCCGATTTTCAACAAGAAATGAAATGAATGAATCCTAGTCTTAAATTTATCACCATGACGAGAGGATTACAAATACCTTATTAATTTAGCCGTTGGATGATCAGAGACTAAGTTCATGCCATTTTTGAAACTTGAAGAAGGTTCATCAATGGAGGAGTGAGAAATAGTGTGTGTGTGTGTATGTGTGTTCATCCGAGAGAGAGAGAGAGAGATGAGAGAGAGATGGGTGGGAGAGAGAGTAGAGAGAGAATATTTGGAGAGATATTTTCAAGAGAGAAATGATTAAGAGACAAATAATTGAGAGAGTGAGAGAGAATGAGAGAGAGTGGGATGTCGGCAGAGAGTGAGAGAAATAAGAGTAATTATTAGAATTTTAGTTACACCACGTGGTAAAAAACGCGATATAATTTTCTCTGGAAGAAAAAGTTATCCGGTGCAATTTAACCCTAATTTCTCATTAAACTCTCAAACGATTTAAAACTCACCACGACTTTTTCACAACATCGGAATTCTCTCTACTTTGTCTCTAACATCATTAAATAAACCAAGGATACTAGGAATCCAAGTTTCTGATCAAAATTCCGAATAACGAAGAAAACGAAAAAGTTACTATTCATATTTGTTCCTTTAAAGAAATAAAATTCAAACTCGATTCAAACAAACTCAAAAAAATTTCCAAACATGCACCAATGGTCTTAGAATAAACTTTAGATTCAAAATACACTAATTTGATAAAATTCGGAAATAATTGGTGAATAGTGAATTTGAAGGGGTATTAATTTATTTTTATGTGTGTTCTAGTACAATCAACTTTCTCTTCTATTTTCAAACTTATTAGACTTTTTTCTATATCGTTGAATAAGTTTGGGGGGATGGAGAAGGGGGTTGATTGTTTCTTTTAATTGCTTTTTAGGTAAATTTTTATTTTTATTTAGTAGTAGTTTTAATTTTGTTTTTAAAAGTGTAGTATTGGAATTAAGGTAGTTAGTTTGTCGAATGAGCATGGTTTTTGGGTTGATAATGTGATTTGCTTATGATGAAAGTGTTGGATTTGAATTTGATTGATAGTTCTAGATGTTTGGTCTCAATTACTTGAATCATGTTTATCCCATGTGAGAACTTGAGCCTTAACCGTTGCATATTTTCACGGTTTATTCTTTCTTATGTGTGATTTGGTCGAGCATGCTTGTAAGTCTCTAGAACTTGCTTTGGTTTCTAACTCGAGGTTGCATAGTGTGCTATTGGATAAAGAAATGATTTAAGGCCATCTTTCTTAGCCTATTTTTGCCTTTTGTTTTGTCCAGTACTGAAATAATCCTAGTTTGTCAAGTTTGAGCTTTTGAGCCTTCTTAAACTGTTGGTAATTGGGTAGATGGAGATGGATTGAGTAGGAGAGGTTATGAAGATGTGGTTGTGCTAGTTTGTTATGAATAGTTGTTACCCATATAAGCTCGAAAAAAATTGAAAAATAGCTTAAAAAAAATAAAGAAAAACAAAGAAAAGGAAAAAGTTAGAGAAAAAATGAGAAAAAGAAAAAAAAGAAAAAAAGTTGTAAAAAAAATTGAGCATAAACGAAAAAAAATATTTGCTAGCATGGGATGGTTGTGTAGTTTGAGTAGAATTGCTATGGTTTGGAGTTTTAAATATGGGAGTTGATTTGATTTGATTATTTGTGGGGATTTAAGGTACTTAGCCATATATTCCTAACCTAACCAAAGAGCCTACATTACAACCTTATAAAAGTCCTTTTTGATCTTGTCTATAAGCACACATTTTAGCAATGGAGAGTATAGACCATCTGCAGGCTTATGGTAGGCTACATGCATTGTTTGATTTGAGAGTTCTTGTTTTATCTATACACTTGAGAGTTGAGTGCACACTTTAAATTTTATCTTTGTTAGTGAGGATTCTAAGTATTGAGGCTAGATGTTTGGGATTGTTGAGCTCTATTTGTTGATAAGTTATGTAGTTACAAGTGATTATTTGTTTAAAAGAATTCTGAAGCCGAATGAAGTCACTTTGTCGCTTGAATTCATGTTTATTGTTTTGTTTTCTTTTGTCTTTTTGTTTGGGGACAAACAATTAGTTAAGTTTGGGGGGTTGTTAAACATGAATTTTTACCTCTTTTTGAAGTTTGAATGTTGTTATTTAGTTGAGGAAAATCGTGTTTATGGCAAGAACGAGCTTATATTTGATTTGTTTGGAAGAATGTGATACTTGCTCGTTTTTGGTGATTTTTGTAGGACTTGGTGGATAAAGTGGATAATTAAGCTTGAAGATGCATGTTTCGGATGTGGTACGCATTTGGATGAAGAAACGACGCGGAAAACGGAGGAGAAACGAGTGGAATGAAGCCTCGTGGATAGTGGTTTGTGCCATGCGGCCGTATTTCGACCGCATGGCAATTCCGCAACATGTGAGGGGGTCATGCGGTCTGGCATGCGGTCGCATGGCTAGCCGCATGACGAAGAGAGCTGTCGCCGAGTTTCCATGCGGTCTGGCATGCGATCGCGGCCAGCCACATGGTGACGTCATTTACGCGTTTTTATTGTTTTTTCGGATTTGAACTCAACTTTTAATTGGTTTGTATTCCTAATTCGGATTATTAGTTATTTCCAAGTATAAATAGGCTTCTTAGGGTTTATTAGAACAAGACTTTTACATATTGTTTTAGTTTTGGCACATCTTGGAGATTTGGAGCTTTTGGAGAGACAAGAGATTCAATTCTTAGAACTTCACTATGGTTTTTCTGTTTTTATGTTTAGATTTGAATTCTTGTGTTGTTTTGCCATGAATATGTGTGGCTAATGTCACAGCCCCAAATCCCGAGGGACGGCAGAAGCCGGAGTGCGACTGGGATTGGATTAAAGAAGCAGGGAAGAAAGGGGCTGACTGAAATAAACATACAATAAGGACTACATAATTTCTATGAACAAGACTTTATAACAAAAGAAGGAGTTGATCTCGAAAGATCACTCGACAAAGTATTCAAAAACATCTAAGTTATAAGTTATAGAACTTATACTATAGTGGGTTATTTACATAACATCAAAAGAGTTTAGAGTGTCTAGAGTTTGGCAGCGGAAAAGTGAGACTAAGTACATAAGTCTTCCTATTCTTCAACTCAACTCAATCCTAACTCAACCGTCCATCGCTTCCGTCGCTTCAACCTGCACATTTAGAAATATATGCAGGGCTAAGTACGAAAGTACTTAGTGGGCACATTGCCGAAATCATAATATAAGTATTGATAAATCAGGCATTTAGTCCTTGTAGTACATCGAGGTTTTGTTTGAAAAAGAACCCGTGTCTACTAAACATTTTATTATTTTCACAATGTAGCTTGGCCAAGCATTTTCTGACAGATGTTACGTTCAAATCTTGTCCAATTCTCATTCACCATGGCTGATTACCCCTCAACAGGACACCACATACACCACAGGCTACAAAGTGCACATACTTTGGAAAGCATATAGCTAACTCAAAGCCGATCGAAAGTTAACTAGTCAGCTAACTAATAAATCTGGAAAGTTAGTCAGCCAACTCAGAAGGAACAAGAGAACTCACATAAAACACAAAACAGTTTATGCCTGATAATCACGTTTGATAAAACACAGTTATCAAAGCTATAAATGTTACTTTCGATGTGTGGAAAAACCCACATTTTGTTTGTTATAAGTAGGAAAGCCCACCTTATACGTTACAGAACTACTAAACGAATTCCCGTCGTTTGATCCTTAGCCTTATCCCGACTGTCGACTTCCTTCTTCATCGTAAGTAATCATAACTTCGATAAGTCATCGAGTCGATAAAAGAAAACGGAATTCGAAATCAAAATCAAATTAGTTTCACATGTTTTTAAGCTTTTAGGCCTTTGCACGCTAATCTATATTCTTTTAATAAAACGAGAACGAGACTTGAACGAATCTCAATTAGAATTTGAAAGGTTTCATACTCGAATCTCGTTTAGATAGTCGTTAACTTATTACGGCTTAAAAGATCGAAAGAAACTAAGTTGCGAAGAAAACAACTTAGGCAAACAAATCCTTAAATTTCACTGCGCAATGCAGTAGTTCTGGGGACTGCCTAGAACAGAGGAATTGGAAACAGGGAATGAGCCCTATACCGTTAGAAAGCTTGGAAAGTCTAGTTTCCGCTCCAATTTACGGATCTCAAATCTGATAAACAAGCTAAGAGATATTACATCTTCCCGGAAGGGTCGCAATACTAGCGCGGCTAACCCTAGTTGCTCGATAGAATCGACGTATGACTTCCTAAGTTCGTTCTAAGTTCTGGTACTCGATTTCTAATGAAATTTCACTCTCAAGGCAGTCAACACGTACCCCCGTACGTGAAGGACTCCTTTTCATGTCACAACCTCAAATCCCGAGGGACGGCAGAAGCCGGGGTGCGACTGGGGTTGGATTGAAGAAGCGGGGAAGAAGGGGACTGACTAACTAAACATACATAAAAGACAACATACATTCAATGAACAAGACTTTACTAATATAAAGGAAGAGTTATGCAGCGGAAGTAAGTCATAAACTAAAGCAATCCTACTTCTCAACTCAACTTCAACCACCGCCGCTCCCATTGCTTCAACCTGCACATTTAGAAAACACATGCAGGGCTAAGTACAAAAGTACTTAGTGGGCACGATGTCGAAAACATAACATAAGTAGAGATAATATGGCATTTCATAATTTGTAGCAAATCGGGGTTTTATTTGAAAATAGCCCGTGTCTACTAAACATTTTCTGACTTATTTTCACAATTTACTCGACCGAGCATTTTCTGGTATGTTACGTTCAAATCTTGACCAATTCTCATTCGCCGTGGCTGGTACCCCTCAATAGGGTATCACATACACCACAGGTTACAAAGTGCACTAACTCTAGAAAGCACTTAATAGCTAACTCAGAGCCGATCGATAGTTAACCTATTTAGATTAACTCTAAATCTGGAAAACACGAATGTTAACTCAGATAGGTACAAGAAAACTCACATAAAACATAAAACAGTTCATGCCATAATTATCACTTTGAAAACACAGATATCAAAGCGATAAGGAAAGGTTTTCGAGCATTGCTCGTTTTATTTTATATGTAAAAGCCCACCTTAGCGTTTACAGAACTAAGTAAGAGCTTCCGATCTCCTGATCTTCCGTCCTTTCCTTACTGCTGGCTTCCTCCTTCATCGTAAAATAATAACACTTAAAAATCCGGTCGTAAAAGATAATCGATCATAGAAATTCGAATTAGGTTTTAGTCGTTTCATTTCTTTAGGCATTTGCATGCTACTAATTTCATTTAAAACAAACGGGAACGAGACTTGGAAAAATCTCATTTATAACTCGAAAGGTCTCATACTCGACTCTTAGGTCAGTAGAGAAGGTAGTCGTCAAGTTATTACGGCTTAAACGATCGAAAGAAACTAAGTTGCGAAGAAACAACTTAGGAAAAAGAATCCTGAAAAATAACTGCGCATTACAGTAACTCTGGGGACTGCCCAGAACAGAGGAACTGGAAACAAAGAATGAGCCCTGTACCATTTGAAAGCTTGAGAAGTCTAGTTTACGCTCCAATTTACGGATATCAAATCCGATAAACGAGCTAAAAGATATTACAGTTTCCGGAAAGGGTCGCAAAACTGCCGCGGCTAACCCTAGTTGCTCGATAAAAACGACGTATGACTTCTTAAGTTCGTTCTAAGTTCTCGTACTTGATTTCTCACAAAATTTCTCTCTCAAGACAGTCAACACGTACTCCCGTACGTGAAGGACTCCTTTTCAAAACTCGTTCATTAGCACGACGTTCTAAACATCGTCGTTTCAACTAACAATTACTAAACCAAAATCAAGTTAACATTTCTCGTTTCTATTTCTCGACTATAACTACAACTCATATTATAAAAGCTCGAAAGCTCATGTCGTCAACTAGAAAGTTATGCCTTAATCCGTTATAAACAATATTATCAAGTTAGAAATCTTATTCGACTTCTCGGTTATTAATTACGACCACTTGTTCGTCTCTTACGAGATTTCAAAAGTTATCGGATTCCGTTCATTTTCTACGTCATCAAACAACATCTAACATAGATCATTTTCATGCATATCATCACTTGATATCAATACTTATTCTCAACTTAGATCGAGTTCTTTGTCTCTTACGACTCACCAATTATTTTTAGAAAATTCCAAATAAATTCATAACATCAATTAATATCATCAACAACATTATTTCATCAACAAATCCTCAAGTAGATCAACTACATGCAAACCCCTATTTTCTCATAAATTTCGGTATTAACATACAATTAAAGAGGGTGATTTTCTTCATCTAACATCATCATTAATCTCTTTATCATACTACTATATCATCAATCAAACAATTACAAGTCTAATTACACATTAAATTGCAAAACCCCAAATCAAACCCTAGCCCTAAAATCGGTTTCTTTCAATTTCATAGGGCTTTCGATTTCTTTTTGTTTTAATCCTCAATCAAACACCTCCTAAGCATGATTACACAACTAATTGAAGAATTCAAACATCCTACCTAATTGCCCTAATTTTCGGTATTCACCTAGTAATTAGGGTTCATGATTTTCTTCCAATTTTAATCCCTAAATTCATATCTAATCACACCTAATTACACTAATCGGAGATCAAACATCTAATTCATCCACCCATAAGTTTCGATCCATCTTGGAAATAAAAAGAAAAGGAATCCAATTGGATAGGATTAGAAAAGAGGAGATTACCTTGACAATTAATTAAGGAAGAAATAGACTTCGATGGTTGGATGAAGACTTGTGTGAAAAATCTTGCTCAAGAACTTGAACTCTTCAATGGAGGAAATGAAAATGAGAGAGAGATGATGTGTATGAGGGGGCAGCCGATGGGAGGGAGAGGTGAGTGAGGGAGATGGATAAAAATTGTTATAAAGTTATAACATTAGGTTAAATATCTAATATGGTGAATCACCATGTAAATACTATATAAAATGAAAAATATCAAGCTAGAGAGGAGAGGGAAGTCGGTCATGAGGGAGAGGAAAAGAGAAATTACGCACTTTTCCGGCGCGATATGACGTTACGGAAATCGAACGACGAAAAACGTAGCTCGGCACAAAATCGTCACAATCCGATTCGTCCAAAAATTCTAAAATATTAAACTTAATCGGAAAATAATATTTAAAAATTTAATTCCGACAAAAACTTAGGACGACACAGTCCGAGTTTCGTCCGGAAAATCATAAAAACGAACTTTCTCCGGCGAGTTCGTATCGCGATTTCGTGAATTTAGAAATCAGACGGTTTACCGTTCTGAGTTCTAGAACTAAAATTTTTTTGTACGCTACAGTAGTCATCTGACTGACTTCCGTAATTTATTTTCGGAAACGGATTTCACTGTTAATTTTAGAATTCAAAATCGTAAACTTAGGCGTGCAAAGCCATTTTTATTATTAACTTTAAATTTTCAAGATCGAAAGGAATTTCTGGGGTTTTACATTTCAAAACTTGTTTATAACCACGACGATCAAACCTCGTCGTTTCAACTACCATTTACTAAACCAACAATAAGTTACAAATTCTCATTTCTAGTTCTCGACTATAACTACAACTCATTATATAATAATCCGAATGCTCATGTCGTCAACTACAAAGTCGTTCCCTAGTTCATTAAAAACATTATTATCAAGTTAGAATCCTTACTATACTTCCCGATTATTAATTACGTCCACTTGTTCGTCTCTTACAAGATTTCAAAAGTTATCGGAATTCGTTCAAATTCTACGTCATCAATCATCATCTAACGAGATTCATTATTATATACATCATCACCTCATATCATTACTTAAACTCAACTTAAATCGAGTTCTTAGTCGCTTACGATCCACAAAATAGTTTTAGAAAATTCCAATTAAATTCATAACATCATCTAATATCATTAGAAACATAAATTCATCAACATATCATCATCTAATTCAACTGTATGAAAACCCCTAATTCTTTCAATTTTTTCGGTAATATCATATAATTAAAGGGGGTGATTTTCTTCATCAAACATCATCATTAATCCCTTAATCATACTACTATATCATCAATTGATCAATTCAAGTCTTACTACACCATCAAATTGAAAACCCCCAATTCAAACCCTAGCTCAAAATCGGTCCTCACTTAAATTCATAGGGGTTTTGATTTTTTTTTTAATCAACAATTAAACTACTCCTAAGCAATATTATACCATCAATTGAAGAATCCAAATTATCCTACAACAACCCCTAATTTTCAGCATTTACTAGGAAATAGGGTTCTTGGATTTCTTCAAATTTTAATCATAGATCCATATCTAATCCATCTAGTTATACTAATTGGAAATCAAAACATCTAATTCCTCTACCCATAAAAATCGATCCACTTGAAAAATAAAAAGAAATGGAATCCAATTGGATAGGATTAGAGAGGAGGAGGTTACCTTGACAATTAATAAAGGAAGTTGGATGATTCAATGGTTGGATGGAGAACTTCTGATGATTTCTTTTCCAAGAACTTGGAGCTCTTCAATGGTGAAATGAAGAAAAATGGGAGAGATGGAGTGTGTGTGTTTCGAAAATTTGAGAGAGAGAGTAGTGAGGATGATGACTAAAATGTTTTATGTTATATCACTTAGATTAATAGGTGTAAAGTTAAATAAAAATATCTATGAGTGAGTCATTAGCTTTATACTATAAAATAAATGAAATATCATGCTTGAGAGAGAGCATGATGTCGGCTAGAGAGGAAGGAAAAAGAAGAAATTATGCCCTTTTCCAGCACGATACGACGTTACGGAAATCGAACGACGAAAAACGTAGCTCGGCACAAAATCGTCAAATTCCGATTCGACCAAAAATTCTAACGTATTTAACTTATTCGGAAAGTAATATTTAAAAACTAATTTCCGACAAAAACTCGGGACGACACAGTCCGAGTTTCGTCCGGAAAATCATAAAAACGAACTTTTTCGGGTGAGTTCGTATCGCGATTTCGTGAATGTAAAAATCAGACGGTTTTCCGTTCTGAGTTCCAGAACTAAAAAGTTTTCGTACGCGATAACCCTAAATACAGTAGTCATCTGACTGACTTCCGTAATTTATTTTCAAAAACGAATTTCACCGTTGGTTTTAGAATTCAGAATCATAAACTTAGGCGTGCAAAGCCATTTTTATTATTAACTTTAAATTTTTAAGTCAGTCGAGATTTTCCGGGGTATTACATCCTACCCCCCTTGGAAAAAATTCCGTCCCGAAATTTGCATATCTTCTGCAAAAGATGAGGATACCTCTCCTTCATCCTTTCCTCGAGCTCCCACGTGGCTTCCTTTTGCCCGTGGTGATTCCGCAATACTTTTACGATTGGTATCGATTTGGTTCTTAATTCTTGAACTTTTCTATCCAAGATCGATATTAGTTTTTCTTCGTAGTTTAAGTCAGATTCAAGAACTATGTCTTGCTGACTAATAACGTGCTTATGGTCATAGACGTATTTTCTTATTTGAGAAACGTGAAACATGTTATGGACACTTCTTAAACTTGGCGGTAAGGCCAACCTATAAGCAACGGTTCTTATTTTCTCGAGGATTTCGTAAGGTCCTATGAACCTCGGTCTTAATTTACCCTTAACGCCGAATCTAACGATTCCCTTAGAAGGCGTAATCTTAAGGAAAAACTTTTATCCTAATCTCAAAACTTAAGGTCCTCGCGACGTTCGTCGGCATATAACTTCTGTCGGCTTTGGGCTTCTCTCATTCTATCTCAAATCTGTCGAACATTCTCGATCATCTCATTAATCGTGTCTGGTCCTAGGTTCTTCCTTTCACCCACTTCGTCCCAAATAAGTGGTGATCTACATTCATCCATACAAAGCCTCATACGGCGCCATTCCTATCGTGGCCTGATAGCTGTTGTTGTAAGCGAATTCGACTAAGTGTAGAATGTCTTCCTGATTCGCGCCTCGATCCAATACCACTGTCCTTAACATATCAACCTAAATCTGAATCGTCCTCTCGGACTGTCCATCTGTCTGAGGGTGAAAAGCTGTACTAAAGTTAAGCTTGGTTCCCAATTCTTTCTGCATAACGACTCAAGATCTGGCAGTGAATTTGGCGTCTCGATCTGATATTATGACCTTCGGTACTCCATGTAGACGTACTATTTCTTGAACGTACAACTGCTAATCTTTCTGATCCACAGGTAGCCTTAATCGGTTTGGAGGGAGCTGATTTCGTAAGTCTATTGATAATCACCCAATGGTTGTGTTTCCTTTTCTTGACTTAGGCAAGCCTGTCACAACGTCCATGGCTATTCCTTCCCATTTCCATTCTGGGATATCCAATGGCTGTAACAATCCATATGGTCGTCGGTTGTAAAGTTTTAACTTGCTGACATGCCAAACATCTTTCTACAAATGAGGTAACGTCTCGTTTTGGTCCATCCACCCGAAATTCTTTCTCAAGTCCTGATACATCTTCGTACTTCCTGGGTGTGCTGTATACGGCGTATCGTGAGCCTCACTCATGATGTCATTCTTCAGTTCGTTATTGTTGTCAGGGATACAAATTTTGCCTTCAAAAGAATCGCATTATCTGGTTTGAAAAGCGGTCTTCAGGTACGTCCTCGGGTTTAATCTTCGGCTGCTGATACCCTGATCTTAAATCTATTTTGGAAAACACTCCTGTGCCCTTAAGCTGGTCAAACAAATTCTCTATCCTTGGCTAAGGATATTTGTTCTTGAGGGTGATCTTGTTCTTTTCTTGATAATCTATACACATTCTCATCGAACCGTCCTTCTTCCTAACGAACAATACTGGCACTCCCCAAGGTGAGACACTTGGTCTGGTGAAACCAAGTTCTAACAAGTCTTATAACTGGATTTTAAGTTCTTCTAGTTCTTTCGGTGCCATCCTATATGGGGCTAGGATTTAGGAGCTGCTCTTGGCTCTAAGTCGATCGTAAGGTCTACGTGTCGATCGGGTGGCAATCCCGGCAAAACTTCTGAAAAACGTCTTGGATGATTTTCTTGGCTCCTAGTTCTCTTCTTAGGTACACAAGATAAACTGTGATACCTTTCTTCCTTATTAACTCCGTGGCTTATAGCGCTGATATAATCGGTATTCCTCTACCCATTGAAATTCCGTGGAATTCGGTTGGTTCTCTACCCGGGGTTTGAAAAGAGATTTTTCTCTCGTTGTGGAGAATCGAGGCATAATTCTCTGACAACCAATCCATTCCTAAGATTATGTCTACGTTCACATTATCATAACATTTATGTTGTTCGCTTTAACCTTAAGAGTTTCGATTTCTAGTTCTAAGTTAGAGCAAACATGCGTGGAAGTAGTGATCTCTCCTGAAGGTGTAGCTACTCTCATAGGGTGTGCAGCTCTTACAGGTCTGATGTCTAGGTTATCGGCACACGGACCAGCAATTAAAGAATGCGATGCTCCAGTATCAAACAGTATCTCAAATAGGGATGTTGTGAAGTTTTCCCATACCTGCTAAGTTTCCTTTTCCATTATTCTTCCCAGTCTGCCTATTGGTGCATGCCCTTGCATTCCGCTGCTGTTGCGCGTACTGTTGGAACGGTTGCGGTGCCATCTGTTGTTGAGGCTGCTCCTGAATCGCCCTCAAAGGCTGGGGCTGTCCTTGCTGATTATGTCCGGCTGTTCTTAGTAGCGTAGGGCAATCCCTCTTCACGTGCCCTGCCTGTCCACAGTTAAAACAAACACCCGTGCCAGCTTGGCAAATACCAGGATGGGTTCCATTGCATTTTGGGCAAACCGGATAAGTAACCCTCCCTGGGTTATTTCCTCCTTGGTTAGAGTTTTGCTGTTGTCCCTGCGGCTGTCTCTGCTGATTATTCCCTTTCCATGGTCTGGCCTGATTGTTCCCTTGCAAATACAACCCTGACTGGTTGTTTCCCTGCCATTGTTTCTTGTTGTTGTTCTGGCTAGGCTACTGGTAGCCGTACTGATTTCCCTTTTGTTGATTACCCTGGTTAGGATTCTGATTGTAGTCGCTGCTACTTCCTCCATCCCATTTTCATTTTCCTTGGAAGTTGCTATTATTGTTGTTATAATAGCCTCGGTTTTGGTTTTAGGTTAGAGCTGGTGTAGGTGTTATGGTTTTCTTCTCATCAGGCACAACGGCCTCCATTTCCAGTGCTCGCACTAAAACGTCCGTATAGCCTAGTCCCTCATGACTGGCTAAAGTGAGTCCCAATTCGTGTCTTAGTCCACCTCTGAATTTCTTAGAAATCTTTTTCTCGGTATCGACCTGAGTTGGCGCATACCTTGACAATTCACAGAATTTTGTGTCGTATTCCGTAACCGTCATCTTGCCCTACTTCAGATTGTAGAACTCAGCTTCCTTCTGAGCCCTATATGTCTTAGGCACGTACTTGTCGTACAGTGCCTCCCTGAATTCTTCCCATGTAAATTGAGCTAGGTGTTCAGCAGGTATCACTTTCTGTCGAGTCTCCCACCAATAGTCCGCTGATCCCGTCAGTTGGAACGCAACACATAGTAGTCGCTCCTCATCAGTACATTTGAGGAGTTTGAAAATTTTCTCGGTTGATCGCACCCATAGCTCAGCATCGCTAGGGTATCCATCAAACTTTGGGGGGTTTCTTTTGAGGAAAATATCCTCAATGTCCCTACGGGGTGGTGGTGGGGGTGATGGTGATGGTGATGGGGTATTATTTCGTTCCTGTTCCTGTTCTCTCTCATTCTCTGGCTGACGTCTTCCACATCCCCTAGGCCTGCTGAAACGCACCCGTCGTGTGGTACGATCAAAATACATGTGTATGCCCCAGAAAGACACTACACGCTCCTGAGCCCACTACTGGACTGGCTAGTCTTAATGGCAAGCTAGGGTCGATCCCATGGAGAGTGAGGAACTACTTTACTCTTCGGTGCACAAATTGAGTTGCCACGGTCTCAACCTGTATATCTGCACAATAAACTAAACGGAAATCAAATATAAAAAAGGGGGTAAGATTTCGGGTAGGTCATGATCATTGTTGATATGTTTATTCGGTCATGGGCATACTGAAGATCTGTCCATGCTTCATACAAAGTCAAGGCGTGGCCCAAAGACATTGGGGCGTTTCAAGAGTTCATACTCCACACTTGGGATGGTTGAGTCCCTTGTTGTCGTCTTGATCCGAAAGGTTACGCTTCACCCCGGTCACAAGGCCGTGCTTCACTCCTCCTTAGATAGTAGTCATACCCGATCTCTCCAAGTATGACCCTCACCAACCTTCTCTCCGAAGCTTTCCATGTCCGCACCTAAAGAGTAGACATAACTCGCGGGATATCCATTTCCGGTACTACGTCCAACCGGTCATCGATATATCTACGATACGCGAGATGAGTCCTTTAGTCGATAACCATTGCTTGATGCCTCGTCACAGTTGATGGTTGATTGTTAGAGAAGCCCAAGACTGAGGAAGGGCGCAGTATCCCCTTGCCCTTTCCTCATCATCCAGATCTACAACACCATTGAATGCGCTGCTCAGCTACTCGGTCATAGGCATACTGAACGTTGCCGTCTGTCATGCCCTGGCCTTTGCTTGTCATGGTACAGCTCTAACCGAGCGGAGATCACCCGCTGGATCAGAACTGCCCATGGATTCTGCTCAGATCTCTCTGGAATCACTGGATCCAACCGATGGCACAAAATGTCTCGCGAACATTTCACATATCAATACTTAATCAATTTCCCCACCCAAATCTCACCAGGGGAATTACTCACACATAATTAAATACATAAACACAAAATAACATGAACACATGAATAGAAGAAAATACGAAATACTTGAATAAATACCAAAGGCAAACCGCCTTGGGCTTGTTCTTCACAATGGAATTGAAATAAAAGCAAGTAAATTGTTTGGTACGAAAATGTAAAAGAAAATACTGAACTAAAGTGTATCTTGGGACTGAAAATGAAGTAGAACACGATGGGGAGTAACCACCTTTGTCAGCCACACTTGCTGGCTTTTTATAGTTGACAGACGTCAGTCTAACCCTAACCCAGTTGTCTGACAGTATCCCTGTGACTGACTTTCCATAAATAGATGATCGTGATTGATTTGATTGTTGGGGATGATTGGCTCAAATGATTGAGTTAACTTTATCTTTCTCTTGCTGTTGATAACCCAGATTCGCTGAAACCTTCCATCCTTGGCCCTTCACACGTTTTTTCATAAATAGCCCATATGTGCTGATTGGGATAGTCTGTCATGGCCTTACGAACATGAGTGATCACCTTCCATATTTTGCTTGATTCTTGATTGATCTGATTGGTGATTGGCCATCAATTATTGATTGATTAAGTAGACTCCACGTTTTTCCAGATCCTTCCATTGTTAGGACTCGCCAGAATCTCCTTAATATCTCCTTCACGCGTCTTTCTATATTTGGCTCTTGCTGCTGACTGCTGCTGTCCAGCATGGTCATATTGACTGCATCCTTCGGTTAGCCTCGCACCAGGTGGTACACTTTGGAAATCATCGCTGCTCAGATGCAACTTGGGCTGATTTGTCTCAGTAATGCCCATTTCGCTCATATTTCGTCCATATGCTCATTTCCGAGCTTCCACCTCCAAAATATCAGTTTTCTCCCCTATACGACTCATACAAACACAACAGAAAAGAAAAATGGGGCCAAAAAGACCCAAAAGTCGAAGACGCATCACACCTACACACTTAAACCATACTTGCCCTCAAGTATGCAGGTGGATTCACAAAAGACACCGACGAAAATAGAAGAAAGAAAAGAAATAAAGACTCAAGACATGAAACTGCACAGTTATCAGATCAGATCATACATGCATGCATCAACCGTAATGTCATACCACAAACCATTGAGCAAATAAATCACATGAAGAGATTAGCAGTTTCTCTCACACACTCAAGTGTATGGCTAAGTGTATACTCTCATTCTATGCTGCCTTAGCTTCCCTATAGGCTTGTTCATGGATTCATAGCAAATGTTCAATCTGGTGCAATTCATCAAAGGGTCTTCGTTAGGTTGTAGAGGGGTATACGGAGCAGAGGTAAGGATATTTTGATAAGTAGTTTAAAACTTGGTTCCGGTCATACCGACCTATGTTTTCCAGTACTAGCACTCCCACTTCACATTTCCCGTTTTTTTTTTTTTTTTTCAATTAAGCAAATTCATTTTATTTTTTTTTAAAAAAAAACCAGACTCTCCTTTCTCAATTTATGCTTTTCCACCTTAAGTAATGAGCTGCCCTTTATCTTTCGTATAGTGTGGGAGTCATACCTTTAATCAATTTTAATACAAGGGCTTATAAAAAAGAATTCATTCGGCTCAAAGTGGTTAGCAAGGATTTATCATTTTTAGCTCAAAGAAATAAATCTGGGGCTCTAAATTGAAGGAATTGCCCTAATCATATAAACTACACCATCCAACTAGAATCCACAATCAAGTTCTAGGGTTACTAAGAAACATAGTCATACCAGAAAATAAATGCAAATTGGCTCAAATCTCACAGGTATGGATTATTCAGTATGCTCTCTACTGCTATCATGTGATAATGCTCATCATATCACCAAACCAGTCAAACCAAATAGCATGCATGAATCACCAATACCAACAACATGTGCAGACTGACTCTAAACTCAAGACTCAAAAGAAAAACAAAGGCCTTTACTAGGGAGAGAAAACTTATTCGTGGAGTGTGAGGACTCGGTCTCAAGAGATTGACTCTTCACTTGGCGGAATGCATCTCGAATGTCCAACAAATTATGTTCTGACTTCTATATGGAGTGAAGATCATGTGTAGCAGTTATGGAGTGGTGGTGAGTGGGAGAATGAATTTTCCGCTACTTAAAAATGCGAAAGTTTCGCCAGTTGGGGTAGACCCTGACCACATGTCATACTGCTCCCTTGACTATCCTGTCGATTCTCCACCGACCCCACCTACACACTTTGCATTGGAAAGTGGGTTTTGATCTCCGATGCATAGAATCCAGCTCATCTCATTTGTAAGGTTAGTCCTCCAAGAAACAAAAAATACAAGAAATAAAAGAAACATAAATTCAAAGCAGTAATGGTCATACCAACGACCTTATTTTGGGTTGCCTCCCAATCAGCGCTCTTGTTTATTGTCTTGAGCTTGACGCAATCTTTTCCATCATGCAAAACAAGGATCTAGGAGAAAACATTTCTCCATCTTTGATATGCCTGGATCGTAAATCTTCTTGCCCAACTCCATGTACATCCCAGCACTACCGTATACATTGGCTCTCCACTCCTCATGTTCTTGTTGCCTTTTCTGTTCAACTTCATCTTCTGGATATAGCTTATCAACATAGTATTCGGCCAACTCTGTGAAGGTTGTCGGTTGATGAACTCTAGCATCTTTTACATCATCGGAGATATTGAACCTAAAAGTAGTGTCTCCGAGCATGCAAATCATGATTCCTCCATCCTCATTTATGTAGACTCGAGCAATTTCCATAAATGAATGACCCAATATCAGTCCAGAACCTTTTTGAGTCTCATGTCCCATATCTAGCACATAGAAATCTACTGGGAGTATGGTTTCACCGACCTTCACTTCAACATTCTTCAATAACCCTTTGGGATGGGCATTCCAACGGTCTGCCAACTGTATGACCATTCCGGTTGGCTCGAGGGATCCGAGGTTGAGCTCTTTATACATTGATAGGGGCATCAAATTGATTGATGATCCCAACTCCAGTTTAGCTTGCTCAATTATTTTTCCACCAATAGCACATGGGATAAACAACTCATCCGAATTTTCTTTGAGTACCTCGCTCGGTATGACCGCCGCCACACATTCTAACTTCTCATTCCCTTCCATTTTTGCCTTTTTTGAATTTATGGCATTTTGGGGTAGTGGGCGTTTGTGATCATTAGCTTCCTCCAAGATACTCGGACAAGGCGGTGTAGTAGTTGGCAATTTCTGGGTGGCCTTTTCTGTATGGGCTGCTTTGACAGATTCATCAGACTCCGGTATGCCTATTCCTGTCAATTCTGCTACAGTGCCTGGCGGTTTGGTCATACCTTCATGCCATTCTTCGAGGTCCTTCTCCTTTTGCATTTTTGCTTCATCAGCTTCCTCGATCAGATTGATCTCTTCCGGTGGAAGTTTCCTTTGATTCTCCACGTCTTTTGCTATAATATCATCCCAACGGAAGATTTCTTGGCTACATTCATCCATTGTTTTGTCCGAAGAGTTCGGCATCCTTCATTGACTCTTCCCAAGTTGGTCCTTCTTGTAGTTCTGACTGGTACGAGGGTGTCTGCAGTATGCCCCGTACTGGCTGCAATTGCTGATTCTCCCATCCTCTATGTCGCCATTAGGAATTTGGACTTTCACTCCATTCAACATTGTAAGAGTGAGAGAATGGATCATACTTTTTGTGCTGGTCATCACTTTCTCCCATAGCAAAATCCTCCATTGGTCCATCCCATAAGAAGAGTTGATATTCATCAGTTTGATGTCCAGTCATGTTGTATTGATCATACAGAGGAGCCTTATTCGGTGTGGTCACAACTGCTACGAGTTGTTTGATCTCTTTGATCTCCTTCCTCAACTCAATGAGGTTGTCATCCTCCATCTTCTTTGATGCTTCCAGGTTGCATTCATATGCTCCCGACTCTCTGGCCATACTTTCAAATAGTTGCAACACGTCCTTGGGTGTTTTGTCAAACATCGAACCTCCACATGCCGCAATAACTAGTTTTCTCTCGTATTTCCTGAGTCCCAATAGGAAGTGTTCCACCAAATTATTTTCAGGAATTTGATGGTGTGGGCATTCTTCCAACAATCCTTTGAATTGGCCCCAATACTCGTAGAGTGATTCTAGCTCTCCTTGTTCGATGTTTTGTATGGTCCTCCTCATACTAAACACTTTGGCTGCTGAGTAATACGGCTCCAAAAATGTTTGCTGCATCTCAGCCCATGTGGTCACACAACCAGCAGACAAGCTGTAGTACCATTTCCTTGCATTTCCTTGTAGTGTGAAAGGAAACAACACCAACCTAATGTATTCTCCCATTGATGTTTGGTTCTCCTCCGTTGAGCATATCATCTCGAAGTCTTGGAGATGTGTGATTCGGTCATCTTCAGGTATGCCATGGAATTTGGACAATAATTGGATTAGGTCTGGTTTCAGGTCATACCGGCCTTCGATGGTCGGTAGGGTTATACCGCTGGGTTTCAAATTCAGGTCAGCTAGGAATGCCAGCTGACGAATGGTCTGCGGGGCAGCAGCTGCCACCCCGCGTCTCGCCGTACCACGTCAAGCAGTTAGTGGATGATGGATTATGAAGAGTAAAATTGTTGCGCGTCACTGCCCGGCAATGGCGTCAATTTTGACATGCACCCGTCGTGTGGTACGATCAAAATACCTGTGTATGCCCCAGATAGACACTACATGCTCCTGAGCCCACTACTGGACTAGCTAGTCTTAGTGGCAAGCTAGGGTCGATCCCACGGAGAGTGAAGAACTACTTTACTCTTCGGTGCACAAATTGAGTTGTCACGGTGTCAACCTGTATATATGCACAATAAACTAAACGGAAATCAAATATAAAAAAGGGGGTAAGATTTCGGGTAGGTCATGATCATTGTTGATATGTTTATTTGGTCATGGGCATACTGAAGATCCGTCCATGCTTCATACAAACTCAAGGCGTGGCCCAAAGACATTGGGGCATTTCAAGAGTTCATATTCCACACATGGGATGGTTGAGTCCCTTGTTGTCATCTTGGTCCGAAGGTCACGCTTCACACCGGTCACAAGGCCGTGCTTCACTCCTCCTTAGATAGTAGTCATACCCGATCTCTCCAAGTATGACCCTCACCAACCTTCTCTCCCAAGCTTCCCATGTCCGCACCTACAAAGTAGACATAACTCGCAGGATATCCATTTCCGGTACAACGTCCAACCGGTCATCGATATATCTACGATACGCGAGATGAGTCCTTTGGTCGATAACCATAGCTTGATGCCTCGTCACAGTTGATGGTTGATTGTTAGAGAAGCCCAAGACTGAGGAAGGACGCAGTATCCCCTTGCCCTTTCCTCACCATCCAGATCTACAACACCATTGAAGGTGATGCTCAGCAACTCGGTCATAGGCATACTGAACATTGCCATCTGTCATGCCCTGGACTTTGCTTGTCATGGTACAGCTCTAACCGAGCGGAGATCACCCGCTGGATCAGAACTGCCCATGGATTCTGCTCAGATCTCTCTGGAATCACTGGATCCAACCGATGGCACAAAATGCCTCGCGAACATTTCACATATCAACACTTAATCAATTTCCCCACCTAAATCTCACCAGGGGAATTACTCAAACATAATTAAATACATAAACACAAAATAAAATGAACACATGAATAGAAGAAAATACGAAATACTTGAATAAATACCAATGGCAAACCGCCTTGGGCTTGTTCTTCACAACGGAATTGAAATAAAAGCAAGTAAATTGTTTGGTACGAAAATGTAAAAGAAAATACTGAACTAAAGTGTATCTTGGGACTGAAAATGAAGTAGAACACGATGGGGAGTAACCACCTTTGCCAACCATACTTGCTGGCTTTTTATAGTTGACATACGTCAGTCTAACCCTAACCCAGCTGTATGACAGTATCCCTGTGACTGACTTTCCATAAATAGATGATCATGATTGATTTGATTGTTGGGGATGATTGGCTTAATTAATTGAGTTGACTTTATCTTTCTCTTGCTGTTGATATCCCAGATTCGCTGAAACCTTCCATCATTGGCCCTTCACACGTTTTTTCATAAATAGCCCATATGTGCTGATTGGGATAGTCTGTCATGGCCTTACCAACATGAGTGATCACCTTCCATATTTAGCTTGATCCTTGATTGATCTGATTGGTGATTGGCCATCAATTATTGATTGATTAAGTTGATTCCACGTTTTTCCAGATCCTTCCATTGTTAGGACTTGCCAGAATCTCCTTAATATCTTCTTCACGCATCTTTCCATATTTGGCTCTTGCTGCTGACTGCTGCTGTCCAGCATGGTCATATTGACTGCATCCTTCGGTTAGCCTCGCACCAGGTGGTACACTTTGGAAATCATCGCTGCTCAGATGCAACTTGGGCTGATTTGTCTCAGTAATGCCCATTTCGCTCATATTTCGTCCATATGCTCATTTCCGAGCTTCCACCTCCAAAATATCTGTTTTCTCCCCTATACGACTCATACAAACACAAAAGAAAAGAAAAATGGGGCCAAAAAGACCCAAAAGTCGAAGACGCATCACCTGCCAGGTCCTCGACCTCTCCTGTTGTTAATGTTTCTCGGCGGCATTTTCCTTAAACTATAGGGAATAGAAAATTTTCATTAGCACTTTACCTTTAAGCCCTCTGTTACTTACTAACCCACTTTCCAACTTAATCAAGTTCGCGGAAAAAAAAGTTCGAACATAACTTCGATACTATTCCCTTAATCTTTTAACTTTCAAAGTTAAACCAAATTTTCGTTACACGAGTTTCTTTGCATTCTGATTTCATTTTACGATTTATAAAAACTTCCTTGCGATTAAAAACCCTCTCATGGGTCATGTATATATGTATACATCAAAGGGATATGGATTTTGCCTCCAATGAGGTCTTACACAAAAAGTTAGACTATTACGAGTCTAAACTAGGCTATCTGCCTATCGCTGTACAGGTTGCATTAAAAGAATGCATTACTGTACTACTGGGAGTACTAGAACTGAAACAATTCACAAAAATTTTGTATTCGTTAGGGTACTACAAAACTAGTTACTGATCCGACTATGTACGTAACCAAAGAGACTACTAACTCTGCTGATAAGTATCCCTGACGCACTGCTTAACTTGCTGCAGTCAAATCTCCACTGTCCTCTATGGCCTGATCCTCCTTAGGGTCCTCGTCCGGTCCTTGTCCTGATCCTCATCAGTGTCCTTCTTCTCTGAATCTGAACCAAAAACGAGCTGGAGTGCCTCGTCAATCCTCAAAGTAGTGCCGTCTGCAAGTGTAAGTGGTGGCGGTGCAGACACTTCTAAAACTGTCATCTCGGTATCTGAAACCAGGTAATCCCAGCAGGTTACTAACGCCCGCTTCTTTGGAGGCAGCAGGTGGTCGGGAAGGGAACTAGACTCGTACTTCTTCTTGGAACGGACCCTAGATGGTCCTGCCTCAAACTCTGCTCTAACTCTAGCCAATTCCGCACAAATCTCGTCAAGGGGTCTGTATCAAGTTGGTAACTGTAATAGGGCGGTAAGCTCTGTGTTTGTGTCTAAGTACTCTGGTCCTGCCTCGAACGGTCCTCGAACTCTCACAGAAGGCTCGGGTAGGAAAAGAATAGGTAACCCTAACCTGTCAGCTGTCTCTGCGTCAATCACTGGGTATTAAGCCTCTGTAGCTAACCCCTATGTGCCCTTGCTAGGGTACAATTGCTGGGGGAATCTCTAACTAGGCAACCATCTCTGGACCTATCTCGCCATGATCTGACTCTGAATCCGCCTGGAAGTAAGTGTAGGGAGGAAGCGCCTGAATGGAATATGCTGCCATGTGTCTGTTCTGGAAGAACCGCCTGTGTACCTCTAAAGCGAATCCATAATAATCACTTGTCGGCTCTACGTCGTCGTCAAACATCTCAAAATAGTACCATGCCGTATCATATGCCCAACCATACCATTCCTCTGATAGTCATCTAATTAAGTCGAAGATAGCCTAATCCTCTGTAATAGCATGCCGAGAAGTTACTAATCCTTTGTCCTATGTCATGTCTCGGGTTTGTCTCGAATACTCGATACTTATCCAAAATATGATCTGCCCAAGCACGCTGTGGTGGGGATTGACTCTCCTGAGCCATATCACTACTAGAAGTCATCCTACAAGGTTTTTTGGGAACGCAGATCAGTAACAGATAGGACAATATCTTATCTTACGGAAAACCTCAAATTACAAAATGAATATTCCTTATTCAATTGTAATATCACCTCACTTAAACAACGAACTTATCTTAACGTCTGGCAATTTCACAGAAAATTGCACTCGTACAAACAATATATAGAAATAAAATTTCAAGATTTTATTTCCATTCCTTATCTTAATATTATATTTTTTTTTTTCACAAAGGAAATTTCTTATCGATTCTCACTCATTAAAACAAGTGCGTTCACTTTGTTCATGTTACTTATTCGAAAGTAACATTCATTTACGAAAGACTTTGTCGTTCAAGTCCCTTAATATACGTACTCATCGTAGTCTTCGTTCAAAACGAAGTATAGAAATAAATTCCAAAAGAAATTGGAATGATAATTAGGGAATAACCTTTAGAACATAAGTTCTAATCGTCGTTGAATTCGATCGATTTTTGACAAATTTAAACAAGCTTCGTGCTTGATTCTTAATATTTATACGTATCTCCCTCTCGAAGTCCATACATAGAAACTCCACTGAAAAACAAAACGGTACGACGTCGTCATGTTACTTATACGTAAGTAACATTTTTTATTTCAATCGTCTTTGATTTCCTTTATTTTGTCCTCTTCGTCTCGATCACATCCTTCTTAATATGAAGCCAACGTTTCTCGTACGTTTACTCATTTCTTTCGTTCACTTGGTACCAAGTTATTTCATCCCATCATTATTCATTTCATTTCCTCGAAGGAAATTATTATCGGCTTCTAAGTATAAAAACAAGATTCGATTCTGCCGAGTCTTGTTCAGGTCACTACACGCACGTGACATCCGTCTGTAGAAGTTCTTCCCATTTTGGGGATCTCCTTTCGAAATCATTTAGAATAACGTTTCTTAAAACGTCTAAGTTCTCGAATAGTCGGAGAAGACCTTAGGTTTCAAAGTTTATGTTCTCAATGAACCGGGAGAAATCCTTAGAATTCGTCTAGATTCTTGTACCAAATAAACCTTTTCAAAAAGGAAGAAATTATTGCGCAAATAATTTCACATAAGATAGTACTCGTACTATCACATAATCACATAACCAAATAAAGTATAAATTCTTATACTTTCATAAATGAAAAGTATTTTGGCACCATTTTTATTCTTAACTCGTTGAATAGTCATTCAAAAATTTCTTATTAAAAAGAAATCATATCACTGAAATTTCTTTCCTCGTTGAGTCGACGTAGCAGGAGGTTGAGTTATCATCTACATTCTTAATCTTAGTGTCATAACTAAATCTTAACTTTACTTAAAAGAAGATTCTAGTCTAGAGTATATACAAATACTCTATCTCACGACTCGAATGAAGACTCGATATAGAGTATGAACGAATATTCTATATTATTACTCGAAGGAAGACTTGTATACAAATACCACTCTGTGGCATTACTAGAAGGAATGACTCATACTAGAAAAGAATGACTCATAACCAGAGCAGGAACAAACTACTGCTCCGATACTACTCTGTGGTATCACTAAAAAGAATGACTCGGACTAGAAGATTGACTCGTAACCAGAGCAGAAAACGAACCTGGCTCTGATACCACTCTGTCACAGCAGAAGCCGAGGTGCGACTGGGATTGGATTAAAGAAGCGGAGAAGAAAGGGGCTGACTGAAATAAACATACAATAAGGACTACATAATTTCTATGAACAAGACTTTATAACAAAAGAAGGAGTTGATCTCGAAAGATCACTCGACAAAGTATTTAAAAACATCTAAGTTATAAGTTATAGAACTTATACTACAGTGGGTTATTTACATAACATCAAAAGAGTTTAGCGTGTCTAGAGTTTGGCAGCGGAAAAGTGAGACTAAGTACATAAGTCTTCCTATTCTTCAACTCAACTCAATCCTAACTCAACCGTCCATCGCTTCCGTCGCTTCAACCTGCACATTTAGAAATATATGCAGGGCTAAGTACGAAAGTACTTAGTGGGCACATTGCCGAAATCATAATATAAGTATTGATAAATCAGGCATTTAGTCCCTGTAGTACATCGGGGTTTTGTTTGAAAAAGAACCCGTGTCTACTAAACATTTTATTATTTTCACAATGTAGCTTGGCCAAGCATTTTCTGACAGATGTTACGTTCAAATCTTGTCCAATTCTCATTTACCGTGGCTGGTTACCCCTCAATAGGATACCACATACACCACAGGCTACAAAGTGAACGTACTTTGGAAAGCATAAAGCTAACTCAAAGCCGATCGAAAGTTAACTAGTCAGCTAACTAATAAATCTGGAAAGCTAGTCAGCCAACTCAGAAGGAACAAGAGAACTCACATAAAACACAAAACAGTTTATTCCTGATAATCACGTTTGATAAAACACAGTTATCAAAGCTATAAATGTCACTTTCGATGTGTGGAAAAACCCACATTTTGTTTGTTATAAGTAGGAAAGCCCACCTTATACGTTACAGAACTACTAAACGAATTCCCGTCGTTTGATCCTTCGCCTTATCCCGACTGTCGACTTCCTCCTTCATCGTAAATAATCATAACTTTGATAAGTCATCGAGTTGATAAAAGAAAATGGAATTCGAAATCAAAATCAAATTAGTTTCACATGTTTTTAAGCTTTTAGGCCTTTGCACGCTAATCTATATTCTTTTAATTAAACGAGAATGAGATTTGAACGAATCTCGTTTAGAACTTGAAAGGTTTTATACTCGACTCTTAGGTCAGTAGAGAATATAGTCGTTAACTTATTACGGCTTAAAGATCGAAAGAAACTAAGTTGCGAAGAAAACAACTTAGGCAAACAAATCCTGAAATTTCACTGCGCAATGCAGTAGTTCTGGGGACTGCCCAGAACAGAAAAATTGGAAACAGGGAATGAGCCCTGTACCCTTAGAAAGCTTGGAAAGTCTAGTTTCCGCTCCAATTTACGGATCTCAAATCCGATAAACGAGCTAAGAGATATTTTAGTTTCCGGGAAGGGTCGCAAAACTGGCGCGGCTAACCCTAGTTGCTCGATAGAATCGACGTATGACTTCCTAAGTTCGTTCTAAGTTCTCGTACTCGATTTCTCATGAAATTTCACTCTCAAGGCAGTCAAACGTACCTCCGTACATGAAGGACTCCTTTTCAAAACTTGTTTATAACCACGACGATCAAACCTCGTCGTTTCAACTACCATTTACTAAACCAACAACAAGTTACAAATTCTCGTTTCTAGTTCTCGACTAAAACTACAACTCATTATATAATAATCTGCTCATGTCGTCAACTACAAATTCGTTCCCTAGTTCATTAAAAACATTATTATCAAGTTAGAATCCTTACTCAACTTCTCGATTATTAATTACGTCCACTTGTTCGTCTCTTACAAGATTTCAAAAGTTATCGGAATTCGTTCAAATTCTACGTCATCAATCATCATCTAACGAGATTCATTATTATATACATCATCACCTCATATCATTACTTAAACTCAACTTAAATCGAGTTCTTAGTCGCTTACGATCCACAAAATAGTTTTAGAAAATTCCAATTAAATTCATAACATCATCTAATATCATTAGAAACATAAATTGATCAACATATCATCATCTAATTCAACTATATAAAAACCCCTAATTCTTTCAATTTTTTCGGTAATATCATATAATTAAAGGGGGTGATTTTCTTCATCAAACATCATCATTAATCCCTTAACTATATCATCAATTGATCAATTCAAGTCTTACTACACCATCAAATTGAAAACCTCCAATTCAAACTCTAGGTCAAAATCGGTCCTCACTTAAATTCATAGGGGTTTTGATTTCTTTTTGTTTTAATCAACAATTAAACTACTCCTAAGCAATATTATACCATCAATTGAAGAATCCAAATTATCCTACAACAACCCCTAATTTTCGGTATTTACTAGGAAATAGGGTTCTTGGATTTCTTCAAATTTTAATCATAGATCCATATCTAATCCATCTAGTTATACTAATTGGAGATCAAAACATCTAATTCATCTACCCATAAAAATTGATCCACTTGAAAAATAAAAAGAAATGGAATCCAATTGGATAGGATTAGAGAAGAGGAGATTACCTTGACAATTAATAAAGGAAGTTGGATGATTCAATGGTTGGATGAAGAACTTGTGATGATTTCTTATCCAAGAACTTGGAGCTCTTCAATGGTGAAATGAAGAAAAATGGGAGAGATGGAGTGTGTGTGTTTCAAAAATTTGAGAGAGAGAGTAGTGAGGATGATGACTAAAATGTTTTATGTTATATCACTTAGATTAATAGGTGTAAAGTTAAATAAAAATATCTAAGAGTGAGTCATTAGCTTTAAACTATAAAATAAATGAAATATCATGCTTGAGAGAGAGCATGATGTCGGCTAGAGAGGAAGGAAAAAGAAGAAATTACACCATTTTCCGGCGCGATACGACGTTACGAAAATCGAACGACGAAAAATGTAGCTCGGCACAAAATCGTCAAATTCCGATTCGACCAAAAATTCTAACGTATTTAACTTATTCGGAAAGTAATATTTAAAAACTAATTTCTGACAAAAACTCGGGACGACACAGTCCGAGTTTCGTTCGGAAAATCATAAAAACGAACTTTCTCAGACGAGTTCGTATCGCGATTTCGTGAATGTAAAAATCAGACGGTTTTCCGTTCTGAGTTCCAGAACTAAAAAGTTTTCGTACGCGATAACCCTAAATACAGTAGTCATCTGACTGATTTCCGTAATTTATTTTCAGAAATGGATTTCACTGTTGGTTTTAGAATTCAGAATCGTAAACTTAGGCATGCAAAGCCATTTTTATTATTAACTTTAAATTTTTAAGTCAGTCGAGATTTTCCGGGGTATTACAGCTAAACTTCTTATTATCTTATGGTTAGAAAGTAGATGGATATTTGATTTTGAACCTCAATTTTAGTTGATTAATCATGACATTTTCTCCTTTTCTTTATTGTTGTACTTTTTCATGCTTGATTGCTTGATCACCAATTGTGTATTCTAGTTATGTTAATTTTATATCGAAAGAAGATAATTAATACTTGAACTGAGAATAGGGAACATCCTCTTCAATAAAGTCGAAAGATCTTGAGACTAGGGTGAAGATAAAGAATCTTAGGAACAATTAGGAGTTATAAGTTAGTAATTGATTGGACACAATAGTTTCTAGCTTATAATCCACGGTTTATTTGCCGCAACAGCGGGCTTAAACTAATTTTGTGATTGTCTTAGGCAGAATCGAGTCCTTTAAATGATTAATTGATTAAAATAAGTTTGAGATTGAATATCCATTGAAATCAAAGCTATAAGATAATATCTCCTTTATTTGATTCCAAATTTGCTCTTTGTTTTGCTTTAGTTCATTTTTCGTTTACTTTGTTATAATTAGTTAAACAAAAATCCTTATTCAAGAGTCTAAATAGTGAATGTCAATTGAAAACAATACTTGTGAATCTTAAGTTCAATCTCTGTGGATTCGACCTTGTTTACTGCAATTTAACTGTGCACTTGCAGTGTTAATAAAATAACGAACAATTATGCCTTATACTTAGATCTAAGCATTTATATTAATACACTCATTAATAAAGATGTATTTTTTTAAAAATTGTTGTTTTAGCGAAATAAATCACAAACTTTAGAGCCATTTGCAAATTTAACTTGAACTTTAACGAACTTAAATTTCAGACGGCTAGAAATCTGCAGCGAAGCCATCTGCAAATTTAACATGAACTTTAACGAACTTAAGTTTCAAATGGCTGGAAATCGGACCGCTGCTAATATAGCCACTTGGAAGACGCGGAAAATAATTAAGGTTAACCAAGGGTGTAAGACCCCAAAATTTCGGGCATAAAAAATTTGTTTTGATTAAACGAAATAGAATAATAATAATAATTAGAAAAATAGAACGGTCACCTATTCCCGATAGTTTTAAAATAAGAATTATAAAATTTAAAGGTTTCAAAGCTAAAGTTTATATTTTCCATGCATATGCATAAGCATGAGCATTTCATATTAATTGATTGTATGATGTTATAATATGATGTTGTGATTAATTAGAGGTGGTACTTAATCAAGAGGGAATTAGTTTATTGTTTTAATAAGAATTATTTGATTGTTTATTAATTTTTAGTAATAATGCTTTATAAAATTAATATTCGATATTGGAATTGTTGGAATCCAAATAATTAATCCTAATTGCTTACTCGATTAACTATAGAATTCGGCTAAGATATAAGGCGTTACAAGCCGAAAAGTGAAACAAGATAGAAAGGTAATTAATGGTAATATAATATGTATTTATATATGCTAAGTTTGTGCGTGTGTATATGCTGTATGTTAACAGGTGTGATTAGTAGATTAATGAATTAATTAAGTAATTAAGAAGTTGACAAAGCATATCAGACAAAAAAACAAAATTAATTAAAGAGATAAAGAGAGAGAAGGGCAGAGTTGTCGGGAGAGAGACGAGTTGAGAATAAAAGGGAGATTCCCCTGTCCAACATGCTTGATCCTTTTCTGTTCCCAAGCCAACCGCCAAATCAATCATTAAGGGAAGGCTTAGCATAACAATTTTGCCTCACCTACAGCCACCCTATTTACTCTCTTCCCTTTTATATAAAGTACACTCACTCTCCCCTCCACGCACCATCATAAACGAACACAATCATCCTTTATGTTGGGAAATTTATTAAAAGTTTTGATTGATTCCAAAACTAACTGACCCCAACCGAGTAGATGTTGCCAGATCCTAATGTTAGTAGTTAGGCTCGCTGTTTGAGCAATGTTAAGATTTTATCTTTACAGGACTCCAGCTGAAGACGACAACAAGGCTTCAATCGGATAGAACATCAGTTGTGAGGAAGACAACTGAGTGTTCATAAGATGAGCATTCAAAGTGGAAGATGCAAAAGTCATCTAAGCATTGAAAAAGGGAGAAGTTACGTTCAAGAGAAGTTGGAATTGAACATCAGTTGTAAGGAAGACAACTGAGCGTTCATCAGATGAGAAGTAGATAGGGAAAGAGAACATCAAATGAAAGAAAGTCATCCGAGCGTTCGAACCCAACTGATCGGATACAAGGAAGACAACTGAGCGTTCAGAGAATATCAGTTGTAGGACCTGAACCAAGAAGATCAACAGCTTGAAGTTCAAAGCCAGCTGAGAAGTTCACATATTCAGATAGAACATCAGCTGCAGACTAATCAGATGAAGATCAGACGACTCAACCAATTATCAAGTGTTGGAGGTCAAAGGTTAAGATTTGAATTTCAAATTAGGAAGTCACGTGAAGGTTTGACTCTCTGTCATTACCTCATTTGGACCAACACAAGGCTGTCTCAGATGGAAAGCAGAAGCACGCAGTTGCCAAATCCGGAAAGTCTGCAGAGATAAGAGACAAGCCATCGCTATCAAAGAACAGAGATCAACAACTCTTCCAACGGCTAGTTGATTCTCTCCGCCTATAAATAGAGGCCTTCATTCATTCACCAAGACTACGGGAAACACACGAGACGAGACAGACAAGTGCAAAGAGCGAAAGAAAGAACCAATTTCCTCACACAAGCTGAACTAGATTCATTCTCTTAGAACATCCTTAGTTGAGAGTTCTAGAGTGTTAAATTCTGTCTGAGTGTGCTTAGATCCAACCTTGAGAACATCACTTTGTGAGAGTTAGTAGAGTGTTAGATCTTAACTCACTTCTTGTTCGAGCTATTTAGTTGGAACCCACACCTTTTCTTTCACCTGAAAAGGTTTTAGGACCCTACTCTTCCCGTAACTGAGTAGATAGGTTGTTTAGTACCCGAAAACTAAACTGTAAGGTTGATAAGTACCCGTAAACTTATCTCAATGGTTGCAAAGCCCGCGTAAGCTTTGTGGTTTGTCCAGAAGAACTTGGACTGAGTTGTGTGGACTCACAACTCCCCGTGGACGTAGGAGTTCTCTCCGAACCATGTTAAATCTTTGTGTGTTGTGTTTATTTTCAGTTATCTTATTGCATATTCAACTGACTATCTAACCTGCATACAAACTGCATTCTTTCTCTACTGTTTTGGTTTCTGACCAACCGTGCATAAAAGCGTGTGTTGATTTTATACGAGTTATTTTCCACCACATTCCGCACAGCACTTCACTTCCAATTGAGTGTTTCTTACTCGGTTGTGATACCAACTGAGCTTCTTTACTCGGTTGAGTTATTTTTAGGGGGTTGTTTTAAAAAGTCTTATCTGCTGTATTTCCACCCCCCCTCCCATACACCAGAACTCGTATCGGGACCATCAAGTGGTATCAGAGCAGTGGTTCAAAAGACATCTGACTCTGTTTCACAAGGTGTGAATTCGAGGTGTTTTCTTCAGTGGTCAATTGAACAGATCTTTTTATCATGCTAGTGCATATTTGCTTGCATATTTGTTCTGTTGTTGTGTGCAGATGGACGTCAAGGACAAGATCGTGGTCATGTTCTCGGTTGTGAACTATACATCCTGGAGAACTCGGATGAAGAAGATCTTACTGTCAAAGCATCATCGGATGCAACAAGTACTGACATCCGGACCGATCATCATCAGAGAAAGAATCACTCGCACTCCTACAAATCCCAACGATGGGGATGCAACAGTGGAGTTAGTGGAGAAAAATCCAGAAGACTACACTCCAGAGGAAGCCAAAGTGAGCCAGTTGGACATCTGGGATCAGAGCACGATCATGTCCACAGTTGGACAAAATTATCTGCCTTGGATAGAGGAGAGTGAGACCGCCAAAGAGATGTGGGATATCTTGGCATCGCTGAGTTAAGAAAGTGATGAGACAAAGGAGAACAAGTTCTCGCATGCCTGTCAAGACTTCGAAAACTTTTGTCTGAAAACTGATGAAACCATCGATCAGTTAGAGCTCTGGTTTATGGACATCATCAGAAGGATCCAGTCCATCCGAAGAGGAAAATACACTTTGAGAGAAATCAATCTCAAAGTGTTACAAGCTCTACCGGCTGAGTGGGATACCTTCAGTAATATCCACGAGAGCTGAGTTGATCTTGGTGAGATGGGAACTGAAAGATTGTTCTCAATTCTAAAGGGAAATGAGTACAAGGTGAACCGACGAAAATCTCAGTCCTTGGTTCAGACGATTCGACATGAGGATTTTGGTTCAACCACAAAGTCAGTGGCACTTCGAGCTGACTACTCCAAATCGAGAACATCGAGGCCAACAAGATCTGCAGACACAGCTGCAAAGGAGCCAAGCAGAGAGGAACTGCAACAGAACATAGCCGCCCTGTCAAAGAAGCTAGCTGACATCGACACTCGGTTCGGCAAATACAAGAGGTTCTACAAATCTAACCGAACTCGAGACAACTCAAAGCCTGTGAACAACGGCTGCTTTGAATGCGGCAAGGAAGGACATTTCAAAGCAGATTGTCCAAATCTCTCGAAGAAAGAGAGAGAAGCGTTGAGGGCCAAGCAAGCTGGAAATAACAAGGCCATGGTTGCAGAAGAAGCAGCTGATGACATGGACATCTTCACTGACACTGAAGATGAGGATGAGTTGACTTCCACCAACAATGCCATCAGTCAGGATCAATGCCTCATGGCACTTGGAACCAACCAAGATGATACTGAGGTACACTCTAATCCTGCTAAGTTAAATTTTTCCAATATTTCTAACATGCAGGAATCACTGGATGAAGAGTTGGAACCCTCCTGGAGTGACTTTCAAGAACTCAGTGAGGAACTACATCAGCAATTGGTTGAGTTTAAGAGTCTTCAAGAACAGTTCTCAAAACTTGAAGAATCCTTAACCGAAAAGGACGATCTGATCAAGAGTCAAACTGAAGAGATAGATAATCTTAAAAGTCAACTTAGTGCAGTCAACCGAACTAATGCCCCAACCGATGAGGAGTTGATGAAGCAGATCAAGGAGCAGCAAGATCAGTTGAAAAATCAAGAGGCTCAGATCGACCAGCTGATAACGAAGTCAGACGAACAAACAGAGCATATAGCTGTCCTCCTCAAGGAGTTGCAAACTGAGAAGGACAATTTAATAAAGCTATATCAGTCATCCAAGATCATCGAGAATCTTACCAGTTACAGCCGACAGATCGATGACATGTCAGGACTCGGTTATGATGTGATCAAGGATACTGGAATCCCTCCAGCAACCTTTATCAAAGCTATGGAAGCCAAGGTTGTCGAACCTAACACAGTTGAACCTGAGTCTCCCCAAAGTAATCCAACCTCCACTTCTCAGCAAGCTCAACCGACCAAGGAAACCACAACTGAGAAAGGAAAAGGAGTAGCAGATGGAGGACAGAATGTTCCATTGGTTGGGACATCAACCGAGGGGGAATGTTCCAAAAGTCAGAAGAGGAATCAGAGGCGTCGAAGACACAATCGCAACCAAACTCAGAATTAGAACCGACCTCTACATCAATCTCAGAGTCAACATCAGAAAGAATGGAACCGACCGCAGAACCGAAAAGGATCCAACAGTCTGAATCAACAGCGGTTCCATCATCAGTTCAACCAAAGGTTCTAACCGAGTCAACCGATAAGGAACAGGTCGAACAGCTGGAGATATTCATGCCACAACATGAACAACCAACAGGGCATGAACAGCTATAGACAATATTCAGGGAGTTGGAATCAGAATCAGCCACAAAGATTCCAACATGGCATCCGACCTCAACAATGAATCCAACAGGACAAAAACCGCCATCAAAATAAGGGGAAAGCCTCTCCTCCAAAAACTCACAATGGAAGAAATCCAACTCCTCCCAAGAAACCGAACATCACTACTAACAACAAGCCTAAGGATAACCGAGGTGTTGTTATAGTTGATGATGAAGGAAAAGTGATCTGGAATGATAAATCTATCCGAGTATACAGGGAAAAACAATCCATAGTTCAAAGGGGAACTGGTTCTAACCCTCCAGGACCCAACTAAAATTGGGGACCTAAGCGAGTTTCTCTGTGCAGGAACAGGAGAAACAGCTGAGGAAGAATAAAGCTTCACGAACAATGTGGGTGATGGATAGTGGATGTTCGAAACACATGACAAATCTGAGGGATTTGCTTGGGAGTTTCGTGGAGAAAGAAGGACCCTCAATTACCTTTGGTGACAACTCAAAAGGTGACACCAGAGGTTACGGTACCCTTGAAACCAATCATGTTTCGATTTCTAATGTTTCTTATGTTGATGGATTGAAGCATAACTTGCTCTCCATCAGCCAATTCTGTGATACTGGTTTCTCTGTCAAGTTTGATGCACAGGGTTGCAGGGTTAAAAATGTCGGATCAAAGCAGGTCATATTGTTGGGAAATCGATCGCCAACCGGAAATGTCTACTATGCTGACTGGAACAGTAGTCTTCCTGACACCTGCTTGTTATCAAAGAGCAGTTCAGATGTGAGCTGGCTGTGGCACAAAAGGCTCAATCATCTGAACTTCAAGACTATGAACTGACTTGCCAGACAAGAACATGCAAAAGACATACCTAATCGAGTGTTTTCAACAACACATATCTGCAGTGCATGCCAGTTGGGAAAGCTCGCTAGATCCTCCTTCCGGTTGAAGACAACACCCTCAACCGACCGAGTGTTACAGCTGATCCACATGGATCTCTTCGGGCCAGTTACACCAAAGAGCATGAATGGCAATGAGTATACACTTGTTGTAACTGATGAGCTACACAAAAGTGAAACCCGAGATGAGCTACCCAAGTTGATGGATCGGATATCAAACCAACAAGAGATGAAAATCATTTCCATCCGATCAGATCATGGAACGGAGTTTCTAAATGAAACCATCATCGAGTACTGCGAGAAGCACGGAATTTCACATCAAACATCAGCTGCACGTACTCCGCAACAGAATCGAGTAGTTGAGCGAAGAAACCGAACACTGAAAGATGCAGCTACATCCATGTTGACAAGCTCAGCTCTGCCAAAGAGATTTTGGGCTGAAGCCATCAACACAACATGCTACACCCAGAACCGGTCTCTTCTGACCAAGCGGTTGGGAAAGACACCATACGAGCTATGGAAACGCAGGAAGCCAGATATTTCATATTTTCGCGTTTTTGGTTCTAAGTGTTATATTCACAACAATGGGAAGACTCAGTTGAAAACTTTTGATGCCAAGACTTCGAAAGGCATATTTCTTGGATATGCTGCTCGGATCAAGGCTTATAGAGTTTTCAACAATAGCTCTCGTGTTGTGGAGATAACACCTCATGTTAGTTTTGATGAATCTACTTTTGAGTGCAGGGAATAAGCAAAAGGACAACTGACTGATTCACAAGTTCCACCTATTATCACCATATCGCAAGCACTAAGGGAAAAGAATCTAGCTGAACCATTGGTATGGGCAACTGAGGATGATGATCCATACTCCTCTGAAGATGAATGCGAGGACCCCAGCTCATTTCAAGGGGGAACTCCAGCTGATGCCTCTCCAACTGCATCAGCATCCGAAGCCCAACCAAGCCCGGTTCAAAATGTTATTAATGTTGAGGATCCAGACTCAACAACTGTAATCACCAGCTCAGAAGAGTCCAGCATCTCCCACAGCTCAGGTCATGGAACAACCAGAGTTGGAAGAAGAAGGAAGATGCAACCGAAGATGGTATGAAGATCATTCCACTGACAACATCATCGAAGATCCAATCGAAGGTGTACGTACAAGGAGCAGAGTTGCAATTTCAGACTCAACCGAGGAAGATTCCAACACTTATGCCCAATATGCTGAGGAGTTGGCAGTTCTGGAGGAGTTCGAGCAAGCTGGAGATGTTGCCATGATTTCTTGCTTCGTAGCTGATGTACTAGAACCAAAGAATGTTGTGGGAGCTCTCAACTGTGTTCACTGGACAACAGCCATGCAAGAAGAACTGAATGAATTTCTACGCAACTGTGTATGGGAGTTGGTAGAAAGACCAAATGGTGTAAAAGTCATTGGATTAAAATGGATTTGCAAGAACAAGAGAGACGCCATTGGATTCATCGTGAGGAATAAAGCAAGGTTGGTAGCTCAGGGATATTGCCAACAAGAAGGAATCGATTTCAAGGACTCCTTCGCGCCGGTTGCAAGGCTAGAAGCCTTCCGAATCTTTCTAGCCTATGCTGCATTTCACAAGTTCAAGGTCTATCAGATGGATGTGAAGTGTGCCTTCCTCAATGGTGATATCAAGGAAGATGTATAAGTTGAACAGCCTCCCGGTTTTGAGACTGGAGATGGAAGAGTGTACAAGTTGAAGAAAGCAATCTATGGATTAAAGCAAGCACCCAGGGCTTGGTATGACACTCTTTGTGGTTTTCTTCTGAACTCGGGGTTCAAACGAGGATCAGTTGACAAAACCCTGTTCACCATCAAAGTTGGAGAAGATATACTTGTTGTGCAAATCTACGTCGACGACATCATATTCGGTTCCAAATCGGAGGAACTGTGTGAAAAATTCTCAAATCTCATGAAGGAGAAGTTCGAGATGTCAATGATGGGGGAGATGAACTATTTTCTTGGACTTCAAGTGAAGCAATCACCAGAAGGGATATTCATCAATCAGTCCAAGTATACAAAGGAGCTCATCACCAAGTTCGGATTGCAGACAAGTAAGACCACAAGGATCCCGATGAATACTAACTGGAAGATTGAACCTGGAACTGAGGGAAAGCTCGTGGATGCCAGTAAGTATAGAGGGATCATCGATTCTTTGCTATATCTAACCGCCAATCGGCTAGACATATCTTATGCGGTTGGAGTGTGTGCCCGGTTCCAAGTTCAACCGAGGAAAGTTCACATGTTGGTAGCAAAGAACATCATCAAGTATCTGAAGGGAGCTGCAAATGTTGGGTTATGGTATCCAACCGATGACAACATCCAACTGACTGGATACTCAGATGCAGATCTAGCCGGAGATCGGTTGGACAGGAAGTCCACATCTGGACACTGTCAGTTCATGGGAAGCAAGCTAGTTTCGTGGTTTTCCAAGAAACAAGCATGTGTTGCCACTTCTACAACCGAGTCAGAGTATATGGCTGCCGGTAGCTGCTGCATGCAAGTGTTGTGGCTCAAGCAACAGCTGAGAGACTATGAAGTTGCAACTGGACAGGTTCTCATTCATTGCGATAGCTCAAGTGCCATTGCTATCTCTTTGAATCCTGTTCACCACTCTCGGACCAAGCACATCGACATCCGACATCATTTCATCCGAGACCATATTGAGAAGAAGGACGTATCCATGGAGAAGATTCCAACTGAGATTCAGAGAGCAGATATCTTCACCAAACCTCTAGCCGAAGCACGGTTCAAGATGTTATGTGATCTTCTTGGACTGCTGGATCCATCAGATGAGGAACCAGCTGAGGTGAAGAGATAGATATCCATCTGAGGGGGAAGCTCAGATGAAGGGGGAATCTCAGATGTGGATTGCCAACCGAAGACATCAGACGTCAGCTGAACAGACGAACTCGAGTCAGCTGATGGTATGCTGCAACATTGGAACATAGCTGATTCCGACATCAGCTGGCAGGTAACATTTATGGCTGAAGGTGTTATGTTCTTAAATGAGAATATTTGAAATAAATTCAAACATTCCTGAGCAAGTCAGTTACATTAAAATAGCCATCATGTCACATTAAATGTAAAGTACGGTTGAACATTAATAGCCTACTTTATAGTGCGACTGGGCTGACAAGAAAAACTGTACACCGTCTCATGCGCGGGTGGGAACTCAGTGCATGACGTCAAGTCAAAGATAGTCAACAGTCACGTGATCTCAGCCGTTGATGGATTCGCGCCATTTAACCCCAGTCGTCGATCTCAATCGAGTCAAAAACCTATAAATAGTGGAAAATCAGGAAGTGATCTCTTACCTTCCACATTCGTATCTATCTGCAATAACTGATCATCATCTTCTCAGAAATTGTCTAACTATTTTCTGCAAAGATTTTCTCTTCTTCATATATATACCTTCGCAGTGATCCTAAATGGCTCCCAAAGGCAAGAAAATGGTGTCTTCCGGACCATCTCTAGTCCCCACCTCTTACGAAGAATCGTTCGACCTGCTGGTGTCGAAGATTCACTTCGAACAGATCCTCTCCGACGAGGAATTGGAGTCGCCGGTGTTGGCTCTCCTCGCAAGCACCCTCCAAGATAATGGCCTCTTGGAATGGGCGAAGCTCTGCCCCACCCACCTGCTCAGGCATCAGGTCGGCGAATTCTACATGAATCTGCAGTCGTCCATCGACAGCAGAGAAGGAGTTACAACGGAAGTTTCCTACCGCCAACGCGATGTTCCGGCAAGAACCATTCGCCGTGTGCCTTTCCCCATCGTAGTTTCCGACGTCCTCCGCCATGTCATTCTAGTGAACCACACCGCCACGGAATCTCTTGAAAATATAACCGACGAGCAAGCTTATGAGTTCTTAGAAAATGCTCTGATCACGCCGGAAAGGTTGAAGAGCAACATGCAAAGGACGAAATTGAAGCCAGAACATCGACTCCTATTCGATGTTGTGTTCGGCTACAGCGGAGCATTCAGCGACATCAGCCGACCAAAGTTGAAGTAGTTGATGGCTTTGGAGACAAGCACGAGATCAACTGGTTCCAATATTTTCTGAACCAGCTGATCCAGGAGAAGCAGAAGATCTTCGAGACCTCAACTGACTCCGGAGAGAAACTGTTGAATGTGAAGGGGACGCTCAACTTCGGGTGCAAGATCTCAGCTCTGATCCTGATCGCAACTGAGGGTCGAAACATGGTATGGGAAGATTGCGAAGAGACCCCAGTCAAGAAGTTGATGTTGTTCCCAACAGCGAAGAAGGCACAAGAGGTGCTTAGGAGTGTCTACACTCCTAAGGAGAAGAAGGAGGCTGCGAAGTCTGCCGAGCCCACAGCTGAGGGGGAACCAGCTGTCGTTCGACCCACAAAATCCAAAGCTGCACGCCGACGACAAGCTGAGTCAGTGCAAGAGAAGGAGGAAGAGCCTGCCAAGAAAAGGCTAAGGGTAAAATTCAAGAAGACGTTGAAGCACCAGCCGAGGTTATTCCAGCTGAGGAGATGGCAGCTGAGGAGCCGGCTGAGGAGCATGGTGAGGAGATTCTAGCTGACGAGCCAGCTGTGGATGCATCAGCTGAGGAGGAGCTACCAGTTGTGGATGCACCAGCTGAGGAGGTGATACTAGCTGAGGAGCCATCCGAGTCGAGCCGCTCAGCTGAAGCCGCCACTTTCAAGATCGTCCCTCGCGTCACCGAAGCTGATGAGGCGGAAGGGATGGAGACAGACGTGACGTCGGATGCATCTTCCTCCTCTGAGGAAATCGAACACGCTCCAACCTCGCCCACAGCAGAAGTTGATGCCGTACCGCCCCCAGAGCCTCTTGCTCTTTTCAACCCAACCACAGCCAAATGTTTCGAGCTCATTGCTCGATGCCAACATTGTGACCGCTCCTTCGGTCAATGTTGAGGAACCAATTGAAACCCCCCTCCCAACTGAATCTGATATTCCAAGCTCCCAGCTCGATGCCGATGTTGTGACCGATTCTTTGGCCAACATTGATGAAATATTTGAACCGTTGCCTTATGATCTATCCCCATCCCCAATAGACGATGAAGCTGACCGATAGGCAATCGCGATGGAACATGAAGGCAAGGTGGCCTATTGTTTCCAGAAGCTGATAGGCATGTTCCCTGAAGTCCCGACATGCCAGTCTTCGCCACTCTCGGAACCGAGCTGCTGTACCAGTTCAACCTGATCTTCAATCACTGGTACGTGAAGGAAGACACAATCAGGGTGCACAGCTGGGACCTACTGAAGGCTGACGAGTCTCGCATCCGAGCCTACTTCAACTACTCAAATCTGGAAGTGGCTTACAACAACAAGGTGGCCCTGCTCACGCGTCGGATGGACCAAAGCAAGGCAGAAGGCTCTAATACAAGGGCAATAGCTGGACAGGACTGCATCGATTTCCTCGACAATATGCTTGTCAAGTCAGCTGAGTTCCTCAATGATCTGGATGCAGCCGTGATGCGTCTTCAACTTTTTGTGTATTTTTTCCAGGGGAAGGAAGTTATTGTTCGAAGGAAAGAAGCTCAGTCCGAGTTAAACAGAAGAAAGGTGTCAGAATGAGCAGAACTAGAGTGAATTCAGTCGGTTGCAAGGACTACGCAAAGGAGTATGCAGCGCAGGAGATGAATTGAAGCAAGAGACGAGGTTGAAAGGAGGATTCCATGTGAACCCTGAAGCTAAGTTGTTGTTCATCATTCGCATTCGTGGTATTAACGCAATGCACCCAACAACAAAGAAGATCTTGCAACTGCCGTGCTTACGAAGAATCAAATCATGAAGCATGCAACCAGTTTGACCACCACAGCAATTGACAATCAGTCGCCAGAGCTAAAGAAGGAAAGCCGCGTGGAAAAGATTCACAACATATCTGCGGGTGCGTGTCAAGCCGCCGCCGCAGCGAAGGAAGAAGAAGAAGAGCTGAAGCTGTACCTGGCCAACCGACAAGCCATGGTCACAATTGTCCCGCCAACTTTGATTGAATAAGCCCCTCCAGCTGATCAGCCACCTCCCACATCTGAAGAAATCTATGAGCTAATAGCTGAGAGGGTGAACCAGCTAAGGACAGAACTGCTTGCCAACTTCCAGCAACACAAAGTCGATCAGCTGAGGATGTTGGAAGCACGAGAAGAGAAGCACAAGGAGCTGGTGGAGGAGAATGCCTCACTGAAGATAAAGCTGGATGAATTCTCCTCCTCCACCAGTCAAGAAATTTCTGAATTAAAGTCAACTGTGCTGGGATACAAGTCTGAGCTGAACGTCATCAAATCCTTGTCCGACTCCAATCTCACCAAGTCCCAACAGACTCAAGATGCTGAATGGGAGTCTAGGTTCGAGTCGCGATGAGCTCAGTTCGTGGCTTTTCAAATTGAGGTCATTGAAAACCTCTCTGCATTAAAGAAAGCCGAACAAGAGTGCCAGGACTCTGCACTAGCAAAGAAGGTGGAGATCGAGTGCGCGGTCGATGAACTCTTCAACCGCATTCAACTCGCCGAACAACAGCTCACCTCTCTCGATGGTTCAGTAGCAAGCCTTGTTGCTGATGCCAAAAAGGGGGAAGATAAAGAGGCGAATGTTGAGATCCAGGAAGAAGAAGAGACCCAAGTCGAGGAAGCGATGCCAGCTGCAGCAAAATCTCAGCTGAGGAAGAAGACGAAGAAGGCCGCTCCCAAGTCAACCGAAGTCGGTGGAGTTGAAATGGAGAAAGACTTGGAGCAGTCAGAGAAGTTTGGAGTTTCGTACAACTCCATAGCCGAGATCGCAGCCGAGCTTGATTCGGAACTCAACGGTATCACAACCGAAGAGTGCATTGCAGCTGCCAAGGCTATGGATGTTGCTGAAAAGGACTATATGAATCCGAGCTGGATCAGGAAGTTCGCCGCCAGCCAACCTCGAAGGGTCAATCAGTTTGAGGAGGAGCTGGATAAGATAACAAAGAACTTGGACCGAAACATTGCCTCCCGCAGCCGTCGCCGAATCGATAAACATCAAGTCAAGGCTGAAGCTTGGCTAAGACAGCAGAGGTTGCCGGGGAAGACTAAGCTTCAAAGTCGGTTCAGGCATGTGGATAAATGGATGCCGGCTGAATGGAACGAGGAATGGGAGCTGTTCAAGCAGGAGTTCGTAAACGACTTCTACTACAGGAAGGTTTACGCAACTGACGATCCGAGGAGAGCTTTTAAGGAGGCGCTAACCGAGCTGCACACTGGGGACCCGGGGATGTTCAGCTAGTTCAGGCGTGCGATGATTGAAGCAAAATTGGATTTGAACTCTGTCCCCGTCCCTCAGAAGGTCACATACAAGCCTCCTTTCCTCCCAGACTCCCGCACCCCCAACCGGACAAAGATTGCAGCTGAAGCGAGACAAGTTTGCAAGGAGCAAGGAGTTGATATCTCAAAGGAGTCAGCTGCTAAGAGAGAAATTTTTGTTAGGATTTTCAGTAAGTATGGGCTTCAATTTTAGCTCAGATAGTTTTTGAGCAACTGATGTAATTTTTGGTTTTTGTGCTTATCTTTGTAACAATCAGTTGTAATGAAAACTATTCAATTATAAGATTCACCTTGATGAACAATCTCTCATTGTCCAAGCTCTGAATCGCAAAGTTATTTCAATACCATGTTATAACTGTGCTAACCCCTTGATGTTTTCATCTTATAGACAGTCTAGAATTTCAGCTGAGATTTTAGATAAGTCAGTTAGATTTAGATCAGTTGTGATCTGTAAGGGTTTTAGAATTCTTATAAGGGGTTTTGGCATCATCAAAAAGGGGAAAATTGTTGGGAAATTTATTAAAAGTTTTGATTGATTCCAAAACCAACTGACCCCAACCGAGTAGATGTTGCCAGATCCTAATGTTAGTAGTTAGGCTCGCTATTTGAGCAATGTTAAGATTTTATCTTTACAGGACTCCAGCTGAAGACGGCAACAAGGCTTCAATCGGATAGAACATCAGTTGTGAGGAAGACAACAGAGTGTTCATAAGATGAGCATTCAAAGTGGAAGATGCAAAAGTCATCTAAGCATTGAAAAAGAGGGAAGTTACGTTCAAGAGAAGTTGGAATTGAACATTAGTTGTAAGGAAGACAACTGAGCGTTCATCAGATGAGAAGTAGATAGGGGAAGAGAAAATCAGATGAAAGAAAGTCATCCGAGCGTTCGAACCCAACTGATCGGATACAAGGAAGACAACTGAGCGTTCAGTTTCAGAACATCAGTTGTAGGACCTGAACCAAGAAGATCAACAGCTTAAAGTTCAAAGTCAGCTGAGAAGTTCACATGTTCAGATAGAACATCAGCTGAAGACTAATCAGATGAAGATCAGACGACTCAACCAATTATCAAGTGTTAGAGGTCAAAGGTTAAGATTTGAATTTCAAATTAGGAAGTCACGTGAAGGTTTGACTCTCAGTCATTACCTCATTTGGCCCAACACAAGGTTGTCTCAGATGGAAAGCAGAAGCACGCAGTTGCCAAATCCGGAAAGTCTGCAGAGAGGAGAGACAAGTCATCGCTATCAAAGAACAGAGATCAACAGCTCTTCCAGTTAGTTGATTCTCTCCGCCTATAAATAGAGGCCTTCATTCATTTACCAAGACTACGGGAAACACACGAGACGAGACAGACAAGTGCAAAGAGCGAAAGAAAGAACCAATTTCCTCACACAAGCTGAACTAGATTCATTCTCTTAGAACATCCTTAGTTGAGAGTTCTAGAGTGTTAAATTCTGTCTCAGTGTGTTTAGATCCAACCTTGAGAACATCACTTTGTGAGAGTTCGTAGAGTGTTAGATCTTAGCTCACTTCTTGTTCGAGCTATTTAGTTGGAACCCCCACCCTTTCTTTCACCTGAAAATGTTTTAGGACCCTACTCTTCCCGTAACTGAGTAGATAGGTTGTTTAGTACCCGAAAACTAAACTGTAAGGTTGATAAGTACCCGTAAACTTATCTCAACGGTTGCAAAGCCCGCGTGAGCTTTGTGGTTTGTCCAGAAGAACTTGGACTGAGTTGTGTGGACTCAGAACTCCCCGTGGACGTAGGAGTTCTCTCCGAACCACGTTAAATCTTTGTGTGTTGTGTTTATTTTCAGTTATCTTATTGCATATTCAACTGACTATCTAACCTGCATACAAACTGCATTCTTTCTCAACTGTTTTGGTTTTTGACCAACCGTGCATAAAAGCGTGTGTTGATTTTATACGAGTTATTTTCCACCACATTTCGCACAGCACTTCACTTCCAATCGAGTGTTTCTTACTCGGTTGTGATACCAACTGAGCTTCTTTACTCGGTTAAGTTAGTTTTAGGGGGTTGTTTTAAAAAGTCTTATCTGGTCTATTCCCCCCCCCCATACACCAGAACTCGTATCGGGACCATCACTTTAATTGTTCTTCATCTCCCTCTCTATTCCAGTAGCATTAACGGCAGAAACACAATCACAACACCACTTCATCAATTGCACTAATCTCTCTCTTGCTGCCACCATCCCCTCACTTTCTCAACCTTGTTGTCGTCACCAACGTCGGGACTCCACAGAGAGGCGGAACAGAAATAGCAGTAGCTCGTGAGAGGAGAAAGGAGAGAGCCCGGTCGAGAGAGCGCGAGTGTGAGAGAGTTGAAGCGAAGGAGGTATAATGGCTAAGCTTGTTCTTACATTTTTTTGTATTTTAAGAGCATGCTATATAGGATGAAGGAGTATGTGCTGAGAATCATATGTAGGTTAATCTGTGTATTTGGCAATGAAAATATAGCTTAGAAACGAATCCATAAAATTATAAATCAGATACAAATAAATGGGCATCGATATGTGGTTATATGCGTATAGACGAACTTATAAGTCCGAGTTTCATATCTCTATGGCCTGCAAGCATGCGGTATGATTTGATATGCTCTAAAAACGTGATATATGTTACTGTATGAGCCTGATACATTTGAGTTATGAGTTGAGTTCATTTTAGTTGAGCTTGGTTTTGACAGCACGTACGTCGAACTTTTTCTTGCATCGTTGTCGTATATCTCTCGATCTAACTGTTGGAAGAGATTGAATCCAACTCCCTGTGCTTATTTGGTATGTTGAGTCTATTTTATTTGAAAATGATAATTTTATCATAAGTCTAAATAGGCCAAATCAATGACGAAATCAAGTTGCTCAGAAACTGTCAAAATCTGCATAGCAAGAAAGATGTCGTCATATCATGAAAAATACTTAAGACTTTTATCAAATGGCATTTTGGAGTGTATCAAAGATACTCTAAGGTTTCTAAAATGATAAGATTCAGTGTCATGAGATGAAAACTTAAGTCTTGGTAGAGGTTTTAGTAAACAGCAGTGTGCTGTCAAATTTCAGACTTAAGTCTATTTTTGGCTACTGTACAAGGCCTAAATCCACGTGCTAATGACCTTCAATTTGAAACCTAAAAATTTCTAGGAAAACCTTGATAGGTAAAATAGATGTGGTCCAAAAATCAGATTCATTGGAGTTGATTTGCTATATTTATAAAATTAAGTAAAAGTACTGCATCAATGTTAGTTTTCAGAAAATTTCTAAGTATAAATTTCTAAGAAGAAAAAACCTAAGCTTTTTCCCGTTACTTCTTCCATCAAATTGACGGATTTCTACCCATTAGTCCTCAAATTTGATTGTATATCCTTTATCCTGGGAGAAATTCGATCATATTAGACTTTTGAATCGTTTGATTTGATTAAGATTTGAGTAATTTTACAGTTCTGGGGTTTATACGTTGTTGATTTTCAAGCTTCAAATTCCGGCAACTTTGCCGCAAATTGGTTAACAGCGTTTATTGATTATTGTTCCTGGGTGAAAATCGAATGTATTTTCCTTTTGAATTGTTTGATTTCATTTTCGGATTTGATTTTTAGGGTTCTTTCGCCATCGGAGTTTCAATTTCAAATTCCAGCGACTACTCTGGAAATTGCTTAACGACGTTTGCATATTCTGGTTCCTGGATAAATTTCGAACATATTGGCTTTTAGAATTGTTCAATTTGATGAAATTCTGAGTGAGATTGGATTATTAGGGTTTCAGCGCCGCTGCAACTTCAACTCCAAATTTCGGCAACCCTTCTACAAATTGATCAACGGTGACTACATATCTTTGTCTTTGATTGAATATCGTGCCTGAATTGCTCGATTTCATTGAATTTGGAGGAAGATTTGATGGTTTCAATTTCCGCCGTAGTTTATCAGATTACGACGATGACTTTCATCAGGTTTGGAAGACGTCGACAAACGATGGTGTTGCCGTTCGTCTGCAGTTTCCGGCGGCTTTGCGGGAGTGTTCAACAGTGCAACTGCAACTTTAAATTTTCTAGTTTCTGGTAATGTTCTCTCGTCTTTGATGGAGAATTTTCTGAAACATTTAATGCATCATCCCATGCATGTCCACATGCAGTAGCCTTCAGTTTCGACGAAGGTTGCACATAGGAAGATCCATCGTGTTTCCGGTGATGGCAATAAATAATCAAATAATCAACGGGATATTATTTATATTAAACTAGTATGGGATCCATAAAAAATACATAAATTTATATTAAACTAGTGTGGGATCCATAAAAAATTAACGGGATATTATTTTATGTCGTATTTACAGATAAATTTATAAATAATCAAATATTTTATTTTAAAATGATGTATTTCGACCAATCATCACAAATACATGTTACATGAAGAATCGTCTCATTGGTGTGGTCAAAATAGCTCAATTCTTAAAAGTTTTATCTCATTATGTTGTAATTTATACATATAACTTTAAGAATTATTTCAGTACTTTATTTTGAAGTGATATATTTTGACAAATCATAACAAATGAGTGCTACATGAATCATCTCGTTGTTGGGGCTAAAAAGCTATATTCTCAAAATGTTTAGACACTTTTCGTTGTAATTTAAAATAATCCAACACTTTATTTGAAGTGATATATTTTGATAAATCATGAAAATAAGTGTTACATGAATCATCTCATTGTTGGGGCAAAACAAAAAAATAATTCTCGACAAATCATTGGAAATAAGTGTCACGTGAATGATATTCTCAATAAAAAAAAAATACAATTACATTTAGGCCAACTTAAAAATTTATCAAATTAACAAATTAAGAATAACATGGTAATAATAGGCAAATTATCTAATAAAAATAAACCATGTATTTGGCCAAATACATATTAAGTGATCAAATCAAATTGATTGTGCAAATAATTGCAGGATGAGAAAATATACATTGATTTTGAGTATTTATAGAGATTCTCTAAGAATGAAGTTTTATTGAAAATCAATATGGGATAAGAAAACATACAGATTGGTTAAATAAATAGGTTAATATTTAAAGGGCTATATATATATATATATATATATATATATATATATATATATAGTTTAAATTTAGAGCCAACTTATGAAATAGTCATAATGGGGATTAAAACCCAATATATAGCACACCTTTTTAAAATACACAAATTTTAGCCATTTTTTTTAAATTTGGGACATAAATACTCTTGATGAAGGGCGCGCGAGTCAGGTCAGGGCACGGGTCAGGTCGGATTCGGGTACAAGAAGTCGGGCAATTTTGGCAGTAATTAGTGCCAAAAAACTTAGTTTTTTTGTGCTTTCTATTGGCACTTTGACACTAATATGGTCATTAGTGTCAAAGTACCAAGCTACTTAGTATTTTTCTTTGTGCTTTCTATTAACACTTTTGGCACTAATATGGTGCCAAAGTACCAACTTACTTAAGTTTTTTTGTGCTTTCTGTTGGCACTTTTGACACTAATATGATCATTAGCGCCAAAGTACCAAATTACTTACTATTTTTCTTTGTGCTTTCTGTTGTCACTTTGACACTAATATGGTCATTAGTGCCAAAGTACCAAATTACTTATTTTTCTTTGTGCTTTATGTTGGCACTTTTGGCACTAATATTATCATTAGTGCCAAAGTACCAACTTACTAATTTTTTTTTGTGCTTTCTGTTGGTACTTTTGGCACTAATATTGGTCATTAGTGCCAAAGTACCAAATTTTTACAATCATTACATTTCATCACGACAATCTTTATTTTTGAACATGACAAGTTATACTGCTCCGATTTTGCAGCTCCGCCTTCGCTCTGATTTTGCAGCTCCGCCTTCGCTCTGAACACGACAATTTGAATTTCTTCAGATCGCTCCGAGGCCTTCAGCTCCCCTCGCTTGAATCTTGACCAAAGATGAAGCGGCAAATAAAAAACGAAGATGACAAACAAGAAAAAGAAAAAGAACTTTGGAAAATATAAAAAAAGAAAAGAAAACTGGAAAATAACACAGTGGAACATTAATCATATCAGATTCAACTTCCTTCCAAGCAATACCGTTCAAGAAAATTCAACCAAAGATAGTTCATCCTTAAAGCTGACAAATTTAGTTATAGAGAAACGGCATGAAATCTCAAGCAAATGCCAGAAATGGAACAATTTCCTTAACTCAGTTAATAGTATACTCCAAGCTCTATAAACAAAGTAAGAAAAAATCATATTCCAACAGAATCCTGAAAAAATAAAATAAAAAAATCAACCAACATCAAATTCACCACATTTCCTCTCAACAACAGTAATTCCAATTAAGCTCCCTATACATCCCATTCAACAAAAGGAATCTTTACATCAAGCTAAAAATAAAAAAAGCTAAATCGATTTTCGTCGCACTACTTTCAGCAAGTAATGCAGTGGAAACTAGTGAAAGTGTAACATAACCTAATTTTTGGGGGAAGTAAAAGAATAGCATATCACAAACACCAAAACGTGCAGGAATACTTACAGAGAGAGCGAGGAAGAAGACGAGCTTGAAGGAAAACTTGCGGAGCTCTTTGAAGAGTAAGTAGCAAAGGACTATGAAAGCAGAACGGACGAGCGAGAGGCTGGAGCTGGGTTTGGGCGGGTGTGAGGGATGGATCCGAATTAGAGGAGTTGGGTAAGGGTAATTAGGTCTCAAATTAAAAAAAAATGGCGATAATTTGTGTTTTTAAGTAGATTGCTATATATTGGGTTTTAATCCCTATTGAGGCTATTTCACTATATATTCTCTTAAATTTAAATATTCAAAAAAAAAAACCGAATTGAGTAATATAAAGAATAAAACAAATATTGGATACAATCATAAAGAAAATATACCAAATTGCAATAAACTATATATTATTAATATCGATGCGGATTCGAGGCCTCTCTTCGATTTTAGGTCCTACGTGACACAACTACAATTAAATATTCCTATTTATCTTAAATCTTTATTTTAAGTATTTTTAATTGTTATATTTAATATTTAAAAACTACCATAATAATGAATGGAAGGAAATATTTTTTTGTATCTCTCATAGAACGGAATTGTGGTTTATATAACCTTACATAACTATTTTCCTTATATTATACATGTTGGAAAAATGAGCAAAGGTTTCGAAAGATACCAAAATTCCAACTGACCCCAACTGAATAGGTGAGTGTCCTTTAGTTTGGTCTTTGCTAGAGCTCACTGTTGGAGCATATGATTTTATCTTTATAGAGTTCGAGTAATAGAAGTCAGCCAGACTGAAGATGGGAGTTCGTGGAAGAACTCAGCTGAGGCCCAAACTCAGTTGAGACCCAGAACTCAGCTGAGGGTTCAGACACAGTTGTAACTGGAAGTCAGTTGAGATGTCAACCTCAACTGAAACATAGACTCACTTGAACAACAACTCAGTTGTCTCTCCAACTGATCTACACAACTGAAGACGTTCAGTTCACATGTAAAGAAGTGGTCAGTCGTCGCGACGCCGAAAATAGAAGATCTTGAAGTTGCTGAAGATGGAGAAGTTTCAGTTCTGAATCGAGCCTACTTGGGAGCACAAGTCAGCTGAAAAACTTACCATAAATGGACCGAAAACAGCATGGTTGAAGGTACCGTTTCTGGACCGAAAACAGCATGGACCGAAAACATGCAAAAAGCATGGTTGAAGGTACCGTTTCTGGAACAGTTAACACTGAAACACATGTAGTGCCATGCTTTTGGCAGAAAGTCAATAGCCTTTTCCAACAGGTAATTTGACTTTCCCTCTATAAATAGAGGCCTCCACATTTAAGCTTGGTGACACAAATTTTCACAATAGAAGAGTAGAGAGAGAAAAAGAAGAGTAGTCGCAGCAGCAGCAGACTACCTCTCTTCTCAAGCAAGGAGACCTCCTCCTATCAAGAAGTCTTTCTTTGAAAGATTTTTGAGTGCAGGTCCCTGCTTGGTTTGTGTTCCATCAAACTCTTTCACACGAGATCGAGTTTGCTGTCTTAGGTTGAAGTTTTCACTCCCCTAAAGTGTAGTACACTTCTTTGTTAGATTTATTCCCTCCAAATCCAAACCTTAGGTTTGACTTTGAACTCGTAATTAAAGTCACTAGGTCCCTTGGAACCAGGATACCAAGGAGTGGTCTCTTAGAACCAATAATCTAAGACAGGCTGAACACACGTCGTTCCGCTTCCGGAATGGTATTATGGAGAAAAATCGGACTTCTGGAGCAAATTTGACGTCCGTTTTAACTTCTACCGTCAACGATGGATTAATAAGGAAAGAAGATGGCAAATAAGGAAAGAAGATGGGAAAACCAAATCCAAAACCAAAACCAAATCCAAATCGAGCAAGGAAGCAGTTTTAAGTTCGACTAGGAAAATGACTGCCAAAACCAAATCAAACTAGGACTACAACAAACCAATACTAATATAAGCACACAATAACCGAAAAATAATGACTCCAAGAAAAAGAAAGAAAGTTGCAATTCGACGTCCCCAATTGCCAATCGACGAAGGACGACCAATGCGACACACACGAGATAAGCAAAAGACGACACTAGTCTACCCAACACAATTAACCAATCAACAAAATCAAACCAAGAAAAATCAAGATAATCGGTGATCTAAAACTAGGGCTCGATCTCTTCTTTTTTTATGTTTTGTTTTTTTATCTTTTCTCTTTTTTTTTTTGTTATAATATGATCGATCCTTCGAACCTGGAATCGAACTGGTTAAGTTTGCTTGGAACCCGGAATCCAAGTGGGTGTTTGATGAAACACGCTTAAGCTTACCTAGTGGATTGCTTCTCCAAAAGGAAATCACGGACGTAGGAGGTCGATCTCTGAACCACATTAAAATATTGTGTGCTTTACATTCTGTACTTTACATCCAGTATTATAAATTTAGTACCTAACCAGCTAATCTCTTACGTGGACTACACTAACTTGAGAGTTTAATCCTCCCCTTTCACTAAGGTTTCAATTTATGTAACGAGCTTATCTCTCACCATCTTCCGCTTTGCATAACTATTTAAAACCTCAGTCAGTGCAAGCAGCTGATCTTCAAGCATGTTGTCAGCTGAGCTACTAACTGTGTGATTGACTCCAACTGGGCAACTCAGTTGTAGAGCTACTCCAACTGTCTCTTCCAGTTGTGAGTAAACTGACCTGAGAAGTATATCTAAGTAAAATAAAAATTGCTACTGGTGTATTCCCCCCCCCCCATACACCAGTTACTCGTTATCGGGACCATCAAGTGGTATCAGAGTAGTGGTTCAAAAGACTGCTGTTTTTGATTCACAAGGTGTGAGTCGAGTATTTCTGTCGCTAGTCAACTGAACAGATCTTTATCTTTCCTAAAATCTTGTAGTGCATTCTGCTGCATATCTTTTTGTTTGTCTCTTGTGATGTGCAGGAAAAATGAACCCGACAATGTTAGGGAACTTGCCGGAGTTTTCTGTGGATGATTATCCCACGTGGAAATTTTACCTTAAAAAGGCTCTGACTGCCAGACATCATAAGATGTGAGAAACCATTGAAAATGGTCCCATTCCAGTGACTCGATCAGTGCTAGTGACACCCATCGCTCCAGGGGAAGGAGAGATGATAAAGGAGGAACCTAAAGGCATCCACCAGTACACTAAGAAAGAAAGAGACATCGCGCAGCTAGATCACCTCGCCAAGAGCGTCATCTCTTCTACAATTGGCAAAGCCTACTTACCGAAGATTATCAAATTCCTCACGGCAAAAGATATATGGGAGCCCTTAGCTGCACTCTGTGAGGGCTCTGACGAGATTAAGGAGAACAAGTTTACCTTAGCTTGTCAGAAGTTTGAGAACTTCTCTTAGCTTTTGGGGGAATCCATGGACAAGATGGAGCTGAGATTCACAGAGGTCGTTTTGGACATTAAGAGTATTAGGAAAGGCAAATACTCTCAGCCTGAGATCAACCTCAAGGTTCTCTCTGCGCTAGGCGAAGACTGGACAGTCGATAAAGTCGTCCACCAAAATCAGAGTGACCTCAGTTTGAGGACAACTGAGAAGCTGTTTTTCATGCTCAAAGCAAATGAGTATGACATCCTCCGACTGAAGCCTTGCAAGCTTCAGAAGATAGAACAGGCCGAGCAAGGCTCAGTTTCCAAATCCATGGCGCTGAATCTGGCAGATCCAAGTTCATCCGACCCTCACTGGTCCGCTGACTCCTCAGCTAAGGATCAATAGAGCCGGTCAGAGCTCGAGAAGAAGGTCGAATAGTTGACCTACCAACTTAAGGAGATGAAATCCAGGATCAAGAAGTACAGGAGGTTCAACTGGAGCAGGCGGAGCTCAATAGATCCATCCTCAAAGAATCAAAGCGAAGGATGCTTTGAGTGCGGAAAGCCAGGACACTTCAGATCCAACTGTCCTGACCTTTCCTTGAAGGAGAAGGAAGCCCTCTGAGAAAAAGCCAAGGATAAATACAAGGCTATGATAGTCGAGAAAGACGTCGATGATACCGATGTATTCATTGAGTCAGAAGGAGAAGGATCTGACTTGCCATCCGGTTCAACTGAGAAAAACTTGTGCCTTATGGCATTGTTAGAAGAGTCAACTAAGGAAATGAACTCTTCTATCCATCCCAACTAGAATGTCTCTTATGTGCTTCAAAGTACAGAAGTAGTTGACGAAAAAATTACACCGTCATAGGATGAGGTCGAACGCCTTAGCAGACTGTGCACCAAACAAGCGGCACAGTGCAAGGAACTATGAGCTGAGTGTGACAACCTGAGCAACAAGCTGATCATGAGGGATCACGACGTTGAAAAGCTCATGGAGAAAAATCATCACCTCCATGAAGAAGTTGCTCTGTCTACCAATAGTCAGGTCATTCATTTGACACATCTGACTCAGACTCTGGCTGAATATATCTCTCAGTTGCAAACTGAGTTGAGGTTTGCAAAAGATAAGATAATATATCTTTATGCCTCAAGCGCAACTCTTGAGAGCATGATCAGCCGACAAAGACCTTCTAAATATATTGAAGGTATTGGACATGATCCAGTCACTGACACTGGAGCATCGCCAGTACAGTTCATCATGATAAATGGACTACCGACTGAGGTACCTCAAGCAGAATCTAACTCAGTCGAGGTCATGGATCAAGAGACTCCAGTCATTCCTTAGACTGTCGAGACTCCTGTGACAAATAAAGGGAAGGAGGTCCCAACTGGAGAACCTCTGGTGAACAAAGCTGGTACATCGAAAGATGTTGAAAGACTTCAAGGAAGTCAAGACCCCGAGGTCACCGATCATAGAGGAGCAGACGAAAAGGACCTTATGAGCAAAGACAGAATCAACCACCATGAAGGGACAAGCACTCAGCTCAGCATCAGCAACAAAGGCATCCAAACTGGGATAGTCCACACTTCTACGATCATACGTATCCAGTGCCTCCTTACTACTAGCAAGCATAGCAACAATGAGGAAACTCTGGTGATCACTTCAATGATCCCAATCATCCTCAGTTCAAGTATGCTCACGGAGCAAGACGGTTTAGGTCTTCACCCAGACATTTCTCACCAAGGAAGAATCGTCCTGCTCAGCCGAGTCGAAACCAAGCTCCACAGAGATAAGGATATCCACCACTCAACTGGACTGCACATGCACCAAAGGAATTTGAATCAGCAGTCTATGTGGATACCGAAGGAAAGGTGATCCAAACTAATGACTCAATTCGGGTTTACCAGGAAGCTCCAGTAGCTTCCAACCCTCTGTCTAACTGAGTTGGACATGGAGTTTATCCTGCTGGTTGCAGAGACAGGATGAACTAAGAGCAGACTACCCTACAGGGTCAGTATGGATTGTTGGGAAAATTCTTACTGATCTCAAAGTATTGAAGTTTGGAGATCACAAGTTGAGGGGGAACTGAGACAATTGACATGGACTCAGCTCAACTGTGAACTCAAAAATCAAACCTCAACTGAACTGATGAACTTGATTCAGTTGAGTGTATGCTGATTCAGTTAGGATTTAGACCAACTGAAAAGATCACAAAATCATTTTCGTCCCTTAAGCAATTAAGGTAAGTGTTTTGAAATAAATTCAAACATCCTCTGATGATGATGATCACTTTGAGCTTAGCCGTGCAATAATATTTAATACAAAGCTATACCTAATCAATAGGTTAAGCTTTTGAGACTGCGAGTGGGCTGACATGGAAGATATTACACGTCTCACGCGTGCATCCACTTCACCGCTCGATCCACGTCTTGGGTCATGTTCCCAGCAGTCAAACCGTCTCCAAACCAAGCCATTGATCTCCAAGAGGCGCGAACTTTTCCTAATCATTGATTCCTCATACTATCTTAGCTAATTCATTAAGGGATCATAAACTCGTAACGAATAAAGTTCTTCTGAGAGTGCAAATCCCCTCTGCACCAAAAATTTCCCACTGAGATCACATACAAAATTAGAGTTCTACTTTCTCAATCAAGATCTCAGAGTTTCAAAATCCATCATTGATGTGGCTGTTCATGTTGATGAAAAAATATCCTCTTAATCCATGCCAATCGATGATAAGATTTCTGGAATTAGGGCAAAAATCTCCTTCGAACCAGTTCTCTCTTATCTTCACCACGAGATGGACGACATGAAGAAACTTTTATGTCTTCTCAATGACACTGGTCTGAAAACCTGGGCATGCTATGAGCTTCTACATCTTCTCTCTTCAAGCATTGCAGAATTTTATGCACATCTTCGGAAAGACAAATAAGGAACACTTCTTTCCCAAGTGCATGTACCAGTCTCTTCTTCGGGGAACAAAAAATATCAACCAAAGAGTCTGGTTATCAATGTTGTTTCTATTTTATCTTGCATCCACTGGAGAAGATCCACATCGAAATGACAGTTCTAAAATAAAGGAGGCTATTCCTTCTATCTCCTCCAACAACCAAGAATACAGGAGAGGGATGAAACGCATCCAACTGAAACCAGAGTCAAGACTGGTATTCGATGTCATCACTTATTGAGTTCATCCAATCTCTAAATCGCCAGCAACTGTCAGTATCTCAAGATTGAAGTCCACCTTGGAAATCCTCTCGATGGAGTAAATTGACTGGTTCAACCACGTGAAGAATCTCATCTGGCAAGAAGTCCTCAAGATTGAGATCGACAGTCCTGTCTACGAATGCATGAAGCTTCTATCCTTTGGAACAAGAATCAGCTCAATGATTCTCTATTCTATACGAAAGCACAAATTGAATGTGGACTGGAACCACATGGATATGAAAGCTTTCTCTGCAAGGAATAAGCTATTCAGTTCACGACGCGATATCATCGAAATTTTCTCACACAACCTCGATGGAGAATCACAGTTAAAGAAAGGTGAGAAGATTCACAAATCAAACAAGTCAAAACCACTAGATAGAGACGAGGTGTTAAGCAAACTGATATTTTAGCCGAGGTTGAATCTGCCAACACAGCAGCGAGCTCACCCCAAAAGAAGAAGCAGAAGGTTGATAAAACTCATAAGAGTCAAACTGACATAGGAGATATCAACGAGTATAGGACTCTTACCAAGAGCAAGGTCATCTGAAAAGGATCTGAGAAGGTTGCCTCGGGGAAACGTCAAATAGAACTACTCAAGTCATCCTCATCTGCATCGAAGTTATTCGCAGAGGAACTTGCTCAGACAACCCAGCCATCTCCTCAGTCAAAGCTTAACACGGTGACATCTCCATCACAGACTAAGTCCATCATGAGTGCAAGGACAACTCCTCCCAAAGGACAAATGAGCAGATTGAGTGGAGTATCCAAAGTATCTTCACAAAAAGAGGGTGACTCAGCTTGAATATCTTTCTCAAAGACATCAACCATGGTGCATAACAAAGACAAAGCTAAATCAATTGATCCGAATGCAGCATTTGTTGAAGACTGGATAAATTCTGAAGAAGAGGATCACGCAACACAAACCACTGTTATAGAAGCACAAGAGCTAGAGCAAGAAAAAGTGAGTGCTCTGTTTGCTATTGATGCGATTCCTCGTAATCATCCAGCTGAGCCAACGAAAGCCAAGAGTCTCTCTTCATCCTCCTTGATATGATTCTTTGTCCAACTAAAAAGAAAGCTCTAGAAAATGAGCCAGAGTCTCTCTTCTTCCTCCTTGATCTTACAGAAGAAGAATGTCCAATTCTCTCAGATGAACAGATTGAACTCAAGGCTATCAATGCCTCCTTTGAGAAAGTGTATCTTTCTTCTCTAAAATAGGGGTTGACAAAATTCCCTGACTTGAAAGATCATTCAAACACTCTCTCGAAGGTTTTGGATCTATTCATGTACATTTCAGTTAGTCTGGGAGACTACTATGTACTAACCGACTTCTTAAAGTTGTACAAGATCTCTGAGCTCCAAACTTCCGAAGGGACTCTAAAGAGCTTGTTCAAGTTTTACACCAAGCTAGAGCTAATTCAATGCCAAGATAAGCTCATCAAAGCTTTCCTTGAAGATCAGTCCAGAATACGCTCAGCTGATCCATCCAGGGAAAATATCTCTCAAAATGATCTTAAAACATTGCATGAGAACATTGTCAAATACGGATGGATACCAGCCTATCAAGATTCTTCAGCATGTTCTGCCTCTGCACCAATCACTCTTGCTGAAGATATCTCAACCGTTCCACCAATTGTGATCCAACAAGCTGACACAACAATTGCAACACTTTAGAGTCTTCGAGAAGAAGTCAGCTGGATCAACATGTCTATCGAACACCTGGCAAGCCAAACATCATTAATCAAAGCAGAGCTTCTCTCCAACCTGAAAGAGATCCAGAAGGATTACGAAGAAAAGTTCGATGAACTGAAGAGACTCACTCAGCTCCTTGAAAACATCAAGATTTGCCTTCAAGACAAAATCCAGCAAACTACTAATGACATGGCGAAGGTCCATGAGAAATTTGTTGGAGAAGTCAATGCGAAATAAAATTTGCAGATGACGCAGATCTGCAGACAAGTTGGTGATCTTGCCCAGACCTTTACCACAAAAGAAGAACTTTAGGGCATCCAAACTCGACTTCACGACAACTCATAGACTTCTCAGTCTCATGAATTTAGACTGAAGTCTATAGAAGAGGCTATTAAATATCTTCAACTGGATCTTAAAGTAGTTAAAGCCAAGGAATTCAACAATGGTCTTGAAGCAACAACAGGTCGACAGCTTATTCAAAGCCAAATCCTTCGATATACAGGTCCTAATCTTCTACGGCGTCGAGAATCTCCTCTCAACTCCCAATCAAACCATACCCAATTTGACGCCTCCAACCTCGACAAATCCCTAATCCTCCCCCTCAACGGCCGCGATTCACCGTCGGCGATCTCCACCATGCCCTACGGCTCGCTCCACGTCGCCCACGGCAGCAAAATCACCTCCTTCGACTGGGGATGGAGAGAAAGAGAAGATGGGTTGTGTTGAATCTGTGTACTTGCGAGAGAGAGAGAAAAGTGTGGATTTCAATTTTTTTTTAAATGGGTGTAAAACGACGTCATTTTATATTAAGGGGACGACGTCGTTTAGTTTGCCCGCACGGTGTGTCCAGCGTGGAATTCTGAGAAGCCACGTCAGAAAAAAATTGGGGGAATTCGATCGGAGTTGCAAAATCAGAAGAAAATGGACGATTAAGGTTATCTGTGCGAAAATTAAAAAGTCATATACAATTCCCGAATTTGAGGAAAGGTTGAGGATTTACAGACAATTATCCCAATTTCAAGCTTACTACTTCTTTATTTGAACGGATAAGAGATGAGATCTCGACTGGTTTTATCACTCAAGGCTCCATACTTGACTCTAGGGTCAGTAGGAAGATATTCGTTAGCTATTACGGCTTAAACGATCGAAAGAAAACTAAGTTGTGAACTAAACAACTTAGAAGAATTGAAACTGAAATTTCACTGCGCAATCCAGTAACTCTGGGGACTTCTCAGAACAGAGGATTTGGAAACAGGGGATGAGCCCTATACTATTGGAAAGTTTGGGATGTCTAGTTTACGCTCCAATTTACAGATCACAAATCCGATAAACGAGCTAAAAGTTATTACAGTTTCCGGCGAGGGTCGCAAAACTGCCGCGAAAACCCTAGTTGCTCGATAGGTTCAACGTATAACGTCTTAGGTTCGTTCTAAGCTCTCGAATTCGATTTCTTTAGAAACTGGACCCTCAAGGCAGTCATCACGTACTCCCGTACGTGATGAACTCCTTCTCAAAACTCGACCAATAGCACGACGTTCTAAACGTCGGCTTTCAACTAACAATTACTAAACCAACAATTTATGAAATTCGCGTTCTAGTTCTCGACTATAACCATAGCTCATATTATACTAGCTCGAAAGCTTATGACATCAACTACAAAGTTGTTCTCAAGTCCATCATAGACAATAATATCAAATTAGAATTCTCATTCGACTTCTCGGTTATTAGTTACGACTAATTGTTCGTCTCTTATGCGATTTTCAAAGTTGTCAGATTCCGTTCAAATTTTACGACATTAATCTACATCTAACGAGATTCACTTCTATGCATGCAATCATTTCATAACAATATTATATTTCAACTTATAACGTGTTCTTCGCCTCTTACATTACATAAAATATTTTTAGAAAAATCTAATTAAATTTCTATTATCAACTAATATCATTTGCAACTATATTCCATCATCAATTCATCAATTAAATTCAACACATGAAAACCCCCAAATTCTTAGTGATTTTCGGTATTGACATATATGTTAAGAGAGTGATTTTCTTCTCCAATTAACATCATTTACTCATTAATCAACCTATTATATTAACAATTAATCAATTGCAATCCAATTTCAAACTAACATGCATAAATCCCCAAATTCAAACTCAAACCCTAATCGAATTTTCACAAAACATGGGGCTTTCGATTCCTCTTTGTTCTAATCACTAATTAAGCATCTCTTAAGCATGAATTTATCATTAATTGAAGAAATCCAAAGATCCTACTAATTAACCTAAAATTTCGGTAATAATATAAAGATTAGGATTCTTAAATTTTGTTCAATTTTAAACCCTAATTAACCTATCTAACACATCCAATTTCATTAATTCAATATCGAATCATCTATTTCAATACTCTAATTTTCGATCAAAAGAAGAAAATGAAAAGAAGAGGATGATGGTTGGATAGAAATATGGAGGAGAAGATTACCTTGCTAATTAATGAAGAAAGTGTTAAGATTGGATGGATGGATCAAGACTTGTGATTTTCTTCTTGGAGTTCTTGAAGGTTTCTTCAATGGAGGATGAAAGATTGAAGATAGGAGATGGAGGAATGGTGCAGCCGAGTTTGAGGTGTTGGGAGGGAGAGATCATGTTATAATTGAGTTAAACATAAGTTATAAAGTGAACATGTGTAAAGCATGAATAGTTACTAGCTAAGGTGTCCTCATAATAACAATATAAAACATAAATATCCTATTATTAGAGTGAGATGATGTCGGTCAAGGAGGGAGGGAAAAGAAAAATACGCGCTTTTCCGGCGCGATCTGACGTTAGGGAAATCGAACGACGAAAAATGTCGCTCGACACAAAATCGTCGTGATCCGATTCGACCGAAAATTTAACGTACGAAACTTAATCGGAAAATAAATTTAAAAAATTTATTTTGACAAAAACTCGGGACGACACAGTCCGAGTTTCATCCGGAAAATCATAAAAACGAACTTTCTCGGGCGAGTTCGTATCGCGATTTCGTGAATGTAAAAATCAGACGGTTTTCCGTTCTGAGTTCACGAACTAAAAACTTTTCGTACGCGCTAACCCTAAATACAGTAGTCGTCTAGCTGACTTTCGTAATTTATTTTCGGATACGGATTCGACCGTTAGTCTTAGAATTCAAAATCGTAAACTTAGGCGTGCAAAGCCATTTATTTAATTAACTTTAAAATTTTAAGGTCGTAAGGAATTTACGGGGCATTACAAAGGTAGTAGGAGTGTGGACGAGTACTTTAAGGAGATGGAGATAGCCATGATTCGAGCCAATGTTGTGGAGAAACGAAAGACGACTATAGCGAGATTTCTAGCTGGTTTGTAGTGGGATATTCGAGATAAGGTGGAGCTGCAACACTATGTTGAGTTAGAGATTATGGTCCATATGGCCATAAAGATAGAGAATCAGCTCAAGAGGAGGGGCAACCACAATAGCAATCAGAGACAGAGTCCAGCTAAGTGGAGGCAATCCCAGTCCTCATCAAAAGGGAACCAATGGAAAAAGGAGGTGCTGCCGAGAGATGAGAAGAAGTTGTTCTTTAAGCCCTACATAGAGACTTCGAGTTCAGCAAATTAGGCCAAGCCAACAACTCCTGATAACCGAAATTGAGATAGGAAGTGCTTCAAGTGTCAGAGATTCAGGCATATTATGAGTGAGTGTCCGAACAGAAGATTTATGATCTTGAAAGAAGACGGCGAAGTTGTGACTGATGACATGGAGGATGATCCGGAGATGCCAGTATTGGAGGGTTCTGATGAAGAAGAGGTGGTTGAGAAAATTTTACAACCTACCGGGCAGCTTTTTGTAGCTAGGAGGGTGTTGAGTGCCCAAACTCAACCCGAAGAGAGAGAGGCTGGAGAACATCTTCCACGCGAGGTGTCATGTTCAAGATAAAGTGTGCAGCATCATTATTGATGGAGAAAGTTGCACAAATGTGGCTAGTGCAGCTATGGTAGAGAGATTGGGGCTGTCTGTGGTGAAGCATCCAAAGCCGTACTGTTTGCAGTGGCTGAATGAGTCCGGCGTCATCAAAGTTGCGAAGCAAGTGAAGGTTCATTTCTGCATTGGGAAGTATGAAGATAAGGTGTTGTGCGATGTGATTTCAATGCAAGCGAGCCACATCTTGCTGGGGCGTCCGTGGCAGTTTGATCGACGAGTTACTCATGACGGTTTCACCAACAAGTATTCTTTTGAATATAAGCAGAAGAAGGTATCACTTGTTCCACTCACTCCTAAACAAGTCTATGAGGATCAAGTGCAAATGCAAAAGAATGAGGAGAAGGTGAAGACTAAGGAGCAGCCCGTAAGTAAAAAGAAGAGCGAGTTGATGCAGAAGTTCTTTCTTCCAATGCCTAGTGATTTGAAGTGGGCCGTGAAGGAAGAGAGGCAGATGATCGTGTTGCTGTACCAGGAGAATTTGATTTGTGATAATGATTTCTCTTCTCTATCCCTTCTATTCGTTCTATTTTGTAGGATTTTGATGATGTCTTTCTCGACGAAATTCCACCAGGTTTACCACCAATTTGTGGATAGAGCATCAAATTGACTTTGTTCCCGATGTTGTCCTTCCTAATCGACCAACTTATAGGACCAGCCCCGAGGAAATGAAAGAGTTGAAGCGACAAATTGGAGATTTGATGGCAAATGGGTGCGTGAGAGAGAGTATGAGTCCGTGTGCCGTTCCAGTTTTGCTCGTTCCAAAGAAGGACATGTCTTTGAGGATGTGTTATGATTATCACGCCATCAACAATATCATGGTAAAGTATCGATTACCTATTCCTCGTTTAGATGATATGCTTGATGAGTTGCATGGTGCTTTTGTGTTTTCCAAGATTCATTTGCGTAGCGGATATCATCAGATTAGGATTAAGGAGGGAGATGAATGGAAAACTACTTTTAAGACAAAACTTGGTTTGTTTGAGTGGTTGGTTATGCCTTTTGGTTTGACTAATGCACCGAGTACTTTTATGTGTCTTATGAACCATGTTTTGCATGCTTTTATAGGTAGATTTGTTGTGGTTTATTTTGATGATATTCCCATTTATAGTAAGAGTCATGATGAGCATGTCGAGCATTTGCAGGCTGTTCTGGATGCACTTAGACAAGAAAAGTTATATGCTAACCTTAAGAAGTATGTCTTTAGTACGGATAGACTTGTGTTTCTTGGTTTTGTTGTTAGTGCACAGGTGTACAGGTTGATGAGGAGAAGATAAGAGCTATTCAAGAGTGGCCGACATGAAGAGCGTTGGAGAAGTTAGAAGTTTCCATGGACTTGCTAGCTTTTATAGACGGTCTGTACCTTATTTTAGCAGTGTGGTAGCACCTTTAAACGAAGTCATCAAGAAGAATGTTGAGTTCAAATGGGGGAAGACGCAAGAAGAGGCGTTTCAACTATTGAAGCATAAATTGACTCACTCCCCGGTATTATCTTTCTTAACTTTTCTAAGTCTTTTGAGATTTAATGATGCTTCTGATGTTGGTATTGGTGCAGTTTTGATGCAAGAGGGGAGGCCCGTGGTGTACTTCAGCGAGAAGCTCAGTGGGGCGACGTTGAGCTACCCGACGTATGATAAGGAGCTGTACACATTGGTGAGAGTCCTCAAATCGTGGCAACACTACTTGTGGGCTAAGGAGTTTGTTATTCACACCGACCATGAGTTCATTGAGACGTTTCCCTATGTCATCAAATCCAAGCAAGGTAAAGAGAATGTTGTGGCTAATGCACTTTCTCGGAGGTATACCTTAATCTCTACTTTAAATGCTAAGTTGCTTGGTTTTGAGTGTATTAAGAGTTTATATGAGCATGATGCTGAGTTTGGTGAGATTAATCGAGCGTGTGAGCGATCTTCTAGTGGTGAGTATTTTAGGCATGATGACTATCTTTTTAGGAAGAATAAGTTATGTTTTCCTAAGTGCTCTATACGTGATTTCTTATTGCTTGAGTCTCATGGTGGGGGTTTGATGGGACATTTTGGCATTGCTAAAACTTTAGCTGTTTTGCATGAACATTTCTTTTGGCCTCATATGGAACGTGATGTTGCAAGAATTTGTGATCGTTGTGTTACTTGTAAGCAAGCTAAGTCTAGAGTGAGTTCCCATGGTCTTTATACACCATTGCCTATTCCTAATGCACCTTAGATTGATATTTCTATGGATTTTGTATTAGGTTTGTCTAGGACTAAGCGTGGTAGAGATTTCATCTTTATTGCTGTTGATAGATTTTCTAAGATGGCACATTTTTTTCCATGTCATAAATCTGATGATGCATCTCATATAGTTGATCTGTTCTTTAGACAAATTGTTAGATTGCATGGCATGCCTAGGACTATTGTTTTTGATAGGGATTCGAAGTTTTTGAGCTACTTTTGGAAGACTTTGTGATGTAAGTTATGTACTAAGCTTTTGTTGTCTGCTACTTGTCATCCACAAACTGATGGTCAAACCGAGGTAGTAAATAGGACCTTGTTTACTTTACTTCGAGCTATAATTAAGAAGAACGTTAAGTCTTGGGAACAATATTTGCCGCATGTTGAGTTCGCATATAGTCGTTCTGTTCATTCTACTACTCAGTTTTTGCCATTTGAGGTTGTCTATGGTTTTAATCCTTTGACTCCGTTAGATTTGTCTCCTTTACCTGAGCATAAACACACTGATCTTGATGGCCGAAAAAGGGCTGATTTTGTGAAATGGAATCATGAGAAGACATGATTAACATCGAGCGATGCACTGAGCAGTATACCAAACAAGTAAATAAATGGTGTCGTAAGGTGGTGTTTGAACCCGATGATTGGGTGTGGCTACATATGCACAAGGAAAGGTTTCCATTGCAACAAAGATCTAAGCTACTTCCTTGAGGAGATGGACCATTCCAAGCATGACAATGCCTACAAATTGCACCTACCCGGTGAGTATAATGTGAGTGCTACTTTTACTGTTACTGATTTGAGTCCTTTTGATGTAGGTGATGCCTTGGATTTGAGGACAAATACTCTTTAAAAGTAGGGGAATGATGAAGGCCAAGGGTCATTGTTGGTGCAAGATCTGATGCAAGTTCTTGTTGGGCCAATTACGAGATCACGAGCCAAGAAGTTCAAGAAAATCTTGATGGGCTTAATCCAAAAGTCTGGGATCAAGAATTGATGAAGAAGCCCATTGAAGTTGGCGAGTTGAACGGCCCATGTTTTGTTAATCTTATCATGTGCGAGTGGACTTAAGTTTGAAGACTTTATTTATTTGTTTATTTTCATTTTGGGCTTTTGTTTAGTCGATTAGTTAGTCCAGTTATTATGTTAATTATTATAAGCCCGCCCATTAGTACTTTCCTTCCTAGACTAGGTTTATGATTTTTGCCTATATATAGGCTAAGTGTTGGATGCCGTTTTCATACCTTTGATTAATATAATTTCGTGAGTTTTAAATTATCTCTTGAGAGTTTCGAGTTCTTCTTTGTTTTTCGAAGTCGTATTCATTACCAACATATCAGCGAGGCAAACCATCCCTCATTTGTGTGTCTTCATCATCCCCTAGTTGCTGTATCAATTACACGTTGCGTTTTAGGTGACTTTCTGTCCACCTAATTCACTTCGCGAATTAGATATAGAGGTTTTGGGATTCTTCCATCCAATTGTTCGATCAAGTCTTCCGTTCGCGTGCCGAGGTTCATATCAATAAGATACAATGAAAATTATGAATAAATTAATTAAAAATAAGATATAAGGGAAATTATCATCCCACATCAAAATTTTAGTAGTCTTCTTCACTAATTGGAGAACTTATAAAATAAGCAATAATTTCTTATAAAAATTAATTATGGCCAAATAAATATTTATCGATAAGTATTAAATTAATCAATAGGACGAGATGTGTCTATATATTATTAGTACCAATACAGCTTCGAGGCCTCCCCTTATATTTAGGTCCTATATGGCGCAACCACAATTCGGTATTCCTATTTATCTTAAATCATCATTTTATTCATTTTCTATTCATAAATTCTATTATTATATGTATAGTTAATATTTAGTGTTGGAAATCGATATTTGATATATTATAAAAGAAGAGATATCAAATTAATACATATATATTATTTCCTTCTTGCTATTGATTTGGAATATGTATATTCATTCATAGATATCATTTTCTTTTAATTACTCGTTTTATGAGATTATGTATTCACTTTTTCATCTAATATCATGAAAGTCTTTAAAATACAAAATATTCATAATATAGTTATAAAAATTAATAAATATATATTAATAAAAAGACTTTTTTGAGCCCAACTGACCCCAACTGGAGAATAATGAAGATGATGATGAAAGCCTACGGACGAAGAGATAATTCAACAGGCAAAGCTCTCTGGTGCAACTGAGGAGCAGCTTGTTGACTTTAAATGGATGAAGCAGTTTGCCAATCGATAGAAAGAAGAACTTGACAAGTTCAGAGAGCGAATGCGAGACGAGCTGAACTAGAAGTTTCAAGGCAGAGACCAAAGATCTACCTAACCAAGCTAAATCAGGTCGATCAACGAAATAAATCCGTGTAGAGCAGGTCGATGAGACGAGAGGAGACAAAAACGAACAAACTTGGTCTAAGGTTCACTCACACAGATACTTAGATGCCAGAAAATCTGAGTGATGATTGGGAAGACCTCAAGACTGAGTGTGCTGAAGATTTCTACTACAAGCTCTCTTATAGCTCCCTAAAACCTGATGATGCTTTTGTTCTACATATAAGGTTGTCGGTGATTGATGAACCCATGTTGGGGAAGCTCTGGTTGAAGCTCTTGAAGCAGCTGGGAAATACCCCCTGCCAGCTCCAAAAAGAAGATTCCATCCATTGCCATTGATTTCTGGGTCAAATAAGATCAACCGTAGGCAAATTGAACGAGAAGCTGAGCAGCTGGCAGTAAGATTTCAAATCGGTGAGTTGAGGAATACATACCACTTCAACAGAATCAGAAAGTTTATGTATGAAAGATATGCATTAGAGCTACCTGCTGAGAAGCCGAGTTGATGGAGGAAAGAGAAGACCTTGCAACTGATGAGCCTTGTAAATGTTCTTTTGCATTCATAATTTAGTTGTAATATAATCCCCAACTTGTTATCCTTAATAATAAGTTGTTTTTGAAATCAGTGAATTATTGACTCGACTTGATTACTACTATCTCGTTGTCCAAGTCTAGAGTCAATATATATCTTGTGCTAACCCTCTGAATCTTATAGACTAGAACTCAGTTCGTCATAAATTTTAGGTGGTGTCAGTTGAGGTTTTGGCATCATCAAAAAGGGGGAAATTGTTGGAAAAATTAATAATGTTTTGATTTCTACCAAAACCCAACTGATCCCAACCAAGTAGATATGCCTTTGAGTGTTTTTAGCTAGAGCTCTGTCACAGCCCCAAATCCCGAGGGACGGCAGAAGCCGGGGTGCGACTGGGATTGGATTAAAGAAGCGGGGAAGAAAGGGGATTAATGAATAGACATACATACACACAACATATCTTCTATGAACAAGACTTTATTGACGAAAGGAAAGAGTTAATCTCAAAAGATTACTCGAGCAAGATACATCAAAAGCTTCTAAGTTATATTACAGAACTTAGACTACAGTGATTATTACACAACATCAAAAAGAGTTTAGAGTCTAGCAGCGGAATTGTGAACTATATACAAAAGTCTTCCTTAACTCTATTCAACTCTAACTCAACCGTCGCCGCTTCGTCGCTTCAACCTGCACATTTAGAAAACATATGCAGGGCTAAGTACAAAAGTACTCAGTGAGCACGTTGCCGAAAACATAATCATAAGTATAGATAATCAGGCATTTCATTTCTGTAGCACACCGGGGTTTTTCATTAAAGGCCCGTGTCCACTAAATATTTTCTTTCTCATTTTCATAAGTTAGCTTGCAAGAATTTTTCATAGATGTTACGTTCAAATCTTGACCAGTCAAAATTCACCGTGGCTGGCTACCCCTCAACAGGATACCACATACACCACAGACTACAAGTGCACTTTTGACTAACTCAAAGCCGATCGTTAGTTAACCCCTTTTGATTAACTCATAAGGTACAAGAGAACTCACATAAAACACAAAACAGTTCATGCCATAATCATCACTTTGAAAACACAGATATCAAAGCGATAAAGAAAAGGTTTTCGAGCATTGCTCGTTTTATTTGTATATAGGAAAGCCCATCTTGATTAAATACAGAACAAGACACGTGCTTCCGTCTTCTGATCTTCCGTCCTAACCTTGGTGTCGACTTCCTCCTTCATCGTAAAAATCATACTTTAAAGCTCGGTCGCAAACGATAAACGAATACGAAAAGTCGAGTTAAGTTTTTATTCTTTAGACGTTTTAGGCATTTGCACGCTAACTAAACTATTTTAGTTAAACAGAAACGAGACACGAACACATCTCGGTTGACGCTCACTTGGTTCTGTACTCGACACTTTAGGTCGGTATAAACAAGGTAGTCGATAACTTGAAACGACTAAAAAGATCGAAAGAGTTCAAGTTGAGAAGAATTCAACTTAAGAAACTACATTTTGAACATACACTGCACGAGGTCAGTAAGTCTGTCCAGAACAGGGGATTGCGAAACAGGGGTCGAATCTTAAACCAAAAGAAAGGTACGGGTGTCTATTTTACTCTCCAATTCACAGATCTCAATTCCGATTAACGAATTAGGAGATATCGCAGTTTCCGTGGAAGGTCGCAAGAACTGCCGAGTGAACCATAATGCTCGATAAAATCAACGCACGATTTTCTAGGTTCGTTCTATGTTATCGAACTTAAATCTCACGAATTTACTGACTCAAAACAGTGTACTCATATCATTACACGTGATACACCCCTTTTCATTTCTCGTTTATAAACACAACGTTGTAAAACGTGGTCTCATTAACTACGCAATTACTATACCAAATCAAGTTCAACTTCTCGTTTCCACTTCTCGTTTATAACTACAACTCATCATTTCATAACTCGGACGAACATGTCATCAACTACAAACTCGTTCCTTAATCATTAATAATCATCAATATCCAAATAGAATCATTAAATGACCTTTCTATCATTACTTATCATCAATTGATCGTCTCTTACGAAAAATCTAACATCTTTAGAATTCGTTCAAAAATTACAAACTTATTCATCATCTATCAAGGATCATAAATACGTAATTCACATCCTCATATCATCATCTATTCTCGACTTATCGACCGTCGTCCGTCTCTTACATAAAATTTTACATTCTCCGTTTTCATTCAAATTTTACGACAACGATTATCATCTAACGAGCATTACTAACATGCAAATCATATTATCAAAATATTATCGAGCCTTGACTTATCAACACATCTTCGTCTCTTGCATTTCTCGTTTTATTTTTAGAAAAATCTCAATTTAATATATATTCATCCTCATGCATCGTATATCTCATTTCCATTAAACAATCGAGCATATCAACACATTTACTATCCTAAATCGAGCCTTCTTCGTCTCTTAGGTTTTGGATTTTATTTTTAGAAAAATCTAAAACAATTCATATGATCAATTAACATCATACGGAACACTAATCTAACATTCAATTGACAAAGAAATCGAGCACGAATCAAAGCCCCAAAATCTGAAAATTTTCAGTAATAAATAGAGGTTAGGGTTCTTGATTTTTCTTCATGATTTGATCCGTAGAACTCGATTCTAAACATCCTAGAACATGTATCGGTCAAAGAACAACATGCTATTCCATTCCCCTAATTTTCGAAAAAAATAAAAGATGGGGGAAAACAGATTTATTCGGTTCATACTAGAGACGAAGCTCTTACCTTTCGTAATATGAACTCGGATGTGGATTTGATCGGTAGATGCAAGAGTATTGTTCTTGGAGAGAGCTTGGAATGTGCTTCAATGGAGAAGAAATGAAGAAGAAAATGAGAGAGGGAATGGAGATGGAGGTGGCGGTATTAGGAGGTGAGAGAGAGAGATGATGAGTCACAATGGTGACTCATAAAGCTAAGGACATATCTAACCAAAACATAGTGACTCGTTAAGGGTTGTTTGGCGAGGAAATTTTTATACGAAAAATCTCGTTTCCGGCTCTTGAACGTCGTTTTAAAAGTTGAGAAATACTTTTCTAGTTAGTTACGGAATTGACGAAATCTAATTCGTCCGTTAGATTGGAAATAATTTACGTACTCGGAAAAACTAATTCGTTTTCAAAAATCCGAGAAAAAGTTGGGACGTCACAGTCCAAAATTCGTCTGGAAAATCATAAAAACTAACTTTCTCTAGTGAACTCGTCTCGAAGAAAAAGTGAATGTAAATTCTGACGGAATTCGATTCTGAGTTTTCGGGCGAAAAAATTAACGGACGTAAGAACCCTAATACAGTAGTCGTTTGACCGACTTCTGGAAATTATTTTCGGAAACGGATTTCACCGTAAATCTTAGAATTTAATTTTATGATCTTAGGCGTGCAAAGCCATAATTATTATTAACTTTTATTTTTAAAGACTGTAGAAAAAGTCTGGGGTATTACATCCTACCCCCCTTACAAAACATTTCGTCCTGAAATTTGCTTATCTTCTTAAACTGTTCGGGGTACTCCTCCCTCAACTCTTCTTTGAGTTCTCACGTGACTTCTTCTTGCCCGTGATAACCTTATAACACTTTTACTAACCGTATCGACTTGCTTCTTAACTTTCACACTTTTCTATTCAAAATCGATTGCGGTCTTTCTTTATAACTTAAGTCAGTTTCAAGATCGACGTCTTATTGACAAAACCACGTGTGTAGAATCGAACACACACATTTTCTCAAGATGAGATGCACATATAATAACCATTCCACAAACTTGGCAACAAAGTCGAAACTATCCATATTGGAAACTATCTTTTCAAGATATCCACTAATCATCTAAATCTTTATCGAAGCTTTATACTTGGCATGGAATTAATCATATTATCCTTTGAAGGATAATCATGAGGAAAGTCTTGTCCTTATTCTCTAGATTTAAGCTAAATCGGCACATATTTCTTAAGACTTTTATCTTCTTTAAACTTCTTTCTTTCGTTACTTTTATGCTTCTTTCATTCTAACTCGTGTCTGCCAAACGATCTCGATCATTTCACTGACCGTATCTAATCCTAAATTCTTTCTTTCACTTACCTTATGACAATAAGACAGTTATCTGAAACTTCTTCTTCTACAAGGCCTTGTAAGGCACAATACTTATCGTAGCTTTATAACTATCGTTATAACAATTTGATAAATGGCAAAATATTGTTCCATTTCACACTTCGGTCTAATACTATCGTTCTTAGCATATCATCGAGTATCTGAATCGTTTTCTCGGGTTGTCCATCTAACTGGAGGTGAGAAACGGTACTAAAGTTAAGTTTGGTATCTAACTCTTCTGCGTCGTGATCCAAAATCTCGAAATGAATTTGGCATCTCTATCTGAGGTTACCGAATTTGTGATTCCACGCAGACGTACTATCTTACGGATATACAGCCATGTTAACTTCTTTGATCCATAGGTAATCTGGGATCGGTAAAAGTGAGCTGATAATTGGAGCCTATGAAAACTATCCCATGGCAGTATTTCTTTTCTTACTTTTGGGCAAGTCTTGTCACAGAACCATAACTATATCTTCCCATTTCCATTCTAGAATACTTAACGGTTGTATCAACTCGTATGGTCGTCAGTGTACAGTTTCATTTGCTGATGAGCTAAACATCTTTCTACAAACGAGGTAACATCTCGTTTCAATCTATTCCACCAGAAATCCTTCTTAAGTCTTAAATTTGTTGACATCGGAAATACTAAGTCCATTCTTTAATTTCTATCACATTATCCAATGCTTCGGAATAACCGTCTGGTTTATCCGTTCTTATCCTTTGTCGAAGCTTCTCGATCGATTCGTCCTTTCTCTAGGCACTTGTAATCTTTTCGTAAGTCTGGTGTTGTGGTTAGCTTTTCTTGAGTGTCTGGAAACTTATCTCGTACTTGTCGGTCTATTTGTACTTATTTTCCTTTCTATGTAGTTGCGTCATAGGTCTAGCAATCGTCGGAAATCCTTCGATGAATTTTCTGTAATAACTGGCTAAACCTAGGAACCTAATTTCGTTCGAACTTGTTACTTCCTCCAGCCAAAACTTGCACTTACTAAACTTGGCGTAAAGCTTCTCGGCTCTAAGCGTTTCTAAGACTATTCTCAAGTGTTCCTTGTGTTCTTCCTCATTCTTGGAGTAAATAAGAATGTCGTCGATGAATACTAAAACAAATTTTTCTAAGTATGGGTGGAAAATTCGATGCATGAGATCCATGAATATTGCGGAAGCATTAGTCAACTAAATGGCATAACTTAGGAGTTCAAAATGGCCTTATCTGGTTCGAAAATGGTTCTAGGTATATCTCTGGGTTATTCTTCAACTAGTGATGTTTAGATCTTAAATCTATCCTCGAAAATACACCTGTCCTTTTAAGCTTATCAAAAGGTCTTCTATCCTTATAAAAAGGAAACTTATTTTTTTTTTTTTTGCCCATGAATATCTTCCTTGAACCATCCTTCTTTCTGATAAAAAGAACTGGTGCTCCCCATAGTGAAACGCTTGGTCTAATGAAACCATCATCTAACAATTCTTGCAGCTGGATTTTAAGTTCTTCTAGTTCTTTCGGTGCCATCCTATATGGGACCTTCGATTTGGGGCCGATCCTGGTTCTAGGTCAATCGAGAAATCTACATGACGATCTGGTGGTAAACTAGATAGTATGTTTGGATAAACGTTCTTATACTCGTTCAGAATTTTCATGTCTTAAATGATCCTCTTGGCTCCTGATTCTCCAACTAGGTACATAAGATGAGTTGTGCTATCTTTTTTCTTTATCAACTTCTTGACTTGTAGGACGGATACTTTCGGTACTCTCCTACCCATTGAAAACCCATGAAATCCTGTTGGTTCTCTACCCGGGGGTCGAAAAGAGATCTTTCTCTCCTTGTAGAGAATCGTAGCGTAATTCTCAATCGACTAGTCTATTCCTAATATTATATCTATGTCGAACATTATATTACTTTTTGATTGTTTGCTATGATCTTTAAAAGACCCTAAGTTAAATTCTATGTTTGAGAAAAACTAAGGGAGTGATGATAATTCCTCCTAAGGCGTGGTCATTTTTATTTTACGATTAGCGCACTCTGGTCCTACTCTTATAGTGTCGACATGCACTAGAAATAACGACTGTAAGGTTTTGGTATGAGGTAGAAGAATGACAAGGTAATTAAGAAGTTTGTCCTATACCTGCCAACTTTCCTTTGCCCTTATTGCGCTTCTCCTGCCTAATCGTGTATGCTCTTGCATTCTGTTTTTGTTGTGTTAGTTGTTGCTGTGACTGGGCTAGTATTGCGTTTAATGGTTGGGACTGGTCATACTGGTTTGGTTCCACTGTTTGAAACCGCATTGGGCAATTCCTCTTTATATGCCCCGTCTGCCCACATTTAAAATAATTTCTCGTGCCTGCTTGACAAACACCGTCATGCTTCTTATTACAATTAGAACAAGTAGGAACATCCTGTTCCTGTTCTACCGCTTGCCACGGTTCTGGGCAATTTCTTCTCGCATGTCCTTTCTGACCACAGCTAAGACATCTATCAATGTTTGCTAGACAATTACCGAAGTGCATCCTATTGCACTTAAGACAGGTAGGTACATTGATTTTTCCTTGGTTACTGTTCCTTTGCTGCCTTTGAAGCTGTCCTTGTAGATTATTTCCCTTCCCTTGTCCTGATTGTTTATTTCCTTGTGGTTTATTCCTTTGCCACTTCTCCTTACCATAGTTGTTATTTTTATTTGGCTGCTGAAAGCCCTGCCAATTTCTACTCTGTTTCCCTTGATTGTTGTGGCGCTGGTAACAATCATTGCTACTTCCTTTCCATTTCCATTTTCCCTTATAGTTAATATTATTGTTGGAATGGTTTTGGATTGAAGTCTGGGTTGGTGCTGATATAGGCACTACCCTCTTTCCTTTATCTGACACTGCTGCCTCTATTTCTAACACTCGTCTTAGTAGTTCTGCATAGCTCAGTCCTTCGTGTCTGGCCAATGCTATTCCCAGTTTATACTTAAGTTCTCCTTAAAATTTTCTTGCTATTTCCTCTTCAGTTTCCACTTGATCGAATACATACTTATCATAATATGCCTCCTTAAAATCATTCCAAGTGATTTGAGCCACTTGTTCTGCCGGCATAATTTCCTGTCTAGTCTTCCACCAGTATTTAGCTGGTCTGACTAGCTGAGACGCAGCACATACTAGGCGTTCCTTATCACTAAATCTAAGAAGCTCAAAAATTCTTTCTATAGAGTGTACCCAATGCTCAGCATCACTTGGGTTACTAGACCCATTGAAAATTGGTGGATTTCTTCTGAAGAATAAATCTTCAATGTTACGTTGTTGTGGAGGTGGGGAAAGTAGAAGGGTTACTTGATGTTTTTGCTTTTCTTTGCCTATACGTTGTTCTTGACTTCTATCAGATCCTCTAGGACTATCAGGTCCTTTTTGGTTGTTAACAACTCTCAGTGACATTTTGGAACTATAAGATACAAAAATTTTCTCATTAGCACTCGCTTTTTAAGCCTTCATTTACTCACTAATCTCTTTCCCAACTTAACAATGTCACGTAAAAAAAAATAATATTAACTTCGATTCTAGTTCTTTCAACTTTTAACCTTCAAGGTTAATTTAAATTCTTGTTACACGAGTTCATTTGACATTCTGGTTTAGTTATACGATTCATAAGAAACTTTCTTGTGATTAAAACCCTCTCACGGGTCATGTATATATATATATATATATACATCAAAAAGAATATTAGTTTTGCCTTTAACAAGGACTTATACAAAAAAAACTAGACTACAACGAGTCCAAGCTAGGCTGACTACCTACCTGTACAGGATGCACTAACATATTGCATTACTGTACTACTGGAAGTACTAGAACGGAAACGATTCATAAAACTTCGTATCCGTCGGGGTACTACAAAAACTAGTTACTAATCCGACTATGTACAAAACAAAAGGACTACCACTACTACTACTACGCGTCCCTGACGCTCCGCTCATCTAACTGCGGTCTAGTCTGAACTGCCCTCTACGGCCTATAAACTCTCGGAGTCCTCCTCCGGGTCCTTCTCTAAGTTTGTCTAAAGACTAGCGCAACTATTTTGCCAACCCTAGTTACAGTGCTGTCAATTTGTACTGAGGGTGGTGGTAGTGGTATCTCTGGAACGACCCTCTCTAAGTGTAGAACCAACTCGTCAAAGCTGGTCACTAAGATCCTCCTCTCGGGAGGAAACAGGTACGCATGGTGCGAACTAGGCACATATATGCCTCCGGGGTAGGGACTTCTAATGGTCCTGCCTCAAACTGTCCCCTATCTCTGGTCCAAGACCGAGCTAAATCCAATATCAATTCCACCTCCTTAACAAGCGAGGCTAACTCTGAGAGGAATTTGTTAAAATGGAGCAAGTACGGGTGGCAACCCTAGCAACTTGGCAAGCACTAGGTCCATCTCGAAGAGTGACCTTGGTTCTGGAAAACCGGAATGTAGCGAAAAAGGGTAATGGGGTAGTATAGGAACAGATATAATACGTCTAATCTATAGATGTCGTGCCTGGATTGCGAACCTGGATTCAAAAAGGTTTCCTGTGGTTCTACAGCGTATCTCATTTAAGTGAGATAGTGCCAGGCGGTGTTGTTCGCCCATCCTTGCCATTCCTCAGGCAGTCGACCGATAAGATCCTCCATAGTTTTCCGGTTATCAACAGAATATTTGGCCGAGTATTAGTATGATGCGAAGTTGTTGACAAACTGTCTTATGTCATGATCTAGGTCATTCACGTAAATAAGGTACTCGCTTATAATCCGCTCTACGACGGAACGCTCTTTTAAACAAGAAGATCCTAATATATCCTACTAAAAGAGGTTTTGCTCACGGGGCAGAAGACCCATATTACTGAGTTTCTTATCATGTGGGTTGATCAAGTCCACATAACAGTCCCTCAATCACATGGAACCTCTGTCCCGTTCAATCAAAACGGAAATAACCTACCTTAATCATCTAGCAATTTCTCAAATTGCGAACAAACTCTTAACGTTTCTTAGTTTACCTTAACCATCTTAACTTTCTTAATCATCCTAGCTTAAACTTCTTAGCTTTCTTGAAGAAAAATGTCAGCAATTATAGCATAGCCTAAATTAGAAAACACAAATCAAGGAAATCAAATCATTTCATATAAGGGAATCAAATCATTACAGTATAGGAATATATTTGTTTCCTTATATGATAGTTTAGTGTATGCTATATATTGTACTCTTGTGTGTAGAAGAAATAACAAGAAATAAAAATCTTCTACGAATTCTCTTCTTCTTCTTCCATGTCGACTTCTTCTCTGTCGACTTCTTCTCCGAAACAACATGGTATCAGAGCGGGTAAAACCTCCGCTTAAAACCTGCAAACCAATCAGTAATCTACCCAAAACACGTGAATCATGTCAGATTCCGAAACATCAAACACATCAAATACTACTCCAACAAATTTTCCATTGGAATTTGCTGCACAATTTGCAGAATTCCTCAAACAAAGCCTCAGAATTCCAGATTCATCATCGGCCCATAAACCACCAAACCACGACCAACCTGAATCATTTGGAGAGATCTCCATCAAGGCAAAACTCAATGGGGAAAATTACCCCTTATGGGTTAATCTCATGAAACGAGCCATTGCAGGAAAGGGTTTGACATCTCATATTAATGGAGTTTCAAAACCCCCTGCAATCGACGATCCCGGCTATACAAGATGGGAGCAACGGGATAACTGTGTGTTCAATTGGATGATCAACAATATCGAAACCGGACTTGTGAACGAGGTATCACAGTATGCAACTGCCGTTGATTTATGGGAAGGATTGGCAATCACTTATGGAAGTGGATCGGATCCATTCCAAATATACGATCTGCACCGGCAAGCCATGACAATCAAACAAGAGTCTATGACACTAGAAGGGTTATGGACCAAAATGCAAGACTTATGGATTTCAATCGATACCCGAGATCCAAGCCCAACAGACATAGAGGGATATCGGAAAAGGGAAGAACGTCATTGTCTCTATCAATTTCTAAGTGCATTAGATGACAAATATGCAAATATCAAGAGGGAGATTATGGACAAGGATCCATTACCCACTGTTCGCAGAGCATATGGCCTGGTACGAAGGCAAGCCACAAACGAGGGCATCCTCAAGCCCTCGGATTCTCCAACGGAAGGAATTGGGTCTGGACTTGCCGTAGTCAACCACAGCCGACCACCACCGCCAAGCCGACCGCCACCGCCATCCAATCGACCACCACAACAAGGAAATCACAACTGGAACAACAGAAAAGGGGAAATCGACAAGAGCAAGCTCGTGTGTACACACTGTGAGGGTAAGAAACATACGAGAGAGGGGTGTTTCTTACTCATCGGATTCCCCGAATGGTGGGACGAAATGAAGAAATCAAGAGCTTCATCCAGGAATCGGAATCAACATTGGTCAGCGGCGGGACAGGCGACGATAGCAGTCAGCGGTGGCGCGTCAACGGTGGCTGCCGGAGGGCCATGGAATCCAAACGGACAGGCCGGAACAGGGCCATGGTCAGACGGTGGAACTCGAGCCACCAACGCCGGGACAGACGGTGCAACACGAGCCGCCTACACCGGAGCTCCAGTGGGCAACAGTGGACCGCCGTCGTCACAGTACCTCAACAAGAAGAGAGGAAGAGGAGCGCACATCGGGCGAGCCGCCTACACCGGAGATCCAGTGGGCAACAGTGGACCACCGTCATCACAGTACCTCAATGAGGAGAGAGGAGGAGGAGCGCACATCGGACCACAGACATCACAGATCCTCAACGAGGAGAGAGGAGGCGGAGAGCCGAATTGTCTAGCGGCTAGGGTTAATAATGGAGGTAATGAGGGGTTATGTCTATTTAACCCCTCACACTCTTATATATCCCGTATATTCCGTTCTCATATATCCCGTTCCGTTTCCCCTGCCTCAGCATTATCCTCTATTAATTCCGATATACCCGATAAAGACTTTTGTTGGATTTTTGATTGTGGAGCAATAGATACTATGTCCTTTGATGCCTCAAATTTTATGGAGATTTTCCCAACCCGGAAAAAATACATTAGAGTTGCTAGTGGCACTTTAGCATCTGTGGAAGGAGCTGGAACTATAAAATTGTCCCCAGACTTATGTCTACCAAACTGTCTATATATCCCGTCTTTATCTCATAAATTGGTGTCTGTTAGTCAATTAACAAGAGAATTACATTGTAACATACTAATGCAGCCTGGTTTCTGCGTTGTACAGGATATGAGGACGGGGAAGATAGTTGGGCGTGGCACTGAACATCAAGGACTCTACTATGTGGATGGGATAACTCAAAAGGGTGCTGCGATGCTGACTCAAGGATCGACTGAGGACCAGACTTGGCTTTGGCATCGACGGTTAGGACACCCATCCATAGGATATCTACGGTTAATTTATCCGAATCTTGCTACTCCACACCCTTTGCACTGTGAAACATGTTATTTGGCCAAAAGCCATCGTCACTCATTCAAACTCAATAATACTCGTGTGAATTCAGTTTTTTCTTTACTGCACTCTGACATTTGGGGTCCAGCTCCGGTTACTAGTGATAATGGGTTTAGATATTTTTTGCTATTTGTTGATGACTGTTCTAGAATGACATGGGTATATTTCTTGAAATCAAAAGGGGAAGTCTTTGAAAAATTTACCCATTTTTATAATCTAGTACAAACACAATACAAAAAATCTATCCAAATCCTTCGATCTGATAATGGGGGGGGAGTATGTTAATTCCAAAATGCAAAACTTCTTCACTGACAAGGGTCTTATCCACCAAACCACTTGTCCATACACACCTGAACAAAATGGGGTAGCTGAACGAAAGAATAGGATCATTTTAGAGATCACTAGAGCTCTCATCATTGACTCCCGAGTCCCTACTTCTTTCTGGCCTGAAGCAGTGGCTACCTCGGTTTACCTCCTGAATCGGCTACCAACTCACATTTTAAACTTCAAACCACCTCTTGAGTTCCTAGCAGCCCACTCTGATATACCCTCATCTCTCACACTTGAACCCAGAGTCTTTGGATGCACTGTTTATGTTCATATTCCTAAACACAATCGTACAAAATTCTCACCCAATGCTGTTAAGTGTGTTTTCTTGGGGTATGGAAAAACTCAGAAGGGGTATAGGTGTTACGACCCTGTGACTAATCACCTTCATACTACCTTAAACTGTGACTTTGTCGAAACCGAGTATTTCTTCCACCAACAAGGGAGTCAGGGGGAGAAGCCAGTCATCGACTCCCTAAGTTGGCTCCATACATCATCCACCGTCCCTACCACTGTCCCTACCACCACCGTGCCATTGCCATCTGTGCCAGACGTTGGTCCAACAGAGAAGGTTAGCACACCCGCCGAGATACCTACAGCACAGTTGCAGTACGAGATGGTCAGCGACTCTCCACTATCAACTCCATCCTCTTCCAGTACTGAGGTGAGTAATCTTAATAATTCTCAAGTTAATACTAACATTGAGGAAACCAGGGGGGGAAACACTGATACAGACACTGGAGTAGATACAAGTCAAGATAATGGACATGCTGAGTCAGTAGGTGCTACAAATCAGTACACTTTGCCTCCACGTAGTACAAGGGGAAAACCACCCAAGCGTTACTCTCCAGACTGGCAAGGACGAAAGACTAGGTACTCAGTTGTTAACCTTGTTCAGGGACAATTCACAGAAATGGCACGGGTTTTTGAAGCAGCTTTGTATGAAGAGAAGGATGTACCCGAGACAGCAGAAGAAGCGAAACAATATAAACATTGGAGGGAGGCCATGAAAAGAGACATGGATGCCCTAATTAAAAATGAGACGTGGGAAAAATGTGTGCTGCCAGCAGGAAAGAGGCCAGTAGGGTGCAGATAGGTATTCACAATAAAAAGGCGATCGGATGGTTCAATCGAGAGGTACAAAGCTAGGTTAGTGGCAAAAGGATATACTCAGACCTACGGGATAGACTATGAAGAAACATTCTCTCCAGTGGCCAAGATGAGTACAGTAAGAACACTTCTTTCAGTAGCAGCATGCAAGGATTGGCCTTTACATCAGTTGGACGTAACTAATGCCTTTCTACATGGAGAATTGGAGAAGAATGCAGAAATATATATGGAAGTTCCTCCAGGTTATTCAGAAGAATTCGAGACAGGACAGGTGTGCAGACTTAAAAAGACACTCTATGGATTGAAGCAATCACCTAGAGTTTGGTTCGGAAGATTCTGTATGGCTATGTCAAAAAATGGTTATAAACAGAGTAATTCTGATCATACATTGTTCGTGAAAAGGAGAGAAGGGAAGGTGACATGTTTGATCATCTACGTTGACGACATGATTATCACAGGGGATGATGTCGAGGAGATAGAAAAACTGAAGGAGAACTTGTTCCAGGAATTCGAAATGAAAGACCTTGGTTCTCTGAAATACTTTCTGGGAATTGAGATTTTAAGGTCTAAAAAGGGAATTTTTCTGAGACAAAGGAAGTATATCCTTGATCTACTTGCAGAAATTGGGCTACTTGAGTGTAAGCCAGCAGAAACACCGATTATGACTAATCATGGATTGACCATGGTAGAAGGAGCCGATTTGACAGATCAAGGAAAATATCAGCGTCTAGTGGGAAAACTCATCTACCTCTCTCATACACGGCCTGACATCGCATATGCAGTTGGAATAGTAAGTCAGTTTATGCATAAACCTCAGAAGGAGCATATGGAGGCAGCCTTGAGAATTGTTCAATACTTGAAAGGAACCAGTGAGTATGGGATTTTGTTTAGAAGACAAGAAGATTTGGAAGTTGACGGGTATACAGATGCAGATTGGGCTAGTAACCCAAATGATCGGAAATCTACTGCCGGATATTTCACCTTCGTCGGAGGAAACCTAGTCACATGGAGGAGCAAAAAACAAAAGGTAGTAGCCCTATCAAGCGCAGAGGCAGAATTCAGAGGAGTTAAAAATGGGATCACTGAAATCCTATGGCTTCGGAGATTGCTCACAGAAATCGGTTTTCCACCAAAAAGGGGAAGCCGGCTTTTTTGTGATAACAAAGCTGCAATCAGTATATCAGGAAATCCCGTACAACACGATCGTACCAAACACGTGGAGGTCGATCGACACTTCATCAAAGAGAAGCTGGATAGTGGGGTCATTGAACTTCCTTTAATACTTATTCAAAATTTTCCTTAAAAGCCGAAAGAAGACTTTAATTGAGTTGTTGTTTACACTCTTAATCTTAGTGTTATGACCTAACTTTTACTCGAAAGAAGACTTGGGTACAAAGTACAAATGAACACTCTATCTGACTACTTGAAAGAAACTAATATACAGAGCAGAAACGATTGCTCTGATACCACTCTGTCACAGCCCCAAATCCCGAGGGACGGCATAAGCCGGGGTGCGACTGGATTAAAGAAGCGGGGAAGAAAGGGGATGAATGAATAGACATACATACATACAACATATCTTCTATGAACAAGACTTTATTGACGAAAGGAAAGAGTTAATCTCGAAAGATTACTCAAGCAAGATACATCAAAAGCTTCTAAGTTATATTACAGAACTTAGACTACAGTGATTATTACACAACATCAAAAAGAGTTTAGAGTCTAGCAGCAGAATTGTGAACTATATACAAAAGTCTTCCTTAACTCTATTCAACTCTAACTCAACTGTCGCCGCTTCCTCGCTTCAACCTGCACATTTAGAAAACATATGTAGGGCTAAGTACAAAAGTACTCAGTGGGCAAGTTTCCGAAAACATAATCATAAGTATAGATAATCAGGCATTTCATTTCTGTAGCACACCGGGGTTTTTCATTAAAGGCCCTTGTCCACTAAACATTTTCTTTCTCATTTCAATAAGTTAGCTTGCAAGCATTTTTTATAGATCTTACGTTCAAATCTTGACCAGTCATAATTCACCGTGGCTGGCTACCCCTCAACAGGATACCACATACACCACAGGCTACAAGTGCACTAACTTTGGAAAGCCCCTTTTGACTAACTCAAAGTCGATCGTTAGTTAACCCCTTTTGATTAACTCATAAGGTACAAGAGAACTCACATAAAACACAAAACAGTTCATGCCATAATCATCACTTTGAAAACATGGATATCAAAGCGATAAAGAAAAGGTTTTTGAGCATTGCTCGTTTTATTTGTATATAGGAAAGCCCACCTTGATTAAATACAGAACAAGACACGTGCTTCCGTCTTCTAATCTTCCGTCCTATCCTTGGTGTCGACTTCCTCTTTCATCGTAAAAATCATACTTTAAAGCTCGGTCGTAAATGATAAACGAATACGAAAACTCGAGTTAAGTTTTTATTCTTTAGACGTTTTAGGCATTTGCACGCTAACTAAACTCTTTTAGTTAAAAAGAAACGAGACACGAACGCATTTCGTTTGATGCTCACTCAGTTCTGTACTCGACACTTTAGGTTGGTATAAAGAAGGTAGTCGATAACTTGAAATGACTAAAAAGGTCGAAAGAGTTCAAGTTGAGAAGAATTCAACTTAAGAAACTACATTTTGAACATACACTGCACAAGGTCAGTAAGTCTGTCCAGAACAGGAGATTGCGAAACAGGGGTCTAATCTTATACCAAAAGAAAGGTACGGGTGTCTAGTTTACTCTTCAATTCGCGGATCTCAATTCCGATTAACGAGCTAGGAGATATCGCAGTTTTCGTGGAAGGTCGCAAGAACTGCCGAGTGAACCATAATGCTCGATAAAATCGACGCACGATTTTCAAATATCCATAATGCTCGATAAAAATCGTCAACTACAAACTTGTTCCTTAATCATTAATAATCATCAATATCCAAATAGAATCATTAAACGATCTTTCTATCATTACTTATCATCAATTGATCCTCTCTTACGAAAAATCTAACATCTTTAGAATTCGTTCAAAATTTACAAACTTATTCATCATCTATCAAGGATCATAAATACGTAATTCACATCCTCATATCATTATCTATTCTTGACTTATCGACCGTCGTCCGTCTCTTACATAAAATTTTACATTCTCCGTTTTCATTCAAATTTTACGACAACGATTATCATCTAACGAGCATTACTAACATGCAAATCATATTATCAAAACATTATCGAGCCTCGACTTATCAACACATCTTCGTCTCTTGCATTTCTCGTTTTATTTTTAGAAAAATCTCAATTTAATATATATTCATCCTCATGCATCGTATATCTCATTTCCATTAAACAATCGAGCATATCAACACATTTACTATCCTAAATCGAGCCTTCTTCGTCTCTTAGGTTTTGGATTTTATTTTTAGAAAAATCTAAAACAATTCATACGATCAATTAACATCATACGGAACACTAATCTAACATTCAATCGACAAAGAAATCGAGCACGAATCAAAGCCCCAAAATCTGAAAATTTTCGGTAATAAATAGAGGTTAGGGTTCTTGATTTTTCTTCATGATTTGATCCGTAGAACTCAATTTTAAACATCCTAGAACATGTATCGATCAAAGAACAACATGCTATTCCATTCCCCTAATTTTCGAAAAAAAAAGATGGGGGAAAGTAGATTTATTTGGTTCATACTAGAGACGAAGCTCTTAGCTTTTCGTAATATGAACTCGGATGTTGATTTGATCGGTAGATGCAAGAGTATTGTTCTTGGAGAGAGCTTGGAATGTGCTTCAATGGAGGAGAAATGAAGAAGAAAATGAGAGAGGGAATGGAGATGGAGGTGGCGGTATTAGGAGGTGGGAGAGAGAGATGATGAGTCACAATGGTGACTCATAAAGCTAAGGAAATATCTAACCAAAACATAGTGACTCGTTAAGGGTTGTTTGGCGAGGAAGTTTTTATACGAAAAATCTCGTTTCTGGCTCTTAAACGTCGTTTTAAAAGTCGAGAAATACTTTCCTAGTTAGTTACGGAATTGACGAAATCTAATTCGTCCATTAGATTGGAAATAATTTACGTACTCGGAAAAACTAATTCGTTTTCAAAAATCCGAGAAAAAGTCGGGACGTCACAGTCCAAAATTCGTCCAGAAAATCATAAAACTAACTTTCTCCGGTGAACTCGTCTCGAAGAAAAAGTAAATGTAAATTCTGACGGAATTCGATTCCGAGTTTTCGGGCGAAAAAGTTAACGGACGCAAAAACCCTAATACAGTAGTCGTTCGACCGACTTTTGGAAATTATTTTCAGAAACGGATTTCACCATAAATCTTAGAATTTAATTTCATGATCTTAGGCGTCCAAAGCCATAATTATTATTAACTTTTATTTTTAAAGACTGTAGAAAAAGTCTGGGGTATTACAAGCTCACTGTTTGAGAATAAGGATTTTATCTTTATAGGATCGAACTAAAGAAGTCAGCTGAAGATCAAGACAAAGTGAATCAAGTCAGAAGACCACTCAGTCGACTCCAAAACTGAACGATACAATTAGTCATCGAACTGTGTTTAGTAATGCAGTAGTTGCGTGTCTTGAAGTCTAAGAAGAAGACATGAAGTTTAAAGAGAAGACTAGACATGAATTCAAAATTCAAATAGCACAAAGTGTAGACAAGTTGGAATTCTCCTTATTTGGACCGACATTGAAGACATGCTGAAAAGCAAGAATCACTGTTACCATTTTTGAAACGTTTTTAAAGTAGGTGTGGAAGCCATCCTTTTCATGGAAGAGGTTAAACGACTCTTTCCAACGGCTAGTTGGACCTCCCCCTCTATAAATAGAGGCATTCCTCCATGCGTAAAGATTACCGAAACAACGCACAAGATTTACAAGCAAGAAATCCCACGCAAACTCTCATAGAGAGAAAGTATAAGTGTTTAGAAGCTTCGTAGCAGTGAGATACCTCATCCTCCTTGTGCTTCATTCTATTCTCTTAGAAATCTTTCTTGATCGAGTCTAGAAGTATACTCTATTGTTTTCTGAGCTGACTTCTTGTAATAGTTCGAGTCTCTAAGTCTTAGAAGGAAATCTCCACTGTTATAGTGTAGAAGGTTTCTATAGTTGGAAAGAAAACCCCCACCCCTTTCTAGGTCTCTTCGAACCCGTAATCGGAGAAACTAGGTCCCTTAATACCCACAAACTAAGCGTTGTTTTAGCCTGCAATAGAACTGTAGGTGTTGTTCATACCCGCAAAGGAACTATTTAGGCTATTTTGCACCTGCAAATCAAACCCAACATTTGGGAAGTATACATAGACTTCTCTTATGGATTACCAACCCGAAAAGTTGGTCGTGGACATAGGAGGTATTCTCCGAACCACCTAAAAACACTTGTGTCTTTACGTTTTTGTCATGTCAGTTTCAATTTAAGTTATTTACTAACCTTCTTACTGCATAAACAAGAGTTTAACAAAACTGCATTAAGACTTGCGAACTGACCTTCGCATAAATGGTTTTGCAGTTAAGTACTGAGTGAAAACCATTTTCCACCACATTCCGCACACACTCTAAAAAACCTCAGTTAGGTTAATATAGCTGACCCTCAGTCAAAGAAGTCAACTATAACATTAACTGAGCGACTGCTCCAACTGAGTTCTACAGTTGTCAAGCCAGCTGAGTTCAAAGAGTTAAAAAAGTTTAAAATCCTATACTGGTGTATCCCATACACCAATTAACTCGTTATCGGGACTATCACATACTTTTCTAATTTCCTAAAATTCTTCAAGAATATGCATAGTTAAATGACAAATGCATAATAACTTATCAAAATATGCATAAAGAATTTAAAAAGAGTCCATTTGATACAAACAAGATTTATCTACAAGTAATAGCTGCATAATGCGTGCTTAAAATATGCATAATGAATCATTGAAAAATGCATAACAATTATGAGGAAACTGCAAAATATAGATTGCATAAAATGTATTTACGAAAAAAATATCATATTACAAAATACATGCATAACTAAAAAACACACAAAATGCATTATTATAAGCTTCATAAGCTATTTTTTTAAGAAAGATGAAAAAAAGAAAGAAAGAAAAAGAGCGTCATAACTTCCATGGAATTCTCGAACTTCATGCATATTTATTAAAGAGAAAATGGGGTCAAATAGTTAATATGAGAAATAAAAATTAAATTCTGTCAAGCCACTTAATTTTTATAAATTCTGTCATTCGTGGTACGAAATGTACGTATTCGTACCATGAGTACCACATTTAAATTCTGTTAAGCCACTTAGTTTTTATAAATTCTGTCATTACGAAATGTACATATTCGTACCATGAGTACCACAGCTGGTACGATTTGTATCAATAGGATATATACTCTTAGTACGAAATGTACGTATTTGTACCATGAGTACCACAATTATATCAACAAATACTCTTAGTAGCATATAACTTGATATGTTAGTACAAATCGTACCAATCTCACCAGTGTTAATTTAGTTTATTTGTTGATAACTGTGGCACTCATGGTACAAATCGTATCAATCTCACCACTGTTAATTTAGTTTATTTGTTGATAAGTGTAGTACTCATGGTACAAATACGTATTTTTTGTACTATGAATGACAGAATTTATAAAAACTAATTGACTTAACAGAATTTAATTCTTACTCTCCATATTGACCATTTGACATTTTACCCCATTATTAAATTCACCTCTCGTATTTAATTTTCAATTTGGATGCATCAATAATGTAGGATTTCAGCTACTGCAGGAGTGTGGATGTTTGGCTTGGATTATAAAATATCCCTTTCGTATGTTAAAAGAATAAAAATGAACAATCATCAATCTTTGTATCATCTATGTGGCATTATCTATTCCATCTAATTTGCTATAATCAACGGTAATAATTGGTTTCTTGGTTCCTACTCTAGAGATGGTTTTCACTATAGCTCATCCCATGTGTAGACATATAAATTTTGTGTGTGTGTTTTTTTTTTGTTTTTTGTTTTTTGTTTTTTTGCACGCGCATGTGCCTGAGTAATATTTAAGATTGAAATATTTGATATTATTAATATTAGTGACGTGTTAATTTCTTTATTTTGTTGGACTTGTAAATTCCTCCAAAGTTTATTGTTTCCACTAATTAATAGTTTGCTTTTATGATTTTGGTATTCGTGATGAAGCCAGACTTTTCACTTAGGGTCCAACCAATCAAAAGTATATGCATATATAAGAAGAATTTTTTTAAGTAATATTAAAATAAATAATCATTTTTAACGATAATTTGAATAAATTGTAAGTACATTCTATTTTCTAAGATGATGATTTAACGTGCAACATACTACTAAAGTCAATCTTAATACAATAAAATTTTGTAATTAAAATTGAACTCAAGGTCTATTAAAGTACCTATTCTTAAATCAAATATATTCTCCACTAATAATTTTAGACTTATACTATTATACAATATTAATTACATGTAAAATAACTATAATACCCTGTATTTTATCAAACCCCAGGGGTCCAGTAACCCCCCTGCACCCCGTGCCCCTCCCCCGCGGCTTCGTCCCTGTTAATTAAGACACAACTTATCAATTTATTTGAGAATTTCCGTGTTTGGAAGTATTTAGTTATGTATTATAGTACCGGTCTATTTACGTTGTATATGTGTGTACACGTGGAAGATCTAAGATTACAATTTAGATAACGATCGTGTTTATTATTAGAGTTTATCATGCGTGAAGTTATCGATAGTGGAATAATTTATTTAAGATTTTTCGTGTTTGGAAGCCCGTACACTTTATAAGTATGTGTAATATAGTATTGTATTTATGTTGTGAGTGCGCGTGAACGTGAACGTGTATGATTTAAGATTAAGAAAAATTTAGATACTGATCCGTACAATTAATAATTAATTTGTAGATATCAAATATTGTATACTATAATACTGTGTTTCATTTATTGCTACTAATTGATTTCCTAAAGACATTTTTTTAACGAAATTATTTCCTAGATTTTTATTTTGGCAAATTTCATGTGGGAATGCACAAAAATCTATACACTAGTTTTATTATTAATTTTTTCTAGAAGATCTATACACTAGTTTTTATGGCTAGTCTTTTCACATGTATATAACACTTGATTTCTGTAAGATTTTATATGAGAGTAACATATATTAAGAATTTCAGCATCTTGCGTCTGCTAAATTAAATTGAATAATATTCTTTTATAATTAAATGGTACATCTAAATATAGATTTACGTTAATTAGGATTTCCCTTCCTTTAGAAATACAGATATGAATCGAATTATTACAGTTAATTCATTATTCAAGTGGTCCAATTAAATACCATTGTTTAAAAGCATTCTATTTTAAGCATACACTAATACCATATGAAGTTGTGTCTGCTACGTGCATACCATTGTGAATCAATTAATTTGTATAACTAAGACCGATCTTTTATTCCATAAAAGAAGCATTGCAAGAATCTAGCTATACATTTTCAATTTAAATTATTATTGGAGAATAATATAATTTCTTATTGCGGTGCATCTTAGTACATTAATGCAGTGACGATGTACATAGTGAAAACTATCTGTAATCTATTGATTTTCAAACTAAATAATTAAGCATTTAATTGCATATATACGTTTGAAATAGGTTACTTTAGTCTTTCTTTTTTCTTTTTTTTTTAATTTGAAAAGCAAAATTAACATAAAACGAATTGCCACAATGAGACATGCCAATCCGCTCTGTAAATCACAAATTCAGTCATGTACACTGATGTGTCTACATTTCTTGATGGCATAAATTCGTCTATATGTATGAAGGAACCCTTAGTCTTCATAATTTTCATTTATCTTGTGATTAGAAGCTTTATCTTTTGAAACATTTCCTGCAAAAAAACTTAAAGAGGAAATGGAGTCTCACAAAGAAAACAAGAATGAGACTTTTCAGCAGAACCAAGAACGCTCTCCTCCCCTTCGAGAGGTAGCTTGATTATATCATTCTAATCAATTTATTTTTTTACGCGTTCCATTTTCTTCTATTATACATTATAGGTTCTAATAATGCATCCTTTTTTTAAAATTTTTTTTTAAATTTACACTCCTTCATTCCTTTCTCTTAATAATTATTTACATATCGATACAGTGGTCAGAAGAGTTCAATTGCTTTACTGTTAATGGGATTTTGGCACCAATTCCGTTATCTCAGATGCTCATGGAAACTGAGGTAAAGGATAAAGTATATGGCTCTGATTGAATATAAGCTATTATTCTAGATACTGCTTTCTTTTCATGTTGCACTCCCTCATGCGTATTTAAATAAATTTTACTTATCCCAAAAAAAAAAATACCTACTCTGTCTCAACTTTCGAGATGTTGCATGAATTTTCTATGTTTTAGTGCTAAAAATATTTCCAAGAATTAACTTTTAAAATTTAGTTAGTAATAAATAAAACTCAATTACAATTTTATAATGTGTGAACCCTTCGAATAACCACATTACTTAACAAATCCAAATACTAGCCACCAAAAGAAAAAAGAAAATCTCAAAAACTAGGATCTAGCTAGGTTATTAAACTACTCTCAACATCCATTTATTCATGCATCCATCGATCTTAAATTAATCTTTCTGCCTTTTACCGTATGTTTGAAGAAACCATCTTAGCTAGTAAATAGTAATAGTCTGCAAATAATTAACTAGTGTATTTAGCAGGAACATGAATTTGAACCTTGCCAATCTGCTTCAACTAGTTCAAAGAAAAAGAAGCGCACAAGAGAGGGAAATGAGGAATTCTTCTTCAGACTTTTCAAGTTTCCCAAACCTCAAGGGGCCGGCGATGATGATGAAGAATATCTGCTGGAAATGCACGAGCCCAAAACATGCAGTGTCGATAGATGCTGCTTGTTCGTGCACGTGGCCAACGGAAATTGGAAAATTGGCACGTGCGATCTCGCGGCAGGCGACCATGTAGTGGTGCCGGTCGTAGAGGATCCTTCCCCTCCGAAATTCCCACAAAAATACGCGCTCTCGTTGCCGGAGAGTCTCGTTGGATGGACCGTGGAGAGAAGGAAAAGAGGCAACGGCAAGGAAGACAAGGTAGCTACTCTTCATCGTAATATATTTTTTTTAATTAATTCAATTTAATTTTGATATATATGAAGTCTAATTAATATTTAATTTTGGACATGCAGTTCTATTATCATGGGGGAAGGCAATTCCGGTCCTTCGTTGAGGTAGCAGCATTCATACTCTACTCCACCAAACTAAAAGACCTTAAAACTATCACTACAGCACAACAACCTCCTCATGAAACAACCAATTAGTCTCTTTAAAATTTTGACTGCTTGAATGGGACTGTTGTGTGTGTATGCGTGTGTTGTTTTTTTATGTAATTTTTTTTTTTTTACCTGTAGTTGTTTGAATGTATAGTTTGGCCTGTTGGAATTTATAATCTTTCTAAGTATGAGGAGCTAGGCGTTGTTCGTTTTACTAATTACCACCTAAGAAAACTTGGAATTAATTCTAGGAATCTAGACTAGGATTAATTGTAGCTATATATGGTCAGTATTGCACCAAAAGTGAACAATATAGCACAAAAAGTGAACAATATTGCACCAAAAGTGAAAAATATAGCACAAAAAGTGAACAATTATTGCACAACACTGCACCAATATTATTAACTTTGCACCACTTTTGACAAACTATTATGAGGTGATAACAATAGTTTTTATTGAATTTAATTGGTAAATTGTCTCAATAATAAATGCATTAATATTGATATTCTATAAAGGAAACAATCAAACAAAAAATAAATACTTTGACATATCATTGACGTACGTTTGGGATTGTACGCTATAAACAAGAGTAATATACAAAAGTAAATTTCTCAACATTGGTTTAAATGATTTTTATTTGAAATAATTATTGGTTAAATACTTCTTTTTTTAATTTTGGTATGAAAATCGAACTAACCTCATGTTAACAAACGTGTCCAACCATAAGTTCACCCCTGCCCAGATTTCCATGACAATTGGCTTGTTCCACTCAATGTCAACTCGCCTTTATCCCAAAATCCATCTCTGGAGGTTGGACTCTAATTTATTTGAATACGGCTATGTAATTGCAATTTTTATAGAGGGTTGGGTCATTCTCCTAGAATTTGTATAAATCTCGACACTCGCAATTCTCAAATTAATTTCGAAGAATATGGTTGATGAAGACGGGTTTGCAGATTTGAAAGGGATACTAAATTAATCATTTTTTTCTTTAATAATTAACACGTAAATGCCCAATTAATTGAAGAATAGGTTTGATTTAAAAAAAAAAAATTGATTTATCTACCTTCGGGTGTGTTCTTCAGGTTTTTGGGCTAACATTTATTTTTATTATAATTACAAATTTGGAACTATAAGGGTAAGGTAGTAATTTATTATTTAATTTATTATTTTATTAATTAGGGGGCTATAGTAAATGATTTGGAGGTTATGTTTAAAATTACCCTATAGATATTCTTATTGGGTTAATATCATATTTATTTCTCAAGAATAATATTTTAACTATTATAATTGGACCGGCCCATTATGCGATTGTATATTTATTCTTGATAAAATAAAATTATTTATTTTACCAATAAATTAATTGGTCAAATTAAATTGATTGTTCGAAATAATTAAAGGTTAAATAAATAGTTAAGCATTTATTAGTTTCTTAATTAAAAAAATCATGATAATTAACTAATCCACATATATACATCAATTTCCATTATTGGATTTTATCGATAACCACCATTAAAAATTAAATATAAATATTTAGTAGAATAATCTATGAATTAAAAGTGAACAAAATAAGGATTTAAGTTGGAAAATTAAATGGAGAAAGCGCTACATAAAATCTAAAATTATGGATAGAGTTCGAATCCATTTTGATAACATATAGATAAAAAGTGTTTAAGAGTATGCATATTAATTAACAAATAACAAGTGTCTGTATTTTCTTTTCAAAAAATAAAATTTATCCTGATTAAAAATGGTATTTTCTACTTGATGTTGGATCAATTGATTATCCTCTATTGAAGTTGGTTCAGTAAGGTCCAAAAAAAAATACCGAATCTTTTTAGGACTATAAAACTACCAAACTGTTCATGAGTTATTTGGTGATCAACTCTAAAAATATTCGTTGGGAAATCGACTCGATAACTAATTGAGTTGAGTTCGAGTCTAAAATTGAGTTCGATAAGTTTATTGAGTCAAGTTCGAGCCACAAGTTGAGTTCAAGCATTGTGTTGCTCGACTCGACAGGCTCACAAACATGGTCGCCTCCTATTTAAGCAAGCATGTTCGCGAGGTTACAATTGAGTATGGTCACGAGTCTACAAATCGAGTTTTAGTCGAGTTTGTTCGCGAGTCTATATTCGAGTTTTGTACATGAAGCCATTGAACCTTTGCTATCAAATAGTACATAATTGAGCTCTTGACGAGTCGGCTGGAGCTCAAATAAAATGAAATCTTAATATTTGCCTTAATATTTCGTCAAAGATGGTGGTCGGCGTGGGCTCAAGTGTCACAGCCCCAAATCCCGAGGGACGGCAGAAGCCGGGGTGCGACTGGAATTGGATTAAAGAAGCGGGGAAGAAGGGGACTGACTAAACATACATACGTAAGAGACATCATACATACTATGAACAAGGCTATATTTACAAAAGAAGAGTTAACCTCAGATGATTACTCGACAGAAGTACACGGAAAGAAAACTAAATTATAAGACAGATCTTAGTCTACAGTGAGTACATATATGTTCATTAAAATACTAGAGTTTTGCAGCGGAAATGTGATTCATACTAACTAAAGTCTTCCTAAGACAACTTTATTCAACCTTCGCCGCTTCCATCGCTTCAACCTGCACATTTAGAAAACATATGCAGGGCTAAGTACAAAAGTACTTAGTGGGCACGTAGCCGAAAACATATTCATAAGTATAAATAATCAGGCATCTCATAATCGTAGCACATCAGGGTTTTGTTGAAAAAGACCCGTATCTACTAAACATTTTCTGACTCATTTGTATAAAGTAGCTTGTACAAGCATTTTTCTGGTATGTTACGTTCAAATCTTGACCAATTCTCATTCACCATGGCTGGTACCCCTCAACAGGGTATCATATACACCACAGGTTACAAAGTGCACTAACTCTGGAAAGCACTTAGCAGCTAACTCAGAGCCGATCATTAACTAATAAATCTGGAAAACCCAAAGGTTAACTCAGATAGGTACAAGAGAACTCACATAAAATATTTAAACAGTTTATGCCATGATTATCACTTGAAAACACAGATATCAAAGCGATAAAGAAAGGTTTTAGAGCATTGCTCGTTTTATTTCATATATATAAAAGCCCACCTTGATGATACAGAACAACTAAACAGGTTTCCGTTCTTTGGTTCTTCCATCCTTTCCTTAGTGCTGGCTTCCTCCTTCATCGTAAAATAATAACACTTAAAATCGATTCGTAAAAGATAATCGTTCATAGAAATTCGAATAGGTTTTTAGTCGTTTCCTTTCTTTAGGCAATTGCACGCTTACTAGATTCATTTTACTTAAACGGGAACGAGACTCGAACAAATCCCGTTTAGAACTCGAAAGGTCTCATACTCGACTCTTAGGTCAGTAGAGAGGGTAGTCGATAGCTTAATACGACTTAAAAGATCAAAGGAACTAAGTTGGAAAAGAAATCAACTTAGGAAAATAAGTTTTAATTCATTATACGGCTTAAGCAATTTTTCGCTTAACTAAACTTCTTTACTTTAACGGATACGAGATGAGGTCTCGTCTCATTTAGCAATCAAGGCTCCTTTCTTGACTCTAGGGTCAGTAGGAAGATAATCGTTAGTTATTACGGCTTAAACGATCGAAAGAAACTAAGTCGCGAACAAAACAACTTAGAAGAATGAAATCTGAAAATTCACTGCGCAAGGCAGTAACTCTGGGGACTGCCCAGAGCAGGGGATCTGGAAACAGGGAATGAGCCCTGTACCGTTGGAAAGCTTGGATGTCTATTTACGCTCCAATTTACGGATCGCAAATCCGATAAACGAGCTAGGAGATATTTCAGTTTCCGGCAAGGGTCGCAAAACTGCCGCGAATAACCCTAGTTGCTCGATAGATTTCAACGTTAAACTTCTTAGGTTCGTTCTAAGTTCTCGTATTCGATTTCTCATGAAACTTTACTCTTAAGGCAGTCATCACGTACTCCCGTACGTGATGAACTCCTTCTCAAAACTCGTCCAATAGCACGACGTTCTAAACGTCGGCTTCCAACTATCAAGTACTAAACCAAAACAAGTTATCAATTTCTCGTTCTAGTTCTCGACTATCACTTTAACTCATACTATAATAGCTCGAAAGCTCATGACGTCAACTACAAAATTATACCTTAGTCCATCATAAACAATATTATAAAGTTAGAATCCTTACTCGACTTCTCGATTATTACTTATGTCCACTCATTCGTCTCTTACGAAATTCCAAAAGTTATCGGAATTCGTTCATTTTCTATGACATCAATCAACATCTAACGTAGATCATTTTTATTCATCTCATCACTCCATATCATTAACCATCTTCAACTTAGATCGAGTTTTTAGTCTCTTATGCTTTCATTAATATTTTTAGAAAATTCCAATTAAATTCATAACATCAACTATTATCATTATAAACATTATTTCATCAACAAATCAACGACTAAAACAACTACAAGAAAACCCCTAATTTCATCCTTAATTTCGGTTTTAATACATGGTTTAAGAGCGTGATTTTCTTCATTAATCAACACCATTTAACTCTTAATCATACTATTATAACATCAATTAATCAATTCAAGTCCAATTACACATTAAAAGCAAAAACCCCCAATTTCAAACCCTAAACCCTAAATTGGTTTCAATCAAACAAAGGGCTTTCAATTTCTCTTGGTTCTAATCACTAATTAAACACTTCCTAAGCATGATTTTAACATCAATTGAAAGATTCAAACATCCCACTAAAAAGCCCTAAAATTTCGGTATTCATCTAGAGGTTAGGGTTCTTGATTTCCATCAATTTTAATCCCTAATTATCACATCTAACACATCTAATTTCACTAATCCAAGATCAAACATCTAATTCATCATCCTCAAAATTTTCGATCCAAAGAAAATAAAAAGGAAAGGATTTTGGATGGATAGAAACATAGAGGAGAGGATTACCTTGATAATTAAAGAAAGAAGGAATGAAGTTTGATGGAAGGATGAAGACTTGTGTGATTTCTTCTTCAAGAACTTGGAGCTTTCTTCAACAATGGAGGAAGAAGAAGGATGGGAGAGAGAGAGAAGGGAGCTGCCGTGAGTTTTGGGGAGGGAGGGAGATGTGTGATTTTTTTTTTGATATTACATATTACTTTAGGTTAAATAGGTGTATAGGTTTGAATAGTGTTAGAATAGTAGTAGGTAAAAGTAATACTATATAAAAGAAATGAACTATCTTGCTAAAAAGAGAGAGAGATCGGTTATGAGAGGGAAGGGAGGGGAAATACGCGCTTGTCCAACGCGATACGATGTTACAGAAATCGGACGACGAAAAACGTAGCTCGGCACAAAATCGTCACGATCCGATTCGTCCAAAAAATTCTAACGTATAAAACTTAATCGGAAAATAAAATTTATAAAATTAATTCTGACAAAAACTCGGGACGACACAGTCTGAGTTTTGTCCGGAATATCATAAAAATGAACTTTCTCGGGCGAGTTCGTATCGCGATTTCGTGAATGTAAAAATCAGACGGTTTTTCGTTCTGAGTTCACGAACTAAAAACTTTTCGTACGCGCTAACCCTAAATACAGTAGTCGTCTAGCTGACTTCCGTAATTTATTTTCGGAAACGGACTCGACCGTTAGTCTTAGAATTCAAAATCGTAAACTTAGGCGTGCAAAGCCATTATTAATATTAACTTTAAAATTTTGAGATCGTAAGGAATTTCCGGGGCATTACATCAAGCGAGTGGTATCACAGACGATGTGTGTCGCGGCGTTATTGGAGGCAGAGGGTTTATGTTTATGTCTTTATGATTTGACATGAGAAGATGAAGGATTTTTGGAATTATGCGTGTGGGATATATAAAAGTTAAGTGGTTGTTGCATGTTGGGTTTATCTAATCTTTACCCATTACTTTTGAATTATTAGTAAGTTTTAAAACATTAATATATATATATATACACACACACACACATATAAATAAAATAATAAATAACATATAAAATATTACGGTTTTCGGGTAAAAGTCAATTTTTTTGACTCAACCCGAACCAAACCGAAATAATTTCGAGTTTCTATTTCTTAAACCAAACCACACCGTTATGTTAAAAAAACCGAATCGAACTGTACATTACGGTTTGGTGCGGTTCGAATTTTCGATTTGGTTCAGGTTGTACTCACCCCTAGCTATTCACGCTTCTCGATGGGCCTCTCGTTTGGGATCTCGACTGAGAGAACACTCAAGTTGGCTATGCATGCCTCTCGATGGGCCTTCCGGTTGGGATCTCGACCGAGATCCCCATCGAGTACCACACAGAACTTATGCTAAATTTGCCACGAAAAGCCTGTTTGAACATATCCAAATAACAATCAAGTGCCCAATCAGATGATCAAACAATTATTCAAATCAAATTAACAAACAAGTTCAGTTTCTCATAATTTAAATTAATTTGCTCTACCCATACACATGGGGCATTTTGATTTTTTGTGATCAAGTGAGCAACAAACACTACATGCCTTAGGTCATCGGCATCTTGAGCGTCCTTATTCTCCTTCTAATTTTTCCGGAGGGTCATTCAAATTCACGCCACATATGAGAAGGGGGCTGTGTACTTGCACTGATTGTGGCCACTTCCGTTGCACTTCTAACATACTTGTGGGCGTGATCTTGCGAACGCATCCTCAAATGTTGTTGTAGCACGATGAGTGCGTGGACGTCCGGCTTGACGGATGTAACCCGGTGCTTGGATGTCAATTGATGAGATCTCGGCGGGAACATTTCAATCACTAGGATGTGGAATTGGCATGAATTGAGGTGTATAGATCTCGATTAAGTTTGAAGTTTTGAAATAGGGACTTACAAAATCATAGATGTTTAAGACGACGTGCCTAAAAAAATTATTTTTAATGAAATATTGTGAAACAAAAATTTAAGAGATATTGAGAAAATACCTAATAGCAACACAAACGTAAAGACAAGTCACCTTATCCAATTCGAACTCACAACAGTCACATGTCCGATTCTGAAGGTCAACCCGATGAGGTCTTTTATCTTCTTCAACCCTAAACACATGTGTAGTGGTTTCATGGACTCTAATGATAATTGATTTCCATTTACACTATCAACTTTACATAAGTTGACTTACATAAGTTGTTTTTCCATTACAGAGCGCAAAGCTTTAATACATGAGGATAGTGGAAGTCGTCTTTCCCAAAGTAGACGTTTATTCAAGTCCTCAGTATCATTGGACATCAAGATATTGTACCTATGTATTGGACATTTTGACTTAGCCCACCTCTCAACCCAAAGATTGGATAGTTGCCTATGAGCATTTGTTTTTTGCGACTCCATGTCCGAAACGAATCTTTGAAATGCTTCATCCCAATTAGCGTACGCGGCACCCTAGAAGTGACCTAATGCATCCTTGTCAATTCTTGTCAGATTTTTTTGCAGGTGGTGATAACACATCCATGCGCTGCATTTGGATAGACAGACTTGATGGCATTTCCGATACTCTTGTGCTGGTTGGACACAAGCAGTAGATCTTTGGGCGGGTTGTAGCACCAGCACAGGTTAGTGAAAAAATATGTCCATGACTCATCATTTTCTATCGGACCTAGAACAATTGTAATAGGGAAGATTTGGTCAACTGCGTCCTTTGCGACGGCAACAAATAATACGCCTTTGTTCCTTCCCTTAAGACGTGTGGAATCCACAGTAAAGATCGGCTGCAGATGCTGAAAGGCACTAATGCATTGTCCTAGGGCAAAAAACATATGATGGAAAACTCCCTCACGAGTCATTTGATAGTCATATGCGGTCAAAGGCTCAACAAGTACAAAATACGATGGGATCCTCTGATACGACTGCTTGAAGTCACCATATGTATTGTGTATAACAATATTCTCACTCTCAAAGAAAGGTTGTATGACATATGAGTACCGTATAATCGATGCATTTCTGATATCATCTCCTTGGGCTTCAAACCTACCTCCTCGTTAACCAATTTATGAGAAAAATAGTTACCTACAATAACTACAGTCACACCTTTTTAAGCCCTTATATCCAAATCAGAATAACTACTATGACCTAGTGTCGTGTTTGTAATCTGCCAAAATGATCCACTCTTCTTACCACACACCTTAACGTGCAATTATCGCTATGTTTGCTCTTGAAATACAAATGCTCTGATGGTCCCAGTAACGAGTAACTGGTGTATGGAGGGGGGGGAGGAATACACCAGTAGCAACTTTTAAACTTGAAATCGAATCACTGAGGAAACTGCTCAGGTCAGTTCGCTCAACAACTGAGAGAGGCAGTTGGAGAAGATCACATAGTTAGGCGCACAATTAACTTCTTTGGCTAAGGGTGAGCTATGTGGTGTAACTGAGGCTTCAAAGAGTTAAACTATGCGGAAGTTGGTGGGAATTTATCCTTACTTAAACTGAAACCTTATGAAAAAGAGCAAGGTCAAGTTCCCAAAACTTAGTGCAGTTTGAATAAATGTAGTTTGTATGCATAGTCAGTTGGTTAGATAACTCAAAAGTACAATATTGAAAGTAAATGACACAATATTTAACGTGGTTTGGAGATTGACCTCCTACGTCTACAACTCCCTTTTCGGGGAAGTAATCGACTACATAAGCTTACGTGTGCTTATCAAACGTTCCACTTGGTTTATGGGTACCAAGCAACCTAACCAGTTCGATTACGGGTTCAAATCAAACCTTACAACACTTTTGCGGGCAAGTGTACAATCTAGTCTTAGATTGCGGGTTCTAAGGGACCTAGTTTTAGATTGCGGGTTGTAAGAGACCTAATGTCTTTGATTGCCGGTTCAAAGACAGACCTGAGGTTTGGGGGTTGGAGTTTTTTCCAACTATGAAGTCTTCTATACCGACAGAGGTGGAGGCTTCTTCCTAAGGCTTAGAGACTCGATCTTTTGGGAAAGAGTCTGCTTAGAACATTGCAAGAACCTAGATTCTAGACTCAATCAAAGAAAGAGCTTTTTTGAGAGGCTAGATGGAAGAATAGGAGGAGGTGTGAACACTCAACTTCTACTAATTCTTTGACTTGATCGTTCTTGCTCTAGAGAGAGATTCTACTTGAATTGGCCGTGTGCTGCTTTTTCACTTTCTTATAATCTCTCTGATCGTCTCTCTCCTTTTTTCTTCGATGGGGAGACCTCTATTTAAATAGAGGGAGATCTAATTAGTTGTTGGAAAGAGTCGTTTGATCTCTGCCAAAAGCATGGCACTCCACCGGCTTTACTGCAAACTTTTCTAAAATGGTAACTGCGACCTTTGCTTTATGCGCATCCTTGTGATCGGTCCATTTATAGTAAGTTTCCAGGCTGACTTGTGCTTCTGAGTAGATTTGAATTTGATCTTCAACTCTTCTGCCTTCAAAATCTTTAAAGTCTTCTCTTCTTATCTTTGTGACGTCTGACTTCTACACTTCATGCTTGAACTGCACGGCTCAGTTATGGAATCAGCTGAGTTGTGGTCTGACTGACCAAGTTCTTCTTGAATTGCCTTCTTCAGTCTGGACGTCCTATAAAGATAAAAATCCCTAATCAAACAGCGAGCTCTAGCTAAGTTCAGACTAATGGCTTTCATTTACTCGGTTGGGGTCAGTTGGGTTTTGGTATAAATCAAAGCCTTTACTAATTTTTCCAACAATTTCCCCCTTTTTGATGATGCCAAAACTCTAAACTGACACCACCTAACTTTCCTAATTGATACCACACAACTGATATCATTTAACTTAAAGACTAACTGAGTTCTAGTCTATAAGAGAAAAAAAGGGTTAGCACAAGACAAATATAAAAAATTAACTTCTAACTTGGACAACGAGATAGTAGTCATCAAGTAAAGTTAATAAGACCTTTTTCAAAAACTACCACTTATTATTAATGATAACAATTAGGTGAGATTACATTACAACTGATTCAGGAATTTAATAGCTCAGAGACTAAATACATCAGTTTCCATGTCTTTTCTTTGCAGCATTACTTCTTCTCTCTTTCAAGAGTCAGTCAATACTTCTAGTAGACATGCACTCTGGCATTCTGAAATCTTAGGGGATCAGGGACTGTGTTGATGTTCAGCTTTACAGCTAGAACATCTGCTTCCTTCTCGATTAGTTGATATGCAATCTGGCTGGTTCCAGGAATTCTGGGAGGAGGAAACGTCTTCTTGGCTGGTGCAGATATGCCAACTACATCCTTTACTGCATATAACTACAGGTGCATCTTCCAAGCTTTATTATCTGCAAGTTCTTTGTACCCATACTCGTAGTAGTTTTCTTGGATGAATTCCTCCTTTAATTCTACCCTATCTTTCAGTTCTTCAGGGATCCACAAGTCTACGTGAGGCAGAGCTGCATGAACAGACTGATTCTTCCTGGCTTGTCGTGATTGTTTCCTTTCATCAGCTAGATGCACTCTATGTTGGAAGTTGTTTCTCTTCATCCTTTCGGTAAGCTGGCTTCTATGTACTTTAGCATCTTATCTTTGTATGTCTCAAGTCGGGCAATCTGGATGTCTTTAAAGTCTTGCAGCCACTTCTTGTTAACCAGCTGGTTCTTGGATGCTCCGGCCAGGTTGGCAAGTGCAATGATCTCATCAGGAATAGGAGGCACGACTTCTTCTCCAAATCTTCTAAATCTTCAAGAGTCTTTCCTAGATCTGTAACAGACTCTTTAGCCACTTTTTCTTATTGATCTTTTTCAACTTCCAACTCTGATTCTTTTGTCAGTTTTTCCTCTTCTCTTTTTTGGCATCAACAACAAGGGAGGAAACAACTTCTTTGAGATAGGAGACTTCATCGTTGATTTTTGAGTTGGTATTGACAAAATATTGGAGGAGCTGGCTAGAGGTAGATTGCTCAATCCCAGTTGAAGTATTCTGATCCTTGATTTCTTTGAGCTCTTGCTGCAATGAGGCAATAAGTTCGTCCATATTCTTCATCTTGGACTCATGAATTTCAACTGACTCTTTGTTGGCATTGATTTTGGCTGTCAACTTCTGAAAGTCTTGCTTGGTTATAAAGCTATTACTAAGGGCATCAACTTTGTTGCGAATCAAAGTAATCTGCAATTCATGATTTTCATTAACCTCAACAGCGTGTTTTTCATGTGCTTTAGACATGTCATTGGTTGTCTTTTGAATATGATCTTGGAGGCTATTTTTTATCTCTTCCAGAATTTGAGTCAGCTTCTGTAACACTGTGAATTTCTCTAAAAAATGCTTTTAGATTGCTCACTAATTAGAGATGAGTTTGTTCTTGATCGCAGTTAATTGGATTTCTAATTCTTTGTTAGGAAAATTATAAAGGTTTCGAATGAAGCCTAAAACCCAACTGACCCTGACCGAGTAGATGATTGCCTTTAGTCTGTTTAGCTAGAGCTCACTGTTTGAGCGTAGGAATTTTATCTTTACAAGAGTTAAGCAGAAGAAGTCAGTCGGACTAGAGAAGAAGGTTCGTGAAGAACTCAGCTGAGGCTTAAACTCTGCTGAGGCCCAAGCTCAGCTGAGGGATCACACTCAGTTGAGACTCAAGGTCAGTTGGGACTTCAACCCCAACTGAAGCACGAACTTAGTTGACTCCTGAACCACACAAGTAAAGGAATACAATTTGCATGAAGAGAAGTTGTGTCCAAAGTTAAGACGTCTCGAAGCGAAGAAGAGAAGACGCCGAATACGAAGGAGCTGCAGTCCTGTTTGTGAATCTACTCGGGAGCATAGTTCAGCTGGAAAACATACCATAAATGGACCGACAACAGCGACGTGCAAAAAGTATGGTCATACATACCATTTCTGGAAAAGTTACCGGTAAAGCATGTGGAGTGCCATGCCTTTGGTAGCGGGTCAATAGCTGTTTCCAACAACTAGTTTGACCTTTTCCTCTATAAATAGAGGTCTCCAGAACAAGGCTTAAATGGGGGGTTTTTGATACAAGTAGAGAAAAAGCACTCCAGAGTGCCGAGAGACAACACAAAGAGTGAAGCAGCGCAAGCAGCTTTTCACCTCTCTCTCCAAGCAAGAAGACCGATGAAGAAGGAGTAAAGTGATTTCTCTCCTCTTCCCCCTAGTTTCTTAGAAGTTCCCCTTCTTGATTGAGGTTAGCATCCTGGTCCTTGCTTGTTTTGTATCCCCTCAAGACTCTGTCTCAAAGAGATTGAGTTCTTAGCCTTGGGTTGAAGCCTCCACTCCCCTAAAGTGTTGAGGCTTCCTTGTTGGATTCTCCCCCCTAAAATCTAAACCAAAGTCTGACATTGAATCCGAATCAAAGTCCAGAGGTCCCTTGGAACCTGGAATCCAATGATTGGTCCCTTAGAACAAAAAATCTAAGACATGCTGAATACTTGCCCGGAAAAGTGTTGAGGGGTCTTGTTCAAACCCGGAATCGAACTGATAAGGTCCCTTAGAACCGGAAATCTAAGAAAGGTTGAAGACTTGTCCGGAAAAGTGTTAAGGGGTCTTGTTCAAACCCGAATCGAACTGGTTAGGTTTACTTGGAACCTAGAATCCAAGTGGGCGTTTGGTGAAACACGCGTAAGCTTACCTAGGCGATTGCTTCCCTGAAAAGGAAGTCGTGGACATATGAGGTCGATCTCCAAACCACGTTAAAATACTGTGTGCTTACTTTCTGTACTTTACATTCAGTATTTTAATTTATGTATCTAACCAACTGACCTTAACATATGCACTTCACTAACTTGGAAATTTGACCTTCCCCTTTCACTAAGGTTTCAGTTATTGTACGAGCTTATCTTCCACCATATTCTACATTACATAACTGTTTAAAACCTCAGTTTGTGCAAACAGCTGAACTTCAAGCATAGGAGTCAGCTGAGCTACTAATTGTGTGATTGGCTCCAACTGGGCAACTCAGTTGTAGAGCTACTTCAATTGTCTCTTCTAGTTGTGAGTAAACTGTCTTGAGCAGTATATCACAGTGAAAAGACGTTAAGCAAAATGAAAATTGCTACTGGTGTATTCCCCCCTCCCCCCCATACACCAGTTACTCATTATCAGGACCATCAAGTGGTATCAGAGCAGTGGTTCAAAAAGATTGTTGTTCCTAATTCACAAGGTGTGAGTCGAGTATATCTTTCATTGGTCAACTAAACATATCTTTTCTGAAATCGATTACTGCATTCTGCTACATATCTTTTTGTTTATCTCTTGTGGTGTGCAGGAAAGATGGACCCGACACTGCTGGAAAGCTTGCCGGAGTTCTCTGTGGATGATTTTTCCACGTGGAGATTTTGCCTTAAAATGGCTCTGACTGCCAAACATCACATGATGTAGGAAACCATTGAAAATGGTCCCATCCAGGTGACTCAGTCAGTGTTGATGACTCCCGTTGCTCTAGAGGAAGGAGAGATGATGAAAGAGGAACCCAAAGGCATCCACCAGTACACTAAGGAAGATAGAGACATCGCGCAACTAGATAACATTGCTAAGAGCGTCATCTCTTCCACAATCGGCAAAGCGTACTTGCCGAAGATTATCAATTGCCTCATGGCAAAAGATATGTGGGAGTATTTAGTTGCACTCTGTGAGGGCTGTGGGGAATCCATCGATAAGATGGAGCTAGATTCACAGAGGTCCTTATGGACATTGAGAGTATTCGGAAAGGGAAATACTCTCAGCGAGAGATGAACCTCAAGGTTCTCTTTACTCTAGGTGAAGACTGGACAATCTATAAAGTCGTCCACCAAAATCGGAGTGACATTTATTTTCAACTGAGAAACTGTTCTCCATGCTCAAAGTAAATGAGTATGATATTCTCTGACTGAAGCCTTGCAAGCTTCAGAAAACCGAACAGACCGAGGAAGGCTCAGCTGCCATATCCATGGCGCTTTGAGCTGAATCAGGTAGGTCCAAGTTCGCCCAACCCTCACGGTCCACTGACTTCTCAGCTAGGGATCGATTGAGCAGGTTGGAACTCGAGAAAAGGGCCGAAGAGCTAACCAATCAACTCAAGGAGATGAACTCCAAAATAAACCAGTATAGAAAGATCAGTCTGAGCAAGCATCACTCAACTAACCCATCCTCAAAGATTTAAAGCAAAGGTTGCTTTGAGTGCAGAAAGTCAGGACACTTCAGCACCAGTTGTCCTGATCTCTCCATGAAGGATAAGAAAGACCTCCGACAAAAAGCCAAGGAGAAATCTAAGGCTATGATCGTCAAGGAAGACGTCGTGGGTACCGCCGTATCCTCAGAGTCAGAAGGAGAAGAAACTTACTCGCCATCCAGTCCAGCTAGAACAGAGCAGTGCTTTATGGCCTTGCCTGAAGATCCACCTCAGACACATGACACCCCAGAGGAATCTTCTCAAAGACATCAAGCTTCAAGAAGGATGTATAATAACCTTCGAGAAGTGTGGGGCGTTGTGGAATGCTAGGGCGTTGTGGGGCGCTGTGGAGTGCTAGAGCACTGTGAGGCGTTGTGGAGCGCTAGGGTGTTGTGGGGCGCTGTGAAGCACTATGGAGTGCTACGGCACTGTGGGCCTCTGTGGAGGGCGACGATGCTGTGGAGCACTAGGGTGTTGTGGGGCCCTGTGGGGGCACTATGGAAGTGTGGGGCGCTGTGGAGCACTGAGGCACTATGGAGTTGTGGGGCGTTGTGCAGCGCTGTGGAGCGCTAGGGCATTATGGGGCGCTATGGGGTGCTGTGGAGTGCTGTGGAGTGCTATGGAGCGATGTGGAGCACTATGGAACGCTGTGAGACGTTGTGGGGCATTGTGGGGTACTGTGGACTGCTATGGAGCACTAGGGCGCTGTGGGGCACTATGGAGCACAAAGGCACTGTAGGGTATTATGGAGCGCTAGGGGACTATGGGGCGTTATAGAGCGCTAGAGCGCTGAATTGCGCTATGGGGCGCTGTAAGGCGCTGTGGAACGTTATGGAGCGCTAGAGCCTTGTGGGGCGCTGTAGGGCGCTGTGGAGCGCTATGTACCGCTAGGGCACTATGGGGGGTTGTAGAGCGTTATGGAGAGCTAGGACATTGTGGGGCGATTTAAGGAGCTGTGGAGCGCTATGGAACGCTAGGGCGCTGTGGGGCGCTAGTGGTGGGGTGATGTGGGGTGCGGTGGAGTGCAAGGGCATTGTGGAATGATATGGGGCATTGTCGAGTGCTTTTGAACGCTAGGGCATTGTGGGGTGCTGTGGAGCGCTAGGATGTTGTGGGGCGCTTTAGAGCACTAGGGCACTGTGGGGTGTTGTGGGGTGCTGTGGAGCACTATAGAGCGCTGGGGCGCTGTGTGGTGCTGTGGGGCGTTGTAGGGTGCTGTGGAGCGCTATCGAGCGCTAGGGCATTGTTGGGCGCTGTGGGGCGTTAGGGCGTTGTGGCGTGCTGTGCAGCGATAGGCACTGTGGGGTGATGTGGGGTGCTGTGGAGCGCTATGGAACACTAGGGCGCTATGAGGAGCTATGGAGCTCTAAGGCGCTGCGAGGCACTGTGCAGTGGTAGGGCGCTATGGGGCGTTGTGGAGCGCTAGGGCGCTATGGGGCACTGTGGAGCACGAGGGCGCTGTGAGGAGCTTTGGAGCGCTATGGAGAGCTAGGGCGCTGTGGGGCACTGAGGGGGGCTTTGTACCGCTATGAAGTGCTAGGGAGCTGTGGAGCGTTATGGTGCTGTAAAGTGCTATGGGGTGCTAGGGGCACTATGGAGTGCTAGGGCGCTGTGGGGCATTGTGGAGCGCTATGAGGCACTTGGGCTCTGTGGAGCGCTGTGGAGCCCTGTGGAGCGCTATGAGGCACTAGGGCACTGTGGGGCGTTGTGGAGCTCTATGGAGCGCTAGGGCGTTGTAGGGCGCTGTGGAGCTGTGGGGCGCTCGGGCGCTGTGGAATGCTAGGGCGTTGTAGGGCACTATGGAGCTGTGGGGCACTGTAGAGCGCTAGGCACTATGGAGTGTTTGGGAATTGTAGAGCGTTGTGGGGCATTGTGGAGCACTAGGGCACTGTGCGGCACTGAGGAGTGTGTGGAGTGTTAGGGCACAGTAGGGTGCTATTAAGCGATACGGCGCTATGGGGCACCGTGGAGTGCTAGGGCGCTGTGAGGCGCTGTAGAGTGCTAGGGCACAGTGGGGCCTTGTGGAGCGCTATGTAGCGCTAAGGCGTTGTGGGGCACTGTGGAGCGTGAGGGCACTATGAGGTGGTGTGGGGCGCTGTGGAGTGCTATGGAGTGGTAGGGCGTTGTAGGGCACTGTGGGACGTTGTAGAGCGCTGTGGAGTGCTAGGGCGCTGTAGAGCACTGTGGAGCGCTATGGCGCTGTGGGGCGCTGTGGAGCGCTAGGGCAGTGTGGGGCTCTGTGGGGTGCTGTGGAGCGCTAGTGTGTTGTGAAGCGTGACGCAACCGTCGTTTAAGCTGCGACAAAATACAATTTGTATTTCACTCGTATGCCTACCTCTAGGAATAGCTAGTTTGCAAGTATAGGGTCGATCCCACTGGGAGTTACTCACGATAATCTCTGGTTGGGACACAAAAAAGTTGTGTTGAGTGTCTATCTACTATAGCCTTGGGCAACTGTCACTATCACCTTTGGCAAACTGGTGAAAGTAAATAATTGTAACTTGACAAGCGAAAAGATCAGTAATAAAAACACTCCAGATTTAGATTTCGAATCAATAAGTATAACTTTAACTCAATCATTGGTTCAAAGATATTTGTTGCATAAGTGTGTCAGTGGTTATAGGCTAAAGCTATGCAGGGTCCTCATTGTCACGTCGCCACGTACGCTACATAGCCCGCCCAGCTCCATGCTTATGTTTATATCTTGATAGGGACACCCTAGCCAATCCTCTATCTTTCCCAAAAGTTACGGGAATAACACCTTATCGAGCGCATGTTGGTCAAGCAGCATCTGGTTCTAGATGAGCCCACTCCGACGCAGGCTAGATAACGAGGATCTCTGTCCGACATTCACCAAAATTGACACATCTTTGCAGGTCTAGGCCAAGACTAACAACTAGTTCTTGCCGCTCTCAAGGAACATAAGGCATGCACCAGCAGTACTTGATAACCCTCCTGCGATGTAGGAATTCGTATGTGCCCAGGGCTCGTTGGCCTTCTGAGTTACTTGTGACCACCGAACTTCTTTGGAATCGTTTCCCAATGCCTCGGGAAAACAATTATATACAACTATCAAGTACACTTAAACCTCACGAGATTTACAAGTTATACATCATATCATCTATCCTAAACCTGGATTTAAAGGCTTAGCTAGATATAAAGTAAATAACGAAAGCAAAAGAGATAAAGAAAAACATACTTGAATTAATAACGATAAGCAAAAGATGTTCGCCCTAGATGAGACTTAACAATAAACGTAAATTGTATCTAAGAACATAAATTGCAGAAAATAAAAGTGTATCGAAGTACAGAAGTAAAACGTGCGGAAAGTCAGAATGTAAGAGTTGTATCTTGTGCCTTGCATGCATGAGTATTTATAGAGTACAAGAACTAGGGCAAACCCACAAATGGGCCTTCTAGAGAACGGGTCGGCTACTTCCATATAAGGATCAATGGATAAGGTTGGAAAGATCTAATTTCTTATCGCTAAAAACTTGCTGCTGTTGAAGTAGAAAACATCGATCTAATTCTTGTGCTGCAAGGAATTTGTTTCCTTGTAGGACTCTAACAGCTGCATCTTCACACTCCAGCGCCGTTGCCCAATCTCCGCACTCTGCTTTCCCAGTCTCTCTGCCATCTCTTGCCTACAACAAGCCTGCACCTTGCCTTCTGGAGCAAAACACACAACGTCTGAATTGACCATACCACTAAAAGTGGAGCATCTCTTCTTCTTGATTTGGACTTATGCCCTCAGTAGCTTGAGCCACGAGCACGGCTGCTATGGTCATTGCATCGTATTGCCTGTTCTCACTCTTTTTGTATGTTTTGGCTCCAGACTTGCCCAATTCCTGCCTTTCCTTGCCCTGCCAACTCAAGTGTCCTCCCAGACACAAAACAGACACAAAGACACTAAAACAGACTCGATCTAGACGTAAAACACACATGAGACCACAAAATATGGGCTCGTCATACCAACACACTTAAAGTCATGCCTGTCCTCAGGCATGGTATATGGCTTGCCCAAACAAAAGAAAAACAGAAAAGACTCAAAGACTTGACTCAAAACACAACTAGAGGTTAGCACAACATAGGATAAAGAGATAAGATAGAACATAATCCAGTTCACATTCAACTCAAGAAAATAAACCACTCCAAGTAAATCATCAAATATGTCAAAAATGAACAAGTGCGAATTTTCAAAAATATTCCTCACCAACACTCTCACTCTTGTGTATGGGGTACTGTTTACACTCAAAATATGACATTCTTAACCACACCATAGGCTTGCCTGCCTGCTACTCTTGCCTTCTCTTAGACTAGGTTCAAATCACTTATCCTTAGGTCTTTTATTTGGTTGTAACTTGGCTTTGGCAAGGTAGGAAGTATTTGGAACTTGGCTTGGGTCATTCGAACTTAGGTTGGCCAAGAGGAGCGGCCAACCTTAGCTTCTTTTCCTTCACCTTCTTTTCTTGCGGGCCTTAGCACAACTTATTTAGGACTTTTCTCTTTTTTTATATTTTTTGCCTTTTCTTTTCTTTTCTTTTTTTTTTTCTTTTTCTAAATCCTTTGTTTACCAACCCTTATATTTCATTCAAAGGTTCAACTGTTTCTCCCCTTATCCCTTTATCTTATGCACCTAAGTCTTTATTGATCGGGTAAGATATAGTGTATAGGTTGCATATATCTAATCAAAAAATTATAAAAGCTCAAAGGGGCTTAACAAGGAAAATTCAGTTGAGCAGGCTCTTTGGCTCAACTTGGGCTTACAAAAGAAAGAACGTTCTTAATTTATCTAAGTTCTTCTATCCTAATGAGGTCTCAAGGAATAGACAGACAAGTTCTAGGTAGCATCAAATAAGCATATCATAAAATCACCACGAAAGAAACTGCTTGGTTATAAACTTGCAGTGTAAAGCTCAAATCCTCACAACGACATGCTCACAAGTTCGTTCGTCATCCCTATCTTCATACTATCATCATATTCAATCATCCTAAGCATGCTTGACCTCTAATACACACATAGAAGATGCTCCTCCCACCTAGCCACTTTGCTTGGGCAAAGTGGGTGAAAGGCACAGACCAACACAAAACTAAAACTCATAAAACAAACGCTCTATCCCTCATACCCACACATTTTGCCTTTGGCAAAGTGAGCAAAAATCAAGGTAGATCACAAACTCAGACTCAAAAGAAAAGCTTTAAAAACATTTAGACTAAAAAACTAAATACGAAAAACACAAAATAAAACACAAAAATAAAAACCTAAACAACTAAACAAATGAGAGGACAAAATCATTAGGCAGGGTTAGGACCTGACCTGGTCGGATCAATCTTCATGGCACTCATGATATCGGCAAGGGCTTGCTTGTTCTCCAGTCCAAGTTGCTCCAGTCTGGCATTGCTCTCCCCCAGCTTGGCCAAGCATTCCATCATCACTACTGCGTCTTGGGCAAGTATCACCGGAGTAGTGGGCACTCCACCTCTAACTGACTGAGAAGGAGTGTCAGCAACTTGGGCAGGCTCGTCTGGTGGAATCACGAACACTAATACTCCTTCATCATCCCTTCCATATACGCCCATGGCAGTCAAGCAAGCGAGGTCCAGGCGCTTCTCTTGCATTGGATGTAGCTGCGTAGTGGCTTCTTCAAATCCGTGCATCCCCTTGGCATAACGAGTCACCAGGTGGGCAAGAGAAAACCTTTGATTGAGGGAGTTCACAATGTCTTTGAAATGGTGCATAGTGTAGGCTCCAAAGTTAAGCCTTTGCTTTTGCACCATACTCCATAGTACGAAGATTTCTTGGCGAGTGACAGAATTGCTACTGTACTTTTTCCCGAAAAAGTTGTAGGCAAGGATCCAATGACACACCCTTAAGGCATCATCCTTCATCATATGCCCCTTTGCCATACCAGCCTTGAAGAAGGGGTGATCACTGAACTCCGCCCATTTCTTTGCCCAATCATTAGCATCCAGTTGGGGAATAGACCTCAACGCTCCCTTATACTCCTCACTTCTTATTGTGCGAAAATCCTCAATGCCCAACGCCTGGTTTAGATCATTCACCGATAGCTCCTCGCTTGCTCCCATAAATCGAAACTGCATGCACTTTGTATTATGATTCCCCACCGTAGGACTCCTCACTTGCAAACGTAGATAGAAATCATATACCAACTCCGGATACACCTTCTCTTGCCACTCCAAAAACTTCTCCCAACCTATCACTGCAAAATAGCCATGCATTTCTTCCCAAACTGATACGGCCAATCAATTACGCGGAATTAGGGACTCGAACACACGTCAGCTAATAGGTTGATTCAATCCAATTACAAACTAAACAACTAGAGACTCGAACTCCTAATTACTGATCTAGATCGACAATTGAACAAGGAAACGAACAAGATACGAAACAAAACCCAAAATTATCGAATAAAACCCTAGAAAACTACCCGATCAGAAACTATAGCAAATCAACTCCGATTAGACTAAAATTTTAACAAGAATTATAAATTGAAATCAGTAACAACATATCCAAAATTCAGCCAATTCGCACGAGGGGTTTATGATTTATGAAGGGGCGGACTTTTGGACGATTTTAGGTTGAAACTGGAAACGGTGGCGGTAAGGGCGGAGGTTTGGAAAGGCGTGGGGATTGGGATGGATGATGATGAACGAAAGTGGTGATGGTGATGGTGACGAAAAGGAATGAAAACAGGCTGAAGAACTTACCCCAAACGAACTCCAGATCGACTTGAATGCGAAACGCATCGATGGATCGAACTTCGTGGCTTGTCTAACCCGGATACGACTGGATATCACGAACGAGACGAATGATTTCAAGTCTAAGGATGCCAACTCAAGACTCTACCAAGAACAGCAACGTGAACTGAAGCACGCGTGAGACAAAAACTGAAAACTTGATTTTTGATTCAATATCGTCTCCCTGAAAAGTGTCGAATAAGGGTTTAAATACCCTAAAATCCAAACTAGGCCCTTAATACAGTTGGGCTCGAAAAGGAATGATAAAAATACTAACTATTGGGCTCCATTAAATAACACAAAGTTCAGCCCAATTAAAATAAATCCGACATGCAATTAAATAGAAGAAGTCCAATTTCGAATTAAAAGGCTAATCCGAAACTTGGGTCAAGTTCACCAACTTGGGCTGCTTCACTCCAATATCTTCATCTTCCAGCTTCTTCCGGACAATGCACTGGAAATAGCCTTGCAGCTTCTTGGCTCTCAATCTTGTAACTGGACCTCTCAGCTGCAACTCCTGGTTTGATTCATCAGTGTTGGATCTCGGCTCATCATTCCCTCCCTGCTGAAAAAAATTCGTCCTCGAATTCGGCTCCTCCTCGGCATCAAAGTCATCTACAGGAAAAGGAGATAAGTCAGCAACATTAAAAGTATTGGAACACTTATACTCACCAGGAAGATTAATGCTGTAGGCATTGTCATTGACTCGGGCAACCACAGTAAACGGTCCATCTCCACAAGGCATCAACTTCGACTTCCTCAAGTTAGGGAAGCGCCCTGGACTGAAGTGGATCCAAACCTTATCACCTGGTTTGAATAGCACTTGCTTGCGATATGTATTAGCCTTCGTGGCGTTCTTCTCTCCCTGCAGCTCGATCCTCAAATGGAGACATGTTAGTGGAAGAATGCACAACACGGTTATAAGCAAATTCAGCAAAAGGTAAACACTCTTCCCATGACTTCAAATTATTCTTCACTAAAGCGCGAAGTAAAGTCCCTAAAGTCCTATTAACTACTTCAGTCTGACCATCAGTTTGAGGATGACATGCAATAGAAAATAAAATTTTAGTACCTAACTTTCCCCAAAGAACACGCCAAAAATGTCCCAAGAACTTAGAATCTCTATCAGACACAATAGTCCTAGGTAAGCCATGCAGTCTAACTACTTCACGAAAGAACAAATTAGCAATATTAACAGCATCATCATTTTGTCTGCATGAAATAAAATGAGACATTTTGGAAAACCTGTCAACAACCACAAACACATAATCTTTGCCAGTCTTAGACCTAGGCAAACCAAGAACAAAATCCATGGAAATGTCAATCCAAGGTGCAGATGGTGCAGGTAGTGGAGTGTACAAACCAAATGGATTAGAACTAGATTTAGCCTTTCTACAGGTAATACATCTAGCACAGATTCTCTCGACATCTCTCTTCATGCAAGGCCAATAAAAATGCTCATGAAATAAACTCAAAGTTTTAGTAACAGCGAAATGACCCATCAAACCATCTGCATGAGACTCTAGAACAAGCAAATCTCGCATAGAACAAGTAGGAACACATAACTTTGCATCTTTAAATAGAAATCCATCAGTCACATAAAAGGAATCAACAGATCTAGTCCTAGACTGACAATTTCTAAATATATCACCAAAATAAGGATCAGATTCATAAAAATTCTTCAAGTTCTCTAATCCTAAGCACTGGGCATGCATTACCGAAAACAAGGTATACCTGCGAGAAAGTGCATCAGCAACCATGTTCTCCTCACCTTTCTTATACTTAATCACATATGGGAAGGATTCAATGAATTCAACCCATCTGGCATGTCTCGAATTCAGATTTTGCTGCCCTTTCAAGTGCTTCAGCGACTCGTGATCAGTGTGAATCACGAACTCCTTTGGTCTCAAGTAATGCTGCCAAGTCTCCAAAGACCTCTTCAATGCATACAACTCCTTATCGTACGTAGAGTACCTAAGAGCTGCTCCATTCAGCTTCTCACTGAAGTAGACGACCGGCTTCCTATCTTGCATCAAAACAGCACCAATGCCAATACCAGAGGCATCACACTCAATCTCGAACATCTTAGAAAAATCAGGTAAAACTAACAAATGAGCATTACATAATTTTGACTTCAATAAATTAAAAGCATGCTCTTGGGCTTTATCCCACTCAAACTTCCTGTCTTTCTTACTCAACTCAGTCAATGGTGCAGCAATAGTAGAGAAATCACGCACAAATCGACGATAAAAACCAGCTAAACCATGGAAAGATCTCACATCAGAACACGACTTAGGTGTGGGCCACTCCTCAATGGCTTTCACCTTAGTCCTATCTACCTCAACACCACGACTACTAACCACAAAACCAAGAAAAACAACCTCATCCATGCAAAAAGAACACTTAGACAGACTGGCATACAACTTAGCGTCACGTAACAACTCAAAATCATGCCTAAGATGCCTAACATGATCAGAAACACACTTGCTATAGATAAGGATATCATCAAAGTAAACAACATATTTTCCAATAACATCACGCAACACGTGATTCATCAAACGCATAAAAGTACTAGGAGCATTAGTAAGTCCAAAAGGCATCAAAAGCCATTCATACAAACCATGTTTAGTCTTAAATGTTGTTTTCCACTCATCCCCTTCAGACATTCTAACTTGAAAATATCCAGAACGCAAATCAATTTTAGAAAAGACAGACGCTCCAGACAACTGATCTAGCATATCATCTAACATGGGAATGGGAAAACGATACTTTACCGTGATTTTATTGATGGCTCTGCAGTCCATGCACATACGCCATTCATTATTCTTCTTTGGCACAAGAATCACAGGAACTGCACATGGCGACATGCTCTCTCGGATTGGCTTATCTTCCAACAATTCCCAAACTTATCTGTCTATTTCTTTGCTCTCCTCAGGGCTGGTCTGTTGGGAAGGACTGCTCCCGGCTGAAAGTCGATCTGATGCTCAATTCCTCGAATTGGCGGCAGACCACTGGGAATCTTTTCTGGGAACACATCCTTGAACTCCTCCATCAAAGGATGCAAAACAGTAGGAATAACAACATCAGGAGTATCATTAGCCTTAAAAGTAACTAGAACGATAGGCTTACCAGCTCTGATTGCTTTCTGTACTCCCTTTGCACTAATAAACAAGTTCTTATGCACTGGATCTGAATTGTCTGCACTGGAACTCAATGTAGTGGCAATATGAAGGGACTTAGAGGATCCCTTGGACGTAGAAGAGGCTCCCTTAGAAGACTTAGAGTTGGTCGAACTCATTGTAGGATTTAGGCAACGATAACGCGGCCTTGTTCTCAGACTTTTTCTCCCGTTCTTCCTGGAATTTCTCTTGCATCCTCTTCTGATCTTCTGCAACATCCTTAGGCGCCAATGGCCATAGTCTGGCGGTCCGACCATCTCTAGTCACGGCATAAGTGTTGGCGAATCCATCATGTATCGCCTTTCTGTCAAACTGCCAAGGACGACCAAGCAAAATAAGCGCCGCATCCATAGGGATGACGTCACACAAAACAGTATCTGCATATCTACCAATTGAAAAGGGGACATTTACCTGGTATCCTACTCTGATCTCGCCTCTGTCGGTCAACCATTGCAATCGGTAGGGTTTAGGATGCTTCTGTGGAGTCAAGCCTAGCTTTCCCACTGCATACTAGCTGATAGCGTTCACGACGCTTCCACTGTCAATAATGAGCGAGCACGTCTTGTCTTGGATAGACCAACGCGAGTAGAAGATGTTTTCTCGCTGATCGTTCTCATCCTCTTCACGAATCATGCTTAGTGCTCGGATGGAAACAAGATTCACACTAGCTGGCTTCGGCTGCTCATCTTCAATCTCAACGCTAGGGGAACCATTAAGGGGCTGATCTTCGACCCCTGCATCAATAGGGTTGTCGGGCTCCTCTTCACTAGCTGATTCTAACTCATTCTGATCGGTAATGAAGAGAACTCGACGATTTGGACACTCGGCTTGAAAGTGTCCCCATCCTTTGCACTTGTGACACTGAACGTCACGTGCTCTTCCTGGGGTACCATTCCGAGACTGATTAGGCTGCACAGTTCGATTCTGATTTCTGTTGGGTGCAGATGAACCGAACTCGGGTCTGCGACCGGGCGTAGGTGCAGACTGCTCAGAACGGCGGACGGGTGGTGCGAACTGACCTTGAGGACGTGTAGGGGCTGTCCTAGGTGTAGAGGAATCACCTCGAACCCAAGGAGTCCTAGCAGGCGTCGACTGGAAGGATCGACGACGTCCATCTCTGAGCTGTCGTTCAACAATAAATGCATAATGAACCATTGCCTCCATACTGTCAAAGTCCTTCAGCTCGACTTCACAGGCAATATCAGGGTTCATTCCTTCAATGTACCGGTTGAGTGTAGCAAACAGTGTCTCTTCTTTACCTACTCGGTTCAGTGCTGTCTCTAATTCCTTGTGATACTCCTCAATTGATCTGGACCCTTGACGAATCTGACTGAGCTTCTTTTCCAATTCTCTTTCATAGTGAACTGGAATGAATCAGCCTCTCATAACATCCTTCATCTCCTGCCAACTGTCAATAGGAGGATATCTATCTATTCTGCGCCTATTCTGCTGAAACTCGCACCAAGTTGCTGTATATCCAGTGAACTCAAGGGATGCTAGTTGCACTTTCTTGAGCGATTTTATCAACTTTGCGTTCCCAGTCTAAATAGGCGTCTGGATCATGTTTTGCCTTCAAATGCTGGGATGGTGGTCTTGATGTTGCCGAGTAGATCATCGGCATGACCATATCTAGGCTGCCCTGGATAAACGTTTCTGCGAGCTGCCTGGAAACGTGGCTGGAACGGTTGCTGGAACGGGTCACCTCGACCTCGGCCCCGGCCTTGAGGTTGGAAACCGATTCTGTCTCTGTTTCTGTCTCCCTGATGTGGGATAAATGGAACTGTATTATCCTTACGTAGGACGAACTGAGCTGTATTATCCTCAGCTGGTTCATCCTTAAAGTTTCCAAACTCTGAGTCTGAGGCTTCATTATGCACCTCATCTTTATGTACCTGCGGTTGAACATTGGCCTGGGGTATAGCGGTACTGAACTGCTCGAATTTAGCCAACAATTCTGCCTTGGTATTCTGAACTTCTCTGAACTGTCTCTGCACATTACCATCCAAAGCATCAAAGTGGTACTTGGCATTCCAATCAGCTTTGGTGCCTGAAAACTGAGGTGATTTGTCTTGACTCATAGTACTTGCACAATGAACAAACGACAAGAAATAAAAGGGACCTCACAATTCCTCACAAAGACTCGTTTGTTCTCTCAGATTTTTACCACTCGTGTATGTCACTCAAGTGTATAGGAAAGAATAAAAACTAAACTAAAAAACTTAAACTTCCCAATAGAATCTGTCGTCAACTCTTTAGCTTTAGTCAAGAGCTCGGACTTGACGTCCAGAGAACCACGGAATAGTGAGGGAGCCACGAAATAGAAAACCACACAAAGACAACGGTTATGCAGAAAATCCTTCGTCTAAACTGCCCAGAAAAAGTCCACGTACAAACTGCACCAAAAGACTCTATACGATCCAAGGATTGAAAAGAACAAGAATGCTCAAAGTGAGTTTCGGTAATGCTCGGGAAATGAACAGTAACTTTTTCGTGAATAGTGATTTTTCTACGGAGGATATATGGACTACCACGACCCCAAATATCATACCAAAACGTAGCGGAATGACAAAATTTCGTGAATAGTAACTTTTTTTTTTCGTTCACTGAACGAGGATTCCGAAAAGTGGTACGAACAGAACTAAAATATGAAGTATGTGTGAATGGTGACCAGTTTTAATTATGACGGATTTTTGGGAAACAAATAAGGAAGAAAAGGTAGTCAAGGCCAAAGAAAGGAAAAGATAAGGAAAGGATGAATTTTGGATGGTATGTTAAGGATTTCAATCCAAATTAGTGATTCAATTCGAGCCTAACTAGGAAAGCAATGAAATCAAATCCCAATGACACTCGGATAACACCAATTGATCCTTATTAAACCAATACAATCAAATCCAATAATCGAAACTACCCAAAAATCGATAACCAATACAATACGATGTCCCCAATCGCTATTCGACGAAGGACAACAACTCAAAGAAGATACACAAACTGCAATTCACAACTTCCCAACTCAAATCAAGAAAAACTCACGAAAACAACACAGACTTCTCGGTGATTCAATCCTAGGGCTTCGACTTTTAACTCTTTTTTTTCGATTTCTTTTCTTTTCTTTTAGTCGATCACTTTTGCCCCTAGAATGTCACACCAAATTGGATCGAACCACGACCAACAAGCGCTGATGTGGCTCTGATACCAAAATTTATGATACGGCCAATCAATTACGCGGAATTAGGGACTCGAACACACGTCAGCTAATAGGTTGATTCAATCCAATAACAAACTGAACAACTAGAGACTCGAACTCCCAATTACTGATCTGGATCGACAATTGAATAAGGAAACGAACAAGATACGAAACAAAACCCCAAATTATCGAATAAAACCCTAGAAAACTACCCAATCAGAAACTATAGCAAATCAACTCCGATTATACTCAAATTTTAACACGAATTATAAATTAAAATCAGTAACAACATATCCAAAATTCAGCCAATTCGCACGAGGGGTTTATGATTTATGAAGGGGCGGACTTTTGGACGATTTTAGGTTGAAACTAAAAACGGTGGCGGTAAGGGCGGAGGTCTGGAAAGGCGTGGGGATTGGGATGAATGATGATGAACGAAAGTGGTGATGGTGATGGTGACGAAAAGGAATGAAAATAGGCTGAAGAACTTACCCCAAACGAACCCCAGATCGACTTGAATGCGAAACGCGTCGATGGATCGAACTTCGTGGCTTGTCTAACCCGGATACGACTGGATATCACGAACGAGACGAATGATTTCAAGTCTAAGGATGCCAACTCAAGACTCTACCAAGAACAGCAACGTGAACCGAAGCACGCGTGAGACAAAAACTGAAAACTTAATTTTTGATTCAATATCGTCTCCCTGAAAAGTGTCGAACAAGGGTTTAAATACCCTAAAATCCAAAATGGGCCCTTAATATAGTTGGGCTCGAAAGGGAATGATAAAAATACTAACTATTGGGCTCTATTAAATAACACAAAGTTCAGCCCAATTATAATAAATCCGACATAAAACAATTGAATAGAAGAAGTCCAATTTCGAATTAAAAGGCTAATCCGAAACTTGGGTCAAGTTCACCAACTTGGGCTGCTTCACTCCAACATCTTCATCTTCTAGCTTCTTCCGGACAATGCACTGGAAATAGCCTTGCAGCTTCTTGGCTCTCAATCTTGTAACTGGACCTCTCAGCTGCAACTCCGGGTTTGATTCATCAGTGCTGGATCCCGGCTCATCACAAACCCCCAACTCCTCCAATGCGCTCCGATCAACCAATTTGGGGAGAATGATTCCCCTCCTTAGCAGTTTCCCTATTCCACAATTAGAGGCTCTGCCCGACAGTGAGATGCACCGCTTGGGTGGCCCAGAAGCCATCTCTTTGCCGTTGGCAACAGACCCTGCTACCTTGACCTTTTTGGTTGGGGGTTCCTCCAATTCTTCCTTGACTTGTTCATCCTCTGTTGCCTTTGAATCATGCTGCTCCACCATAGCCAGATCTTATTTGCCTTCTCCAGCGGGTACATTCTGCTCCTGCTCCGGTTCCTTGCCAAACGAATCGCCTGCCTCCGATGCAGCGGTTTCCTCCTCATTGAGGGAGGGAGCAAGTTTGTCCACAAGCATTTGTGCGACATCATCTTCTTTTTCCATGTAGGACGAAGAACAAGGCATGGGTGATGATTTGGGTAAAGATTTAGGTAAAGATTTTCGAGTTGCTTTGGATGGGGTTGAAGTGTTTGGAAGCGACTTAGGTGACTTAGGATTTTTAGCCACCTTCTTATCAAGTGCTTTACTGTTGCGTGTGTTCTTCATTATGAGAGTGGTGAAGGGGTTTTATTTTTGCAAAAGTAGAGAGGGAGAGGAAATCGAAGAGTTCCGGTTTGAATTTAGAAGATGAATGAAATTTGTGAGAGAGAGGGGTGTAGTAGTAGGCTAGAGAGTAGGGTATAGGTGTGTGACATAGCAGTTACAGCACTACGAGTGGACGTGACGTGCTGACGTCAGCTACGTTCTTCTACTTTGCTTGCCTCGCATTTACCGAGCTCAGCCTCTCCTCATTCAGAAACTCTTCGCTTGCCTAACCTCTCTGCACACCTGCCTTGCACACATAGACACAAAACACACTTCCAAAACAAAAGCTACTATCCTATGATTAGAAAATAAAAACCAAAATAAAATTGCTAAAAAGAAATTATGAAAAGGAAAAACTAAAAATAAAACTCACTAGGTTGCCTCCTAGCCAGCGCCCCAGTTTACATCGTGGGCACGACGTAGTCCTGCTTGTCTCTAGACGGGCATCATCACGTGGACTTCTTCTTTATCCATAGCTTTCTTCTTTTTATCTCCATAGAAAAGCTTCAACCTCTGACCATTGACCCTAATATGTTTGAACAACTTTGGGCAATAAATCTCTACAGACCCATTAGGAAATTGAGTCATTACTTCATATGGTCCAATCCATTTCGACTTAAGCTTGCCCTGCATAAACTTGAACCTTGACTGATACAACAGAACTACTTGCACATGCTCAAATTTCTTTGCCTTGATCAATTGGTCATGAGCCTTCTTTATCCTTGTCTTGTACAAAGTAGCATTGTCATAAGCCTCAATTCGAATCTCCTCCAACTCTTGCAACTGTAATTTCCTTTCCTTGTCAATATCACTCCAATCATAGTTGAACTTCTTCACTGCCCAATATGATTTATGCTCTAACTCCAAAGGCAAGTGACACGGCTTCCCAAACACTAAACGGTATGGTGACATGCCCAAAGGTGTCTTGAAAGCTGTGCGATATGCCCACAATGCATCGTCCAAGTGCAAACTCCATTCCTTTTCATTTTGCCCAACTGCCTTCCTCAATATGGTCTTGATAATCCTATCTGTCAGCTCTGCTTGCCCATTGGCTTGCAGATGGTAGGCAGTGGTAACTCGATGATGGACTCCATATTTCTTGAACAGCTTGTCAATGGTAGCATTGCAAAAATGCGAACCTTGATCACTTATTATCGCTCTTGGAACTCCATATCGATTGAAAATATTCCCCTTAAGAAAAGTAGCAACCACATGGGCATCATTCATTAGTGTAGCCTTAGCCTCTGCCCATTTCGACACATAGTCAACTGCCAATATGATATACTGATTTCCTTTTGAGCTAGGCAAAGGTCCCATGAAATCCATCCCCATATGTCAAAGATCTCCACTGGCATGATTGGAGTCATGGGCATCTCATCCCTTCTAGTTGCATTCCCTTCTTGTTGACACTTGAAACAATTCTAAAAACCATTCATAAGCATCCTTAAAAATCGCAGGCCAAAAGAACCCACAATAAAAAATCTTCCTTGCAGTTCTTCGATGCCCAAAGTGACCTCAACATTCCCTATTGTGGCAATGCTTCAAAATGCTCTTAGTTTCCCAGTCGGGCACGCACCTCCTTAATCATTGGTCAGCACACCTCTTCCATAATAAGTAAGGATCATCCCAAACATACTTTTGGCTTTCTTTGAGAATTTTCTGCTTTTGATAGTATGAAAGATCATTTAGGACCTCCTCCGTACTCTTAAAGTTGGCAATGTCAGCGTACCAAGGTTCTCCATGAAATCGAGCTTCAGTCATATATAGATGCTCGTCAGGGAAAGTCTCTGTAATGGGCACGGAATTCTCTTCTCTGACTATCCTACTCAAGTGATCCGCTACCAAATTCTGAGCTCCACTTTAATCCTTGATCTCCATATCGAACTCTTACAAGAGCAAAATCCAACGAATAAGCCTTGGCTTCGACTCCTTCTTATTCATAAGATTTCTCAGTGCTGCATGGTCAGTGTAAACAATTGTCTTGCCCCCGAGTAAATAAGACCTGAACTTTTCAAAGGCAAACATAACTGCCAAAAGCTCTTTCTCCATGGTGGTATAATTGATTTGCGCTGCATTAAGAGTTTTAGAGGCATAGTAGATAACATGGCTTTCCTTACCTCTCCTTTGACCAAGCACTGCTCCCACGACATACCCACTTGCATCGCACATCAACTCAAATGGCATACCCCAATCAGGGGGTTGTATCACAGGTGCCGTGACCAAGCCTTCCTTCAACACGCTAAACGCCCTTTGACAATCTACATTGAATTCCCACTCTACTTCATTTTGGAGCAATCTCGTCATTGGTTGGGCAATCATAGCCAAATCCTTCACAAATCTCCTATAGAATCCAACATGTCCTAAGAATCCTCTTAGCTGCTTGACGTTGGTTGGATAAGGCAACATGGAAATGACACCAATCTTCACCTTGCCAACCTGTATCCCTCTTTCTAAAATCACGTGTCCAAGCATGATTCCTTCTCGTACCATAAAGTGACACTTCTTATAGTTCAACACCAAGCTCTTTTCCACACATCTGCTCAAAACCAACTCCAAATGCTCAAGACAAGCCTCAAATAATTTTCCATAAACAGTGAAATCGTCCATGAACACCTCGATGAAATTCTCTAACAAATCTGAAAATATACTCATCATGCACTATTGAAACATGCCCGGGACGTTGCATAAACCAAAAGGCATGCGGCAATATGCAAACGTCCTGAATGGGCAAGTAAACATTGTCTTGTCCTAGTCTTCTTGGGCAACCCATATCTACATGTATCCAGAGTATCCATCCAAGAAGTAAAAATACTTATTCCCTGCCAACCTCTCCAGCATCTCCTCAATAAAAGGTAAAGGGAACTGATCCTTCCTCGTTGCCTTGTTAAGCTTCCTATAGTCGATACACATCTGCCATCCCGTTTGGAGCCTTGTAGGCACAAGCTCATTCTTCTTATTCTTGACCACTTGTATTCCTAACTTCTTGGGCACCATGTGTACAGGACTTACCCAGTTGCTATCTGGAACTGAGTAGATAATTGATGAGTCCATATTTTGTGTCTTTTTAGTGTTGGTCTTAGGTAGTTTAGATCGAGTCTTTTTATGTGTTTTGTCTAGTTTCTATGTCTGGGAGGACATATTTTGGGCAGGAGAATGTCTGCTCCTTGCAGGTGGAAATTGGGAAATATAGGGAAAAGAAGCAGCATTTCTGGAAGCAGGTCAGGGAGAGCCATAATGGTCAAGACAGATAGGGGGAGTGTTTTGGTCAACAGGCGAGTTTCTCTCCTAGGTTTAGAAGGATAAGGAAAAGATGATCTAACTTAAATTTCTTTACTTATCCGACTAGATTTAGGATCCGCAAGGGATCTCTTGGAGATAGACGTGACTTGCCTTGTTGGGGTCGAGCTTATCAAGTGTTACTTGCATCCCAAGGTAGCTCATGGATTCCTTCCATGTTAAGGATTAGGGGGCCCAAACCCTAAGCACTCACCTATATATATCGAAGTCCTGCTGCTGCAATGATACGCTGTCTTTTATGCTTATTTTCCTTGTAATTTCATCGAGAGTTAGTGAGGAGAAAAACAAGTCCTACATGCATACTTTTATTCGTACTTTGTTATTCGGCACTTTTGGCCGTGTTTAGTTTCTGCACGTACTTCATAAGTTTTAATATAGTGTTTATGATTTTGTTCAATTCGAATGTTTGTTACTTTATGATTATGTCTAGCTAAGCTTTTATACTTGGTCTGGGTAAGACAGTTAAGTGTTAACCTATGCTTGAGAGGTCTAAATTGTGCTAGATAATTGCATGCATGTGTTCCCATAATATTAATGAGCTTGTTCAAATATGAAATAATACGAATAAGAGGTTAATAGGCCGTTAATCACTCAGGACATATTAGATCACCAATCAATTGAGAAGTAGGAGTGTTTTCCACATCTTCTTAGTTAAGATCGATTAGCATTAGAGGAAGGTGTTTACCCTATTGGGCTAGACGTGATGATTCCTTGTTGGGCCTTTCTAGAGATAAATGCTCCTTGGGCAAGAAACTGAACGATGACTCCGACAGAGGTATTGCCCAAGGTAGGGAGCCGGCGGTGCGTCACCAACTAAGTAATGATATGTAAGGGAAGGGTTTGTTGAGAGCGTGACAAGTAAAAAGGGATCTCGACATTCAAGTCCCATAACTAACAATGCATGCATGTGATGAATATATTTGCACCAATGACCAAGCTAGGGTTTTCACTTAACAATGTCTAGGTCCAAACCAAGTCTTTTTTATTATTGATCAAGTTCTCTGTTTACTTTTTAGTATTTTATTGAGTTCTCGAATTGGGCAAGAGAGCCCCAGTGACCAAGATAGCAAAACCAACTTTTCTGAACAGGTGAAGGAGGTTTCAAGAGATAGTGACATTCAACTCCTTGTGGATCGACCCTGTACTTACTTGCTAACTATATAGCTGTGAGGATAGGCTACAAATTTATTTTGAGATTGCGAACGATAGCCTCGTCAATAATGCCCAAGTCTAATAGCTTGAGTAACTCCTTCATAACAATTTCCTTCATGGCTGGGTTTAACTTCGTTTGTGGATCTCTAGTTAGTTTAGCATCATCTTCCATCAAGATATGGTGAGTGCAAAGAGATGGACTAATGCCTTTGATGTCGGTAAGGGTCCAGCCAATCACATCTTTGTAGCGCATAAGGACATCTCGAACTCCATCTTCTTCTTTCTTGCTCAACTCCGAACTTATAATCACTGGCAATGTATCATTCTCTCCCAAAATATGTACTTCAAATTAGCGGGGAGAGATTTCAGTTCCAACTTAGGTGCTCGAACAAGTGAAGGCACCAATCTATCTTCTTCTCTGATCTTGGGCAAGGCATATGGGGACAGTCGGGGTCCTTCCACTTCCTCCGTCCCTAAATACTCCAAAGCTCGACTAACCTGGAAAGAATTATCCGGGCTTTCTTCAACTACTCCTTAAATGACTGCATCCAATAGGTCTTGACTTCCAAGAAGAGGGACTGCCTCTTCTACTACTTGATCAATGTGGTCAATGTACTCGACCATCTCCGTATCTTGGGGGTGCTCCCTAGCTTTGAATATGTTGAAGGTAACTGACTCCTCATCAAATTCACATGTTAGTTGCCCTGAGTTGCAATCAATCCTAGTCTTGGCAGTCTTCATGAATGGCCTTCCCAACAGCATGACCGATGCTTTAGCTCATGTCTTGCCCATGTCGATAACATAAAAATCTGCTGGGAAAATTAGATCCTCCACCTTGACTAGCACATCTTCTAGTATGCCCTCATGGTACACATTAGACCAGTCCGCCAATTGGATAACCACCCTAGTAGGCTTGAGTGGTCTCATTACATCTTCATCGTACATGGACAATGGCATCACATTAATTGACGCGCCTAGGTCAAGCATGACACGCTCAATCTTTATATCACCTATTACGTAGGGAATGGCAAACATCCCTGGATCTCCACACTTCTTGGGAAAGTTTCACTTCAGGACTGCTGAAACGCTTTCTCCTAAGAGAACTTTAGACTCGTCCACGCTTTTTACCTTCTTTGAGCAAAGCTCCTTCAGAAATCTTGCACACTTGGGCATGTTGTGATGTGCTACGAGGAGGGGCGGGTTGATTTCCACCTTTTGAAAAAAATTGAACATCTCGGACAACTCCTCATCCTTTTTATTCCTTCTCAACCTGGTAGGAAAAGGAGCACGAACAATAGAATTGTGTTTAAAATAAACAGATTTTGGAGTATCTTCCTTTTCATCCTCGTCATCTTTCTCCTCATCTATTTCCTTATCCTTGCCCTGTACCTCTTTCTCTTTTTCCTTGGGCAACATAATGTTAGAATCCAGCATCTGCACTCTATGTGGCAACGTCTTTCCTCCTCTCAGTGTAACTGCATTGACTTGGGCTTTAGGGTGCACTTCAGGTTGGGCAGGAAGTTCACCTTGCCTAGCATTGGCCCAGTTAGTAAGTTGGTTGGTCATGCTTTGAATGGCTCCCCTTGTCTCCGTCCTAAACTTCTCAAGCTCCTGCTGCACTTTGATGTTATCCTTGGCCAAGGAAGTCACTTGGTCCGCTAGGCTTGGCCTATTCTGATCTCTAGGAGGATATTGCTGTTGTGGTTGTGTTTGTTGCTGTTGCCCAACCCCTTGGTAGTTATTGTTTCCATCCCTCAAGTTCTCATTATTCCTCCATCCTGGTTATAGAATTGCGAGTACGGATCATATGGCCTCCCTTGGTTATTATTGTCAAATCTAATTGCATTGACCTCCTCTTCCAAGCTTGGGCATTGATCCATTGCGTGCGTGATCGCCATACAAATTCCACAAGCTCTCACCACCTTCTTATTGTTGCCTGATAAAATGGTTACCAGGGCATCCATCTTGTTAAACATCTGATCAAGCTTATCCTCCATACCAGTCAAAGTCAGTGGTGCTTTGGCTGCAGTTGTTGATAGGTTGGGCAATTCTCCCCCATCGTCCCTCAGCTCCTCCGCCATCTCAGCAATCATCTTGAACACGATACTTGGTTGCTTCCTCATAACTGACCCTCCACAAGCTACATTGATCAATGCCCTCTCACTCGTTCTTAGTCCAGCCACGAAACATTGGATCAAGTCATGTTCCGCAATTTGATGATGTGGGCACTTTACTAACATCTTCTTGAATCTGTGGAAGTATGAGTAAAAGTCCTCTCCAATGCCCATCTTAATGCCTGTAATAATCTTCCTTATCTTCTGAATTCGGGAGGCTGGAAAGTATTTTTCTAAGAATTTCTGATGCAGCTCTTGCCAAGTGAGAAATCCAGGTCTTATCTTTTGGGCACCAAAGCAATCATATATACCGACCATGCAGTCTTGAAGTATTTAATGGCGAAAAAGGAATCTAAACAACGTATTATTCGATGGATATTGTTGTTACAAGAGTTAGACATTGAAATTAGGGATAAGAAAGGAGCTGCCAACCTTGTAGCAGATCATTTGAGCAGACTGCAAATGGGAAAAGATGATGGAGAACCCATAGATGATACCTTCCCTGATGAGAAGCTGTATGCCGTACATGCTCGAACGGAGATGGAGTCTCTGTATGCTTTGACTGATACGGAGCCATGGTATGTGAATATAGCCAACTATTTGATCACAAAAGAATTTCCATCAGGGAAGACCAAGTTTGAATAGCAGAAATTGGTCACACAAGCCCGCTCTTACTTCTGGGAAGCACTACATCTATGGAAAATAAGAGCAGATCAGATCATACGGAGGTGTGTTCCTGAAAATGACCACACTCAGATTTTGGAAATGTGCCATGGTACTTCATACAGTTGACATTTTGGTGGTAAAAGAACAACACAAAGGATTTTGGACAGTGGATTTTATTAGCCATCAGTGTTTGCCGATGCGAGAAAATGGGTACGGGGCTGCCCGAAGTGCCAACTGGTGGGAGAAATTACTGCAAAAGATGAGATGCCCCAAATGCCTATTATGCCTGTGGAAATTTTTGATGTATGGGGAATAGGCTTCGTAGGACCATTCCCCAAGTCTGGAAATTATGAATATATATTGGTAGCAGTTGATTACGTATCTAAGTGGGTCAAGGCAAAAGCTACAGCTTACAGTGATGCTCATACTGTAGCTGAATTCTTAAAGGATCAGGTGTTTAATAGATTTGGAGTCCCAAAAATTCTCATCAGTGATCATGGATCTCACTTCTGTAATGCTACACTCAGGGCACTCACAAAGTGGATGGGGGTGAAACATAAAGTGACAACCGCCTATCATCCCCAAGCGAATGGACAGGTTGAAATCTCGAACAGGGAGATAAAGGGCATACTGGAGAAGGTGGTCCATCCCAATCGGAAAGACTGGAGTAATCTTTTAGGGGATACGTTATGGGTATACAGAACTACCTACAAAACCCCAATTGGGATGTCGCCTTTTAGACTAGTGTTTAGGAAAAGGTGTCACCTATCTGTGGAAGTGGAATACAAGGCATATTGGGCCATCAAAAAAATCAATCTTAGTATGGCCTTAGCTGGAGAAGAAAGGAGATTGCAGATGAGAGAGTTACAAGAACTGCGATTAGAGGCATATGACAATGCAGTTTTATATAAGGAGAGAACCATGAAAATTCATGACGCAAAAATTCGCATGAAGGAATTCTGGGCTGGATAAAAGGTGTTACTTTTCAACTCTCGCTTTACATTGATAAGTGGGAAACTCAGGTCTAAATGGGGAGGGCCATACATAGTAAAAGAAATATTCCCCAACAGAAGTATTGAGGTATATGACCTCACTAGAAGCGATACGTTTTTGGTGAATGGTCACTGATTGAAGCCCTATTTCGAATACTCTGACTTGAAGAAGCAAAAGGAGAAAAGCTCTCTCCTAGAACCTGTCTACCAGTGAAAACATATATAGCAACATCGAGCTCAAGACACTAAACAAGAGCGTTGACTGGGAGGCAACCCAGGAGTGGTCGCCGGTATGACCACAACCGCTGCTTAATTTGTTACGTAGGAAATTTTCTTTAATTGGTGATTTTGGGCTGAAAAAGAATTGGGTGGAATATGGGCTAAGAGTAATCGAGGCCCAAGGGAGAGTCTGAACCCACTTTCCAATGCAAAGTGTGTAGGTGGAGGCCCATGGTATATTAGATGGGATAGGTCTAACCGAGGAGTGACATGAAAGCGCGTCTGACAGCTTCTGTCTCAGAAGTGACTGCGCCGCTTCGAATTTCACAGGGATAGTTTAATTTCAAATTTGGTAATGATTTCTTCCCTTAAATCATCCCACATACACCATAAACGTCATCTCCACTTTCTAGCCGGTTAAACTCCCCCTTCTTTAAACCACCACGACCTACACAACCGTTGTACACTACACCCACTCTCCCCACTACGTTTGCAACCGCCATTCACATACTCCATTAAAGTTGTCAGTTGTCATTCTCTCCACACAAAATCATTCAAAAAATCAGAAACCCTAATTTCCAACCTTCATGCTCACCATGGCTAGAACTAAGATGCCTACAAATAGGAGGAGTTCCAAGAGTACAGCCGCTTTCGGCAGCACTCAAACTACCACCATTGGGCAGAAAAGCACTTCTACGGTAAACCCCTTACCAATAGGAGGGAAAAGGGAGACGCGGAGCTCTGCGTCGGAAGAGACCCCTGCACAAATCGCAGAGAAAACCACACCTTCTCTGACCATAGAGGAGGAAAAGCAAGAGCAAGTTCCTTCGCCTGAGAAAAACGCTGCCGGTGAAGGGGGCACAGAGAAAATCAAGGGTTCTGATCAGCTTGAAGGTGAAGTGGATGTACAGCCGCCTAAGAAGAAGGAGAAGAAGAAGCCTGCAGCTAAAAACACCACTACCACCACCGCAACAGAGAAGAAAATCTCTGCGGCTACTGGAAAGAAACCTGCTACTGTGTCGCAACCCCTGCCAAAAGATCCAACTGTAGAACCAAATCCTTCCCGTTCTCACTCTCGGTCAAGGGAGGATGGTCACACCGCCTCCAACGAGGAGGAGGAGGAACATGAAAATAAGCAAGAGAAGGAGCATGCAATGAAGGAAGAAAAGGAAGAGGGAAATTTCCCTATGCAGTCTCAAGAAGGACCCACCGCACAAAGCAAAGTGAAAGGGGTGGGAGTAAAGAGGAAGCTGGATGTTTCCAACCTCCCTTGCTGTCAAAAACTAAACAAGGCAAAGAAGGTAGTAAGACCAGCACCACAAGTACGGTGCGAAAAGCTTCAGCTGCAGAAAAAGGAAAAGGAAAGGTAGGAAAAGTGGAAAGAGGAGAAGGAAAAGAAACTAAGGAAGTGGAAAATGAGGAGACAAAAGTTATGGATAGCTCCGACTCTGGAGAAATACCAGCTTTGGTGAAGTCTACACCAAGCATTGCTTCCAAGAAACCTGGAATCAAGAAATAGGGTTTGGTGTGCCCTGCTTCATCTGGCATGACTATACCGAGAGATATTCAACGGTATGCCGTCCTCCAGAACAGGGAGATCATTCCCTGGTACTTTTTGCTCACAGAGTGTTTGGAAGGGTTTGGAATCAAGGAGAAGGTGGTAGGATACTTTGAAGGAATAGGTTGGGGGAATGTTTTGGGCTGGAACTATTTGGCCAATAAGAAGATGCCGGAGGAATTCATGGGAACGGTTGAGTTCAAGCCTCGTGGCAACTACACCATCGAGACTCCTAGTACCCTGCGCTTTCAACTACGGGGTAGGATATTCCCTCTCTCTATCAACGAGTTGAACATCCAGCTGGGAGTGCTTGAACCACGGGATATATATAGAGAAGAATACAAGGAGGCAGAGATAGTGGCCTTAACAGAATGAAAGTCTCGGATTGACTACTACTGGTCAACCATCTCCACCAAGGACAAATATGAAGAATATTAGCAAGTCGAACGAAATTTGAGACTCCGCACTGTAGATATGCCATAGGTGGCTAGCCTACAACATCTATGGCTACCTGGAAGGATCAAATGTGGTAACCCAAAAGGAGGTGTTCCTGTTATGGTGCATGTCGGAGAAGAAGAAGGTGAACTTTAGGTTCACAATGGCTCTACAGTTTCGGTATGGAGTAACCCACCCCAACAAATACCTCTCTCTCTATCCTCTAGGGACAATTCTGGCAAAGAATCTCACCGACTTCAATTTGGAGAGGCTAGATGACTTCTCAGTCGCGGACACTAGGTTCCTAGACCAAGGGCATTTTGTGCGGTGGAAGATTGTTGAGGTGGATGAGCATGGTAATTACTCATTGATCTACCCAGAAGTAGCCTCAGGCAGGGCTGAACTATGCCTTACCAATGGCGAGGTGGCATCCATACTGGCAGAACTGAAGGAGTTACGTGAAGAAGTGGCATTGCTTAAAGATGAAATGGTGGTGATCAGGATAGACATGAGGACTGGTTTCGAGCTGTTGATGTCTCAAGCTAATGGAGAGGAGGAGGATGCCTCCGACCAAAACAACTAAGTTTTCTATCCCTACTTTTAGATTAGGTTTTGTTTTATCTTTTGATTTTTATGTTTTATGTCATTATGTTTGTTGTTTAGTTAGGGTCTGTGTGTGTCGCGAAAGTTATATGGATTGGGGTGATCTATGCATGCTATTTGGTTTGGTTGGCATGTTGGTATGATGAGCATTATCACATGATAGCAGTAGAGAACATATTGAATAAGTCATACCTGTAAGATTTGAGCCAATTTGCATTTATTTTTTGGTGTTATTATACTGCTTAGTAATCTTAGAACTTGCTCATGGATTTTAGCTGGTTGGTGTAGTTTAAATAATTAGGGCACTTCTTTTAATTTAGAGCCCCAAATTTATTGAGCTGAACATGATAAACCTTGCTAACCACTTTGAGCCGAATCTAGTCTTTCATGAGCCTTTGTTTTGAGTTTAAGAAAAAGTGTGCCTCCCACACTATGCAAAAGAAAAAAAAAGGGCAACGCTTAAAATAGAAAAGCATAAATTAAAAATAGAGAGCCTGATGTTGATTAAAAGGCAAAAATCTACTTAAGAAAAGAAGTAAATTAGGAATAAATAGACCCTGCTAAAGAGAAAGAAAAGGTGAAATGGGAGCGCCAGTACTGAAAAGATAGGTTGGTATGACTGGAACCAAGTTTTAAACTACTATCCAGAAATCCTTACCTCTGCTCCGTATGCCCCTTTATAACCTGACAAAGACCTCTTGATAAATTGCACCAAATTGAGTATGTGTTATGAATCCATGAACAAGCTTATAGAAAGGCTAATGCAGCATAAAATGAGAGTATACACTAGCCATACACTTGAGTGTGTGAGAGAAACTGCTAACTCCTTCATGTGATGTATTTGCTCAAAGGGTTTGTGGTATGATATTGTGGTTGATACATGCATACATGGGCTAATCCATTTGACTACGCAGTCTCGTGTCTTAAAGTTTTTATTCCTCTTTGTTCATCTCTCTTCTTGGTGTCTTCTGTGAATCCACCTACATACTTGAGGGAAAGTATGGTTTAATTGTGTAGGTGTGATGCATCTTCTACTTTTGGGCTATTTGGCCCTATTTTTCCTATCTTTTTGTGTCTATAGTTTCTGTATAGGGAAGAAAGCAGTTGTTCGTGGGAAGAAAGGTCAGTCCAAGGCAAACGGAGACAAGATGGTCAGAATGGGCAATATTGGAGCAATTCTATTACACTGCATGAATCTGAATTCCCCAGGAGAAGAACAATACCCTGGTGTGAGGCTAACCAACACATGCAGCAAGTATGCCCACGACCGATATCAGCAGCCAACAGCCGAAGCCAAATAAGGAAAGTCGCGTGGAAGAGATTTGCACGATATTCTGTTGAGAGATCTGTACGAAGAAGTATCTGGAAGCCAATCAATCATCCCAAATCAATCCACCGGCGATTGCCAATCATCAATCTTGTCTATCAAGGATAAATCAAGATCGAGCTAAATATGGAAGCAATCAGTCACGCCGATATGGTCTACCGGAGAAGGGTGTTGACGGCTAGTGTCCCAGCTATAAAAGTCCAGCAAGTATGGCTGGCAAAATGTTGGTTACTCCTAGTATTCGATAACATTCAGTTCAAGATACAATTTTACTTTCAGTTCACTTTACATTTTCTACATCAAAACAATTTACCAGTTTTCATTTTCAATTCCTGTCATGAACAAATCAAAGGCAGTTTACCTTAGGTATTTTCTTAACTCAAGTACTTCGTTGTCACACCCCGACTTCAAGGGTGCAACATACAACACTAACATTAATAAACCATCCAATCACTCAACTCAAACAAGAGTTCATGCTCGGGGAAAACAAGGAAATATGTACTGAAAGCGATAACAAGTAAAGCATGCTTCCGAGTCGTCAATAAAAACTTCCAACGAGCATAGATAATTTACATAACAAGTCCAAAAAGATATTAATATCAAGTTCACATCAAACGAGAATCAACGTAAAGTATTAAAATGCATTGCAGCGGAAATCCCGACTCAAATCCCAACAACTACATGTATGACGACATGTAATTGCCAGCCAACTTTTGACTCTAACAAAAGAACACACCACCAAGCTGTCCACGCCATCCACATCCCGCTAACCTGCACGTTTAGAAATACATGCAGGGCTGAATACTTCGTACTCAGTGAACACATGCCAAACTTTTGAAAAACTTGCTCTTAGAGCTATATGATTAGACTTGCCTCTCTTGTTGCATCACAAGGATTAAATATATCATTGTTTAAAAACAGTTACCCACTTGTGACAGCCATAAAAATATTTTCATACTTTTCTGAAATCGACTGCAGTCATTTATACTTATACTTAGGTATGAATCAATCTACAACTTATCTTTCTGTGGTGTCGAGAAGTAGGCCTCCTCCTCGAACACCGTGATCGGCCCAACCGAAGCAAGGCTCACAGTCACCTTAACTAATGCATGCATTGTCCCGTATCTTACAGGACCTTTATCCCGTGCGTCCACAGGACCTTTATCCTATGCTTTCATAGGATCTTTAATAACTTTAACACGTAGATGATTGCATACCAAAACATAAAAACATTTACACAAGTCAATCAATTTAAAATGCGCATATAATATAAAAAGTAAACGCATTCATCATTTGGTTTAAGTTCAGAAAGCCCACCTGACTTCCGAAGAACTAGCTAGGCGGCTTACTCTTTTGACTGTCCTCGCTACTTTTCCGTCCCGCTCGATCCTTCACAATTTGACATCGATTAACAAATAAGACTCTCGACATGAAAGACGAAAAGTAGATTTTGGTTTTGGCTGAAGGATTTCTACATGACTCGGGTCCTTCTAATTTTTATCTTTTTCTTAAGTCGATATGTTTTCTCGACTTTCTCGTTCTCGGTTCGTCGACCCTACTAGGTTACTAAATTATGCGTCTCACATTCTCGTTTCAACTAAATCATTCTATTTAGAATTTCTCACTAGTTGAGGGATTATTACTTATCTCGACTTTATTTCTCAAATTCTTATTTGTATTCTCGAATCAACTAACGTCATTTCAAATCAATAATGTTGCATACATAAACATTCTCAACAATTTGAATAAATCATATCATCATAAATGAAACATAAACATTTCGCTCAAAATAGGCTCATTTAAGCATACTAAACTCAACATAAAAGTTCAATCAAGTATCATAGAAATTCAATCAAGCACTTATCTCAACATAACTCATATTTCAAATTAAATCAATAACCACTTGATATTGCTCGACTCTTGCTTTAGAAAATACTAACTTCAATCTCATAAAATAGACTCTCGACTTTCCAATAAAGCGATTAAAAGATTCAAGTAATAATAATTTTCTTAAATTTAAACTCAAATATTCATTTAATATTTCTCGACTCAAAATACGACACTATTTCAAAATACGTCGTCATTCCTCACTACGTATATGTATACAAGTACGTACTATTATTTTGTTTACTCATTCTTTTATTATAATTTCTCTTTTCTTTATTCTCAATTAAACTCTTATATTTTTATTTATTATTATTTTTTTTTTAAAAATCATTTTTCTAATTATAACTCAACTCTAACTTAAAATTCAAAGCTCGATAACTTCATCGTCTTATTTCAAATTAAAAGGGACTTGAAAAGCAAACTCGATTAATATCACTCAAGCATTATCAAACATTCAATACTCGACATACTATCAATAAACGAGCATTTAAACATTTACCAATTATTAAACTCGATTCTCATGTCAGAACATTTCTTATTAAATTTTCTCTCTTTTTTCTAACACTTCTTATTTAATTTAATAATTAAATATTTGAAACTCTATTAATTCGATTTTAATATTTTAGTAAACAACTCTTACTCGATTCTCACTCATAAGCTTCTCGTACTCGGCTTATTTCTTGTATAATATTATTTAATTATCTAAGCTCAACTTAACTCTTTATTCTCATACTCTATTATTTCTTATTTTATTAAGAAATTACCTCTTTAATTATTTAATTCTAACTTTATTATTTTTATTTCAAAACTATTCTATTAATCTCGTTATTAACCGAGTAAATGAACTTATACTCGACTTAACTCTTCGCTTGTCACAGCCTCAAATCCCAAGGGACGGCAGAAGCCGGGGTGCGACTGGGATTGGATTAAAGAAGCGGGGAAGAAAGGGGATGAATGAATAACCATAACAATAAAGACAGAAATTCTATGAATGAGACTTCATTAACAAAAGACAGAGTTGATCTCGAAGGATCACTCGAACAAGATCTCAAAAGATTCTAAGTTATAAGTACAGAACTTAAACCCAAAAGTGATATTCATAATTACATAAGTGAGTCTAGAGTTTGGCAGCGGAATTGTAAACTACATACTACAGTCTTCCCTATCAACAACTCTTAACTCAACCCTCGCCGCTTCCGTCGCTTCAACCTGCACATTTAGAAACATATGCAGGGCTAAGTACAATTGTACTTAGTGGGCACGTTGCCAAAAACATAATCATAAGTATAGATAATCAGGCATTTCATTTCTGTAGCACATCAGGGTTTTTCATTAAATTCCCGTGTCTACTAAACATTTTCTTTCTCATTTTCATAATGTAGCTTGCGCAAGCATTTTTCATAGATGTTACGTTCAATCTTGACCATTCATAATTCACCGTGGCTGGTTACCCCTCAACAGGATACCACATATACCACAGGCTACAGTGTACACTAAACTTTGGAAAAGTCCCTTTTGACTAACTCAAAGCCGATCGTTTAGTTATCCCCTTTTGGCTAACTCATACGGTACAAGAGAACTCACATAAAACAAATAGTTCATGCCATGATTATCACTTTGAAAACACGATTATCAAAGCGATAAAGAAAAGGTTTTTGAGCATTGCTCATTTTATTTCATATATAAAAGCCCACCTCGATAGAATACAGAACTAAGACTCGTGCTTCCGTGTTCTGATCTTCCATCCTATCCTTGATGTTGACTTTCTCCTTCATCATAAATAATCATACTTTAAAACTCGGTCACAAACGATAAACGAATACGGAAAATCGAGTTGAGTTTTAGTCCTTTAGACTTTTTAGGCATTTGCATGCTAAACTAAACTCTTTTAATTAAACAAGAAACGAGATACGAATGCATCTCGTTTGACACTCATTTGGTTCTGTACTTGACACTTAGGCTGGTAGAGAGAAAGTAGTCGATAACTTGAAACGACTTAAAACATCGAAAAGAATCAAGTTGAGAAGAATTCAACTTAAGAATCTAAGTTTTTGAATTTACTGCACAGATCAGTAAGTCTGTATAGAACGGGGGATTTCGAAACAGGGGACGTGCCCTGTACCTGAAGAAAGCTTCAGATGTCTAGTTTACTCTCCAATTCGCGGATCTCAATTCCGATAAACGAGCTAGGAGATATGGCAGTTCTCGTGGAAGGTCGCAAAACTGCCGAGTGAAACCCTAATGCTCGATAAAATCGACGCATGGTTTTCTAGGTTCGTTTTATGATATCGTACTTAAATTCTCACGAAATTTACACATCAAGGCACTCAACACGCACTATCATACGTGAAGAACTCCTTTCCATTCCTCGTCTATAAGCATGACGATTAAAACCTCGTCTTTTCAAACTAAACAAGTACTATACCAAAACAATTTAACTTCTCGTTTCTACTTCTCGTTTACAACTATAACTCATCATTTCATATCTCGGATGTAAAAGTCATCAACTACAAACTCCTTCATTTAACAATAACGATCATTAATAACCAATTACTTTCCTTATTCGTCTTTTCTAACGATACTTAGGTTCGATTCTTCGCCTCTTGTGAAATTTCCGACGTTATAAGAATTCATTCTAGCTTTCCGATTATGATCATTTACTAACGAGATTAACTTATAATCACATCATAGACCTATATCATTATCTAATCTCGAGTTATCGTCGATCGTTCGTCTCTTAACGAAAATCCTACGTTCTCCGTTTTCGTTCAAATTTTACAACAACGATTATCATCTAACGAGCATTACTAACATGCAAATCATATTATCAAAACATTAACGAGCTCTAACTTATCGAAACGTCTTCGTCTCTTACATTTTTCGTTTTATTTTTAGTAAAATCCCAATTAAATATATAATCATCCTCATACATCGTATATCTCATTTCCATTAATCAATCGAGCATATCATAACATTTACTATACTAAATCATGCGTTCTTCGTCTCTTAGGTTTCGAATTTTATTTTTAGAAAAATCTAAATTAATTCATAGAGTCAACTAGTAACATGTAGACCACTAATCTATCGATCAAACGTCAAAGAAAACGAGCTACGATCAAAACCCCAAATTTTTCCCCAAAATCGGTAATAACCCTAAGACAAAGAGGAGTGATTTTCTTCATGATTCGATCCGTAGAACTCGATTCTAAACATTCTAGAACATGTATCGAACAAGAAACAACATGCTATTTCATCTCTTAAGTTTTTCGAAAAAAAATAAAAAAGATGCAAACAAGGTTTTGTTCGGTTCATATTGGAGACAAAGTTCTTACCTTGCGTAATATGGACTCAGATATGGAATCGATCGGTAGATGAAGATCTTAAGAGCTTGAGGAAAGCTTGGAGTTGAAGCTTTAATGGAGGAGAAAGAAAAAAATTAGAGAGAGGAAGAGTGAAGGTGGCGGATGGAAGGAGAAATGGGGAGAGAGAGATGATGACTCACTAATATAAGCATAAAGTGAATGAAATATCTAACTAAAGTCATGGTGAGTCGTTAAGGCATGTTTGGTGCGAAATTATTAGACGGAATATCTCGTTTCCAGCTCTTAAACGACGATTAAAAAGTCGAGAAATACTTTCTTAGATAGTTTCGAATTCGACGAAATCTAATTCGTCCGTTAGATTGGAAATAAATCACGTACTCGGAAAACCTAATTCGTTTTTCAAAATCCGAGAAAAAGTCGGGACATTACAGTCTAAATTTTGCCCGGAAAATCATAAAAACTAACTTTCTCCGGTGAACTCGTATCGAAGAAAAAGTGAATGTAAATTCTGACGGATTCTAATTCTGAGTTTTCGAACGAAAAATCTATCGGATGCGAAAACCCTAATACAGTAGTCGTTCGTCCTACTTCTGGACATTATTTTCTGAAACAGATTTCACCGTAAATCTTAGAATTTAATTTCATGATCTTATGCGTGCAAAGCCATAATTATTATTAACTTTCATTTTTTTAAAGACAATAAAAATAGTCGGGGTATTACATCCTACCCCCCTTACGAAAAATTTCGTCCCGAAATTTGCATACCTTCTTCAAAAAGATAAGGATATCTCTCCTTCATCTTTTTCTCGAGCTCCCAAGTGGCTTCTTCTTGCCCGTGGTGATTCCATAATACTTTTACTATTGGTATCGACTTGGTTCTTAATTCTTGAACTTTTCTATCCAAAATCGATATCGGTTTTTCTTCATAACTTAGGTCAGATCAAGAACGACGTCTTGCTGACTGATAACGTGCTCGGGGTCATAGACATACTTATTTAATTGGGAAACGTGAAACACGTTATGGACATTTCCTAGACTTGGCGGCAAGGCCAATCTATAAACAACAGGTCCTATCTTCTCAAGAATTTCGTAAGGTCCTATGAACCTTGGTCTAAGTTTACCCTTAACACCGAATCTAATGATTCCTTTCGATGGTGAAATCTTAAGGAAAACCTTATCACCAACTTCGAAACTAAGATTGGTTCGACGATCATCGGCGTAAGACTTCTGTCAACTCTGGGCTTCTTTCATTCAATCTCGAATCTGCCGAACGATCTTGATCATTTCATTGATCGTATCTGGTCCTAGGTTCTTCCTTTCACCCACTTCATCCCAATAAAGTGGTGACTTGCATTTTCTTCCATACAATGCCTCATAAGGCGCCATTCCTATCGTCGCCTGATAGATGTTGTTATATGCGAATTCGACCAAGTGCAAAATATCTTCCCAATTTGCGCTTCGATTCAATACCACTGTCCTTAGCATATCAACTAGAATCTGAATCGTCCTCTCGGATTGTCCGTCCGTCTGAGAGTGGAAAGCTATACTGAAGTTAAGTTCGGTGCCCAACTCTTTCTGCATGGTGATCCAAAATCTTGAAGTGAACTTGGCATCTCTGTCTGATATTATGGACTTCGGTACTTCGTGCAGACGTACAATCTCACGGACGTACAACTGAGCTAACTTCTCTGATCCATAGGTAGTCTTAATCAGTATAAAGTGAGTTAATTTCGTGAGCCTATCCGTAATCACCCAAATAGCAGTGTTTCCTCTTCTTGACTTAGGCAAGCCTGTCACAAAATCCATAGCTATTACTTCCCATTTCCATTCTGGGATATCTAATGGCTGCAACAATCCATACAGCCGTCTATGTAAGGCTTTCACTTGCTGGCATGCCAAGCATCTTTCTACAAATGAGGCAACGTCTCGTTTCAATCCATTCCACCAGAAATTCTTTCTTAAGTCCTGATACATCTTAGTACTTCCTGGGTGTGCTGTATATGGCGTATCATGAGCCTCACTCATGATATCATTCTTTAATTCTTCGCCACTGTCAGGAATACAAAGTCTGCCTTCAAATAATATTGCATTGTCTGGTGCTTCGGAGTATCCGTCTGGTTTATCTGTTCTTATCTTTAGGCGAAGCTTCTCCATCGACTCATCCTTCCTCTAAGCATTTATAATTCTTTCTCGTAAATCAGGTATAGCTACTAGTGTCGCTAGTTGACTGGTTATCGTTGTTGGTGTATTTAGCACTTCTAATTCCATCTTTTCAAATTCTCGTACTAGAGTTTCTTCCTCGACAAACAGACATCCTAACTTGGTTGGAGCCTTGCGACTCAGCGCATCTGCTACTACATTTGGCTTTCCTGGGTGGTAGTTGATTCTGCAGTCGTAATCTTTGACCAATTTGAGCCATCTCCTTTGTTGCATATTCAAATCTTTATGCTCGAAGAAGTACTTCAGACTCTTGTGATCTGTGAAGATCTCAACCCTTACACCATAAAGATGGTGTCTCCAAATCTTTAATGCATGCACAACGGCTGCGAGTTCTAAATCGTGGGTTGGATACTCAACTTCGTGAGGTCAAAGTTGTCGTGAGGCATAAGCTATCACCTTTCCGTCTTGAATTAGAACACAGCCTAACCCATTCTTCGAAGCATCGGTATACACCACATATTCCTTGTTTGCGTCGGGAAGAGCTAATACTGGTGTTGAGGTTAACTTTTCTTTGAGCGTTTGGAAACTCTTTTCACACTCGTTCGTCCATTTAAACTTATTTTCTTTTCGAAGTAGCTGCATCATAGGTCTAGCAATCGTGGAGAATCCTTCGATGAATCTTCTGTAGTAGCCTGCTAAACCTAAGAAACTTCTAATCTCGTTCGGACTTGTTGGTGACTTCCAATTATGCACTGCCTCTACCTTGGCAGGATCTACTTTGATTCCTTCGGCTGAAACTATGTGTCCGAGAAACATTACCTCCTTCAACCAAAATTCGCACTTACTGAACTTGGCATACAGCTTCTTAGTTCTAAGTGTTTCCAACACTATCCGTAGATGTTCTTCGTGTTCTTTCTCATTCTTAGAGTAAATGAGAATATCGTCTATGAAAACTAAGACGAATTTGTCTAAGTATGGGTGGAAAACTCTATTCATGAGGTTCATGAATACTGCAGGGGTGTTGGTCAAACCAAATGGCATAACCAAGAATTCGTAGTGGCCATATCTGGTTCGAAAAGCAGTCTTAGGTACGTCCTCGGGTTTAATCTTCAGCTGATGATACCCTGATCTTAAATCTATCTTTGAAAACACTCCTGCACCCTTGAGCTGATCGAAAAGATCCTCTATCCTTGGCAAAGGATATTTGTTTTTGAGGGTGATCTTGTTCAGCTCTCGATAATCTATACATATCCTTATTGACCCATCCTTCTTTCTGACAAACAACACTGGTGCTCCCCAAGGTGAGACACTTGGTCTAATGAAACCAAGGTCTAGCAATTCTTGCAATTGAATTTTGAGTTCTTCTAACTCCTTTGGTGCCATCCTATATGGGGCTTTAGATTTGGGGGCCGATCCTGGTTCTAGGTCAATCGAGAAATCTATGTGACGGTCGGGTGGTAATCCAGGTAAAATTTCTGGAAAGACGTCTTCGTATTCGTTAACAACTTTCACGTCTTGAATGGTCTTCTCGGCTCCTGGTTCTCCAACTAGGTACACAAGATAGGCTGTGCAACCCTTCTTCTTTATCAACTTCTTGGCTTGTAAGGCGGATATTATCGGTACTCTCTTGCCCATTGCAATCCCATGAAATTCGATCGGCTCTCTACCCGGGGGTTGAAAAGAGATCTTTCTCTCGTTGCAGAGAATTGTGGCATAATTCTCTAATAACCAGTCCATCCTTAGGATTATGTCTACGTCCCATATTATCATAACGTTCAAATTGTTCGCCTTAACCTTAAGAGTTCCGATTTCTAGTTCTAGGTTAGAGCAGACATGTGTGGAAGTAGTGATTTCTCCTTAAGGTGTAGCTACTCTCATAGGATTTTCAGCTCTTACAGGTCTGATATCTTAGTTATCCGCACACGAACCAGCAATAAAAGAATGCGATGCGCCTGTATCAAACAGTATCTTAATAGGGATGTTGTGAAGTTTTCCCATACCTGCAAGGTTTCCTTTCCCCTTTCCCTTATCCTGCCCAGTCTGCCTATTCGCGCATGCCCTTGCATTCTGCTGTTGTTGCGCGTGCTGCTGAAACTGCTGCTGATTCATTTGTTGATGTGGTTGCGCTTGTATGGCCCTCAGAGGTACTGTTTGCAATGGTTTAGGGCAATCCTTCTTCATATGCCCCTTCTATCCGTAGTTAAAACAGTTGGTGGTGCCTCCTTGACAGACACCGGGATGTGTTTTGTTGCACTTAGGGCATACAAGAATGGTAACCCTCCTTGGGTTATTTCCTCCCTGATTGAAATTCCTATGCTGCCCTTGCGGCTGGTTTTGCTGGTTATTGCCTCTCCATGGTCCGGTTTGTCCATTTCCCTGTAAATACAACCCCGACTGGTTATTTCCTTGCCATGGCCTCTTGCTGTTATTCTGACTGGGCTGCTGATTACCTTGCTGATTTCCCCTTCTTTGATTCCCCTGGTTGTTGAAATTCTGATTGTAGCCACCGTTACTTCCTCCTTCCCACTTGCTCTTTCCTTGAAAATTGCTATTATTGTTGTTATAATAGCTTCGGTTTTGGTTTTAGGTCGGAGCTGGTGTGGTTGTTACAGTTTTCTTTTCATCAGGCACAACGGCCTCCATCTCTAGGGCTCGCCCTAGAACATCAGTATAGCTCAGTCCCCCATGACTGGCTAATGCTATTCCCAATTCATGTCTTAGTCCCCCTTGGAACTTCTTAGAAATCTTTTCTTCGATATCGACCTGAGTAGGCGCATACCTTGATAGCTCACAAAACTTAGCATCGTACTCTGTTACAGCCATCTTACCCTGTTTCAAATTGTAGAACTCAGCCTCCTTCTGAGCCCTATACATCATCGGCACGTACTTGTCGTACAGTGCTTCCTTAAATTCGTCCCAAGTAAGTTGAGCCAAATTCTCCACAGGTATCACCTTCTGTCTTGCCTCCCACCAGTAATCCGTTGGTCCAGAGAGTTGAAAAGCTATGCATGATAGTCGCTCCTCATCAATACATCTGAGGAGTTTGAAGATTCTTTCAATAGATCGCACCCAGAGCTCAGCATCGCCTGGGCTGCCAGATCCATTGAATACAGGGGGGTTTCGTTTGAGGAAAAGCTCCTTAATCTCCCTACGGGCTGGTGGTGGAGATGGTGGTGATGGTGATGGTGGAGGGGTATCATTACGTTCTTATTCTTGTTCACTTTCATTTTCCGGTTGACGTCTTCCACGTCCTCGGGGCCTACCAAGTCCCCTTCTGTTGTTAACATTTCTCGGCTGCATTTTTCTTTAAACTATAGGAAACAAGAATTCTCATTAGACTTTTCTTTTAAACATTCTTTTACTTACTCACCCTTTTTCCAACTTAATCAAGTGCATGGAAAAGAAAAATCGAACATAACTTCGATACTAGCTCTTTAATCTTTTAACTTTTCAAGTTAAACTAAACTCTCGTTACACGAGTTTATTTGACATTCTGGTTTACTACATGATTTATAAGAAACTTTCTTGTGATCAAAACCCTCTCACAGGTCATGTATATATATATATACATCAAAAAGAATATTGATTCTCATATATCTATCCTAGTAAGGAAACAAATCGGATGTTATAATACAATCTATCCAAATTATTCTGCCTCCAACGAGGACTTATACAAAAAGTTAGACTCCTACTAGTCCAAACTAGGCTGACTGCCTATCACTGTACATCATGCACTAACAAGTTGCATTACTGTACCTACTGGAAGTACTAGAACGGAAACGATTCATAAAATTTCGTATCTGCTAGAGTACTACAAAAACTAGTTACTTATCCGACTATGTACATGACAAAAGAAACTACTACTAATACTAATACGCGTCTACGACGCTCTGCTCAACAAACTGCAGTCGAGTCCGTACTGCCCTCTACGGCCTGTAAACCCTCAGAGTCCTCGTCCGGGTCCTCCTACGGGTCCTCGTCCGGGTCCTCATTCGGATCCTCATCCGGGTCCTCCTCCTCGGACTCTGAACCAAAGACGAGCTGGAGTGCCTCGTCCTCCCTCAAAGTAGAGCCGTCAGAAAGTGTAAGTGGGGGTGGTGATGGTGCCTCCAAGACTGTCTCCTCTGAGTCTGAAACAAGAAAATCCTCACTGGTCTCTACTGCACGCTTCTTCAGGGGAAGAAGGTGCTCTGGAACGGAACCGGACTCGTACTCCTCCCTAGAACGGACTCTGGATGGTCCTGCCTCTAACTGTCCTCTGACTGGCTCCCACTTTGCGCAAATCTCCTCAAGCGGTGTCGGTGGAGATGGTAGCTCTAGCATGGCGGCAAGCTCCGCGTCTATCACCCGGTACCCTGACCCTGTCTCAACTAGTCCTGTCTCAAAACGTCCTCGAACTCTCACACTAGGCTCGGGTAAAAAGGGAGTAGATAACCCTAACAGGGCAGCTGTCTTTGCGTCAATCTCTACGAGTCCTGGTCCTGGAATCAACTCCTCAAGTGGTCTAAGTGGAAGTGGTAACTCGGGTGAAGCTGCGGGCTCCTCGTCCACCTCTAACTGCTTTGACTCCGAGTCTGACTCCTCACTAGGTACAAAATCTGGTGGTATCTCCAACAATGCGGCCAAATCCGGGTCCAAGTCTAAAGGCTCTGGCTCGGTAACTGCTTGGAAGTGACGGTAAGGAAGATGTGGCTCCAAAGGGACTGGCACCATGAACCTGCTGTTAAAGAAACGCTCGTGTATAGTTAGAGCGAATCCCGAGTAGTTGCCTGTCGGCTCTGTGTCGTCGCCGAAGATTCCAAAGAAAAACCATGCCACACCGTGCGCCCAACCGCGCCACTCGTTTGGCAGTCGTACAGTCAGGTCGGATATCGCATGCCTCTTCGAGATAAAGTGTCGTGCTGCATAGTATACTGCTGAAAAATTACTCACAATCTGCCCTACGTCCTCCACACCGAAATCTTCCTCATAACCGTGATAATCATCCTGTAAAGTATCTGCTAGGGCACGCTATGGAAAAGGGGTGCTCTTCCGAGTTGTAACGCGTGTCCACGCCATCCCTCAAAAGTTTTTAAAGAAACACGAATCAGTAATAGGTAGGGAAATAACTTATCTTAAGAAATACTTAAATTATAAAATGAATATTCCTTATTCAATCGTAATATCACCACTTAAACAACCACTTATCTTAAACATCTAGCAATTCAAAAACAAAAATTGCATTCAAACAATATATATAAATAAAATTTCAAGATTTTATCTTCATCCTTTATCTTATTATTCATTTACTTTCTTACTTTATTTCCTTATAAACTTTCTTTCTTTATTCTTTATTACTTTCTTTCATTATTTCTTCCTTAAGGAAAAAAATTTCTTAACGATTCTTACTTCATTAAAACAAAGTACGTCTACTTTGTTCATGTTACTTATTCAAAAGTAACATCCGTTTACAAAAGATTTTGTCCTTCTCGACACTTGAATCTCTTACTCGTCGTATTCTTCGTTCAATTATGAAGTATGAAATAAAATAAATTCCAAAGAAAAGGAATTATAACTAGAAGATGACTTTAGAACCAAAGTTCTAGTCATCGTCGTATCAAGCGATCGTTGGAAATTAACTAAGATTCGTACTTGATTCTTGGTAATTATAACCAATCTCTTCTTGAAGTTCGAGCGAGGTGAAATCCAACTGAAAATGACTTCGTTCATGTTACTTTTACGGAAGTAACATTCATTTCTTTCGTTTACTTGGTACAGAATTAACGTACCTTATCATTATTTATCTTATTTTCTCGAAGGAAATTCTTATCGATTTTTTTTTTTAAAAAAAAACAAAAGTTGACTCTGCCGAGTCTTTGTTCATGTCACTATATGCACGTGACATTCGTCTACATAAGTTCTTCCCATTTCACAATCTCCTTTCGAAATCATTTGAACTAACGTTCTTAAAACGTCTAAGTTCTCGAGGAATCGGAAAGATCTTAGGTTTCAAGTCTATGTTCTTAGCGAACCGGAAAAAATCCCTAGAATCAATCTAGATTCTCGTGCCATCATACTTTCAATTAAAAGAAATTATTGCGTAAATAATTTCACATAATTCATACATCAGAAAACAAGTATGATTCTCATACTTTCAAAATTTCATTTTTGGCACCATTGTCATTCTTAACTTATTGAATACTTATTAAAAAAATTTCTTAAAAGAAAACACATTTCTGAAATTCTTTCCTTTCCTTTCTTTCTTTCTTTCTTTCTTTCTTTCCTTCATTGAGTTGACGTAGCGGGAGGTTGAGTTGTCGTCTACACTCTTAAGCTTAGTGTTATGACCTAACTTTACTTGAAAGAAAACTCGGCATAGAGTATATGCAAATACTCTATCTTACTACTCGAAGGAAGACTTGTATACAGAGCAGAAACGATAGCTCTGATACCACTCTGTCACAGCCCCAAATCCCGAGGGACGGCAGAAGCCGGGGTGCGACTGGGATTGGATTAAAGAAGCGGGGAAGAAAGGGGATGAATGAATAAACATAACATTAAAGATAGAAATTCTATGAACGAGACTTCATTAACAAAAGACAGAGTTGATCTCGAAGGATCACTCGAACAACTCAAAAGATTCTAAGTTATAAGTATAGAACTTAAACCCAAAAGTGATATTCATAATTACATAAGTGAGTCAAGAGTTTGGCAGCGGAATTGTAAACTACATACTACAGTCTTCCCTATCGACAACTCTTAACTCAACCCTCGCCGCTTCCGTCGCTTCAACCTGTACATTTAGAAACATATGCAGGGCTAAGTACAATAGTACTTAGTGGGCACGTTTCCGAAAACATAATCATAAGTATAGATAATCAGGAATTTCATTTCTGTAGCACATCGGGGTTTTTCATTAAATTCCCGTGTCTACTAAACATTTTCTTTCTCATTTTCATAATGTAGCTTGCGCAAGCATTTTTCATAGATGTTACGTTCAATCTTGACCATTCATAATTCACCGTGGCTGGTTACCCCTCAACAGGATACCACATACACCATAGGCTATAGTGTACACTAAACTTTGGAAAGTCCCTTTTGACTAACTCAAAGCCGATCGTTTAGTTATCCCTTTTTGGCTAACTCATAAGGTACAAGAGAACTCACATAAAACAAATAGTTCATGCCATGATTATCACTTTGAAAACACGATTATCAAAGCGATAAAGAAAAGGTTTTCGAGCATTGCTCATTTGTTCCATATATAAAAGCCCACCTCGATAGAATACAGAACTAAGACACGTGCTTCCGTCTTCTGATCTTCCGTCCTATCCTTGGTGTCGACTTCCTCCTTCATCGTAAATAATCATACTTTAAAACTCGGTCGCAAACGATAAACGAATACAGAAAATCGAGTTGAGTTTTAGTCCTTTAGACTTTTTAGGCATTAGCACGCTAAACTAAACTCTTTTAATTAAACAAGAAACGAGATACGAACGCATCTCATTTGACACTCATTCGGTTCTGTACTTGACACTTAGGTCGGTAGAGAGAATGTAGTCGATAACTTGAAATGACTTAAAAGATCGAAAAGAATTAAGTTGAGAAGAATTCAACTTAATAATCTAAATTTTTGAATTTACTGCACAGATCAGTAAGTCTGTATAGAACAGGGGATTTCGATACAGGGAACGTTCCCTATACCTAAAGAAAGCCTCGGATGTCTAGTTTACTCTCCAATTCGCGGATCTCAATTCCGATAAACGAGCTAGGAGATATGGCAGTTTTTGTGGAAGGTCGCAAAACTGCCGACTGAAACCCTAATGCTCGATAAAATCGACGCACGGTTTTCTAGGTTCGTTTTATGTTATCGTACTTAAATTCTCACGAAATTTACACATCAAGGCAGTCAACACGCACTATCATACGTGAAGAACTCCTTTCCATTCCTCGTCTATATGCATGACGATTAAAACCTCGTCTTTTCTAACTAAACAAGTACTATACCAAAACAATTTAACTTCTCATTTCTACATCTCATTTACAACTATAACTCATCATTTCATATCTCGGATGTAAAAGTCATCAACTACAAACTCGTTCATTTAACAATAACGATCATTAATAACCAATTACTTTCCTTATTCGTCTTTTCTAACTATACTTAGGTTCGATTCTTCGCCTCTTGTGAAATTTCCGACGTTATTAGAATTCGTTCTAACTTTCTGATTATGATCATTTACTAACGAGATTAACTTATAATCACATCATAGACCTATATCATTATCTAATCTCGACTTATCGTCGATCGTTCGTCTTTTAGCGAAAATCCTACGTTCTCCGTTTTCGTTCAAATTTTACAACAACGATTATCATCTAACGAGCATTACTAACATGCAAATCATATTATCAAAACATTAACGAGCTCTAACTTATCGACACGTCTTCGTCTCTTACATTTTTCGTTTTATTTTTAGAAAAATCCCAATTAAATATATAATCATCCTAATACATCGTATATCTCATTTCCATTAATCAATCGAGCATATCATAACATTTACTATACTAAATCATGCGTTCTTCGTCTCTTGGGTTTCAAACTTTATTTTTAGAAAAATCTAAATTAATTCATAGAGTCAATTAGTAACATGTAGAACACTAATCTATCGATCAAACGTCAAAGAAAACGAGCCACGATCAAAACCCCAAAATTTTTCTCAAAATCGGTAATAACCCTAAGACAAAGAGGAGTGATTTTCTTCATGATTTTATCTGTAGAACTCGATTCTAAACATCCTAGAACATGTATCGAACAAGAAACAACATGCTATTTCAGCTATTAAGTTTTTTGAAAAAAAATAAAAAAGAGGGAAACAAGCTTTTGTTCGGTTCATATTGGAGACGAAGTTCTTACCTTGCGTAATATGGACTCAGATATGCAATCGATCGGTAGATGAAGATCTTAAGAGCTTGAGGAAAGCTTGGAGTTGAAGCTTTAATGGAGGAGAAAGAACAAAATGAGAGAGAGGAAGAGTGAAGGTGGCGGATGGAAGGAGAAATGGGGAGAGAGAGATGATGACTCACTAATATAAGCATAAAGTGAATGAAATATCTAACTAAAGTCATGGTGAGTCGTTAGGGCATGTTTGGTGCGAAATTATTAGACGGAATATCTCGTTTCCGGCTCTTAAACGACGATTAAAAAGTCGAGAAATACTTTCTTAGATAATTTCGAATTCGACGAAATCTAATTCGTCCGTTAGATTGGAAATAAATCACGTACTCGAAAAACCTAATTCATTTTTCAAAATCCGAGAAAAAGTCGGGACATTACAGTCCAAGTTTCACCCGGAAAATCATAAAAACTAACTTTCTCCGGTGAACTCGTATCGAAGAAAAAGTGAATGTAAATTCTGACTGATTTTATTTTCGAGTTTTCGGACGAAAAATCTACCGGACGCGAAAATCCTAATACAGTAGTCGTTCATCCGACTTCTGGACATTATTTTCTGAAACGGATTTCACCGTAAATGTTAGAATTTAATTTCTTGATCTTAGGCGTGCAAAGCCATAATTATTATTAACTTTCATTTTTTTAAAGACAGTAGAAATAGTCGGGGTATTACATCGCTAAACTTCTTATGCTCGACTCTTCAAATATTTTCTCTTCTTGAAAGAGAATTTATTCAATCTTACGATTAATTCTTATTATTTTTTGTTATTTCTCGTTCAATCGAACGACTTAACCTCGACTACTCGTCTCAAATTTATACTCGATTTTCGATTCCATTTCCTGATGCAATCCAAGATTGAAGATTTTATTTATTTTATTTTCATTTTCATTTTTTATTATTGTAGGCCAAAAATAAGGCTTATTTTAGCTATTTTGGTAGTTTTATATTTTATTAGGTTAAGAATTAGTTTCATTATTAGATTAGGATTTGTTTCCTAATTGTTCAAGGATTAGTTTCCATATTAGATTAGGATTATGTTTCCTTTTATTCAAGGAATTATTTTCCTTATTAGAATAGGACTCTATTGTATTCCACCCCTATAAATAAGTCTAGTAGAGCATAGATTATATAACGATTTGATGAATAATATTTTGTGAGTTTATCTCCTTCAGTTCGTTTACCGGACTAGCGGATTGGCAGCATGCCACCGTAATGTTCATATCGACGTATCGGCGAGTCAACCATCCCTCGTTCGTGTGTCATTCATCGTCCCTGAGTTGCTGTATCGTCCTATCGTTGGGTTTTAGGGATTTATTCGCCTAATTCACTTGTGAGAAACAGATACAGAGATTTTAGGATATTCCATCTTATCCATCATTCATCGTCCCCGAGTTGCTGTGTCGTCCTATCGTTGGGTTTTAGGGATTTATTCGCCTGATTCACTTGTGAGAAACAGATACAGAGGTTTTGGGATACTCCATCTTTATCCCGTTCGGTTCAGATTTGGTCTTGGGTGTATACTATTCACGTCGGTGTCTGCAACTCTGGCAAGGATCGTATCTTTCCTTAACTTTAACTCTCTTATTATTTCTCAATTATTATCTCTTCTAATCTCTATTATTAATCTCACTTAATTCTCTTCTCTTAAAATCTAATTATCTAATAAAGAAGTATTTTTCTTAATTTTTCTCAACTCTATAACTCATTATTATTTTAATAATTTTTTTCTTTTTATTTTCTATTTAATTTTATTCTCAAAATTTCTAATTATATTATTAATTAAATAATTAATTTATTTTATTTTAAGATTAATTTAATTAATCTTCAAATCTTCATAATTCTCACCAAGAGCACCTAGAACACCAAGAACACATATTCAAATCTTCAAAAATACACCAAGAACAACTAAAACACACACTATGCATTCAAAAATTCATATCCATTGATTTTATGCCTTTTATACCAAAAATTCTATTTTCTCAATCTCTCAATTTTTCTTTAAACATCTACACTCTAATTTATACATGAACACATACAAATTATTCATAACATCAAAATCATCAAAAATCATAAAAAATCATCAAAATTATTTTTCTTCCTACACACATAAATATTTCGTTTTCTTTAAGAAATCTAGCAACAATAATTTAAATCATTTACTCTATCATAATCTCATACTCATAGCATGCTCATAACATCATTAAATCATCAAACAATAAATCAAAGCAAATATTCCTCCTTATGCCCAAAACTCACGGTATTCATCAATAAAATTAGGGTAATTTACATTTAAATAGCCAAACTATTTAACTTTTAACAATTATATTCCAAACTATTTGAAATGTCATTTAATGGCCAAACTATCAAATGTTTTACAATTATATTCTAGCTTCAATTTTTCGGCTAAAAAAATGATTTGGCATGCCGGAAAAGCTTGTGTACTTGTAAAAAATATACTGAGGTGACGTAGATTTTCCACATTTAAATCCTAATTTTCAAATAGATTAAACAAATACATGGTACTAAGAAAAATGAAATCATTATCTCTCTCTATGCAACAATTCTCCATCTCTCGCCGTCGTTCTGTCTACCACCAAAGTCATCGCCGTTTCTATCCAACGTTTTGCCACACCCCCCCCAAAAAAAACTCTCTCTTTCTATCTCTCTCTCTCTCTAACTCGCCAAACCCAGATTTGGGTCTCTGGACTTCCGCCTTCGACAGCAACATTTCCACCCACATTCAAGTATTAAAATTTCTAATTTTCCCAATTCAATTCTTTACCAGACACAGCAAACACAATCTATTAACATATAAAATGTGTAACGCAATTCACTCTATAATACGGAAAACATTCACCAAACAACACCAATTAAATTTAAGCATTTGTAAATTGCAACCAATGAAATTGTCTCCATTGTTCAACATCGAAAAATAGAAAATGAAAATCAAAAACAATTTGTTGAGTAAAAAATGCACTCGACGACCGATATCATCTTGAGCTCTAAAGGCGTTGAGACTGGCGTCACGAAATTTGCCGATTGAGCAATGGCAGCTACAATAGCGGCGAAGGAGATAGTGAATAGTTGAGGGATATTCATATTTTGATTTTCAGTTTTCATTAATTTTTTTTAAGTTTTGGCATCAAAACTGCCATCTCATTTTGAAAAAAAAATCGACCTAAGCTGGCGTGCCACGTCAGTTTTCTTAGCCGGAAAATTGAGATTAGATTATAATTGTGAAAAATCTAATAGTTTGACCATTTAATTGACATTTCAAATAGTTTGGAATATAATTGTGAAAAGTTAAATAGTTTGGCTATTTAATTGAAAATTGCCCATAAAATTAGGACATGGATTTTCTTCAATTTCTCATGCGTCAATCTCATGCAAAACATACTCATAAACACATATAAGTATTAAATCATCAAGAAATCATGCAATTCGATTTTCCCTCCTATCTTTCCTAATTTTCGGCTTTTCTCATTTTTTAAGGGTTTTGATTTTCCTTTCTCTTTTAATTCATAGGTTAATTCCTAGGGTTTGATTCTCCTATGATTTTCCTCACTTGATTCTCACATCGAACCCTAGTTTGCCTAAGCATAAATTAAAGACATGCATGCTTTCTTTTCTTTAGGCCTTTAGATTACATATATATACAATAATCGAATGAATAGCATACTGTAAAGGAAATAAATCGAACTCCTTTTTCTTTTGAGCTTGGACCGATGATGAATGAAAGATGAGCTTCAAATCCTAGCTTGGATTTTCATGAAGGATTTCATCTCTAGTCCTCAAGAAAAAATATAACAAAATTAATCATCTCTTCTAGGGCAAATATGCCGAAAATAATAAGAAAAATAGAGATGATTTTGTGTTGGAATTGAACTCAAAACTTGGAGAAGTAATTACCTCTAAATTAGAGTTGGAAGAATTAGATTGGATGATGATGATCTCTTGAAGGTTGAAGCTTGGAAGCTTGAAGTTTGAAGCTTTAATGGAGATTTTCTCCTAATCAAAGTATATGTATGTGCACGGTGAGAGGGAGAATAGATGAGAGAATTATTTTCTTCTTCTCCTTACTTCATACGGTGGAGAGAGAGTAGAGATAGATGAGAGAACTTTGTCTTACTTAGTTGAGAAGATAATGAATTTGGAAGGTAGGTTAAGTGAATATCATGATGATATTCCCCATATAGATGTTGAAAATAGGTACACTAGGTTAGAATATAATGATGGAGGGAATAAAATTAGAGAGAGATGTGAGGTATGTCGGCTGGGAGAGAGAGGAGAGAGAGATATTTATCCATTTAATCTGGTAAAATTTTCCCCGGATGAAAAAGTTTTCCGGTAGAATATATCCGTATTATTCCGTTTATACTGAAAAAAATGGCTCTAAACTCTCCTCGACTCGTTTCCAACATCAAAAACACCTCAACTCTATCTCATATCTCACGAAATAAATCAAGGAATCCGAATATCTAATTTTTAGGTTAAAATTCCAAGTAACGAAGAAAAACCTAAAAATTGCACGGCTAATTAATCCGTTAAGAACTAAATTCTTAGAATTCTCTCATATGATCTCGGATGAGCTCCTAATTTATCTCAAAGGTCTTAGAATTATATCTAGATTCAAAAGACACTAATTAGGTTAAATTCTGAGTTCGTCGGTGGATAGTGTTTTCTCGATTCTCGTTACTATTCACTAAAAATAAAAGTTCTCGGAATTCTCTAAAATCCTTACTCATGCTCAAACTCATATAAATAAACTCAATCAATGTATCACATATTCGATTCGAATAATCGAAACTAGAAAAATTCATATCAAAGCACACAGGGGCATTTTGGTCATTTTCAAGAAAATTTATTTTCTTGAAAAATTTTATCACTCATGGATCATTATTTAAATATATATACGCATTTAAAGACTTATAAAAGTTTGGGGTATTACATTCGTATTTTGTGTTATTGATGTGTTTATTTATATTCGTTATTATGCATTTCAATATGTGTGAGTAGTTTTTCCTGGTGAGATTTGGGTGGGGGAAATTATTAAGTGTTGATATGTGAAATATTCGAAAGACATTTGTGCCTTTGGTTGGATCCAGTGGTTCCGGAGATATCTGAGCAGAGCTGTACCATGCCAAGTAAAGACAGACAGCAATGGCCAGTATGCCTATGAACGAGTAGCTGAGCAGCGCCTTCAATAGAGTTGTATATCTGGATGGCGAGGAACGGGCAAGGGGATACTGCGTCCTTCCTTGGTCTTTGGCTTCTGTAATAGCTATCCATCAACTATGATGAGGCATCAAGCCATGGTTATTGACCAAGGGACTCACCTCAAGCATCGTAGATATATCGATGACCGGTTGGACGTGTTATCGGAAATGGATATCCCGCGACTTATGTCTATTCTGTAGGTGCGGAGCCGCGAAGCTTGGAAGAGAAGATTGGTGAGGGTCATACTTGGAGGGATCAGGTATGACTACTATCTAAGGAGAAGTGAAGCATGGCCTTATGACTGGGGTAAAGCGTGACTTTCGGACCAAGTGACCACAAGGGATTCAACCATCCCAAGTGTGGAGTATAAACTCTTGAAACGCCCCAATGTCTTTGGGCCACGCCTTGAGTTTATGCAAAACATGGACGGATCTTCAGTATGCCCATGACCGAATACACATATCAACGATAATCATGACCTACCCCAAATCTTACCCTTTTTATATTTGATTGTTTTCAAGTTAATTTGTGTAGATAAACAGGATTGGACCGTGACAACCAGTCCAGTTGTTGGCATAGTAGCGTGTACTGTTCGTCTGGGACATACATAAGTATGTTAATCATTTTTAATTCAAGTATGTTTTTCTTTATCTCTTTTGCTTTCGTTATTTACTTTATGTCTAGCTAAGCCTTAAATCTAGGTTTAGGATAGATGATATAATCTATAACTTGTGAATCTTGTGAGGTCTAAGTTGATGGGGTCGAGATTTGTAACCGTTAAACATACCGATGTTTAAGAATCATTAACACATAATAATACCTTGTGTCGAAAACAAAAGGTAGGAAGAGCTTCTCCACGTGGTTTTATCCTTCGAGCTCCGACCTGCAAAACGGAACGTCGGGTTGTGTACTGGCGTCGCGTCTCCGACGATCAAGTCAGTGTGTGTAGAACATGAAAGCTTGAGATAATTCAACGAGTTCTATCGTTTATCAGAGGTAATGAACGTGATAACGAAGATGATACCTGCTGATATGCAGTGAAATCTGTATATATACCTGTAAAAATAGAGGTATTTTAGTCATTTTGGGGAGACTTGGGAAGTCTCCCAACCGCCTTTGGTAGGGGAAACTTCCCTACTTTAGGGGATGTGATAGATTGGTACTGACGTCTGTCACAAGATATTTATGCCTCGAGAAGGCAAATTCGTACTGTACTTTAGACCAACTGTCGATAAAGTATAAGTGGGCAGTGTTACCCTGAGGTAACATTCCTTCTGGACAAGTTTCCAGCGAGGAAACCTTCTCTTAAGTCAAGTTTCCATGCCTTGGGGCATGTTTTCCCAACACTAAGAGTGTTAAAGCAAGGTTGCCTTCCGGGCAGATGAGCACTTAGAGTGTTAAAGCAAGGTTGCCTTCTAGGCAACCAAGATGTACAAAAGGTGTCCCATCAAGTCCTCCCCCCTCAAGTCTGGAAAGAGGAAACTTGACAAGGTCAAGTGAGGAATTTTTAATAGTAACATTCTGTCGAGGCAACCTTGACTATCCGGATGAGGTTTAAGCAGTTGGAGTATCTTTTTTCTCAACCTCTGCGTATTCCACTTTTTTAGTGACACGACATCCCACATCGCATCAGTCACACATTCATGAAGGAATTGAGTGTTCGTCTTAACTCTATGAAAAACTTCAATATTCGGGGTCTCCTTATGGACCATTCTGCCTTGGCGTATTTTTGGTTTGGAAGAGAAAGCTTTCCTAAAGAGTAAACAAGCTAAGAGCTTGGTCAAAGCTCGCAAGGAAGAATATGAGGGTAGTATCCAAGCCTGTCAATAGGGAGTCTTCCGTACAGCTACGAGTCAAGCCTTTTTGAAGGAGTTGGCCGAGGGGATGGTTGAGGCCTATAAGAGCTGTGATCAGTACCTGCGCGATCTCGGCCGTACCATTCACCTCTTTGTTCGGAAGGGAGCGGCTAACTTGAACGATCTTCCTTTCGGACCGGATTACCAGATCTCTATGGTGCAAGTTTGCACTAGAAAACTTGTTTTCAATTTTGTTCTTGATTTTGACTCGATCATCATGAAAACTTCTTTCTATGATGTTTCTCGTGCAGGCACCTCCAGCTCCACAACGGGAGACTTGCCTTTGATCAAGGATACCTCTGTTTCTGATATTACCACTCCGCCATAGGAGAATGTTGCCTCAAAGGTTGGGCTCCTTAGTCTTTAGGGAGAGTTGGCAGGCAATGAAGTGGTGAACAACCTCTTTGCGTAGGGTGATTTCTTTGTAATTTCTAATACAAGGTTTTGCTATAATTTGTAGCCCGTAAGCCTTTATGCATATCATGCATCTTGATCACTTTGCTTGGAAAATTTTCTTGCAGTTGCTCTTTCTTTGCATTCGTCATACTTTACATTCTGCATGTTGCTTGATATGTTCATATATGTATTCTCCTTCCCCCCTTTTTTCTGAAGAAGTAGGAGCTTGCCAAACGGACAGTTGTTCAGAATACTTCTTCTGGGTAATCACTGTGTTTGGGCAAGATTGTATGTCTACTATCTTGTTCAACTCGTAGCATAGGGGCATTGTTGCCAATCAAATGTTGATTTCAAGAAACGCATGTAGTTACTTTTGGGGCAAAGTTGCATACCGGCAACCTTGTTCACCCCTGGCATTGGGGACACTCAAAGTCCTCTTAATGCTTTTTTTTAGTAGCGCATGTAGCTACTCTTAGGGTAAAGTTTTCTGCCGGCAACCTCGGTCACCCTGGCATTGGGGACACTCAAAGTCCTCCTAATGCTTTTTTCCAGTAGCGCATGTAGCTACTCTTGGGGCAAAGTTTCTTGCCGGCAACCTTGATCACCCTGGCATCGATGTCACGCCCCGACTCTTGAGGTGCGACTTACGAACAACAATACAACCTGATCAACTAACATTCAACTCAAATACAGGGAACATGCTCGGGGAAATCATCAATAAAACGCAACCATATTCGAATGAAGCTTTAAAGGCATAATGAAGCAATAACCGAGCATTTCAAAATCACATTCCAACAAAGGTAAGATAAGTTTTTCAAGTTAACGGAATTAAGAGTTTAACAAGTATTCAAGGCTATCGAGCACATTGCTCGGAATCAAAAATCAAGTATGAGAGTATATCAACAGACATTGTTTCAAAAAGTTGCAGCGCAAACTTGCATCAAAACCCAACATTTACACGTATGGAGACGTGCAAATGCCAGTCCGACATTCTACTCGACTCAACCAAAAACACCACACCACCAAGCATCCATGCCATCACCATCCAGTCAACCTGCACGTTTAGAAATACACGCAGGGCTGAGTACTTTGTACTCAGTGAACACATGCCAAAACATTTGGATAAAGATGCTTTTAAAAAGCTATATCAATTGAACTTGCCTCGCCGAAACATCACAAGTACTGAAACAATTTAAAACAGTTTTACTTGTGCATGCTAAAACATTTTCTTTTAAATAGACTGCGCAGTCAAACATAACATATATCAATAGTATGCATCATCTGTCATAAATTAACTCACTGTGCCGAGAAGTAGGCCTCCTTCTCAAACACTGTGACCGGCCTAGCCGAAACAAGGCTCACAGTCACCTCAACATTCAACATACCACAAGTGGGTTTCCTGCATTTCACAGGATAATAACATCTCATATAAACATATGACAACACATACCAAACTCAATAAAAACGGCAAGCCAATCGCATTTAGAAACATATAAGTATTCAATAGCATAATAACTTCATAGTTAGTTTTGGTTCAGAAAAGCCCACCTGACTTCCGAACATTTTAGCTAGGCGGTTTTAAGGGCTATTCGTCCTTGCTTAACGTTCCGTCCAACTTGATCCTTCATAGACCGATATCGATAAAGAGAAATAAGATACGCAAGACGGATAAAAAGGCGTTGGGTTCAACTGAAGGACTTCTACTTAAGTCGTTTTCTCTCTTCGCTTTATCTTTTCTAAAAGATTTTGCATTTTCATCTTTAAACCACTAACCAACGTTTTAGCACTTCACGCTTTAATTATGAAACGTCGTCTATCTACATTCCATTGGAATTTCCTTTCCATTTCTAACTCGATTCTTATTTCTTAACTCAACTATTATTTTCTAATTATTAACTCGACATTTCTTCTCGATTTATTTTTAATCCACAAGGTTTGAAAAATAATTTACTTAATTAACTTTAATTAATTTCTTTCAACATCATTGCTTGACATCTCATTCCATTATTTTCTTGATTAATTATACGAGTATTTAAATTTAACTCGTCTAACATCTTTTCTTGACTCAATTAAAACTTCTTTTTGTTTCCTTATTAATTAATCCTTTTTAACTTGATTTTCTCGACTCTTGTTTATTTAATTAATAACTTCATTTCTTCTTTGTTCTTAATTTAAGGCCAATTTCTTTAATTAACATTCTTCTTTTATTTTTTAATTAATTTTTATGAAAACTAGTTTCTCTTATTAATTTTAATTACAAAATTTCTTTTTGATTTAAATTAATAAAATTTCAAATCTTCAAGTTTTATTATAGAACACTTACTAGATGTATCTTTTTATGCATTTTTCAATTCTTAATACTTTTAAAAGTTTTTAAACTTCATTCTTTTTGTTACAAAAAATTTCTATTTTCATCTTATAATTCAAACTAACACTTATACACACATTATATCATCAAAACATCAAATCTTCTATATTATCACAAATTGTTTTCTTTAATAACTTTACATGCAACTTGTTTTTCTTATACTTAACATTATACAAGATTAAATCAATCAATTCACATCATAATTTCATAATCAAAACATCACTTAAATCATCAACAAAATCAACAAAATAATTTCTCCTTTTCTTCCCAAAACACACGGCATTTACATACTTTTTAGGGCAATTGGTTTTTCAATTTTTCAAGCATATGATTTCATTCTCAACATGATAAAAATCATAAATCAAGCATCAAGATATCAATAACTCAAGAAATTCACATTTTCCTATTTTTCTCTAATATTTTCGGTATTAACAAGATTTTAGGGATTTAATTTCTTTTTCTTCTCTTAATTCATCGATTAAATCCTAGTGTTCGATTCTCCTATCGATTTCTTCTCATTTAATTCTCACATTGATAACCTAAGTGTAATGCCCCGGAAATTCCTTACGATCTCAAAATTTTAAAGTTAATAATAAAAATGGCTTTGCACGCCTAAGTTTACAATTTTGAATTCTAAGACTAACGGTCAAATCCGTTTCTGAAAATAAATTACGGAAGTCAGCTAGACGACTACTGTATTTAGGGTTAGCGCGTATGAAAATTTTTTAGTTCTTGAACTCAGAACGGAAAACCGTCTGATTTTTACATTCACGAAATCGCGATATGAACTCGCCCGAGAAAGTTCGTTTTTATGATTTTCCGGACAAAACTCAGATTGTGTCGTCCCGAGTTTTTGTCGGAATTAATTTTATAAATTTTATTTTCCGATTAAGTTTAGTACGTTAGAATTTTTGGACGAAACGGAATTTGACGATTTTGTGCCGAGCTTCGTTTTTCGTCGTTCGATTTCCGTAATGTCGTATCGCGTCGGAAAAGCTCGTATTTTCCTTCTTTTCTCTCTTATAGCCGACCTCACCTCTCTCACATTAGCTAGATATTTGACTTTTATATAGTATTTATCTCATGACTCACCATTAGGATATTTACTTACTTTACACCTATTTAACCTAAAGTGTTATAATTTTATAACACATTTTAGCCATCTCATCTCCTCCCTCCCTCCCCAAACTCGGCTGCACTCCTCTCTCTCTGTGATACCCCGAGCTTTTATACCTTTAGAGAGCGTATAATTAACCGAGTGAGTTAAAAGATGAGAATTTAGGAGTAAAATTTTTCTTTTCTAAACGAAGAGAAATGAGTAAAACGTTTAAATTGCTTTGTGAGTTTAGTGTGAATTTATCTGTTCTATTTATCTGAGATGATGATGATGTGATATGCTTGTTGAGTTGCTTATATGAAAATGAGCATGAGATTAATTACTATAAAAATCCCGAAGAGTTTGCTTGATTGAGATAGCATAATATTCATCGCCGAGAAATATATTTATACCGATGAACTTAGAATAGAATTGAATTAGAATCTTCGAACCTAGAATTGCTTTTAAGGTCACTGAGATAGGGTAAGAGCTTATCCGAGAATTGAGAAGAGTAATGAGGAGTTAATCTTTAAAGGATTAATAAACGGATTAATGAGCCGACTAAATTCCTTTAAGATTTAAAAGACTAAATGATCGAAACCCTTAATCTTTTAATTGAGACGTGAAATAGGATTGAGATGACTTAGTGACAAAAGTGAGACGAGAAGAGGTTAGACTCGTTTATAGCATAAAAAGAAATTAATATGCATCGTTTTATCCGGAAAACCTTTACGACCGGGTAATTAACACACGTAACGACACGACGAAGACACGTGTCGACACACCTCTCTCTCCCTCACGCCACCTCACACTATCTACAAGGCTATATCTAGATGTTATCACGATTATTCTCTAGAAATGACCAACAATACTTAGTAAATTGTGTAATCAAAGTATGCATGCAATCAACATCACATCAACCTATCCATTCATGTCTTAATACAATTTTCAACATCAAAACATCATCATTCTTATTCCTTATGTTGGAATTCAAAATGCATGCAACTTTATTCAAAGAGAGAAGAACTTATTCATCTACACTACTCTCCCTCTCTCATTCGAACTCTCCCTCTCTCAAAACAACAAAGAAAACAACACATTCTCTCCAATCTCTCTCAACTCTCGGCACTCTCTCAAACTCACACATACATTTGATATTTCTTATATGCAACCATGTATTCAAGCTCCTCATCCATGGAAATGAAGTAGAAAGTATCATCCTCCATTCATTCCATCCATATTTTCAAGAAAAAGGTAATAATCCTCCAAGTTCTTGAAGTAAAATTCAACAATCATCCTACATTTTCTTCATTTTGGCTCTTAAGCCCTAAAAGAGATAGATTATTAATTTCATGTTATTCTTTTCTTTGAGGATTCAAGAAGACTTCTTTCTTCCTTTCAAGTCCAAGCTTTGAAGCTACAATTTCCATCCATTTCAATTCCAAGAGCAAAGAGAAGGATTTCCATTTAAATTAAAGTATGATATTCATTTGATTAGTTGTAAATATATATATCTCTAAGTCCTAAAAGAAAGAAACTATGCATGCATGCTATTTAAATTATGTTTAGGCAAACCTAGGATGTGCATGTGATAATCGAGTGAGAAGAAATCGTTAGGAGAATCGAACATTAGGTTTTAATCGATGAATTAAGAGAAGAAAAAGAATTTAAAACCCTAAAATCTTGATGAATACCGAAAATGTTAGACAAAATAGGAATAATATGAATTCTTTGATTTATTGATATTTTGATGCTTGATTTGTTATTTTTATCATGTTGAGAATGAGATTATATGCATAAAAAATTGAGAAATAAATTGCACAAAAAAGGGGCATGAATGCCGTGTATTATGATGAAAAATGGAGAAATTATTTTGTTGATTTTATTGATGAATTGAGTGATGTTTTGATTAATGAGATGATTGTATGATATGTTAGTATAATCATACATGTTATTAAGTTAAGAAAATGAGATTGCATGTTGAGGTTTTCAAAGAAATTAAATGTGATGATATAAAGAAGATTGAATGTTTAAGTGTTACAATGTATGTATGATTATTAGTTAAATTATAAGTAAAGATAGAAGTTTTGTAATAAAAAGATTATAGTTTAAAAAGCTTTTAATTTATTAAAGATGAAATATGCATAAAGAAATATATCTAATAAGTGTTCTTGTATTAAAACATAAAAGACTTGATTCCTTAATAAACTACAACAAAAAGATATTTTGTAACTTAACTAATAAAATGAATTAGTTTATAAAATGTTTATTGAATAACAAAGAAATTGTTAAGTAAGAAAGTGATTTAAAAAGATAAAGACAAAAGAAGAAGAATTTATTAAATAAAGGAGCAAGAATTGAGAAAATCGAGTTAAAAAAAATTAATCGATAAGAAGTAAAAAGGAAGTTTTAATCGAGTAAAGAAAAGATGCTAGACGAGTAAGGTTAGATACTCGTATAAGTTAATCCAGAAAATAATAATAAATTATCCAGTAATGAGTTGAAAGAAAATAATTAAGTGAGTACGTTGCTTTCAATCAAATGAATTAAAAATTAAACCGAGAGAAATTACCGAGTTAATAATTAGAAGAATAATAGTCGAGTTAAGAAATGAGGATCGATCTAAAAATGGATAAAAATTCTAATTTCATAAGAGTTAATAATAATTAAAGAGAATTTTATATTAATTGAGTAAAAGTTATGAAATACCTCATAAGATAACGAAGTTAGAACAAAGCGTTATCTACAAAATAAGAAAGATAAAGTAAATGGTTTAAGCCTTCGTAAAAAGAAATGCATAACCGAGTTAAGTTTAAGATCTAAATTGAATAAATGTTAATGTGTCTTGAAGTATGTTTGATTTATTTGAATTCATTATATGATTGAATAAGTTTTTAAATGCATGATATTATTTATGATGTGAAGAATAATTGAATTATTTGTATGCAAAATAATTGAATTACTAATTGTTAAATCGAGAATTGATTAAAGTCTTTGAAAGAAAGCTCGAGTAATAGAATGTAGATGATGACATTTATTAATTAAAGTGAGGAAGTTTTGAGACGTTGATTAATAGTATTAACCAGTTCGAGTAGAGTTAAAGGTTTAAAATCGAGAATGCGAAATCCTTCAAAAAGGTTAATCGAAGAGAGAATCGACTCAAATAGAAGTCCTTCAGTTGAGTCCAACGCCTTTGTATCCGTCGTTTTGCGTATCTTATTTTTCTATCGATGTCGAACTGTGAAGGATCGAGCCGGACGGATCATTAAGCGAGGACAAATAGCCCTAAACCACCTAGCTAGTTCTTCGGAAGTCAGGTGGGCTTTTCTGAACCAAAACTATCGATGAGAATTAATTATGCTATTGAGTATTATGATATGATTTTTTTTTTAAATATGATTGACTTGCCGTTTTTATTAAGATTGGTATGTGTTATCATCTGTTTATGTGAAGATGTTATTATCCTGTGAAAGGCAGGAAACCCACGTGTGGTATATGTTGAGGTGACTGTGAGCCTTGCTTCGGTTAGGCCGGTCACAGTGTTTGAGAAGGAGGCCTACTTCTCAGCACAGTAAGATTGTTTGTGACAGATGATGCATACTGTTATATTATATGATATTTGAGTGGGCAGTCTGTTTAAAAGAAAATGTTTTTAACATACACAAGTAAAACTGTTTAAACTGCTTACATACTTGTGATATTCGACAAGGCAAGTTCAATTGTTATAGCTTTAAAGAGCATCTTTATATCAAATATTTTGGCTTGTGTTCTCTGAGTACGAAGTACTCAGCTCTGTGTGTATTTCTAAACATGCAGGTTGACTGGATGGCGATGGCATGGATATTTGGTGGTGTGGTTTGGTTCTTTTGGTTGAGTCTAGTTGAATTTCAGACTGACATTTGTACGTCTTCATACGTGCAGATGTTGGGTATTGATGCAAGTTTCCGCTGCAACCCTTTTGAAATGATGTCTGTTGATTCTAATACTTTAATTCTCATGTTTTTAATTCCGAGCGTTGTGCTCGATGACTTTGAATATTTGTTAACTTCTTAAACTACTTGATTTGTACTTCCGAGCGATGGGCTCGTTGACTTGAAATGTTGTTGAACATGATCCTCTTAACTTGGTATATATGGGTGTATTCTCTTTTTTGGAATTCTATCCACGTCAGCATGAAGTACTTATCTAAATTCCTGTTATAAGTGGTTTTGAGATGCTCGGATATTACTTCATTATACTTTGGAAGCCTAATTCGATTGCCTTATCTTTCATTATCGTTTTCCCCGAGCATGTTTTCCCCATATTTGAGTTGATTGTTAGTTGTTAGGTTTTGTTGTTATTTGTAAGTCGCACCTCGAGAGTCGGGGCGTGACACTCTCCCTCCCATATTTCATTTTTTCTCCATTGTTGAAGACATCAAGATCAAGAGCAAAAGTTTTCACACAAGTTCTTCATCCTCCATCAAGACCTAAGTCTTCTTTCATTAATTATCAAGGTAATCCTCTCCTCTAAGTTTCTATCCATCCAAAATCCTTTTCTTTTTAATTTTTTCTTTGGATCGAAATTTAGGGATGATGGAATTAGATGGTTGGTCTTGGATTAGTAAAATTAGATGTGTTAGATGTGTTATTTAGGGATTAAAATGGATTGAAACCAAGAACCCTAATTGCTATGTCATTACCGAAATTTTAGGGCTTTATGGTAGGATTTTTGAATCTTTCAATTGATGATATAATCATGCTTAGGAAGTGTTTAATTAGTTTAAAACAAAAAGAAATCGAAAGCCCTTTGATTAGATGAAAACCGATCTAGGGTTTAGGGTTTGGAATTGGGGGTTTTGCATTTTAATGTGTAATTGGACTTCATTTGATTAATGGATGATATAATAGTATGATTAAGAGATAAATGATGTTGATTAATGAAGAAAATCACCCTCTTAATCTATGTGTAAATACCGAAATTTATTGGAAATTTAGGGGTTTTCATGTAGTTGTTTTAGTTGTTGATTTGTTGATGAAATAATGTTCCAAATGATGTTAGTTGATAATAGGAATTATTTGAGAATTTTCTAAAATTATTTTGTGGAATGTAAGAGACGAAGAACTCGTTTTAAGTTGAGATGTAGTAATGATATGAAATGATGATATGCATGAAAATGAATCTCGTTAGATATTGTTTGATGACGTAGAAAATGAACGAAATCCGACAACTTTTAAAATTGTGTAAGAGACGAACAATTAGTCGTAATTAATAACCGAGAAGTCGAATGAGAATTCTAACTTGATAATATTGTTTATAATGGACTTGAGAACGATTTTGTAGTTGACGTCATGAGCTTTCGAGCTATTATAATATGAGTTATAGTGATAGTCGAGAACTAGAACGAGGAATTGATAACTTGTTTTTGGTTTAGACATTCCAAGCTTTAAAACAGTACAGGGCTCATCCCCTGTTTCCAGCTCCTCTGTTCTGGGCAGTCCCCAGAGTTACTGCCTTGTGCAGTGATTTTTTAGAATTCATTCTTTTAAGTTATTTCGTTCGCAACTTAGTTTCTTTCGATCGTTTAAGCCGTAATAACTTGCCGACTATCTTCCTATTGACCCCAGTGTCAAGAAAGGAGCCTTGAGTGCTAAACGAGACGAGATCTCATCTCGTATCCGTTATAGTAAAGAAATTTAGTTAAGCGTGAAGATGCATAAATCGTATAAAGAATTAAAACTTATTTTCCTATGTTGATTTCTTTTCCAACTTAGTTCCTTTTGATCTTTTAAGTCGTATTAAGCTATCGACTACCCTCTCTACTGACCTAAGAGTCGAGTATGAGACCTTTCGAGTTCTAAACGAGATTTGTTCGAATTTTGTTCCCGTTTAATTAAATGAAACTAGTAAGCGTGCAATTGCCTAAAGAAATGAAACGACTAAAACCTATTTCGATTTTAAATGATCGATTATCTTTTACGACCCGATTTTAAGTGTTATTATTTTATGATGAAGGAGGAAGCCAGCAGTAAGGAAAGGACGGAAGATCAGAAGATCGGAAGCTAGTACTTATTAGTTTTGTATCACAAGGTGGGCTTTTATATATGAAACAAAACGAGCAATGCTCTAAAATCTTTCTTTATCGCTTTGATATCTGTGTTTTCAAAGTGATAATTATGGCATGAACTGTTTTATGTTTTATGTGAGTTCTCTTGTACCTATCTGAGTTAACATTCGTGTTTTCCAGATTTAGAGTTAATCTAACTAGGTTAACTAACGATCGGCTCTGAGTTAGCTGCTAAGTGCTTTCCAGAGTTAGTGCACTTTGTAACCTGTGGTGTATTTGATATCCTGTTGAGGGGTACCAGCCACGGTGAATGAGAATTGGTCAAGATTGAACATAACATACCAGAAAAATGCTTGCAAGCTAAATTGAGAAAAAGAGTCAGAAAATGTTTAGTAGACACGGGCCCTTTTTAATAAAACCCCCGATGTGCTACAAATTATGAAATGCTATTTTTATCTATACTTATGATTATGTTTTCGGCATCGTGCCCACTAAGTACTTTTGTACTTAGCCCTGCATTGTTTTCTAAATGTGCAGGTTGAAGCGACGATAGTGGCGGTGGTTGAAGTTGAGTTGAGAAGTTAGGATGCTTTAGTTATGACTCTTCCGCTGCAAAACTCTAAGTCTTTTGAGAATATGTACATTGAACAAAACACTGTAGTATAAGTCTGTAATCGTGAACGTAGATACCTTTGTGTAGTTTTGTCGAGTAATCACTCGTGATTAACTCTTTCTTTATAATATTCAAGTCTTGTTCATTGAATGTTTGATGTCTTTTATGTATGTTTAGTCAGTTAGCCCCCTTCTTCCCCGCTTCTTTAATCCAACCCCAGTCGCACCCCGGCTTCTGCTGTCCCTCGGGATTTGGGGCTGTGACAGAGTGGTATCAGAGCAAGGCTTGCTTCCTACTCTGATTATGAGACAATTTTCTAGTATGAGTCATTTTTTTTTAGTGATACCACAGAGTGGTATCAGAGCAAGGACTGTTTCCTGCTCTGATCATGAGTCATTCTTTTCTGGTATAAGTTATTCTTTTAGTGATACCACAGAGTGGTATCAGAGCGGAGGTTCGTCTCTTGCCCTGACTATGAGTCAATCTTCTAGTTCGAGTCATTTCCCTAGTATGAGTTATTCTTTTAGTAATACCACAAAGTGGTATCTGAGCAGAAGTTCGTTTTCTGCTCTGGTTGCGAGTCAGTTTTCTAGACTGAGTCATTATTTCAGTAATACCACAAAGTAGTATCGGAGCAGTAAGTTGTTTCCTGCTCTGGTTATGAGTCATTCTTTCTTAAGTATGAGTCATTTCTTCTAGTAATATCACATAATGGTAATTATATACAAGTCTTCCTTCGAGTAATAATATAGAGTATTCATCCGTACTCTATATCGAGTCTTCTTTCGAGTCGTAGAACAGAGTATTTGTATATACTCTAGATCAGGGGCTTCCGTCAAGTAGAAGATAAGAGTTAGACTATAACACTAAGATTGAGAATGTAGATTTCAATTATGTAATTTCTTTTAAATTAGAAATTTTATGAACAAGTATGCAATGAAATTGAGAATGAGAATGAGTTGTGTTCCGAGTTTAAGAATTTTATGGAAGTAAAAATTTTTTTATATTTTATGTGATTGTGTGATAGTACGAGTGCTATCTTATGTGAAATTATTTGCGCGATAATTTCTTTCTTTTGAAAAATATGCGGACACAAGAATATAGTTGGATTTTAGGGATTTTTCCCGGTTCCATGAGAACGTAGACTCGAAACTTATGATCTTTCCGGTTCTTCGAGAATTTAGACGTCTTTAAGAAACGTTATTTTTGTAATGATTTCGAAAGGAGATCCCCGACACGAGGAGAACTTCTACTGACGAATGTCACGTGCGTTAAGTGACATGAATGAAGATTCAGCAAAGTCGAACTTTGTTTTAAAATTTCAAACAAGAATTCCCTGCGAGTGAAATGAAAAATAAAAATGATTCGGTAAATCGTGTTGGTAAACGAAGGGAACGATTAGACGTTTGAGAAGCTTTCAGCTTCGAATTAAGAAAAATACGAACGAAATGACGAAGGCAGAATAAAGGGAATCAAAGCTTAATAAAATAATTGAACGTTACTTCCGTGAAAGTAACGTAAATGACGTCATTCGTGTCACGTCATTCCGTTTTCTTTTCGTTTCGTGTTTCAGTAGTGTTCGCCTTGAACGAACTTTACGAAGAAAAACCGTATAAATTATTAGAAGTCGAGCACGTAGCTTGATTACATTTTTTTTTCTATCGATCGCCCGATTCTAGCGACGACAACTGGAACTTAGTATTCCAGAAAGTTATTCTCTAAGTTAAATTCCATTTTCTTTTGGGATTTCTTCCATATTTCGCCTTTGAGCGAAGAATACAACTAGTATGAATATCAAGAGTCGTAAACGGCAAATTTTGTTGTAAATGGATGTTACTTTTGAATAAGTAACATGAACAAAGTAGACGTACTTTGGTTTAATAAGTGAGAGTCGTTAAGAAATGTGTTGAGAAAGAAATAAAGAATTAAAATGAGTAAAAATATGGTGAAATAAAGAATGAAAATAAAATCTTGAATTTTTTATTTATTTATTGTTGTTGAGTGCAATTTCTTGAATTGCTGGAAGTCTTGATAAGTGGTTGACTTAAGTGATTTTGTTACAATTGAATAAGGAATATTCATTTTGTAATTTAAGTTTTTCGTTGAGATAAGTTATTTTTCCCTATCTGTTACTGATCCGTGTTTCCTTACAACTTTTGTAGGATGGCTAGGACTCGTGTTATGGCTCGGAAGAGCCAGCCTTTGGTAGAGTGCGAGCGCACCATACTAGACATGATTCAGGACGAGTATTACGAGTTTGAGGCAGACTACGGTGAGGAAGATGTGGGGCAGATTGTTAGCAATTTTTCTTCAGCTTACTTTCCAGTGCAACACTTGATCCCGGAGAGTCAGGCAATACTAGACCTGATTGTACACCTACCGGACGAGTGGCGCGGTTGGGCGCACCGTGCGGCATGGTACTTCCTAGGGATTTTCGGCGACGACACTGAGCCGACCGGCAACTACACCGGATTCACCCTGTTTGTGCACAGACGCTTCTTTGAAAGCAGATTCATGCTTCCAATCCCATTAGGGCCGCACCTTCCCTACAGTCAGTTTCCAGCAGAGACAGAGCCAGAGCACCTCGACTTAGACCCAGAGTTTTCGGCCCTATTGGAGTTGTCACCAGACGGTGTACCGAATGAGGAGGAGGACGTAGAGTCTGAGCAGTTAGAGGAGGACGTAGAGTCTGAGCAGTTAGAGGAAGACGAGAAGACCGCTGTTACGCCAGAGCTACCGCCAGTTGGGACACAGATCGAGGAGTTGATCCCAGGGCTGGGATTCGTGGAGATCGATGCTGAGACAGCCGCGTTGTTAGGACTAGCTTCGCCGTTCTTACCTGACGTCGGTGTTAGAGTTAGAGGACCGTTAGAGACAAGATTGTATAGGGAGGAGCCAGACTACCAAGAGATCGACGTGGAGCTTGCCGCCTTGTTAGAGTTACCTTCTCCACTTACGCCGCTCGAGGAAATCTGTGCGAAGTGGGGAGTAGTCAGAGAGCAGATGGAGGTAGGACCATCCAGGGTCCGTTCTAGGGAAGACTTCGAGTCAGGTTCAGGTTCAGGTTTAGTTCTCGAGCACCTTCTTCCCCTGAAGAAGTGTGCAGTAGAGATCAGTGAGGACTACTTGGTTTCCGACCTGGAGGAGACAGTTTCAGAGGCACCGTCACCCGCTTTGTTTACACTTGCTGACGGCTCCACTCCGAGGGAGGACGAGGCACTTTAGCTTGTTTTTGGTTCAGAGTCCGAGGAGGATGACCCGGAAGAGGATCCCGAGGAGGATCCGGAGGAGGACCCAGAGGAGGACTGTTAGGGTTTCTGCAGGCCATAGGGGGTAGTTTTTTTTTGGACTCGACTGCAGTTTAGTTGAGCAGAGCGTTGTAGACGCGGTTAAATATCAGTAGTAGTAGTAGCTCTTTTGTCCTGTATAGAGTCGAATCAGTAACTAGTTAGTTTGTAGTACTCTAGCGGATACGAAATTTTATGAATCGTTTCCGTTCTAGTACTTTAGTAGATACGGAGTTGCAGCTTGTTAGTGTACCCGGTAAATAGTAGGCAGTCAGCCTAGTTTAGACTAGTAGTAGTCTAATCTTTTGTATATAAGACCTCGTTGGAGGCAGAATTAATATTCTTTTTGATGTATATATATATATATACATGACCAATAAGAGGGTTTTTAATCAAGAAAAATTTCCTATGAATCTTGTAATTAAAATCAGAATGTCGAATGAACTCGTGTAACGAGAATTGAGCTTAACTTGAAAGTTAAAAAAAAAATTTCGAAGTTAATATCGAAGCTATGTTCGATATGTCGTTCCGTGAACTTGATTAAGTTGAGAACGAGCTAGTAAGTACCAAGAGTAATCAACAGAAATGACTAATGAGAATTTCAAATTTCCTTATATCAAACAAAATGCCGCCAAGTAACGTTAACAATAGGAGAGGTCGAGGACCTAGAAGGCCTAGAGGACGTGGGAGACGTCAACCCGAAAACAATAGAGAACAAGAGTATGAGCAGAATGCTACCCCATCACCACCCCCATCACCACCACCTCCACCACCGCCCCATAGAGATATTGAGGATCTCTTCCTCAAGAGGAACCCTCCGATGTTTAATGGAAAGGGCAGCCCTAGCGATGTTGTGCTATGGGTGAGATCTACCGAGAAGATATTAAAACTCCTCAGATGTACTGATGAGGAGAGAATGCTTTGTGTCGCATTCCAACTGATTGGATTGGCAAATTACTGGTGGGAAGCAAGACAAAAGGTGATACCCGCAGAGCATCTGGCTCGTTTCACTTGGGATGAATTTAAGGAAATATTGTTCGATAAGTACGTACCCAAGACGTATAGGGCACAGAAGGAAGCCGAGTTTTGCAATTTGAAGCAAGGAAAGCTGACCGTGACTGAATATGATGCCAAGTTTTGCGAACTATCTAGGTATGCACTGGCATTAGTTGATACTGAGGAGAAGTTATCAAAGAAATTTCAAGAAGGACTGCGACATGAGCTAGCAATCGCGTTAGCTAGTCATGGGGGACTAGGCTACACAGATATTTTGGAAAGAGCTTTGGAAATGGAGGCCGTCGTGCCTGATGAGAAGAAGACTGTACCAACTGCATCAGCTCCAGCACAGAATCAGAACCGAGGCTACTATAACAACAATAGTAGCAACTATCAGGGTAAGAGAAAATGGAACGGAGGAGGTAGCTGAGGCTACAATCAGAACTCCAACAACCAGGGAGGTCAGAGAAAGGGAAACCAGCAGGGATATCAACAGCCTGGCCAGAACAACAACAACAACAACAACAACAACAACAACAACAACAACAACAACAACAACAACAACAATAGGCCGTGGCAGGGAAACAACCAATCAGGTTAATTGCTCCCTGGTTGTATGTCAGATAGGCACCCCCAACTGTTTCAACTGTGGACAGAAGGGGCACATGAAAAAGGATTGCCCGAAGCCACTCCAAGCAGTACCCCTCCGAGCCATTCAAGCACAGCCGCAGCAGCCAATGAACCAACAACAGTTCCAGCAGCATGCATAGCAGCAACAGAATGCGAGGGCATGCGCTATCAAACAGGGTGGTCAGCGCAAAGGAAAAGGCAATCTCGCAGGTATGGGAAAACTACACAACATCTCCATTAAGATACTGTTTGATACTGGCGCATCGCATTCTTTCATTGCTGGCTCGTGTGCCGATTACTTAGACATCAGACCTGTAAGAGCTGCACATTCTATGAGAGTAGCTATACCTTCAGGAGAGATCACTACTTCTACTCATGTTTGCTCTAACCTAGAACTAGAAATCGAACTCATAAGGTTATAGCGAACAACTTAAATGTTATGATAATGTGGGACGTAGATATAATCCTAGGAATGGATTGGTTGTCAGAGAATTACGCTACAATTCTCTGCAATGAGAGAAAAATCTCTTTTCAACCGCCGGGTAAAGAACCAACCGAATTCCACGGAATTTCCATGGGTAGAGGCGTACCAATTATATCAGCCCTTCAAGCCACGAAACTCATGAAGAAGAAAGGTACCACAGCTTATCTTGTATACCTAGTCGGAGAGCCAGGAGCCTAGAAGACCATCCAAGACGTAAAGGTTGTGAATTAATATGAAGACGTCTTTTCAGAAGTATTACCAGGATTGCCACCGGATCGTCATGTGGACTTCACAATCGACTTAGAACCAGGAGCCGCACCTTGGGGAGCACCAGTGTTATTTGTTAGGAAAAAAGACGGATCGATGAGAATGTGCATAGATTACCGAGAACTGAACAAGATCACGCTCAAGAACAAATATCCTTTGCCAAGGATCGAGGATCTGTTCGATCAGCTTAAGGGTGCAGGAGTTTTCTCCAAGATAGATTTGAGGTCAGGGTACCATCAGCTCAAGATCAAACCTGAAGATGTACCGAAGACCGCTTTTAGAACCCGTTATGGCCATTACGAATTCCTAGTAATGCCATTTGGTTTAACCAACGCTCCAGCCGTATTCACGGATCTTATGAATAGAGTCTTCCACCCTTACTTGGATAAATTCGTTTTAGTATTCATCGACGACATCCTCGTTTACTCTAAGAATGAAAAGGAGCACGAGGAACATCTACGGATAGTGTTGGAAACACTAAGAACTGAGAAACTCTACGCCAAATTCAGTAAATGCGAATTTTGGCTGAAGGAAGTAATGTTCCTTGGTCACATAGTATCGGCAGAAGGAATCAAAGTGGACCCAGCCAAAGTAGAAGTAGTACACAACTGGAAGTCACCAACAACTCAGAATGAGATCAGAAGTTTCTTGGGATTAGCCGATTACTACAGAAGGTTTATTGAGGGATTTTCTACGATCGCTCGCCCGATGACGCAGTTACTCAGGAAAGAGACCAAATTTAAATGGACGGACGAGTGCGAGAGGAGTTTCGAAACGCTTAAGGAAAAGTTAACCACAGCGCCAGTACTAGCACTTCCAGACACAAACAAAGAGTATGTGGTTTACACCGACGCATCGAAAAATTGATTAGGTTGTGTATTAATGCAAGACGGACGAGTAATAGCTTATGCTTCACGACAACTTCGACCTCACGAAGTCGAGTATCCAACCCATGACTTAGAACTCGCAGCCGTGGTGCATGCGTTAAGGATTTGGAGACACCATCTCTATGGTGTAAGGGTTGAGATATTCACCGATCATAAGAGCCTGGAGTACTTTTTTGAGCAAAAAGAACTAAATATGAGACAAAGAAGATGGCTCGAATTAGTCAAGGATTACGACTGCGGAATCAACTATCATCCAGGAAAGGCTAATGTGGTAGCAGACGCATTGAGTCGCAAGGCTCCAACGAAGTTGGGATGCCTTTTTGTAGAGGAAGAAACTTTAGTAAGGGAATTCGAGAAGATGGATATCAGAGTGCTTGACACGCCCGCTACGATAACAAGTCAGATAGCAGCATTAGAAGCGACACCAGATTTGAGAGAAAGAATCATCAGTGCTCAGAGAAAGGATGAGTCAATGGAAAAGTTGCGATTAAGGATAAGAACAGAGAAACCAGATGGATATTCCGAGGTACCAGACAATCCGATACTTTATGAAGGCAGGATTTGTATTCCTGATGACGACAGCGAACTGAAGAATGAGATCTTGAGTGAGGCTCACAACACACCTTATACAGCACACCCAGGAATTACGAAAATATATCAAGATTTAAGAAGGAACTTTTGGTGGAATGGAATGAAACGAGACGTTGCCTCGTTTGTAGAAGGGTGTTTGGCATGTCAGCAAGTTAAGGCTTTACACCGACGACCGTATGGATTGCTACAACCATTGGATGTCCCAGAATGGAAATGGGAAGGCATAGCCATGGACTTTGTCACAGGCTTGCCTAAGTCGAAAAGAGGAAACACAGCAATTTGGGTGATAATAGACAGGCTTACGAAGACAGCACACTTCTTACCGATTAAGATTACGTATGGATCAGAGAAACTAGCTCAGTTATATGTCAGAGAGATTGTACGTCTGCATGGAGTACCGAAGGTCATAATATCAGATAGAGACTCCAAATTTACCTCGAGATTTTGGATTACGATGCAGAAAGAATTGGGGACAGAGCTTAATTTTAGTATAGCGTTTCACCCACAGATAGGTGGACAGTCAGAGAGAACAATTCAGATTTTAGTCGACATGTTAAGAACAGTGGTTTTAGACCGAGGCGCGAATTGGGAAGAAATTCTACACTTATTCGAATTCGCTTACAACAATAGTTATCAGGCCACGATAGGAATGACGCCGTTTGAGGCTTTGTATGGAAGGAAATGTAGATCGCGGCTTTATTGGGATGAAGTAGGTGAGAGGAAGAACCTAGGCCCAGATGCGATTAATGAGCTGATTGAGATAGTTCGGCAGATACGACATAGAATGAAAGAAGCCCAGAGCCGACAGAAGTCTTATACCGACGATCGTCGAACCAATCTTGAGTTTGAAATAGGAGATAAAGTCTTCCTTAAGATATCACCAACCAGAGGAATCGTTAGATTCGGAGTTAAGGGTAAATTAAGATCCAAGTTTATAGGACCTTACGAAATCCTCGAGAGGATAGGACCCGTCGCTTATAGATTGGCCTTACCGCCAAGTCTAGGAAGTGTTCACAATGTTTTTCACGTTTCTCAATTGAGAAAATATGTTTATGATCTTAAGCACATCATTAGTCAGCAAGACATAGTTCTTGAATCTGACCTAAGCTATGAAGAGAAGCCAATATCGATTCTGGATAGAAAAGTCAAAGAGTTAAGAACCAAATTGATACCAATCGTTAAAGTGCTATGGAACTACCACGGGCAAGAAGAAGCCACGTGGAAACTCGAGGAGAAGATGAAGGAGCGATATCCTCATCTTTTTGCAGAAGGTATGCAAATTTTGGGACGAAATTTTTCGTAAGGGGGGTAGGATGTAATGCCCCAGAAATTCCTTACGATCTCAAAATTTTAAAGTTAATAATAAAAATGGCTGTGCACGCCTAAGTTTACGATTTTGAATTCTAAGACTAACGGTTAAATCCGTTTCCGAAAATAAATTACGGAAGTCAGCTAGACGACTACTGTATTTAGGTTTAGCGCGTACGAAAAATTTTTAGTTCTTGAACTCAGAACGGAAAACCGTCTGATTTTTACATTCACGAAATCGCGATACGAACTCGCCCAAGAAAGTTCGTTTTTATGATTTTCCAGATAAAACTCGGACTGTGTCGTCCCGAGTTTTTGTCGGAATTAATTTTATAAATTTTATTTTCCGATTAAATTTAGTACGTTAGAATTTTTGGACGAAACGGAATTTGACGATTTTGTGCCGAGCTTCGTTTTTCGTCGTTCGATTTCCGTAACGTCGTATCGCATCGGAAAAGCTCGTATTTTCCTTCTTTTCTCTCTTATAGCCGACCTCACCTCTCTCACATTAGCTAGATATTTGACTTTTATATAGTATTTATCTCATGACTCACCATTAGGATATTTACTTACTTTACACCTATTTAACCTAAAGTGTTATAACTTTATAACACATCTTAGCCATCTCATCTCCTCCACCCCTCCCCAAACTCGGCTGCACTCCTCTCTCTCCCTCCCATATTTCATTTTTCCTCCATTGTTGAAGACATCAAGATCAAGAGCAAAAGTTTTCACACAAGTTCTTCATCCTCCATCAAGACCTAAGTCTTCTTTCATTAATTATCAAGGTAATCCTCTCCTCTAAGTTTTTATCCATCCAAAATCCTTTTCTTTTTAATTTTTTCTTTGGATCAAGATTTAGGGATGATGGAATTAGATGGTTGATCTTGGATTAGTAAAATTAGATGTGTTAGATGTGTTAATTAGGGATTAAAATGGATTGAAACCAAGAACCCTAATTAATATCCTGAGATAATCTATCTGAGTTAACATTCGTGTTTTCCAGATTTAGAATTAATCTAACAAGGTTAACTAACGATCGGCTCTGTGTTAGCTGCTAAGTGCTTTCCAGAGTTAGTGCACTTTGTAACCTGTGGTGTATGTGATATCCTGTTGAGGGGTACCAGCCACGGTGAATGAGAATTGGTCAAGATTGAACATAACATACCAGAAAAATGCTTGCAAGCTAAATTGAGAAAAAGAGTCAGAAAATGTTTAGTAGACACGGGCCCTTTTTAATAAAACCCCCGATGTGCTACAAATTATGAAATGCTATTTTTATCTATACTTATGATTATGTTTTCGGCATCGTGCCCACTAAGTACTTTTGTACTTAGCCCTGTATTGTTTTCTAAATGTGCAGGCTGAAGCGACGATAGCGGCGGTGGTTGAAGTTGAGTTGAGAAGTTAGGATGCTTTAGTTATGACTCTTCCGCTGCAAAACTCTAAGTCTTCTGAGAATATGTACATTGAACAAAACACTGTAGTAGAAGTCTGTAATCGTGAACATAGATACCTTTGTGTACTTTTTTCGAGTAATCACTCGTGATTAACTCTTTCTTTATAATATTCAAGTCTTGTTCATTGAATGTTTGATGTCTTTTATGTATGTTTAGTCAGTTAGCCCCCTTCTTCCCCGCTTCTTTAATCCAACCCCAGTCGCACCCCTGCTTCTGCCGTCCCTCGGGATTTGGGGATGTGACAGAGTGGTATCAGAGCAAGGCTTGCTTCCTACTCTGATTATGAGACAATTTTCTAGTATGAGTCATTTTTTTATAGTGATACCACAGAGTGGTATCAGAGCAAGGTCTATTTCCTGCTCTGATCATGAGTCATTCTTTTCTAGTATAAGTTATTCTTTTAGTGATACCACAGAGTGGTATCAGAGCGGAGGTTCGTCTCTTGCCCCGACTATGAGTCAATCTTCTAGTTCGAGTCATTTCCCTAGTATGAGTTATTCTTTTAGTAATACCACAAAGTGGTATCTGAGCAGAAGTTCGTTTTCTGCTCTGGTTGCGAGTCAGTCTTCTAGACTGAGTCATTCTTTCAGTAATACCACAAAGTAGTATCGGAGCAGTAAGTTGTTTCCTGCTCTGGTTATGAGTCATTCTTTCTTAAGTATGAGTCATTTCTTCTAGTAATATCACATAATGGTAATTATATACAAGTCTTCCTTCGAGTAATAATATAGAGTATTCATCTGTACTCTATATCGAGTCTTCTTTCGAGTCGTAGAACAGAGTATTTGTATATACTCTAGATCAGGGTTTTCCGTCAAGTAGAAGATAAGAGTTAGACTATAACACTAAGATTGAGAATGTAGATGTCAACTCAACCTCCCGCTACGTCGACTCAACGAGGACAAGGAAAGAATTTCAATTATGTAATTTCTTTTAAATAAGAAATTTTATGAACAAGTATGCAATGAAATTGAGAATGAGAATGAGTTGTGTTCCGAGTTTAAGAATTTTATGGAAGTAAAAATTTTTTATATTTTATGTGATTGTGTGATAGTACGAGTGCTATCTTATGTGAAATTATTTGCGCGATAATTTCTTTCTTTTGAAAAATATGCGGACACAAGAATATAGTTGGATTTTAGGGATTTTTCCCGGTTCCATGAGAACGTAGACTCGAAACTTAAGATCTTTCCGGTTCTTCGAGAATTTAGACGTCTTTAAGAAACGTTATTTTTGTAATGATTTTGAAAGGAGATCCCCGACACGAGGAGAACTTCTACTGACGAATGTCACGTGCGTTAAGTGACATGAATGAAGATTCAGCAAAGTCGAACTTTGTTTTAAAATTTCAAACAAGAATTCCCTGCGAGTGAAATGAAAAATAAAAATGATTCGGTAAATCGTGTTAGTAAACGAAGGGAACGATTAGACATTTGAGAAGCTTTCGGCTTCGAATTAAGAAAGATACGAATGAAACAACGAAGGCAGAATAAAGGGAATCAAAGCTTAATAAAATAAGTGAACGTTACTTCTGTATAAGTAACGTAAATGACGTCATTCGTGTCACATCATTCCGTTTTCTTTTCGTTTCGTGTTTCAGTAGTGTTCGCCTTGAACGAACTTTACGAAGAAAAATCGTATAAATTATTAGAAGTCGAGCACGTAGCTTGATTAAATTTTTTTTTCTATCGATCGCCCGATTCTAGCGACGACAACTGGAACTTAGTATTCCAGAAAGTTATTCTCTAAGTTAAATTCCATTTTCTTTTGGGATTTCTTCCATATTTCGCCTTTGAGCGAAGAATACAACTACTATGAATATCAAGAGTCGTAAACGGCAAATTCTGTTGTAAATGGATGTTACTTTTGAATAAGTAACATGAACAAAGTAGACGTACTTTGGTTTAATAAGTGAGAGTCGTTAAGAAATGTGTTGAGAAAGAAATAAAGAATTAAAAAGAGTAAAAATATGGTGAAATAAAGAATGAAAATAAAATCTTGAATTTTTTTTTTATTTATTGTTGTTGAGTGCAATTTCTTGAATTGCTAGAAGTCTTGATAAGTGGTTGACTTAAGTGATGATGTTACAATTGAATGAGGAATATTCATTTTGTAATTTAAGTTTTTCGTTGAGATAAGTTATTTTTCCCTACCTGTTACTGATCCGTGTTTCCTTACAACTTTTGTAGGATGGCTAGGACTCGTGTTATGGCTCGGAAGAGCCAGCCTTTGGTAGAGTGTGAGCGCACCATACTAGACATGATTCAGGACGAGTATTACGAGTTTGAGGCAGACTACGGTGAGGAAGATGTGGGGCAGATTGTTAGCAATTTTTCTTCAGCTTACTTTCCAGTGCAACACTTGATCCCGGAGAGTCAGGCAATACTAGACCTGATTGTACACCTACCGGACGAGTGGCGCGGTTGGGCGCACCGTGCGGCGTGGTACTTCCTAGGGATTTTCGGCGACGACACTGAGCCGACCGGCAACTACACCGGATTCACCCTGTTTGTGCACATGCGCTTCTTTGAAAGCAGATTCATGCTTCTAATCCCATTAGGGCCGCACCTTCCCTACAGTCAGTTTCCAGCAGAGACATAGCCAGAGCACCTCGACTTAGACCCAGAGTTTTCCGCCCTATTGGAGTTGCCACCAGACGGTGTACCGAATGAGGAGGAGGACGTAGAGTCCGAGCAGTTAGAGGAGGACGTAGAGTCTGAGCAGTTAGAGGAGGACGAGGAGACCGCTGTTACGCCAGAGCTACCGCCAATTGGGACACAGATCGAGGAGTTGATCCCAGGGCTGGGATTCGTGGAGATCGACGCTAAGACAGCCGCGTTGTTAGGACTAGCTTCGCCGTTCTTACCTAACGTCGGTGTTAGAGTCAGAGGACCGTTAGAGACGAGACTGTATAGGGAGGAGCCAGACTACCAAGAGATCGATACGGAGCTTGCCGCCTTGTTAGAGTTACCTTCTCCACTTACGCCGATCGAGGAAATCTGTGCGAAGTGGGGAGTAGTCAGAGAGCAGATGGAGGCAGGACCGTTCTAGGGAGGACTTCGAGTCAGGTTCAGGTTCAGGTTTAGTTCTCGAGCACCTTCTTCCCCTGAAGAAGCGTGCAGTAGAGATCAGCGAGGACTACTTGGTTTCCGACCTGGAGGAGATAGTTTCAGAGGCACCGTCACCCGCTTTGTTTACACTTGCTGACGGCTCCACTCCGAGGGACGACGAGGCACTTCAGGTTGTTTTTGGTTCAGAGTCCGAGGAGGATGACTCGGAGAAGGATCCGGAGGAGGACCCAGAGGAGGACTGTTAGGGTTTTTGCAGGCCATAGGGGGTAGTTTTTTTTGGGCTCGACTGCAGTTTAGTTGAGCAGAGCGTTGTAGACGCGGGTAAATATTAGTAGTAGTAGTAGCTCTTTTGTCCTGTATAGAGTCGAATCAGTAACTAGTTAGTTTGTAGTACTCTAGCGGATACGAAATTTTATGAATCGTTTCCCTTCTAGTACTTTAGTAGATACGGAGTTGCAGATTGTTAGTGCACCCGGTAAATAGTAGGCAGTCAGCCTAGTTTAGACTAGTAGTAGTCTAACCTTTTGTGTATAAGACCTCGTTGGAGGCAGAATTAATATTCTTTTTGATGTATATATATATATATACATGACCCATAAGAGGGTTTTTAATCAAGAAAAATTCCTATGAATCTTGTAATTAAAATCAGAATGTCGAATGAACTCGTGTAATGAGAATTGAGCTTAACTTGAAAGTTAAAAAAAAAATTCGAAGTTAATATCGAAGCTATGTTCGATATGTCGTTCCGTAAACTTGATTAAGTTGAGAACGAGCTAGTAAGTATCAATAGTAATCAACAGAAATGACTAATGAGAATTTCAAATTTCCTTATATCAAACAAAATGCCGCCAAGAAACGTTAACAATAGGAGAGGTCGAGGACCTAGAAGGCCTAGAGGACGTGGGAGACATCAACCAGAAAATAATAGAGAACAAGAGTATGAGGAGAATGCTACCCCATCACCATCCCCATCACCACCCCCATCACCACCACCTCCACCACCGCCCCGTAGAGATATTGAGGATCTCTTCCTCAAGAGGAACCCTCCGATGTTTAATGGAAAGGGCAGCCCTAGCGATGTTGAGCTATGGGTGAGATCTATCTAGAAGATATTCAAACTCCTCAGATGTACTGATGAGGAGAGAATGCTTTGTGTCGCATTCCAACTGACTGGATCGGCAAATTACTGGTGGGAAGCAAGACAAAAGGTGATACCCGCAGAGCATCTGGCTCGTTTCACTTGGGATGAATTTAAGGAAATATTGTTCGATAAGTACGTACCCAAGACGTATAGGGCACAGAAGGAAGCCGAGTTTTACAATTTGAAGCAAGGAAAGCTGACCGTAACTGAATATGATGCCAAGTTTTGCGAACTATCTAGGTATGCACTGGCATTAGTTGATACTGATGAGAAGTTATCAAAGAAATTTCAAGGAGGACTGCGACATGAGCTAGGAATCACGTTAGCTAGTCATGGGGGACTAGGCTACATAGATATTTTGGGAAGAGCTTTGAAAATGGAGGCCGTCGTGCCTGATGAGAAGAAGACTGTACCAACTGCATCAGCTCCAACACAGAATCAGAACCGAGGCTACTATAACAACAATAGTAGCAACTATCAGGGTAAGAGAAAATGGAACGGAGGAGGTAGCGAAGGCTACAATCAGAACTCCCACAACCAGGGAGGTCAGAGAAAGGGAAACGAGCAGGGATATCAACAGCCTGGCCAGAACAACAACAACAACAACAACAACAACAACAACAACAACAACAACAACAAGAGGCCGTGGCAGGGAAACAACCAATCGGGTTAATTGCTCCCTGGTTGTATGTCAGATAGGCACCCCCAACTGTTTCAACTGTGGACAGAAGGGGCACATGAAAAAGGATTGCCCGAAGCCACTCCAAGCAGTACCCCTCCGAGCCATTCAAGCACAGCCGCAGCAGCCAATGAACCAACAGCAGTTCCAGCAGCATGCATAGCAGCAACAGAATGCGAGGGCATGCGCTATCAAACAGGGTGGTCAGCGCAAAGGAAAAGGCAATCTCGCAGGTATGGGAAAACTACAAAACATCTCCATTAAGATATTGTTTGATACTGGCGCATCGCATTCTTTCATTGTTGGCTCGTGTGCCGATAACTTAGACATCAGACCTGTAAGAGCTGCACATTCTATGAGAGTAGCTATACCTTCAGGAGAGATCACTACTTCTACTCATGTTTGCTCTAACCTAGAACTAGAAATCGGACTCATAAGGTTATAGCGAACAACTTAAATGTTATGATAATGTGGGACGTAGATATAATCCTCGGAATGGATTGGTTGTCAGAGAATTACGCTACAATTCTCTGCAATGAGAGAAAAATCTCTTTTCAACCGCTGGGTAAAGAACCAACCGAATTCCACGGAATTTCCATGGGTAGAGGCGTACCAATTATATCAGCCCTTCAAGCCACGAAACTCATAAAGAAGAAAGGTACCACAGCTTATCTTGTATACCTAGTCGGAGAGCCAGGAGCCGAGAAGACCATCCAAGACGTAAAGGTTGTGAATTAATATGAAGACGTCTTTCCAGAAGTATTACCAGGATTGCCACCGGATCGTCATGTGGACTTCACAATCGACTTAGAACCAGGAGCCGCACCTAAATCAAAAGCCCCATATAGGATGGCACCGAAAGAATTAGAAGAGCTCAAAATCCAGTTACAAGAATTGCTAGACCTTGGTTTTATCAGGCCAAGCGTCTCACCTTGGGGATCACCAGTGTTATTTGTTAGGAAAAAAGACGGATCGATGAGAATGTGCATAGATTACCGAGAACTGAACAAGATCACGCTCAAGAACAAATATGCTTTGCCAAGGATCGAGGATCTGTTCGATCAGCTTAAGGGTGCAGGAGTTTTCTCCAAGATAGATTTGAGGTCAAGGTACCATCAGCTCAAGATCAAACCTGAAGATGTACCGAAGACCTCTTTTAGAACCCGTTATGGCCATTACGAATTCCTAGTAATGCCATTTGGTTTAACCAACGCTCCAGCCGTATTCATGGAGCTTATAAATAGAGTCTTCCACCCTTACTTGGATAAATTCGTTTTAGTATTCATCGACGACATCCTCGTTTACTCTAGGAATGAAAAGAAGCACGAGGAACATTTACGGATAGTGTTGGAAACACTAAGAACTGAGAAACTCTACGCCAAATTCAGTAAATGCGAATTTTGGCTGAAGGAAGTAATGTTCCTTGGTCACATAGTATCGGCGGAAGGAATCAAAGTGGACCCAGCCAAAGTAGAAGCAGTACACAACTGGAAGTCACCAACAAGTCAGAATGAGATCAGAAGTTTCTTAGGATTAGCCGGTTACTACAGAAGGTTTATTGAGGGATTTTCTACGATCACTCGCCCGATGACGCAGTTACTCAGGAAAGAGACCAAATTTAAATGGACGGACGAGTGCGAGAGGAGTTTCGAAATGCTTAAGGAAAAGTTAACCACAGCGCCAGTACTAGCACTTCCAGACACAAACAAAGAGTATGTGGTTTACACCGATGCATCGGAAAATTGATTAGGTTGTGTATTAATGCAAGACGGACGAGTAATAGCTTATGCTTCACGACAACTTCGACCTCACGAAGTCCAGTATCCAACCCATGACTTAGAACTCGCAGCCGTGGTGCATGCGTTAAGGATTTGGAGACACCATCTCTAAAGTGTAAGGGTTGAGATATTCACCGATCATAAGAGCCTGGAGTACTTTTTTGAGCAAAAAGAACTAAATATGAGACAAAGAAGATGGCTAGAATTAGTCAAGGATTACGACTGTGGAATCAACTATCATCCAGGAAAGGCTAATGTGGTAGCAGACGCATTGAGTCGCAAGGCTCCAACGAAGTTGGGATGCCTTTTTGTAGAGGAAGAAACTTTAGTACGAGAATTCGAGAAGATGGATATCAGAGTGCTTGATACGCCAGCTACGATAACAAGTCAGATAGCAGCATTAGAAGCGACACCAGATTTGAGAGAAAAAATCATCAGTGCTCAGAGAAAGGATGAGACATTGGAAAAGTTGCGATTAAGGATAAGAACAGAGAAACCAGAAGGATATTCCGAGGCACCAGACAATCCGATACTTTATGAAGGCAGGATTTGTATTCCTGATGACGACAGCGAACTGAAGAATGAGATCTTGAGTGAGGCTCACAACACACCTTATACAGCACACCCAGGAAGTACGAAAATATATCAAGATTTAAGAAGGAACTTTTGGTGGAATGGAATGAAACGAGACGTTGCCTCGTTTGTAGAAAGGTGTTTGGCATGTCAGCAAGTTAAGGCTTTAGACCGACGACCGTATGGGTTGCTACAACCATTGGATGTCCCAGAATGGAAATGGGAAGGCATAGCCATGGACTTTGTCACAGGCTTGCCTAAGTCGAAAAGAGGAAACACAGCAATTTGGGTGATAATAGACAGGCTTATGAAGACAGCACACTTCTTACCGATTAAGATTACGTATGGATCAGAGAAACTAGCTCAGTTATATGTCAGAGAGATTGTACATCTGCATGGAGTACCGAAGGTCATAGTATTAGATAGAGACGCCAAATTTACCTCGAGATTTTGGATTACGATGCAGAAAGAATTGGGGACAGAGCTTAATTTCAGTATGGCGCGAATTGCAGAAAGAATTGGGGACAGATGGACAGTTAGAGAGAACAATTCAGATTTTAGTCGAGATGTTAAGAACAGTGGTTTTAGACCGAGGCGCGAATTGGGAAGAAATTCTACACTTAGTCGAATTCGCTTACAACAATAGTTATCAGGCCACGATAGGAATGGCGCCGTTTGAGGCTTTATATGGATGGAAATGTAGATCGCCGCTTTATTGGGATGAAGTAGGTGAGAGGAAGAACCTAGGCCCAGATGCGATTAATGAGATGATTGAGATAGTTCGGCAGATACGAGATAGAATGAAAGAAGCCCAGAGCCGACAGAAGTCTTATGCCGACGATCGTCGAACTAATCTTGAGTTTGAAATAGGAGATAAAGTCTTCCTTAATATATCACCAACCAGAGGAATCGTTAGATTCGGAGTTAAGGGTAAATTAAGACCCAGGTTTATAGGACCTTACGAAATCCTCGAGAGGATAGGACCCGTCGCTTATAGATTGGCCTTACCGCCAAGTCTAGGAAGTGTTCACAATGTTTTTCACTTTTCTCAATTGAAAAAATATGTTTACGATCCTAAGCACATCATTAGTCAGCAAGACATAGTTCTTGAATCTGACCTAAGCTATGAAGAGAAGCCAATATCGATTCTGGATAGAAAAGTCAAAGAGTTAAGAACCAAATCGATACCAATCGTTAAAGTGCTATGGAACTACCACGGGTAAGAAAAAGCCACGTGGGAACTCGAGGAGAAGATGAAGGAGTGATATCCTCATCTTTTTGCAGAAGATATGCAAATTTTGGGACGAAATTTTTCGTAAGGGGGGTAGGATGTAATGCCCCAGAAATTCCTTACGATCTCAAAATTTTAAAGTTAATAATAAAAATGGCTTTGCACGCCTAAGTTTACGATTTTGAATTCTAAGACTAACGGTCAAATCCGTTTCCGAAAATAAATTATGGAAGTCAGCTAGACGACTACTGTATTTAGGGTTTGCGCGTACGAAAAATTTTTAGCTCTTGAACTCAGAACGGAAAACCGTCTGATTTTTACATTCACAAAATCGCGATACGAACTCGCCCGAGAAAGTTCGTTTTTATGATTTTCCAGATAAAACTCGGACTGTGTCGTCCCGAGTTTTTGTCGGGATTAATTTTATAAATTTTATTTTCCGATTAAATTTAGTACGTTAGAATTTTTGGACGAAACGGAATTTGACGATTTTGTGCCGAGCTTCGTTTTTCGTCGTTCAATTTCCGTAACGTCGTATCGCGTCGGAAAAGCTCGTATTTTCCTTCTTTTCTCTCTTATAGCCGACCTCACCTCTCTCATATATAGTATTTATCTCATGACTCAGCATTAGGATATTTACTTACTTTACACCTATTTAACCTAAAGTGTTATAACTTTATAACACATTTTAGCCATCTCATCTCCTCCCTCCCTCCCCAAACTCGGCTGCACTCCTCTCTCTCCCTCCCATATTTCATTTTTCCTGAGGGTCAAGTTTCATGAGAAATCGAATACGAGAACTTAGAACGAACCTAAGAAGTTATACGTCGATTCTATCGAGCAACTAGGGTTAGCACGGCAGTTTTGCGACCCTTGTCGGAAACTGTAATAACTTTTAGCTCGTTTATCGGATTTGCGATCCGTAAATTGGAGCGTAAACTAGACATCCCAAGCTTTCAAACGGTATAGGGTTCATCCCCTGTTTCCAGTTTCTCTGTTCTGGGCAGTCCCTAGAGTTACTGCCTTGCGCAGTGATTTTTCAGAATTCATTCTTCTAAGTTATTTCGTTCGCAACTTAGTTTCTTTCGATCGTTTAAGCCGTAAAAACTTGCCAACTATCTTCCTACTGACCCCAGTGTCAAGAAAGGAGCCTTGAGTGCTAAACGAGACGAGATCTCATCTCGTATCCGTTATAGTAAAGAAATTTAGTTAAGCGTGAAGATGCATAAATCGTATAAAGAATTAAAACTTATTTTCCTAAGTTGATTTCTTTTCCAACTTAGTTCCTTTTGATCTTTTAAGTCGTATTAAGCTATCGACTACCCTCTCTACTGACCTAAGAGTCGATTATGAGACCTTTCGAGTTCTAAACGAGATTTGTTCGAATCTCGTTCCCGTTAATTAAAATGAAACTAGTAAGCGTGCAATTGCCTAAAGAAATGAAACGACTAAAACCTATTTCAATTTTCAATGATCGATTATCTTTTACGACCCGATTTTAAGTGTTATTATTTTACGATGAAGGAGGAAGCCAACAGTAAGGAAAGGACGGAAGATCAGAAGATCGGAAGCTAGTACTTATTAGTTCTGTATCACAAGGTGGACTTTTATATATGAAACAAAACGAGCAATGCTCTAAAATCTTTCTTTATCGCTTTGATATCTGTGTTTTCAAAGTGATAATTATGGCATGAACTGTTTTATGTTTTATGTGAGTTCTCTTGTACCTATCTGAGTTAACATTCGTGTTTTCCAGATATAGAGTTAATCTAACTAGGTTAACTAACGATCGGCTCTGAGTTAGTTGCTAAGTGCTTTCCAGAGTTAGTGCACTTTGTAACCTGTGGTGTATGTGATATCCTGTTGAGGGGTACCTACCACGGTGAATGAGAATTGGTCAAGATTGAACGTAACATACCAGAAAAATGCTTGCAAGCTAAATTGAGAAAAAGAGTCAGAAAATGTTTAGTAGACACGGGCCCTTTTTAATAAAACCCCCGATGTGCTACAAATTATGAAATGCCATTTTTATCTATACTTATGATTATGTTTTCGGCATCGTGCCCACTAAGTACTTTTGTACTTAGCCCTGCATTATTTTCTAAATGTGCAGGTTGAAGCGACGATAGCGGCGGTGGTTGAAGTTGAGAAGTTAGGATGCTTTAGTTATGACTCTTCCGCTGCAAAACTCTAAGTCTTTTGAGAATATGTATATTGAACAAAACACTGTAGTATAAGTCTGTAATCGTGAACTTAGATACCTTTGTGTACTTTTGTCGAGTAATCACTCGTGATTAACTCTTTCTTTATAATATTCAAGTCTTGTTCATTGAATGTTTGATGTATTTTATGTATGTTTAGTCAGTTAGCCCCTTTCTTCCCCGCTTCTTTAATCCCATCCCAGTCGCACCCTGGCTTCTGCCGTCCCTCGGGATTTGAGGCTTTGACACTAAGTTTGCCTAAACATAAAATAAATATGCATGCATGTTTTCTTTCTTTTAGGGCTTAGAGATATACATATATACAATTAATCAAATGGATTATCATACTTTGAATATTAAAGTTGGATCTCTTTTCCTTGGCTTCTTGGGATCGAATTGAAGGGGGAAATGAGCTTCAAACTTGAGCTTGGATGTAAGGAAGAACTCCTCTTGAATCCTAAAAAACATAAGGAATAATTAATCATCCATCTAGGGCCTTATAGCCGAAAAATACAAGAAAATAAGGATGATTATTTGAATTTAATACTCAAGAACTTGATGAATTTTTACCTTTTTCTTGAAGGTATGGATGAAATAGATGAAGGATGATGATCTTTACTTCATTTCCATGGATTTTGAGCTTGAAAGCTAAGCTTGCATGGAAGAAAATTAAATGTGTGTTGTGTGTGTGTGTGTGTGTATTTCCGAGAGAGAGAGTAGGGAGAGAGAGAGTTTTCTTTTTTTGTTTTCTTGAGGGATTTTGAATGTGAGAGAGAGAATGAAGGAATTTTCTTTTATATGGAGAGAGAGAGATGAATGCATGCATTTGTTGTCCAACAAAGAGAATAAAGCATGATTACAATTAGTGTTGGAAATTGGTATGCTTAAGTGTGATGGATAGTTGATGTGATTGCCATTGCATGCAATCTTTTGTTAATATTGTGGGGAAGACATAATGATTAAGTTGCATAGGAAATTGGAGAGAGATGGGAGAGAGGTATGATGAGGTGGCGGTGAGAGGGAGAGAGATGACGACACTTGTCTTCGTTGTTTCGTTACGGGTATTAATTACCCGATCGTAAAGGTTTTTCGGATAAAACGATCCGTATTAATTCATTTATGATATAAACGGGTCTAATCTCTCCTCTTCTCGTTTCCGACACTAAAACATCTCAAACCTAATTTACATTTCAATTAAAAGATTAACGATTCCGATCATTTAGTCTTTTAAATCTTAAAAGAAATTAGTCGGCTTATTAATCCGTTCATTAATCCTTTAAAGGTTAAATCCTCGTAATTCTTCTTAAAATTATCTCGGATAAGCTCTTATCCTATCTCAATGACCTTAGAAGAATTTCTAGGTTTCAAGATTTTAATTCAACTCTATTCTAAGTTCTTCGGCGCATAGAAATTTCTCGGCGATAAACATTATTCTTTTTCAATTAAACAAACTCTTCGGGGTTCTTCTGAAAATTAAACTCATACTCATTCTTATATAAACAACTCAACATATATGTCACGTTATCATCTCAAGAAATAGAACAGATAATTTCACACAAAAACACATAAGGCCTTCTAATCGTTTCACTCATTTCTGTTTATTTAGAAAAGAAAATTTTTATTCCTCAAATCTCGTCATTTAAACTTACTCGGTTAATTTAAAATGCTTTCTAAAGGTATATAAATTCGGGGTATTACAATCGAGGACACTCAAGTCCTTCTAATGCTTTTTTCCAGTAGCGTATGTAGCTACTCTTTGGGCAAAGTTGCCTGCCGGCAACCTTGATCACCCCTGGCATCGAGGACACTCACGTCTTCCTAATGCTATTTTCCAGTAGCGCATGTAGCTACTGTCGGGGCAAGGTTGCTTGCCGACAACCTTGCTCACCCTAATTTTTCCAATGACGCATGTAGCCACTGTCGGGCTAAGGTTGCCTGCCGACAACCTTGCTCACCCTAATATTTCCAGAAGCGCATATAGCTACTGTAGGGCCAAGGTTGCCAGCCGACAACCTTGCTCACCGTGATTTTTTCCAGAGGCGCATATAGCCACTGTCGGGCCAAGGTTGCCTACCGACAACCTTGCTCACCCTGATTTTTTCTAGAGGTGCATGTAGCCACTGTCAGACCAAGGTTGCCTGCCGACAACCTTGCTCACCCTGATTTTTCCAGAGACACATGTAGCCATTGTCGGGCCAAGGTTGCCTGCCGACAACCTTGCTCACCCTTGGAATGCTCTGATTCCTCATGGGCAAGGTTGCTCATCGGCAACCTTGAACCCATTTCAACACACTCAGGTTCATCAGGCCATTGAGTTTTTGACACGACTTTTGCGACCTTATAAGGTCCTTTCCCGTTGGTTCGAATTTTCTGGTTAGCTTCAAAACATCAAACCTTTCTCTACACGAGGTCTTCTTCACCATGTACCTTTCTGCTGTACAAGCTGCGTATATACCCTTTCTTCCACTCCGTTTTCAGATGGGTCTTCTCTTTTTCTCCTCTTCCCCGAGGTCCAACTCTTCCTTCTTGAGTTCTTCGTTCCGATCCTCATCATAGAATTAGGTAGCTTTCTTAGGGCTAGTGCGATAAGCCCAAGTACCGACTCGAGCTCCTATGTCCACAAGTCACATTTCCACTTAGTCTTGTCATAATTCCATTGACAATTGTTATGTTGGTCAATTCCATCTGACCATTCGTTTTCGGGTGCGCCATTGTTGCGAATCTCTATTCGATTTGCAAGCTCAAGCACCAATCCAAGGCTCCCTAGCAGATGCATTGGGAGCAATTATCCAATATCTAAACTCTGGGAACTTCATACCAGCAACTTATGTTCTTCCAAAGGAACCATATGATGGCTGCACCGTCAACCATGACAACGGGTTCAGCTTCCACCCATTTGGAGAATTAGTCTTTAGCTACTATAAAGTGGGTCATTCCTCCCTGCACCGTGGGCAACTTTCCCACCAGATCAATTCCCCACTTGTCGAACAGACAAAAGGCATACATGATTCCGAGTTCCTTCCTGGGAAGATGGATCAGAGGTCTATGTATCTGACACTCGGAGCATTTTTCGACGAATTCCTTGGCATCCTTGGCAATGTTGGGCTAATGGAACCATGCCCGAGATACTTTCCGAGCAATGTCCCTTGCTCCATTGTGGTCTCTATTTCCGAGTGGATTCCTTGCAAAACACTTGTGCTTTCCGCTTCTGATATGCATTTCAGATAAGGGTAAGTCATGGCACGTTTGTATAGATGATCTCCAATCATGCAGAAGTGAGCGTAGGATGCCCTTTTTGAGACTAGGGAACCTTTCACACATTTTCCTATCATCAGGAAATGTATGGTTAGGACTTTCCAGTCATTGATTTCTTCAATTGCTCCCACATCCAAGGAGGCAATCTTGTCTTCTTCTTCAAGATATGTGATTGGACAAGTAATTCTTTTCTCATCAGAATTGGCCAACCTTGCCCTCTTATCTGTGCGGGTAATTTCCTCTCGGGAAATTTGTTCCACCTGAAATTCGGTGAACTTTGCCTTTAGTTATATCACTATTGTTACATAGTTGGCCATCCTTTCTTCTTTAGCCAGGTAAGTTACCTCTGTCTGGGACACAATCAATTGGGAGTCAGAAAATATTAGATCTTCTCAGCTCCCAATCCTTCCATGATTTGCATGGCTCGTACTAATGCCTCATATTCAGCTTCATTGTTCGAAGCTTTGCTTGCTTGAAAATTGTACTTCTTCTGATGTGGGAGGGATGATCAATATTCCTACACCACATCCTTCCTTGGTAACAGAACCATTCACGTAAGCTTTCCATTCGGCCAGTTCTATACTTCGAGTAGTCTCCTAAATGAAGTCTGCCAACCCTTGGGCATTTATGGTTGGTTCATTCTTTACATATTCCACAAGTTTGCCTTCTTTTATCAAGCGTTCAATCATATCTTTCAAATGCTTACATTGGTTCATCTTACGACAAAATTCATTGTGGTATTCACAGTAGGGACCCACTCTGGGGTTTTGAGGTCCTTTTCAATAACTTCGAGGTAAGGGAAATCATGTGAGTTGTTTTGACATGATTGCGAGAAGCTTGGCTAGGGCCATCGTGAGAGGGGTGTAAGCTTCCCTGTTGATCCTTTCTCTCCTTGTATAATTTCGAAGATCCTTTCCTTTGTCATTATTTTTCATATTTCCCTCTGCCTCGTAAGGCACTGCTTTATGGATAGGCAGAGATGCTTCGAGGTGTAGGTGGATGGTTCGGTCCTCTTCCATCTTCTTACCTCGAGCTTCTTCCAAGTTTACAAACTTGTCCACTCTATCTCTTTTGGCTAGAGAACTGAAGAGATCTCTATCACACAAGCCTTATGTTTGGGCATGCATCTTTACTTCCGAGATGACTATGGGCACTTCCAATGTAGCAGAGTTGAAGCTCCGAAGATAATATCTAGGTTTTCATGGGAACCTTGCCTGAGAGACATCAAGTATACCGAAGTACGACTTTGCCTTTGAACACAGATTTAGTGAGAGTTCTGAGAAAAACTCTACACTTGACTTCGTCGGTATGTTGGTAGAGGGTGGAGCCATTCTTAAAACTCATGAGGTGTTCCAAGGGATCAGTAGTGCCATCATATTGTTCCCGTATTCCTTTGAAATTAGCTAGTAAAGTTTCCTGCAATATTACATTACTGAAAGGAGAACTTATTTCATCGATGTTATTTGGATCCGACTTCAGAAAATGCCTCTTCATCTCCTTCATTTCTTTTCTCAAGGCAGCCACTTTTGTGCCAGTAGGGGATGCCGATTCAGAGTGAGGCTGATTCGTAGCTGAATAATCCTCTCCATTGACTTTGGTCGCTGAGGTAGCTTCCAGCCATTCTTCTCTACTCATACAGCCTTTATCGGGGAGGTAGGGCAACCTTTAGCGCATACCATATCCATAGTGTTGCGCTCTACGAGGAAGAGGAAGCCTTCTTTTGGAGGAATGTTCCCTCTCCTCGCGACTGGAACTTTCCCTGATTTCTTCTAAGTGTTCCCTCTGACTCTTTTCATTCTCCCGTAGCAACCTTTCAGAAGTTGATGTATCTGAACGAGATCCAAACCAGACATAAAATCTGAGTTTGTGGATGTGGCAACCATGCCAGGATACGCAACCGTTCTAGGTTGGGCAACCATGCCAGGTTGTGCAACCCTACTAGGTTGGCTATTCAACAGTGCAGATTCCTCGAACTCTTTCCTCAGATCTCAAGAACGAGTTGTCATTATCATGTATGTTCGGGGAATAGCTTAGATTTTCCGTTTTGTCTTTTGGCGACAAAAACATATAATATTCAATCCAATAATATCCATATGCAGTCAAATATATCCATCAAAATCACGTATTTCTAGCAAATAATCATGCTTTGATATACTCTATGGTCATATTTTTCTTGACAGCAAGTAATTATGGTCATATTTTTCTTGACAGCAAATAATCATGCTTCGATATGCTCCGATATGCTTCGATATGCATATATATATATACAAAATATTTCCATATTCATGTTTTTTCATGGATCTATTCACACAAAACTCCTCACATATGTAGATATGGTTTTGGGAAAAGCAAGTTCATGCATATATCGATCTTGATGTTCAAGATGTATTTGGAAAAAAAGGGTAAAGCGGATCTCACGCCTTAGTTTTGATTTCCCACTGACGACGCCAGTTGATGGGGTCGAGATTTGTAACCCTTAAACATACCGATGCTTAAGAATCATTAACACATAATAATACCTTGTGTCGATGACAAAAGATAGGAAGAGCTTCTCCACATGGTTTTATCCTTCGAGCTCTGACCTGCAAAACGGAACGCTAGGTTGTGTGCCGGCATCGCATCTTCGACGATCAAGTCAGTGTGTGTAGAACACGAAAGCTTGAGAGAATTCAACGATTTCTATCATTTATCAGAGGTAATGAACGTGATAATGAAGATGATACCTGCTCATTTGCAGTGAAATCTGTATATATACCTGTAAAAATAAGGGTATTTTAGTCATTTCTGGGAGACTTGGGAAGTCTCCCAACCGCCTTTGGTAGGGAAAACTTCCCTACTTTAGGTGATGTGATAGGTCGGTACCGATGTCTATCACAGGATATTTATGCCTCGAGAAGGCAAATCCGTACTGTACTTTAGACTAGTTGTTGATAAAGTATAAGTGGGCAGTGTTACCCTGAGGTAACATTCCTTCTGGACAAGTTTCCAGCGAGGAAACCTTTCCTCAAGTCAAGTTTCCATGCCTCGAGGCATGTTTCCCCAACACTAAGAGTGTTAAAGCAAGGTTGCCTTCCGGGAAAATGAGCACTTAGAGTGCTGAAGTAAGGTTGCCTTCTAGGCAACCAAGATGTACAAAAGGTGTCCCATCATAAGTGTTCTGCATAGTTGTATATATGTGTGTTCCCGAGGCATTGGGCAACAATTCCAAAGAAGTTCAGTGGTCATAGGTAACTCGGAAGGCTAACGAGCCCTGGGCACATACGGATTCCTACACCGCAGGAGGGTTATCAAGTGCTGCTGGTGCTAACCTTACGTTTCTTGAGAGCGGCAAGAACTAGTTGTTATTCTTGGCCTAGACCTGCAAAGATGTGTCAATGCTGGTGAATGTAGGACAGATATCCTCGTTATCTCACCTGCGCCAGAGTGGGCCCATCTAGAACCAAATGCTACTTAACCAACATGCGCTCGATAAGGTGTTATGTCCGGAACTTTTGGGCAAGCAAGAAGATTGGCTAGGGTGTCCCTGTCAAGACTGAAACATAAGGATGAAGTTGGGCGAGCTATGTAGCATACGTGGCGACATGACAATGAGGACCCTACATAGCTTTAGCCTATAAACACTGACACACTTACGCAACAAATATTTTTGAACCAATGATCTTGTTAAAGTTATACTCATTGATTCGAAACCTAAATCTGGATTGTTTTTATTACTGATCTTTTTGCTTGTCAAGTTACAGTTATTTACTTTCAGCAGTTTGCCAAAGGTGATAGTGATAGTTGCCCAAGGCTATAGTAGATAGACACTCAACAACAACCTTTTTGTGTCCCAACCAGAGATTATAGCGAGCAACTCGATGAGGGATCGACCCTGTACTTGCCAGCTAGCTGTTCCTAGGGGTAGGCATAGGAGTGAAATACAAATTGTATTTTTTCGTAGCTTAAACGACGGCTGCCTCAAAATTTGCACCGTTTCTAGGGACTTGATTACAGTGGTAATTTCTATTGTGCTGATTTCTTTATTCTTATTTTATGCAAGAAACTAACCTTACAGGAAAGGAAGGAAAAAATTGGTATGCCGATAATATCAACCTAACCTTAAGGAAGATTCGAGGTGAGAAAACGAAGAAGAAAGAGGCATTGGAAGTAATTTCGAAGGAACCCTTTGACGAGGAATAATGTTCCTTCTCAAGAGAAGCAGAAAAAGATAATCAAAGTGAGGCGTCAATTGATAACCTAGTGGAGGAGGAGAAGACCTTAAGGAAAATGGTGTTCCCCAACACCATGAACCTGAGGCCCTTAGGCATAACTTTGCCTACACCCACGCGAGCATGGGAGCTGAAGTCCCACTTTATTCAGATCCTGTCCAAGTTCAGTGATCACCCAGGCGAGGACCCCCAAAGACACTTACAAGATTTTAAGATGGCTTGTGGAACTATCCATACTGATGGAAATCTGAGCGAATCTGTAAGGCTCATTGCCTTCCCATTCTCCTTGCAAGACAACGCAAGGGAGTGGCTTTATTCATTTCCCATAGGATGTGTTACCACTTGGCAAGAGCTGCATCACAAATTCTTAGAAAAATACTTTCCAGCCACCTGAATTCAGAAGATAAGGAAGATTATTACAGGCATTAAGATGGGCATTGGAGAGGACTTTCCAACCGCATGATTATTGGCATCACACATAATCTCGATAGGTAGCTCCCAATCTAGAGGTTGTATAATGGGGGCTGACACAAGTCTACTCCTTAAGTCGAGAAATGCTTCTTTGCAGTCATCATCTTTGCAGTCATCATCGAAGTTGCAGCAGCCTGGTCATTGGTTGTGCGATTTTTGTGAAGTCTTTAATGAAATGTCGGTAGAACCCTGCATGACCGATGAACGCCCGTATGTGCTTAACTGTAGTTGGATACGACAAATTTGCAATGGAATCGATCTTTGCTTTATCCACTTTGATTCCTCTTTCAAAAATGACGTGTCCCAACACTATCCCTTCCTTCACCATAAAGTGGCACTTCTCATAATTAAGTACCAAACTTTTCTCCAAGCATCTTTTTAACACAAGTTCCAGATGGTTGAGACATGTGTCAAACGAGTCTCTATATACTGTAAAGTCATCCATAAAGACTTCAATACAATGTTCCAATAAATAAGAGAAAATGCTCATCATGCACCTTTGAAAAGTTCCAGGCGCATTACATAGACCAAAGGGCATTCTTCGGTAAGCAAATGTTCCATACACACATGTGAAAGTGGTTTTCTCTTGGTCCTCTTGAGCCATAAAAATTTGCATGTATCCCGAATACCCATCTAAAAACAGTAACAAACATTACCAGCTAGATGTTCAAGCATCTGATCGATGTAGGGTAGAGGGAAATGGTCTTTCCGTGTGACCATGTTCAACTTCCTGTAATCTATGCAAACCCTCAATCCAGTCTGCAATCTTGTCGGAACCAGTTCTCCCTTGTCATTTTCTACAACTTGTATCCCTAATTTCTTCGGTACGACATGGACTGGGCGGACCCACTGGCTGTCAAAGATAGGAAAAATAATTCCTAACTCTAGAAGTTTCGAAATTTCCTTAAGTACCACTTCTTTCATTACAGGGTTTATTTTTCCCTGTGAATCTCGTACTGGTCTCGTTCCTTCCTCAAGGTATATATGGTGCATGCATTCAGTTGGACTGATTCCCTTAATATCTACCAGGGTCCAACCGATGGCTTCCTTATTCTCCCGTAAGACCCTGATCAACCATTCCTCTTGTGCCATGGTTAGATCTGCATTGATGATTACTGGAATAGTCTCCTCAGGCCCTAAATAAGCGTACTGCAGATGTTTGGGCAGTTTGTTGAGTTCCAATATAGGGGCTTTGACAATTGAAGGAAGCAGTTTTTCGTGCTGCCCATACTGAGACAATAGTTCCGGTTTGCCCTCTGCAGATCCTCCAACTGAGTACACTTCCAAAATGATTTCTTTGATTTTCTTGTCCACCTCTAACTTTGCCTCCATGATTCTCTCCTTTAGTGAATATAGCTCCATAATAGTCTCTTTTATGTCCAAATCTTCTGTTTGAGCAGCATCTCGATCGGTCAGACCAGCTTGTATCACCCTATCCGTCAAGTCGCTAGAACTGAATTCAATACTTTGTTCTTGTACCACTAGTTCAAACACATCTATCATCTCTACTGACTCCATGTCTGGTTTCCTTTTCATAGCTTCATAGATGTTGAATTCCTCAACTACTCCATCAAATTCACATGATAGAATCCCCGTTTTCATATCAATTTTTGTTCCCGCAGTCATCATGAACGGTCTGCCCAACAAAATAGAGTTTTTCTTGCCTCTGATCCAGTGTCCAATACATAGAAGTTGGCAGGAAAAATCAAATCCCCGACTATAATCAACACATCCTCTATTATTCCTTCTAGGTATGCATTGGACTGGTCTGCTAGTTGTATGACCACATGGGTATTCTTTAGCTCGCCCAAATTCAGTCGATTGAAAACAGCTAGGAGCATCACATTTATTGAAGCCCCTAGATCCATCATGGCTTTATCCATATTCCTTCTTGTGATGTTACGCCTTGGGGGTAATTCTGTTGAATTACAGCTTACACACTTTCCCCCATCACATATCGAGCATCCTCTTCCACTTTCACCTTTTCGAAAATAAATCCTTCAGAAACTTAGCATATTTAGGAATTTGTTTGATTGCATCCAATAAGGGTATGCTAAGTTCCACTTTTTGAAACATTTTCATCATCTCACTAGCTTCCTTTTCTTTGGCTTTCTGTCGTAGTCCGCCAGGATAAGGGGCTTCTGTCTGATCGTTACCAATCTGTTCTTCAGTAAGGCCATTACAGGTCTCCTCATCTCTTTTCCTATTAACTTCTGCTTCAGCCAAATTTTTCTCGGCTTGCTCATCTTCCACTTCTGTTAATATCACCTATGCTTGTTCCTTGTGATTTATTCCTTGAGGAGGAAGTTTCCCTATGTTCTCTTCCACTTTGGCCAACACTTTGGCCAAACAACCAATCTGGACATTGGTCTGATTCATACTAGCTCAAACTTCATTCTGAAATTTCTCACTTTCCTTAGCCATATTATCAATGGCCTCTTCCCATGGTGCTCACCTTTGATGTGCAGCTAATAAATCTGCTGCTGGTGTGGTTGGTAATTCTGCTGTTGTGGCGGTCCTCCTTGATACTGTGGCTGTTGTTGGTGCTGGGCATACTGTTTTGAGGATCCTGGTAATCCCGTATTGTGTTGTTGGGGTTGACCATCTTGTTTCCATCTAAAATTTGGATGATCCCTCCATCCTCGATTGTAAGTATTAGAGAAGGGATCATGTTTCCTTTGAAATCCTTTGTTCCCCCCTCCCCCCATAAGCATTTACGTCCATTATGTCCTCATCAAAGTTTGGGCAATTCTCAGATTGATTCCCTATAGCATCGCATAGGCCACACTGTCGTACTTTCTTTTGTATAGTCAAATCACTCAATAGTGTCTTAATCTCTTTCATCTCCTTACTCAGCACTGTTAAATTATCCTTTTCTTCTTCCTTAGCTGGGAATTCTCTATTCCTTTCATGCCCCTCTTCTCTTGATTCCTCAGCCATTGTCCCCAATAACTTGAAAATGTCTTGGGGGGTTTTAGCCATCAGTGGTCTATTGCATGCGGCTAAAACCAACCCACGATCATTTCGCTACATTCCCTTCACGAAGCTCTCCACTTGATCTTTTGGAGTAATTTGGTGGTGGGGGCAATTGCTAAGAAGTCGCTTAAATCTTGTCCAATATTCATAGAAGGATTCCAGCCCATCTTGTTTGACATTCCTGATTTCCCACCTCATTCGTTCAACTCTGGTGGCTGGAAAGAATTCTTCTAGAAAACATTGTTGTAGCTCAGCCCAGGAGGTAACACTTCCTTCTGACAAATTGTACAACCATCTCCTTGCACGATCCACCAATGAGAATGGAAAAAGTACCAACTTTACATATTCTTGTTGGTTCTCATTTGATTGGTGCATCACTGTCATTTCAAAATCCTGGAGATGGGTGTATGGGTGTTGTCCCCAGCATATCCATTGAACTTCGGTAAGACCTGTATTAGTGCGGGTTTTAGGTCATATCGCTCAGGATGGAAAGCGTTCTCTGGTAGTGTGATCTTGTTCGGCCTGAGATTTAGGTTTGTTGGGTATGCCAACCGTTTGAGGGTCTGCTCTGCCATAGCATTGCGTCTCACTATCCGTGCAATTGTGCATAGTCGTCGTTCAGTTCGGTCGATGTCTGGATCAAAAAGCAATGTTCTTTGTACTCGACGAGTTCCACGCATACAATAGTAGCGGAAGATAGAATGAGAAGAGTAAAATTGCTACGCGTCACTCCCCAGCAACGGCACCAATTTTGACACGTACCCGTCGTATGGTATGATCAAAATACTTGTGTATGCCCCAGACGGACAGTACATGCTCCTATGCCCACAATTGGACTGGTTAGTCTTAGCGGTAAGCTAGGGTCGATCCCACGGAGAGTGATAAACTACTTTACTCTTCTGGTGCACAAGTTTGGTTGTCACGGTCTAATCCTGTTGATCTGCACAAATTAACTTGAAAACAATCAAATATAAAAAGGGTAAGATTTGGGGTAGGTCATGATTATCGTTGATATGTGTATTCGGTCATGGGCATACTGAAGATCCATCCATGTTTTCAATAAACTCAAGGCGTGGCCCAAAGACATTGGGGCATTTCAAAAGTCTATACTCCACACTTGGGATGGTTGAATCCCTTGTGGTCACTTTGTCCAAAAGGTCACGCTTCACCCCGATCACAAGGCCATGCTTCACTCCTCCTTAGATAGCAGTCATACCCAATCCCTCCAAGTATGACCCTCACCAACCTTCTCTTCTAAGCTTCCCAGCTCCGCACCTATAGAGTAGACATAACTCGTGGGATATCCATTTCCTGTAACACGTCCAACCGGTCATCGATATATCTACGATGCATGAGGTGAGCCCCTTGGTCAATAACCATGGCTTGATGCCTCGTCACATTTGATGGATAGCTATTAAAGAAGCCCAAACGGAGGAAGGACGCAATATCCCCTTGCCCGTTCCTCGCCATGCAGATCTACAACTTCATTGAAGGCGCTGCTCAGCTACTCGGTAATAGGCATACTGGACATTGCTGCTTGTCATGCCCTGGCCTTTGCTTGGCATGGTACAACTCTTACCGAGCGGAGATCACCCGCTAAGTCAGAACTGCCCATGATATTTGCTCAAATCTCTCTGGAACCACTGGATCCAACCGAAGGCACAAATGTCTCTCGAATATTTCACACCCAAATCTCACTAGGGGAAACTACTCACACATATTGAAATGCATAATAATTAATATAAATAAACACATCAATAACACAAAATACGAAGTACTTGAATTAAGAAAATACCTAATGCAAACTGCCTTTGATTTGTTCACGACAGGAATTGAAAATAAAAACTGGTAAACTGTTTTGATGCAGAAAATGTAAAGTCAACTGAAAGTAAAATTGTATCTTGAACTGAATGTTATCGAATACTAGGGGTAACCAACATTTTGCCAGCCATACTTGCTGGACTTTTATAGTTGGGACACTAGCCGTCAACACCCTTCTCTAGTAGACCATATCGGCGTGATTGATTGCTTCCATATTTAGTTCGATCTTGATTTATCCTTGATAGACCAGATTAATGATTGGCAATCGCTGGTAGATTGTTTTTATGTGATTGATTGGCTTCCAGATATTTCTTCGTACAAATATCTCAACAGAATATCGTGCAAATCTCTTCCACGCGGCTTTCCTTTATTTGACTTCTGCGGTTGGCTGCTGATATCGGTCATGGTCATGCTTGCTGCATGTCTTCTGTGGAGCGCTAGGCCACTGTAGGGCACTGTGGGGTGCTGTAGAGGGCTAGGGCGTTGTGGGGCTCTGTGGTGCACTGTGGGGCCTTGTGGAACGCTATGGAGCGCTAGGCTGCTATGGGGCACTGCGGAGCGCGAGGGCGCTGTGGGACGCTTTGGAGCGCTAGGGCATCGTGGGGCGCTGTGGAGTGCTACGGCGCTGTGGTGCGCTATAGAGTGGTAATGCTCTGTGGAAAGCTAGGGCATTGTGGGGTACTGTGGTGCGTTGTGGAGCTCTAGGGTACTGTGGGGCGTTGTGGAGCGCTAGGGCACTATGTAGTGCTAGGGCGCTATGGGGTGCTGTGGGGCACTGTGGAGCACTAGGGCACAGTGGGGGCGCTGTGGGGCGCTATGGGGCCCTATGAGGCGCTGTGGAGCGCTAGGCCACTATGGGGTCCAGTGGAGCGCTAGGGCGTTGTGGGGCGCTGTGGAGCACTATGGAGCGCTAGGGCGCTGTGGAGCATTGTGGGGCTCTCAAATCCCCCCCAATTTCGGTTTCACCAAGATCGAGAGGAGAAGCTTCTATTTAATTTTTATAAGTATGTTATTCATTTGATTAATTGTATATATGTAATCTCTAATCCCTAAAAGAAAGAAAGATGCATGTTTTAAATTTATGTTTAGGAAAACTAGGGTTCGATGTGAAAATTGATGTGAGGAAATCGTTAGGAAAATTAAACCCTAAAAATTAATCTAGGAATTAAAGGAGAAAAGAAAAATAAAATCCCCTAAAAATTGATTAAAACCGAAAAATAGGGGAGAAATGAGAAAAATCAATTTACATGATTTATTGATGATTTAATGATCTATATGCGTTTATGAGCATGATTTGAATGATTATTATGCATGAGAAAATTGAAAAAATTATTTGCTAAATTTTGTTGCTAATGCCGTGAGTTTGAGTATTTTGGAGGAGTATTTGATTTGATTATTTGTTTGATGATTTATTGATGTTATGAGCATGAGATAAGTATGAGATTATGATGATTTAATTCATTATGTTGTTGTATGAGAAAATCAAATTTTATGCATGTTTATGGAAGAAAAATATTTTAATGATTTATGATGATTTTTGATGATTTTGATGATATGAGTATGTTAGTATTTAATTTTGAGTGTTAGATGTTCTATAGGAATTATTGAGATGAAGAAAATAGAATTTTAAGCATGAAAACATGAAGAAATCGAAAAATATGAGTTTGAATGCCTAGTGTGTGTTCTAGGTGTTCTTGGTGAAAATATGAGTTTTTAAATGAGCGTTCTTGGTGTTCTTGGTGTTCTTGGTGTTTTTATGAAGATTTAAAGAACAATAAAATTAATTATAAAATAAATTAATTTAGAAATTTTGAGAATAAAAAAAATTAGAAAATAAAAAGAAAAATTATTAAGATAATAATGAGTTTTGGAATTGAGAAAAATAAAGAAAAATAATTCTTTATTAAATAATTAGAGTTAAGAAGAGAAAAATTAGTTTTAATAATAAGAGATTAAAAAAGGATAATAATAATTGAGGAAAATAAAAGAGAAGTTCGAGATAAGAAAATCGAGTTAAAAGTTAAGTATAAAAATTTAAACGAGTTAGTCAAGGTTGAGTCGTTCAATCGAACGAAAAATAATAAAAAGTTAATCTTAAGTTAAATAAATTTTCTTTTAAAGGGAAATTAATTGAAGAGTCGAGCATAAGAAATTTAGTAAGGCGTTAAGTCGAGTTTGAGATCATTTACTCGTTTAATAACGAGATTAATAAAAGAGTTTTGAGATAAAAATAATAGAGATACAATTAATTAAAGAATCAAAAGAAAATTTAGTAAGAGTTGTTTTGATTTGAGAATCGAATTATAAATTGATAGCTGTTCAATTGCTCGGTTATTAATAAGTCGAGTGTTGAAGATTTGACAATGCTTGAGTAGTATAAATCGAGTTTGATTTTCAAGCCTTTTTAATAAGACGTTAAAGTTATCGAGTTTTGAAACTTAGTTAAAAGTCGAGATTATATAAAATAAGAGTTTAATTGAGAATAAGAAAAGGGATATACTAAATAAAATAAGATAAGAATACTTAGGCGAGTATGTGTACGTAGTTGAGAAAAGACGACGTATTTTGGAAACAATGTCGTATTTTGAGTCGAGGAATATTAAGTGAATATTTTCTAAAAAACTAAAATCGAGCAAAGTCGAGTCAATTCATAATTGAGTTTGGAATATGAATCATATTGAATTTATTATGCTTGATTGAATCTAAATGTTTACGTGAAATATTGACGATTAGTTGAATCGAGAATTCACGGGAAAAATTTGAATAATATAGTCGAGATAAGAAATATTCCCTTAACTAGTGAGAATTTCTAAGTAGAAGTAATTTAGAAACGAGAATGTGAGACGAAGTAATTAGTAACCGAGTAGAGTCGATGAGTCGAGAATGAGGAAGTCGAGAAAGGATATTGATTTAGAAAAGATAAACATAGAAAGAGACGAGTCAAGTAGAAGTCCTTCAGTCGAAGCCAAAATCTACTTTACGTTTTACGCATCGGGAGTCTTTTTCTTTATCTCGATGTCAAATTATGAAGGACCAAGCGAGACGGGAAAATAGCAAGGACGTTTCAAAGAGTAAACCGCCTAGCTAGAATCTTCGGAAGTCAGGTGGGCTTTTCTAAAACCAAAATCTCCGATGAATGCTATTACTGTTTATTGAGTATTATTATTTGAGTTTAAATTCAATTGACTTGTCATTTTTACATGAGTTTTGGTATGCTTTATCATTTGCTTAAGATATGAATGCCCTGTGAAAGACAGGAACCTATGTGTGGTATTTGAATGGTTTGAGGTGACTGTGAGCTTTACTTTGGTTTAGCCGGTCACAGTGTTTGAGAAGGAGGCCTACTTCTCGGCACAAAGTTAATGTGGTAGATGATACATGCCTTTGTTTGAGTATATATTATGTTTTGACTGCGCAGTCTATTCAGGAAGAAAATGTTTTTGCATTCACAAGTAAACAATTTTTAATTGCATTAATACTTGTGATGCTTCGGCAAGGTAAGTTCAATTGTATAGCTCTAAGAGCAAGTTTTCAAATGTTTTGGCATGTGTTCACTGAGTACGAAGTACTCCGCCCTGCATGTATTTCTAAACGTGTAGGTTAGCAGGATGTGGATGGCGTGGGCGGCTTGGTGGTGTGTTTGTTTTGGTCGAGTAGAAAGTGGACTGGCAATTGCATGTCTTCATACATGTAGTTGTTGGGATTGAGTCGAGATTTCCACTGCAATGCAATGCTATGTTAATTGAAGTCTTTTGATATGTTTTTGAATTATACTATGATATATGTTCTTATTCACGAGCGATGTGCTCGATACAATTTACCGCTTATCCTTTATTCTCATTTCTTGTGAACTTAATATCCTTATTCCATTTGGGTTTGATATGTAAATTATCCATGCTCGTTTGATGTTTCAGTTGTGACTTGGAAGCATATTTTTATTTGTTATCGCTTTCAGTCAATATTCCCTTGTTTGCCCGAGCATGAATCCCTTAATTGAGTTTAAGTGATGGATGGTTAGTAGTGTTAGTGTCGTTAGTCGCACCTCGGGAGTCGGGGTGTTACACTATCATATAGTCAAAATTACTAGACTGAAATTAAAATATTTAAACAAAATAAATATTTTGTATTTTTATATTTTTCTATTTTTTTATATTTTTTAATAAAATAAAAATAAAAACGAAAGAGAAAAGAAAACATACTCGGTTGCCTTCTAGTCAGCGCCCCATTTAATCGTCTTAGGCACTACGTCAAGCATCCTAGTCATTAGTCCTCCTCGTCAGGGAATCCAGATGACTCCCCAATATCCTGTTTCTCCTGCCCATGATAGGCTTTAATCCTCTGCCCATTTACCTTGAAAATTTCCCCAATCTTGAGATCCTTTATCTCGACAGCTCCATTTGGGCATTGGGCTTGGACTTCGTATAGACCTACCCACTTAGTAGAAAGCTTTCCCGATTTAAGTCGGAACCTTGTCTTGTACAGCAACACCCGTTGCCCAAAGTTAAATTCCTTCTCCTTGCTTAACAAATCACGAGTTTTCTTCATGCGCTCCTTGTACAAGCTGGAATTGTCAAAGGCCTGCAGCCTTATCTCCTCCTACTCTTGAATCTCCAGCTTTCTTGTCTCACCCGCATTATTCTAATCAAAATTCAACTGAACTATTGCCCAATAGGTACGATGCTCAAGTTCAACGGGCAAGTGACACCTTTTCCTATAAAACATGAGATAAGGAGACATCCCAAATGGGGTCTTGTATGCAGTCCAATATGCCCATAGCACATCATCAAGCCGCATGCTCCAATCCTTCCTCGTAGTGCCCACAAACTTTCTCAATATGGTCTTGATTATGTGATTGGACAACTCAGCTTACCCATTAGCTTGAGGATGGTAAGCAGTAGATACACGGTGGTGAACTCTATATTTCTTGAACAAGGTAGTGATTGTAGCATTGCAGAAGTGTGAGCCTTGGTCACTGATAATAGCTCGAAAGACACCAAACCTATTAAAAGTTTGAGTTCTTAGAAAACTTGCAACCACCTGCAAATCACTGGTTTGCGATGCTCGAGCTTCCACTCATTTAGACACATAGTCCACAGCCAAAAGAATATACTAATTTCCACAAGAGTTGGGCAAAGGACCCATAAAATCCATGTTCCATATATCAAACACCTTGACTGGGAAGATTAGCATCATGGGCATCTCATTCTTCCTTGTTATATTTCATTCATTTTGACATCGATCACAATTCCTCACCCATTCATAGCTATCCTTGAACAGCGTTGGCCAATAGAAACCACACTTCAAAATCTTCCTAGCTATACGCTGGTGCCCAAAGTGACCTCCACATTTCTTATTATGACAGTGCTCCAATATGCTCTTCTGCTCACAGTCTTCAACACACCTTCTTATGATATTATCAGAACACTCTCGCCATAAGTAAAGTTCATCCCACACATAGTATCGACTTTGCGTCTTGAGCTTATTCCTTTGATATCTTCCATACTCCAAAGGTATTGCCCCAATCACCAAATAATCTACCAAATCAGCATACCATGGTTCATCTTGGGCATAACTCAAATGCTCATCGGGAAACATCTTCTTGATCAGGTTCGCATCCTCTTTCTGGAGTATTCTGCTCAAGTGGTCAGAAACTTGCTTCTGGGCACCACTCTTATCCTTGATTTCCAAATCGAATACCTGTACAAGAAGAATCCATCGCATTAGTCTTGCACTCCTCGTCGAACTCCCAAGGTACATCATTTTGCAGCAACTTGGTCATGGGCTGAGCTATCTTGGCAAAGTCCTTCACAAATCTTCAATAAAATTCAGCATGAATAAGAAACCCTCTAAGTTGCTCAATATTGGTGGGATATGGCAGCTTCCCTATGATATCAATTTTGGCCTTATCCACCTTAATTCCTGTTTTTGAAATAACATGCCCAAGGACTATTCCCTCCTTAAATATGAAGTGACACTTTTCATAGTTCAACACAAGACTCTTCTCAAGACATCTCCTCATAACTCTCCCAAGATTCTTAAGAAACGAGTTAAAGTCCTTCCCATAGATGGTGAAATCGTCCATGAACACTTCAATGCACTCCTCAAGAAGGTCAGGAAAAATGTGCATCATACATCACTGAAACGTGCCGGGGCATTGCATAATCCGAAGGCATCCTTCTATAGGCAAAGGTGCCAAACGGACATGTGAAAGTCGTCTTGCCCTGGTCCTCCTCAGCTACCCATATTTTCATATACCTAGAATATCCGTCAAGAAAACAATAATATTGGTTATCGGCCAACCTCTCAAGCATCTCATTGATAAAGGGCAATGAGAAGTGATCCTTCCTTATCTTTTGGTTGAGCTTGCGGTAGTCAATACACACCCTCCATCTAGTCTGAAGTGTCATGGCCACCATCTCCTTTTTATCATTCTCCACTACCTAGATTTCTGACTTCTTGGGCACAACATGCACTGGACTTACCCATTGACTGTTAGAAATTGGATAGATTATGCCCAAATCCAGTAGCTTCAGAATCTCTTTCATGACCACTTCCTTCATGGCAGGGTTCAATCTTCTTTATGGGTCTCTGATCGGGACTGCATCTTCCTCGAGCAGGATGTGATGCATGCAATCCATTGGGCTTATGCCCTTGATGTTAGCAAAAGTCCACCCAATAGCTTCCTTGTCTCTGCCCAAAAGTTCACATCCCTTCTCCTCATCCTCGCTCGTTAGTGCTAAATTAATAATCACGGGCAAGGTCTCATTCCGGCCAAGGTAAGTGTACTTCAGATGTTTGGGCAAGGTCTTTAACTCAAGTTTAGGTGCCAATTAGAGTGAGGGCACTAATCTATCTTTAGGCTTCAATTCTAGAATGCTGAGTTGCTCAAAACAAGGATGCACATTGCTTTCGTTCCTCACATAACTTAATTTTTCCACTTCTCTCTGGCCATAATCTCCGCTGTCTTGACCAAGATCTTCTTCAATCTGCTTCTCAAGAGCCTCATTCCCCCAATATTCCAGAATTACCTCATCAAACCAATCTTGTGGAAGGTCTTCATCAGCCTCGTCGTGGTCATCATCCTCTTGAAATTTTCCTTCTTCATTAGTTTCCTCAATTTCATCCAAAGTATTGACCACATCCATCTCCTCTTCAAGCAAGCAGAGACTATTTACCATTTCTATCTCTTCATACTTGTTTTGCCTATAAGCATCAAATTCCACCACTTCACCCCCTACATAGACAGTTAGCTTCCCAGACTCACAATCTATCTTAGTTCTTGCTATTTTCAAGAATGGTCTCCTGAGTAAAATCACAAGGTACTTGGTTGTCTGCCTTCTCATATCCAGCACATAGAAATCAGCAGGAAATATAAGATCTCCCACCTTGACCAAGACATCTTCCAAAATTCGATTAGGGTAAACTGTTGAAAGATCTACTTATTGAATGATAACTCGAGTTGGGGCCAGTGGTCCAAACCTCATCTCATCGAACATGGCTTTGGGCATGACATTGAGCGATGCTCCACGATCAAGAATTGCCCTCGGTATGATGGTCGTGCCAATCGTGCATGGTATAGGAAACATCCCTGGATCTCTTTGCTTTATGGGCAAATGTGGATTCATGATTGTTGAAACATTAGACATATAGAACTTGGCATCACTAGGGTATTTTGTCTTCTTTGTACACATCTCCCTCAAGAACTTGGCACACTTGGGCATTGATCATAATGCCACCAACAAGGGAAGATTTATCTCCACTTTTCGAAAAACTTGAAGCATTTCATTCATCTCTTATTGTTCTCTATCTCAGGAAATCTCCTTGAAAATGGTGGAAGTGGACCATTGAGCATAGTACAGGTTCTCTTGGCCAATAGCATTGCTTCTCTTTCATCTTTAAGGGACTCGAGCAATGCCTCGTTCTCCTTGAGCTAAAAACGGGATTCACTTTGGCCAAGCTGGCTGCCTTTTTGCTTAGCTTCGAACTCATGGTACATCTCATCTAAATCTCCTGAACCCATCTTGGTCTCCTCCATCTTCTCAGATGCCTCTGTTAGTACCTTGGGCACCACCTCAGGCAATGCTCTTCCACTCCTTAAAGCCACAACATTGACCTGCTCCTTGTTGATCTCCACTTGGGCAGGAAGTCACCTACTCTTCTCCTCTACACGTTTTGACAATTTTTGTGTGATGTGAGTTAATTGAGCTTGAAGGTTTTTAGACGTTCCCCTACATTCCATCTGAAAATTTTCAAAATCCTTCCGAAAGCGATCAAGGGTGTCCTTCATAAATCCTCCTATTCTGGTCACGATGAGGGAGAACATATGGGTGTTGCTATTGTTGGGCAGGTAGTTGTGATTGCTGATGTGGATGTGGCACCTGGTAATGGTTATTGCCATACCTCAAGTTGTCATTTTGGCGATACCGAAAGTAGTTGTTTTGCCCAAAACCGAATCTCTGTTGCCCAGGGGCTCCTTACTGATTCTGCCCCATGGCCTTGACTTCTTCTTCATCTATGAATCAATTGGGATAGACTGACACACTTCACACTTCTTAATAGCCTTCCTTATGGTAACTTCTTTCCCATCCACTTTCTTGCTCAAAGCCTCCATTTTATCATCCATTTTGGCCATAAACTTCTTCATGGTGTTGACCAGAGCATTCTTGTTTTCATTATGATCAAGGGAACCCCTTCTTGGGATATCCTCTTCATCTCATGATTGCTCGACCATAGCAGCTATCTTCTTGAACACTTCCACCGGTGATTGATCGACAATTCTTCCTCCACAAGCAGCTATAATCCACTTTTTATCTGAAGCTCGCAGTCCAAGCATGAAATAATCAACAAGATCAATCTCCTCAATTCGGTGTTGTGGGCAACACTACAGCATCTTCTTGAACCTTTCATAGTACTCATATAGTGACTCATTCTCTCCCATCTTGACTGAGGAAATTGCATTTCTCATGCTTTGGATGCGACGAACAGGAAAATACTTGTCAAGGAATGCCTGTTGCATCTTCTTACATATGCCCATACTTCCCTCGATCAAGGTGTAAAGCCACTCACGTGCCCTATCAAGTGGTGAAAAGGGGAATGTGAGCAACCTTACACAATCCTCGAATCTTTCATAAGGGTTAGTGATCCTAACAGTACTGCATGCCATCTCAAAATTCTGAAGGTGAGTTTGTCGATCCTCCCCTGGATGATTGCTGAACTTGGGCAAGATCTGGATTAAGAAATGCCTAAGCTCTCAATTTCCGGTGATCTCGAGCAACTTGATGCTTGAGGACTTGATGCCCTTGTCATTAGGGAACATGATTTCCCTTATGGTCTTCTCTGCTATATTTTCTACAAGTTTTAATTCTTCGCTCTCTTAGTCAGAGTAAAAATCGTCTTGCTCAGAACTCTCCTCACCTGACAGGTTAAGATCTCCTTCAGGTTCGTTCACTCCGCTTGCCAGAGTCTCTTTCTACTTCTGAGCTTGTATTGCCCTTGCCTCATGCTCAGGATCCTCAACGTAGATCAACTGTCCTTCCGTCGCTCTAGTCTTCGGCATAAGCCGAACTTAAAACTTGAAGATTAACTATCTTGGGACAAATTCCCCAGCAACGGCGCCAATTTGACGAAGCTGTCATTTGCACTTCGCCCAAATAAATTTGTAATCTCCTATGCCGATAGTAGGCAATAGCCAATGGTAAGCAGGGTCGTACCCAAAGAAATTGGTGTAGTCTCTCTTCTTTGTAACTGGTGTCACAAAAGGGTTTTGGTCTGCACTCACTTGTATTGGTCAACAAACACTGAAAAGTATAACTGAAACATAAAAGTAGATTTCATCAATAATAAAAGATACTTGGATTGGACTTCGAATCAATTAACATTGATACTTCTACTCGACCATGGGCACAATGAAATTCAATCGCATACCTTTACTATTCAGTTTAGAGGATAAATTAATTCATGCCCTATGGTTACGAAGTCATGGCTAAGAATACTTTATCCTTATATTTATCACTTTAAATTCGAGTATGCCAGACAAAACTTCTCTCTTGATCAACATACCCACAAAGACGCTTCAGCAGATGTATTGCCCGAGAGGTAATAGTTTCTTTTAGACCCAAATCAGCCAGGGGTGCCCAAGACACCGACTGCTCTCCAATACTTAATATTTATTCAAGCACAAAAGACACTCGTGTGTTGACCTCGACTCGATTGATGATCTAGATGCCTTAACTTATTGGTGATCAAGCAATTAGTTATCTTGCATAAATCTAATATTAACCCTAAGTATTTCGGGAATAAAAGCACGTGATTTAATTAAAATGCTTAGGGCTCACGAGTAATCAAAGTACAAATAATTCACATCATCTAATCCAATCCAAGTATGAGATATTAGCTAGACATGAATTTAAACATAAACAAAACAAAAGATTTAAAGGAAAACATAATTGAAACTAAAATAAGAACTATATTACCAACCAGCAAAATAAATGTGTCTTGTCCAGAACGCCAACAGTAAACTAAAGTAATAAACTGAAAATAGAATTTAAGCTTTGCCCATAGGACTTGTTTTTCTCCTCTCCAAACTCTCGAGAACATAAATTAAAATTGCACTAGGGTTAATCGATGATAATTTGCAGAATATATGCAGCCATATATATAGGCAGCAAAGAGAGGTAGAGGCGGTTCCCTTCATGGGCTTGACTCTATCCTTCTTTGGCCTTGTTTTCTTCTTTGGCTCGGCATCAGATTTCCTTTCTTGTTGAGTTTGATTACATCCGATCTCTCCATGATAAGGATGGAAGTTTCCTTCCTTATCTTGTTCCTTGACTCTCAAGTATCATCCGTTGCCCACTGCTACATCTTTCTGCTTTTATCATAACTGCATTAGTCTTGCCCTCAATGCGCACAAATCTGGGTACTGTGCTGCTTTGGCCATAAGATTATAGAGAGGTACTTATTCACCTGTAGCTTGCTCAAGGTAGTTCTCTTCATTCACAGCTACAGACTTCAGCCCTTTGCCCACATTACATTGTATCGTTGCCCAATGCTAGAAAAGCAGTTTTCCGCCAGTTTATGCCCACAATCGCACTTGTTCTGTCTTGCACCCACTTCCTCCCCCAGACACATTAAGACTCGAAAAAGACATAACAGACACAACAAAAATACACGAAAAATAAACACAAATATGGGTTCATCAGCAAGTAAGTTTACATACTCCTTAGCAGATTTCGACTTCCATGACCACCGTCATATTGTGTTATTCGACCAACACCTTTTTCGGATCTAGATTAGCGCGTAGTTGGGCACCGTAACCCAGCTTCTGGTTCATCCGCATTGCCAGTTCCTCTTACAAAAAATGGCCCACTTAGAGCTCTCTATTCCCTGGCGCTGCTCAACAGAGTAGCTGCACCGTCTGACCTATTTAAAGTTTGAGAATAGGTCAAGGGCATTGCGCCCCCAATGCCTCTAATCATTGGCATTACCTGATAGAACTGGCACTCGAGCTCCAACTATCCTGAGGGAAACTTCGTAGGGAACTAACTACTCGACTGTTCAATTAGTTTTTTTCCCCTATACCCAAGTTAGATAAACGATTTGCACATCAGTATCGCTATGGGCCCCTACCAGAGTTTCCTCTGGCTTCAACCCGCTTAGGCATAGTTCACCATGTTTCGGGTCCCGACGGGTATGCTCACTCGAACCCTTCTCAGAAGATCAAGGTCGGTCGGCGGTGCACTTCTCAAGGAGGATCGCGCCAGTCAGCTTCCTTACGCCATACGAGTTTACTTGACCGCTGACCCGCACACATGTCAGACTCCTTGGTTCGTGTTTTAAAATAGGTCGAATGGGGAGCCCACAGGCCAGCACCTGGAGCTCGCAGTTGCCGAAGCACATACAAGGCATGAGATGTCTACCACAGGCATATCAATTGCCTGGGCTTTGGCCGCCGCCGTTATTCGCGCTGGTCCGGACCCCGAATCGATCGGCGGACCGACTTTCGCCGTTCCACATTTGACCTGGACATATCGTCGGCCCCCCTTCGCTTTCCTCCTGATAATTTCAAGCACTCTTTGACTCTCTTCTCAAAGTCCTTTTCATCTTTCCCTCGCGGTACTTCCCAAACAACCCGGCAATACCTCGTAGTGCTACAGGATCCGGGCATGATGGGGCTCTCACCCTCTCCGGCGCCCCTTTCTAGGGGACTTGGGCCTGGTCCGCCGCTGAGGATGCTTCTCCATATTACAATTTGGACAGCGTGGCCACCCGATTCTCAAGTTGGGCTTTTTCTAGTTCATTCGTCGTTACTAGAGGAATCCTTGTAAGTTTCTTTTTCTTCTGCTTATTAATATGCTTAAACTCAGCGGGTAATCCCGTCTGACCTGGGGTCACAGTCGATGATGTGATACTTTGAGGCACCGAACCCCCGTTAGGTCGTTCGTGGATGCCCATTCGGATGACATAGGAGCACGACATCCCGAGATTGGATAAGTTCAACCACCACTTATCATGACATGAGTCACCGGGGGATCGCATTTGGGCCGGCCGCATGCCGAAACGAATGGGGGGCCAATATCCACCCCACCTCGATCGCATTTTGTTTGTGGAGGGGGGGTGATGCGATGTGTGACGCCTAGGCAAAGAAGTAGTTCACTTCCTATTTCAGCTGCATGCAGGGATTTTGATGATTTTATCGATGATAATGAGCTACACGATGTTGCTTTCATGGGTCCCCATTTCACATGGGTTAGCCATCGACAATTGCCAGTTCAGTCTTTGCTAGATCGGGTGCTTGTTTCGGAGCAATTTATAGATTTGTGGAATGATCTCTCTGTTGTTCATTTGCCACGTGTCTACTCGAATCATAATCCTATTGTGCTGGCCATGTCTAAGAATGAAGGATCTCGGCACAGGTTCTTTAAATTTCTTTCGATGTGGACTTGTCATCCAGATTTTTCTAAGGCTATCAAGGAAAGTTAGGAGGAACAGGTTGTTCATGGTCGTTGGCCCTTCTATGTTATAATGCAAAAGTTGAAAAGATTGAGGAATAAGCTCAAAACTTGGAACTGGGAGGTCTTTAGCTCGGTTGATAGAGATATTGAGCGAAGGCAAAGAGAACTCCAGGATATTCAGACCTTAATCTTGGAGCAGGGATATACGGATGATTGAATGGATGAAGAGGTAGCGATTCAAATAGAGATGAGCATTTTTCTTAATAAGAAGAATGAATTGTTGAGGAGTAAGAGTAGGGCTACATGGCTTACTGATGGGGATTGAAATACTGCCTTTTTTCATAGGCTTACTGTATCTTAATTGCATCGAAAGGAGTCAATAAGATGGAGACGGCTGCCAAGGGCAAAAACATGGTTATTAAAGTTGATATCACAAAGGCTTTTGACACCTTGAGTTTGAGGTTTGTGGATAGAGTGCTTGCGGCTTTTGGTTTTCCTTCAATTTTTCGTAACTGGATTCAAGCTGTATTTGGATCTGCAAGGCTTTCAATTCTTGTCAATGGAAGGCCTGAGGGATATTTTTCATGCTCACGTAGAGTTAGCCAAGGGGATCCGGTTTAGCCTCTTTTGTTTGGATTGGCTGAGGATGCTTTTAGTTGTCTTATATCATCAAAGGTTAGTTGTTATGGATTGAGGCCTATGAAGAATTCAATGAGAAAGAATTTTCCAACACACCTCTTGTACGCAAATGATATTATGCTGTTCTGCAAGGCTACTATGAGAAATTATAAGTGCATTAAGAAGTTGCTTGATTGATATGCTGAGGTGTCTGGGTAGGTTGTAGTGTTTCTAAATCTTCAGTGTATATTAGATCTAAAGTTGATTTGTCATTGAAGAGACAAATGAGGTCTTTCTGGCAGCTAAGATAAGGGTCGCTGCCTATTACTTATCTGGGAGTTCTGCTTTTTATTGGGGTGCCAAAGCTGAGGGATTTGTTGAGGGTCAAAGATAAAATTGTGCTAAAATTTAATAGGGGCCACGACAAGCAGTTGTCAAGGGCTGGTCGGATTTGTCTTGTCCGGTCATTGGTGCAAAGCTTAGTAATTCACTAAATGTTGTTTTACAGGTGGCCTCGCCATTTGTTAAACTATCTTAATCGATGCAGCTGCAATTACATTTGCAAGGGCGACATTAACTTGAAGCCTTCTAGTTCTACTAGTTGGCGACGGGTTTGTGCTATGAAAGAGGAGGGACGCCTTGGAGTGAGAACATTCAGAAGTATTAATGATAGCCTTATTTTGCAGCTTGCATGGAATGTTCTGACGAAGGACACTTTATCTAGTCGTTTGATGCGAGAGAAATATCTTCGGGAGTTTTCTATGCCTAGGAATACACAGCTAGCATCTTCAGTTAGGCAAGACATTGCATGTATGATTCCAAATATAAAGGAGAATTCGACATTTATAATGGCGAATGGAAGAGAAACTTCTTTTTGGTTCGATAGCTGGTTGGGATACTCTATTGCTGAGAGGATGGCAGTCCAGTTTTATCTACACCCTTTTCTATAGCACCCAGTTTCAGACTATTATTTTGATGGACTTTGGCACTTTACTGAAAAATTTGTAAGCTCCTGCCCGGATGTGGTGGAGGATATCTTGAAAGTACGTTTTTCGAGAATAAAGGATATGAGGGTGTGGACGAATTTGCTCTTTGGGGATCTTAATTCCCAACTAGCTATTATTCATCTTCGGAATAGGTTCCCAGCTCCTTCCTGGGCAAAATGGATTTGGGAGTCGTTTATTTCTGAGCAACGTTCAATCCATTATTGGAGGGCTTTGCATGGAAGGTTACCTACAACGGATTCATTCTATTCAATCGGAGTTCAAGGCCTCTTGGTGTGCCAGATGTGCTGGAGGGAAGCTGAGACTATTGATCATATTTTCTGGCAGTGTGAATTGGCAAGGAAGGTGTGGGATTTTGTTTTCCAATTTTTCCAATTGCAGCTTTCTGGTATCTCGGATTTTAGGGGTTTTATCTCAGAGGCTATGTTGATACCGGGTAGTACTAATGAAAGGGACCTACGAAGGTTTGTGGTTGTCTAGGCTATTTGGTCTATTTGGTTGATAAGGAATTCCAGTGTCTTTGATGGATTACAGCCCAATCATTTTAGAGTTATTAGCTTCCTTGTTCTTCGGTTAAAGAAATTCTTATCTTTTTCCCGAAGTTTGCTAAGGGAGGTATTTCTCAATACATGGCATCATCTCTTGGGATTACTTATTCTCCACCTCAAAGCTTAAGAGAGGTTTCAGTTATATGGATTCCACCTTTTCCAGGATGGACGAAGGTGAACACAGATGGCTCGGTGGTTGATGCTCCGAGAAGATTATGTGGGGGTGGAGTCTTTCAGAATTGTAGACGGCTTGTTCGTGGTTGTTTTCACATAGAAGAGGGATTCGGGTTTGCTTTTGAAGCTGAACTTTTAGCAGCCATTACTGCGATTGAAACTGCAAATGCAAATGGATGGACAGATTTATGGCTAGAGTCGGATTCAACTTATGTGGTTAATTTGCTGCAAGCTAGATCGGCCAAGGTTCCTTGGCATTGGCTAAGCAGATGGCAAGGTGTTTTAGAATTCCTTCACTGTTTAAATTTTTGAGCTTCACACATTTACCGAGAGAGAAATTCGGTGGCTGATCGCATGACCAGTTCAGATATGGAAGTAGGATGGTGGCCTTTTCCGCATGACCATATTAAAGATGAAATTTTTGCGGACACTTTCTGTCAGTCTTTCACTAGATATGTTTAGACTTTTTTCTGTTTTTTGAACGTTTTACTTCTTCCGTTGTAAAGTTTCATTTTGATTTTTTCTAATAAAATTCTAATTAAGGAAGAAGTAATAGCTTAATCGGAGTTGTTATAGCCAATTCTCAGTTTGAGAGGCTAGAATCTGATTAAATACCCGAGTTTTGTAGAGTTCCGACTCAAATACATGTTAACAAGACTTATTCAACAAGTAAGAGCTAAATCGGAGCTATTATAGTCAATCATAACTAAAACAAGAGTTAATGAAGAAGTAATAGCTTAATTGGATTTGTTATAGCCAATTCTCAGTCTGAGAGGCTAGAATCTGATCAAATACCCGAGTTTTTGTAGAGTTCCGACTCAAATACATGTTAACAAGACTTATTCCACAAGTAAAGGCTAAATCGGAGATATTATTGTCAATCCTAACTAACAAGACTTATTCAACTAGTAAAGGTTAAATTGGAGCTATTATAGCCAATCCTAACTAGGAAAAATATGGGGTGGTTTTCTCTCTACATCTTTTTTCCCGTTTTTTCCTTGGTTTGATTAATTGCTACTTCTTCATCCAAAACTTTTTAAATCTGATTACATATTCTTATTCCTAGGGAAAAATCGTTCAAGTTAGCCTTTTGAATCACCCAATTTGTACGAATTTTGAGGAAGTTGTGTTTCTAGGGTTTTTTTCACGCCGTTCATGATTGCGTGTTTAATTCCGGTGACCACGCTGGGAATTTTAAAACGGCGATCAAATATTTGGATTCCTGGGAGTTTTTTGTTGAAGATAGGCTTTTGAATCATTGGATTTCATCTAGATTTGAGGGCTCTTTGATTTTCACGCAATTTAGGGTTTTTTTTCCGGTCGTGTTGCGTTCTTTCCTGCATCTCCATCTGAAATTGATCATCGGCGACCACATATTTCAGTTCCTGAAGAAAAACCCATCATCCTAGCACTTTGAATTGTTCAATTCCATGAGTATTCAGGGAGATTCAAATTTTTTGGGGGTTTTCGCTGCCGTTGTTTTCTCTGCAAATTCCGGTGACGGGACGGGGAGTTGAGCAACAGCGTTCTCATATTATTGCTCTTCATATAATTCCGCACAATTTGCCCACTTTAATCGTCGATTTTCGTCGTGTTTAGAGGGAGTTCGACATTCACGGCTGGCAAGGGTTTGCGCCGTCGCTGCTTCCGGCACCGTTAACTTGGAGAATTTCGTCCAGAATTTTGCGCCACTTCATTCTTCCAAGAATGTTGTTGCCGACATTCCTTCTTTCCAGATACCAGCCAAAATTTCGGCGAACTCTAATAGGGTGGCTTCTGATCCTGATGCCATGCAAGATCATGCTAATGACAACCCTAATGGTATGGCTGCGGTTCAACGTCGTGACTCACTGACGACGTTTACGACAACTTTGAAGCAACACACAAGCAATATTCCGACGCGTAGCTTTTATACGTTCCAGCCTATTATGAAGGGTGATGTCCTTACTCTATCCTTTCCGGAAGCAGTTTTTGAGCAGCAGGAGAAATTGTTCGAAGAATCGGTGTTATTGGGTCAAATTCTCTTGAAGAGTGGGCAGAGGCTTCGCCCAACACTGCAGATTCAACATGATTTGCAACTAATTAGGAAATTCACTTCTAGTTGGAGGTTGGTCATGTTGGGTAGAGGAAATTTTGCGGTTCGCTTCTCTACCAAGGTGGATTTTAATTTGATTATATGTCCATCTTCTTTTCCTATTCCTTATGGATCCTTTTCAGTACGGCGTTGGGTTGAAAACTTTGATTCGTATACGATGCAACAACATATCGCTCAGGTTTGGGTACGAATCAAGAAGTTTCCTTATCAGCTGTGGGAACCTGAATATGTTTCGGCAGTGGCTAGAGCTATGGGAAAGCCGGTGGAAATAGACGGTCTGTCTTTAAAAGGAAATATGGGCTTGTATTCGAGTGTTGGTGGAGATTGATATGACCAAGGAAAGAGTTTATGAGTTGCTGATTGATCGGAGTGTTAAATCCTTCAAGGTGGAATTTGAATATGAAAATTTGTCTCTCTTTTGTTCTCATTGCTTTATTGTTGGTCATTTGGTGGAGAGATGCAAGAAATTGAAGGAAAAAGATGTGAAAGTTCCAAGGGTAGTCTCAAAAAGGGTGCAAGTGGGGAAGAAAGATCCTCCTCTGGATAATGATAATAATGTGGAGGGTTATGATGGAGGAAGTAAAGTTGGTGGAGTTCAAGAAAACTCTGGAATTCAAGAACGGGAGGTTGCTAATCGTAAGGAGATTGCTCAAAATTCAAATGTTAGATCCTCGAATAGCTTTGCTGCTTAAGCGGATAATGAGGAGGATAAACAAGTGGATGAGGAGATTGAGATGGAAACCAGGAAGGATGTGGTGGTAAATGCCATAACTCTTCCTAATCCTCCACACAGTATGGAGAATGTTAATATGGGAGGAAAGCTGTCACAACCCGGTATCTAATGTATTGAAACGACTAGAATACGATGGGCAGTGATGGTGAAACAACTAAACATCCATCATAGAACATGCTCGTTTTCAAGGAATCATGTATTGAAAGTGATAACAAGACAATTTCATGCTTTCAATAAGGCAAAACAATAACAAGGATAGATCATGCCGAATAATTGAGGATAATAAACGAGCATTTATATTGTCAAGTAGAAATCACAAAAGTATAGGATAATAGGTTTTCGAGCACAAAGCTCATTGTATTCAAAAGCAGGGTAAATCAAAAACAGTGTTGCAGCAGATTCAAGTATCGAATATACATATCATAAAATCCCACAGCTACATGTATAAGGACATGTAACCAGAAACTTAAACCAAAAGACTCAATCTTAAACAACGGCCGCCCAAGCACACTGCACAACTCCATCCGATGCTAACCTGCACATTTTAGAAATAACATGCAGGGCTGAGTAGGACACTTGCCAAAAATAATTGAAAACTTGCTCGATAGAGCTATATATTGAACTTGTCTCTTCTGCTGCATCACAAGGATTAGGTATATATAATCGTTTTAAAAGACTTACCACTTGTGACAGCTCTAAAACAATTTATTCTTTTACTAAAATCATTTGCCGGCATTTAACTTAGATAGGTATGAATCAATCTATAGCTCATCTTCTTGTGGTGTCGAGAAGTAGGCCTCCTCCTCGAACACCGTAACTGGCCCAACCGAAGCAAGGCTCACAGTCACCTCATTTATTTAATGCATGCATCGTCCCGTATTTTACAGGACTTTTATCCCGTGCGTCCACGGGACTTATAATCACATCAACATGTAGATGATTGCATACCAAAACATTCAAAATAATTAGGCAAGTCAATTAACTTTTAAAAGCGCATGTAACATATAATAATATGTGCATACATCATTTGTTTTGGTTTATAAAAGCCCACCTGGCTGGCGACACTGGCTCGGTTACTTTCCTTTCCTTGTTGACTACTTCTTGCTTTCTCTTGTTCCTTCAAAATAAGTTTCAATAATGACTTATTCGGAAAAATAACGAATACTTGTCCCGTTTATTCGGACTTCTACTTGACTCGGGCTCAAAACTCTCGTTTATTTTATTTAACCGCTCAATTTCTATTTTTACCCAACTCTAATCGAACGTTGAAACTCTCGTATTTCTTAAGCTAAAACATAATCTAATTTCCAAAACTTATTGGAAATCAATAATTCACTACTTAGTAAACACAATCGATTTCTCATTTTTCTTTAGTCATTTTACTTATAACAATTCTCAACATTTAATCACACAACACCTTTTTATTATAACATCAATTACACAACACTTAATTATTCATACACAACACATAATCATTCATACACAACACATGTATGCTTACATAAATAATCAATATTTATATTCTATTATTATTTTGCTCGATTTTTTAGCTTGGACCTTAGATTCTCGTTTTCTTATGCAACTAACTTCGTTTCACTTATGAAAATTCAAGGAATCTAATTATGAATTTTATTTTAGATTTCTAGAATTTTTACTAATTTTAACGAGTCAGTGTTGTGCACGTTTCTCGAGATATATATAAACTTGCTCAGAATATTCTTAAATTTTTACACCTTACTAAAAGTAGTTTTAGTTGAACGATTTCTCATTCACTTATATTTTTGGATTCGAGAATCGAGAAACACTATTTATAGTTATTATTTTTCGTTAGTTATCTATTTCATTATTAAGGACTCATTTTTGCTCGATTCAATTTCTAACACACTTCAATTAATTATCTAAACTCTTTTAACTCTTTAATTTACTTAATTTTACTTAATTTCTCGTTAGTTAACTTTTATTACGTTTTGTTGACTTTTTTATAACTTAGTCGTACGAATTCCGAATTGAGTGATTCAAGTGGCTATCGTACTTGTTTTTATCTCATCTTTACGTTGATAACATCATTTACATCTTTTACTTAGCCAAAATTAATCAATTTCTCATTTTATTTTTCTGACCTAAGTTTTCTTTCTTATACTTGGCATTTTTCAATAAATTCAGTTGCTGGTATACTTAAAATTACTCCAATTGAACTCTTATAATATCAATTTATCCAATTCCTCTTAAAAACACAAGTTCCTAATTACTCCAATTGAACTCTTATAACATCAATTTATACTTAGCCAATAATTCTTGCTTAGTTTTATTAATTCGAAGTCTTATTATAATTATAATTTTCATCATTTAGTTATAGATATGGAAAGTTACTACTAACTCTTAAGAGAAAATCCCCCAAAATAGCACTTCTTGGATAGTTTTTTGAAAATTTAGCACTCCTTTTAAAAACTTAAAATTTTGGCACTTCCTCTCTTTACATCTGATTTTTCATCGTCTTCTCTCTTCATTTTTCTCTGCTTTCTTTTCTCTCTTCTTTCTTTTCCTACATCTGTATCTTCCTATAAAATCTTCTCGACTTCCATTTTTGACCTCCCAGGAAGAAGCATTCAGGTAAATTTCTGATGTGTTTAATTTTTTTCATCTTTTCATCTTCGAATCCTCTTCGCTGTTATTTATAATTTGTTTTTTTTTCTAGGGTTTTTTTCTATAGTGGATCTTCTTTTTCGTTGCTCTGTTTCCGGTAGGGGCGGAATCATTTACCAAAATTGATTCTCTGGTTCTCTTTTTTCATATTCTTTTTGCTTTTTTCGTCGCATATTCTTTGTGTTTTTTTCTGGGTTTTGGTGGTTGTCGACAATGTGCTTCTTCGTTGCTCTTTCTCCGATTTACAGTAATCGTGTTTCTATAGTTCTTAGTTATGGTTCAATTGTATTCGTATAGGCTTTTTTTGTATTCTTTTTTTTTTCCTTCTTTTTTGAACTTCAATGTTTATTCCCTGTATACAGTTATACATTTGGTTGTTTCTATTTGATGTGTTTAATCCATTTTGTTTTTGAAATCCACGGCCCATCCTTAGTTATTTTTCAATTTTTTTGATTTTATCTTATTGTTTTTGTGTAGTAACAAAATGTCATTGTTTTTAGAGCTTATCACTCCATTGCTCCACTTCTCTTATGTGTTTAATCTATTTTTTTTTTAAATCCACTGCCCATCCTTAGTTATTTTTCAATTTTTTTGATTTTATCTTGTTGTTTTTGTGTAGTAACAAAATGTCATTGTTTTTAGAGCTTATTACTCCATTGCTCCACTTCTCTTCGTATATGCTATTTTTATTGTAGCTTTGTTTTTTACCTATTTGTGCTGTAACCAAATTTCCCTTTTTTTTCTGTGCAGTCTGTTTGTTTTTAGTCTATGTTTGTTTTTAGAGCTTTGTTCTCCATTTTTTGTGATTTAATAAATTTTGTTCATATTGGATACTTGTCTGTAAATTTAATATGTTTACATGTTAATAGTATAATTGGCAGGAATCATGGTTGAAATGACATGTAAACATGGTTTAAAAGTCATGGTTAACACGTCTTGGTCTGATGATGATCCTGCAATGAGGTATTCTAGTTGTCCTAATCTGGAGGTACAAAATTATGTCTTATCTTTTTGATAGTTTGTTTAAAGCAATATTGCAACTATTTGATTGATGTTTTTAATGTTTTTGTGATATACAGAAGGATGTTTGTGAGTTTTGTGATTGGATTGATCCTAATGTTACGGATATTCAACGCGATTACATCAAAGGACTTCGTCGTGATCGTGATATGTATAAGGAACAGCTCGGCCATCTCCAAGAATCATACAGGAAGATGGTTTTATCAGAAAATATTGCATCTACAATTGGTTCTCAATATCGTAAGGAGAGGGATGATTTGCACTAGAAGCTCCGTATCGTAGAATTTGATTGTAATCAACTCCGTACTGCAAAGAATGAAGCTGAAGAATCTAATGGACAACTCACTTTGAATGACTTTGAATTGCGGGAGGAAATATTTGGTTTGAAATTGAAGTCGCGGTAGAAGGATTTTGCAATAGGCGCTTTGCTAATCACGCTTATAGTTGTAGCTTTTTAGATAGTTAGAAGCTGTAATATTTTTAGTGATGTATTTGGTTGTTAGTTTTTGAACTCGTACATTTAATTCTAACATATGTAGTAGGAAATCGTACTATTAGTTGAACTATAATTTTTTTGCATTCATTAATATTTTTCAATTTTTTTATGCAGTAACATATTTTAGTATTGACAATAAATAAATTTTACTTTTTGTGCAGTAACAAAAAATTTTCAACCTATTTTTTGGAGGCAACAAAAGACCAACAAAACATTCAAAACCAACTATGAGGGTTGAACTCCGATCCACCAAATCGAAGGCCAGTAACAAGCGCAAATTCCTGTCGCCGAAACTTCACCACCTTGCCATTTACCAAAAAACACAACTCTCTAGTAGTGTAAGGTTCATCCTTTTTCTGCACTATTTGATAACTCATGAGCTCGTGGACTGTGCTCATTGACGTCCCCAGTTTGCCAGGGAAGTCATAAAATTTACCAAAACATGAGTTCTCAAATTTACTAAAGAGCTCGGCGCCATGGTTGTTTAACATAGTTCGGATGCTACTTAGGATCTCCTCCTTACAATGATGATTGACCCTTTGAATAACTCCTTGTATCCTACGCCTTTTGTACCTCCAGCCATTCTACAGAAACGAATACGAGATATTAAACAGTAAATTATTCTTTGCTTTTCTTTGAAGTAACAAAAACCAAAAACAGAGTTTTTGTGGAGTAAAAAAAAAAACAAGACTTATTTATACAAGTAACAAAACTTGTTATGGATTAAAAAAAACAACAAATATTTTTGCAGCATCAAGTTTTGTTCAGTAACAAAAATTCCAACTCAATTTTTTTGCATTAACAATAAGCAATAATTCCTTCAAAATTTGGTCAGTAACAAAAGAATTCAACAGATAACAAGAAGACAAAAAAAAAATCAAGGGACAATATGTCAACTTTTGTGGAGTAACGAAAAAAACAAGACTTTTTTATACAAGTAACAAGGAAACCCCATATCATAACAGGAGATGACCAGAAGACCAAAGCTTTTATGGCTTAAAAAAAAAAGAAATATTTTTGCATCATCAAGTTTTGTTCAGTAACAAAAATTCCAAGTCAATTTTTTTGCATTAACAATAAGCAATAATTCCTTCAAAATTTGTTCAGTATCAAAAACATTTAACAGTGTCATCCTCCCCAGAAGAAACAGTCATTTTCATACTACTCTCCATCTTCTACCTTTTTATGAAGCATTACTTTTCAAATAAGGATCCCACACATGCATCTTACATACCAAAAAAAATAGAATCCTAACAGATCGACCTTTTTATAAACATTTCCACACTTTACATGGACCACAAATGTGGGCCTTCAAAGTCATTCCAAGTAAAGGTATAAAAATACTACTGGATTTGCGTAAAACATGACAACATAAAACATCCTTTTGTAGTAAACAACATTCAACCACGAAAACCTTTTCAACTTAAACATCAGAAAACTCACCGGTAGTTTGGCCTCATTTTGCGTCTCACTGGTTGAAATCAAGGTACCTAGGATTTGCGTCGCTTCGTCACCAGAATCGGATATATCGCCGGACATTTTAGTAGTCTCTGCAACCACAACACAGTTGCAATTAGAGATTTATTTCGAGAACAAAATCAACTAAATACCATCAATTTTCACAAATAAATCGACGAAAGCAGTTCTACAGTCTACCTTTTAATCGAAGAGCTTTGGTCAGTTATAGAAACAGTAGCCGTCGTCATTGAAGATGCAGAAACCCTGGTTTTAGAGAGAGAAAAGGGAAGAAATCTTTGATTTAATTGAATTTCTGTAAGAGATACAAAATAATATCGACTACATGAAGTACACTATACCTAAACACTGAACGTCGGTCGGAAAAGTAGGCTTCCCACCCAAAGCGCCGTCGAAGAAGAAGCGAAACAAGGTTTTGTAGAGAGAGAAAGTGAAAGACGATGAGAATGAATGATTTTGAATTTGGAAGAAAATGAAACCGCCTAATTGTTATTTTGTTACAGAACAATCAATAGGGTGAATTCATAAGGGTAAAATGGTCAAAAAGTGCTAAATTTTTAAGTTTTTATAAGGAGTGCAATATTTTAAAAAAACTATCTAAGAAGTGCTACTTATAAAATCCTCTCAACTCTTAATCCTCATTGATTATTTTAGGGTTTTTCTTAAAACATTTTTATTTCTTTCTTTTGAATACATATTTATGTTCCAATAAATCCTAATCTCATTATTTTAAGATTAATTCTCCTTATTGATTCCAAGATGTAATGCCCCGTAAATTCCTTACGTTCTTAAAATTAAAGTTAGTTAAATAAATGGCTTTGCACGCCTAAGTTTACAATTTTTGAATTCTAAGGCTAACGGTCGAATCCGTTATTAAAAATAAATTACAGAAGTCAGCTAGACGACTACTGTATTTAGGGTTAGCGCGTACGGAAAGTTTTTAGTTCGTAAGCTTAGAACGGAAAAACCGTCTAATTTTTATAATCACGGAATTGCAATACGAACACACCCGAAAAAGTTCGTTTTTATGTTTTTCCGGACGAAACTCGGACTGTGTCGTCCCGAGTTTTTGTCAAAATAAATTTTGTAAATTTATTTTCTAATTAAGTTCATACGTTAGAATTTGTAAGTCAAATCGAATCGCGACAATTTTGTACCGAGCAACGTTTTTCGTCGTTCGTTTTTCCGTAACGTCGGATCGCGCCGAAAAAACCCGTAACCCTTTAATTTTTCTCCATGCAGCCGCCACATCATCCTCATTAGGTGTAAACATGCATGTTGACTTTGTTAATTACATGACACCTCAACCTTACTTTTCATGTCTTTCAACATTTTCATCATTTCAAACAATTACACAAAACAATTTCATCTCTCTCTCTCACAACTCTCGGCTGCACCACCCTCCATTTCCATCTTCATCTTCTTCATTTCCTTCCATCCACCATTGAAGCCTTCTCCAAGAACAAGAAGAACTCACACAAGTCATCAATCCATCCATTCAACCTCTTAAGTTCTTCTTTAATTCTCAAGGTATTTCTTTCCTCCACAACTTCATCCAATTAGATTTCTTTTCTTCTCTTTTTCCATCTTGATCGAAATTTTTGGAGTCTTGGAATAGATGTTGTGATCTTAGAATAATAAAATTGGATGTGTTAGATATGATAATTAGGGATTAAAATTGATCAAAACCAAGAATCCTAAAACCTATGTAAATGCAGAATTTTTTGGGAAAATGGTAGGATTTTTGTTTTTCTTCTTTTGATGGTTGATTCATGCTTAGTAGATGTTTAATTGATGATTAAAATGAAAAGGAATCAAAAGCCCTATGTGTTTGTGATTTTTCAATTAGGGTTTGAAGTTGAATTTAGGGGTTTTTGTATGTTAATCGATAATGGATTTGCAAATGATTAATGGATGATATAAGAGGTTGATTAGAAAATAAATGTAGTTAATTGGGGAAGAAAATCATCCCCTTAACATGTGTATAAAAACAGAAATTTATTAAGTGATTAGGGGTTTTCATGTATTGATGTTAAGTGATGATTTGTTAGTTGATTTATGTTGCAAATAGTGTTAGTTGATAATAGAAATTAAATGAGAATTTTCTAAAAATATTTAATGAAACATAAGAGATAAAGATCACCATATAAACTGAGTTATAATGATGTTATGATATGTTTGCATGCATGAAAATGTTTCACGTTAGACGTAGTTTAACGTAGTAAAATTTGAACGAAATCTGACAAAGTTGAAAAATCGCGTAAGAGACGAACTTTTAATCGTATCTAATAATTGAGAAGTCGGATGGGAATTCTAATTTGATATTATTGTTTATAATGAAATTTAGAACAACTTTCTAGTTGACGTCATAAGCTTTTGAGTTGATATAATATGGGCTATAGTTATAGTCGAGAACTAGAACGTGTTTTGAAATTTCTTGTTGGTTTAGTACTTGGTAGTTGAAATCCGACGTTTAGAACGTCGTGCTTTTGAGAGAGTTTTGAGAAGGAGTTTGTCACGTACGGAAGTACGTGATGACTGCCTTGAGAGTCCAGTTTCTAAAAAAATGAATACGAGAGCTTAGAACGAACCTAAGACGTTATACGTCGAACCTATCAAGCAATTAGGGTTTTCGCGGCAGTTTTGCGACCCTCGCCGGAAACTGTAATAACTTCCAGCTCGTTTATTGGATTTGTGATCCGTAAATTGGAGCGCGAACTAGACTTCCTAAGCTTTCTAATGGTACAGGGATCACCCCCTGTTTCCAAATCCTCTGTTCTGGACAGCCTCCAGAGTTACTGGACTGTGCAGTGAAATTTCAGTTTCTTGTTTTCTAAGTTGTTTAGTTTACAACTTAGTTTCTTTCGATCGTTTAAGCCGTTTTTATCTAACGAACATCTCCCTACTGACCCTAGAGTCCAGTACAGGACCTTGAGTGATGGAAACCAGTCGAGATCTTATATCTTATCCTTTCATTAAAGAAATAATAAACGAGAAATTCCTTAAATCGTTCAATGAGCTAAAGTAAATCGCCTAAGTTGATTCTTTCCAACTTAGTTTCTTTTAATCTTTAAAGTCGTATTAAGATACCGACTACCTTCTCTACTGACACGAGAGTCGAGTATGAGATTTTCGAATTTCTAGACGATATTGGTACGAGTCTCGTTTCCCGTTTCAGTAAAACAAATTTAGTAAGCGTGCAAATGCCTAAAGAATGAAACAACTAAATCTTTCTTCGATTCTCTTTAATCGATTATCTTTATGACCCGTTTTTAAATATGTTTATTTTTACGATGAAAGAGGAAGCTAACTGTAGAGAAAGGACAGAAGATCCAAAGTTTGAAGTTTTGCTTTAAGTTCTGTAAAATCGAGGTGGGCTTTTATATACAAATAAAACGAGCAATGCTCGGAAAATCTTTCTTTATCGCTTTGATATCTGTGTTTTCAAAGTGATATTATGGCATGGACTGTTTTATGTTTTATGTGAGTTCCCTTGTACCTATCTGAGTCAACATTCATGTTTTCCAGATTTAGAGTTAGTCTATTTAGATTAACTAACGATCGGCTCTGAGTTAACTGCTAAGTGCTTTCCAGAGTTAGTGCACTTGTAACCTGTGGTGTATGTGATATCCTGTTGAGGGGTACCAGCCACGGTGAATTAGAATTGGTCAAGATTGAACGTAACATTAGTCAGAAAATGCTCGTGCGAGTGATTTATGAGAAAAAAGTCAGAAAATATTTAGTAGACACGGATTCTTTCAATAAAACTCCGATGTGCTACGTTTATGAAATGCCATATTTATCTATATTTATGATTATGATTTCGGCATCGTGCCGACTAATTACGTTTGTACTTAGCCCTGCATTGCTTTCTAAATGTGCAGGTTGAAGCGACGGTGAGCGGCGACGGTTGATGTTGAGTTAAAAGATAGGATGCTTAGTTAGAACCCTTCCGCTGCCAAAATCTGTATTTCTTTTTGAGATGTATTTTTGAACAACTCAGTAGTCTAAGTCTGTAAATATGAACTTAGCTTCTTTTTGTACTTTTGTCGAGTAATCCTTAGGGATTAACTCTTTCATATTTATGTTAAAGTCTTATTCATGGTTTAAATGATGCCTTTTCATGTATATTTAGTCAGTTAGCCCCCTTCTTCCCCGCTTCTTTAATCCAACCCCAGTTGCACCCCGGCTTCTGCCGTCCCTCGGGATTTGGGGCTGTGACAGAGTGGTATCAGAGCAGCGCTCGTTTTCTGCTTTGCTTTTGAGTCAATCTTCTAGTATGAGTTAGTGTGAGTCATTCTTTCTAGTACGAGTCATTCTTTGAAGTAATATCATAAAGTGGTATCTGTATACAAGTCTTTCTCCGAGAAATAATATAGAGTATTTGTTTGTACTCTATATCGAGTCTTCTTTCAAGTCATGAGACATGGTATTTGTGTATACTTTGGATCAGAGTCGTCTTTCCAAGTATGAGATAAGAGTAAGACTATTATGCTAAGATTGAGAACGTAGAAGTCAACTCAACTGCCCGCTACGTCGACTCAACGAGGAAAAGTGAAAGAATTTTATAATGAGATTTCTTTCAAATAAGGAATTTATGAGCAAGTATTTAGTGAAATTTGAAAACGAGAATGAGTTGTGTTTTAAAAATAAGAATTTTACAAAAGTATAATTTTTATACTCTACATGACTATGCGATAGTACAAGTACTATCTTATGTGAAAATATATGCGCAATGATTTCCTTTTTATGAAAAAAATTATGCGGATACGAGAATATAGACGGATTTTAGGGAATTTTCCCGGTTCAATGAGAACGTAGACGTGGAACTTAAGAAATTTCCGGTTCTTCGAGAATTTAGACATTTTTAAGAAACGTTGTTTTGAAATGATTTCAAAAGGAGATCCCTAATGCGAGAAGGACTTCCTCTGATGAATGTCACATGCGCTTAGTGACATGAATAAAGACTCGGCAAGGTCGAACTTGTCGTCTAAAAAAATTTCCTGCGAGGGAAAGAAGTAAAATGAATAAAAATAATTCAATAAATCGTGTTAGTAATCGAAGGGAGCGATTAGACGTTCGAGAAGCTTTCGGCTTCGAGTTAAGAAAGATATGAACGAGACGACAACTGGAACTTAGTTTTTCCAGGAAGTTATTCTTAAAGTTATATTTTCTTTTTCTTTTTATGGAATTAAAATCCATATCTTCGTCTTGAGCGACGATTACAATTAGTACGAATATCAAGAGTCGTAAGTGATAAATTCTTTTGAAAATAGATGTTACTTTTGAATAAGTAACAGGAACGAAGTAAATATGCTTTGTTTTAATAAGTGAAAGTCGTTAGAAGTTAGTGAGTTAAGAAATAAAAGAAATAGAAGAATTAAAATGAGTAATAATATGGTGAAATAAAAAGAATAAAAATAAAATCTTTTATAAATATATATATATATGTTGTTGATTGCAATTTCTCGAATTGCTAGAAGTCTTAATAAGTGGTTGGCTTAAGTGTTGATGTTACAATTGAATAAGGGATATTCATTTGTAATTTATGTTTTCATTAAGATAAGTTATTTTCTTTTCCTACCTGTTACCTTAAAACTTTTGTAGGATGGCTAGGACTCGTGTTACGGCTCGGAAGAGTCGGCCGTTGGTAGAGTGCGAGCGCACCATAGTTGATATGTTGCAGGATGAGTACTACGAGTTTGAGGTAGACTACGGAGAAGAGGATGTGGGACAGATTGTGAGTAATTTTTCTTCAACCTACTACCCAGTGAGACACCTGATCAAGGAGAGTCAGGCGATACTAGATTTAATTGTGCACTTACCAGACGAGTGGCGAGGATGGGCACACTATGCAGCTTGGTACTTCTTGGCGATCTTCGGCGACGACACGGAGCCGACCGGCAACTACGCCGGGTTCGCCCTGTGTGTGCACAGGCGTTTCTTTGAGAGCAGGCATATGCTTCCCCTCCCTTTAGAGCCACACATCCCCTACAGTCACTTTCCAGCCGAGACAGAGCTTGAGGAGCTCGACTTAGACCCGGAGTTCTTAGAGTTGTTAGAGTTGCCACCAGACGGTGTACTAGAGAAGGAGCCTGAGGCTGAGTTAGAGCAGCCAGAGGAGGACGAGGAGACGGTAGTTCCACCAGAGTCACCACCGGCTGCACAGCAGATTGAGGAGTTGATCCCAGGCCCGGGTTTTGTAGAGGTTGACGCTGAGACAGCCGCCCTGTTGGGGTTGTCTTCACCGTTTGTGCCAGACGTTTGTGTTAGGGTCAGGGGACCGTTGGAGACGAGGCTGTACAGAGAGGGACCAGACTACCGGCAGATCGACGCAGAGCTCGCCGCCATGTTAGAGTTGCCTTCTCCACTTACGCCGCTCGAGGAGATCTGCGCGAAGTGGAGAGTAGCCCGAGAGCAGATGGAGGCAGGACCGTCCAGGGTCCGTTCTAGGGAGGAGTTCGAGTCGGGTTCAGGTTCAGTTCCCGAGCACCTTCTTCCTCTGAAGAAGCGTGCGAGAAGGATCAGTGAGGACTACTTGGTCTCCGACTTGGAGGAGACTATTTCTGAGGCACCTTCACCCACCCTGCTTACACTTGACGACGGTTCTACTCTGAGGGTGGACCAGGCACTCGAGTTGGTTTTTTGTTCGAAGTCCGAGGAGGAGGACCCGGAGGAGGATCCGGAGGAGGACCCGGAGGAAGATCCGGAGGAGGATCCGGAGGAGGACCCGGAGGAGGACCCTGAGGAGGACCCAGGAGAGAGTTGTTAGGATTTTGCAGACTTTGGAATAGTTTTTGGTTTTCTTCTGCAGTTTAGTTAGGCAGTGCTTCATAGATATGGGTAACTATCAGTAGTAGTGATAGCTTTTTGTCCTGTATAGAGTCGGATCAGTAACTAGTTAGTTTTTGAAGTACTCTAGCGGATACGAAATTTTATGAATCGTTTCCGTTCTAGTACTCTAGTAGATACGGAGTGCAGCTTGTTAGTGCACCCAGTAAATAGTAGGCAATCAGCCTAGTTTAGACTAATAGTAGTCTAACCCTTTTTGTATAAGTCCTCGTTAGAGGCAAAAGTAATATTCTTTTTGGATGTATATATATATATGACCCGTAAAGAGGGTTTTTAATCAAGTAAAATTTCTTATGAATCGAGTAATTAAAAAAAAATTAAAATGTTAAATGAACTCGTGTGACGAGGAAAAGAGTTTAACCCGAAAGTTAAAAGATTAATGAAGTAATATCAAAGCTATGTTCGATGTGTTGTTCCATGAATTTGATTAAGTCGAGAACAAGCTAGTAAGTGCTAAGTGTAATTAACAGAAAGATCTAATGAGAATTTTCAATTCTTCTCTAGACTAAAGAAAATGCCGCCGAGAAATGTTAACAACAGGAGAGGTCGAAGACCTGGAAGGCCGAGAGGACGTGGTGGACGTCAGCCAAAAAATAACCAAGAACAGGAATATGAGCGGAATATCACTCTATCCCCATCTCCACCCCCGTCACCATCACCACCACCTTCACCACCGCCCCGTAGAGATATTGAGGATCTTTTCCTCAAAAGGAACCCTCCAATGTTCAATGGAACTGGAAGCCAGATGCACTGATGAAGAGAGAATGTTGTGTGTCGCATTCCAACTGACGGGATCGGCAGATTACTGGTGGGAAGCAAGACAGAAGGTGATACCTGCTGAGCATCTGGCTCGTTTTTCGTGGGAAGAGTTTAAGGAGATTTTCTTTGACAAATACGTTCCCAAGACGTATAGGGCACAGAAAGAGGCCGAATTTTATAATTTGAAGCAAGGAAAGCTAACTGTGATGGAATACGACGTCAAGTTCTGCGAGTTGATGAGGTATGCGCCGACATTGGTCGACACTGAGGAGAAGTTATCAAAGAAATTTCAGGAAGGTTTACGTCATGAATTGGGAATCGCTTTGGCTAGTCATGGAGGACTAGGTTATTCAGACATACTGGGAAGAGCACTGGAAATGGAGGCCGTCGTGCCTGATGAGAAAAAGATTGTACCAACTGCATCAGCACCAGCGCAGAATCAGAATCGAGGCTACTACAACAACAACAGCAGCAACTACCAAGGGAAGAGAAAATGGAATGGAGGAGGTAGCAGAGGATACAATCAAGGCTACAACAATCAGGGAGGACAAAAAAGGGGCTATCAGCAACCTGCCAACAACAACAACACTGGCAAGAGGCCGTGGCAGGGAAACAACCAATCAGGGTTGTTCATTCAGGGGAACAGGCAGAACTTGCCATGGAAGGGCAATAATTAGTTAAACCAGCCGCAAGGGCAACAGAGGAATTTTAACCAGAGAGCAAATAACCCAGGGAGAGTTACCATCCCTGTCTGCCCGAAGTGCAACCGAGCCCATCCTGGAGTCTGCCAGATAGGCACCCCTAACTGTTTCAACTGTGGACAGAAGGGGCACATGAAAAAGGACTGCCCTAAACCGCTTCAAGCAGTACCCCTCCGAGCCATCCAAGCACAGCCGCAGCAGCCGCCTATGAACCAGCAGCAGTTTCAGCAGCATGCACAGCAGCAACAGAATGCGAGGGCATGCGCTATCAAACAAAGCGGTCAGCGCAAAGGAAAATGCAATCTAGCAGGTATGGGAAAACTCCACAACAGCCCCATTAAGATACTGTTTGATACTGGCGCATCTCATTCTTTCATTGCTGGCTCATGTGCCGATAACTTAGACATCAGACCTGTAAGAGCTGCACAATCTATGAGAGTAGCCACACCTTCAGGAGAGATCACTACTTCCACGCATGTTTGCTCTAACCTAGAACTAGAAATCGGAACTCATAAGGTTATAGCGAACAACCTAAATGTTATGATAATGTGGGACGTAGATATAATCCTAGGAATGGATTGGTTATCAGAGAATTACGCCACGATTCTCTGCAACGAGAGAAAAATTTCTTTTCAACCGCCAGATAAAGAACCAACCGAATTCCACGGAATTTCAATGGGTAGAGGCGTACCAATCATATCAGCCCTTCAAGCCACGAAACTCATGAAAAAGAAAGGTACCACAGCATATCTTGTGTACCTAGTTGGAGAACCAGGAGCCGAGAAGACCATTCGGGACGTAAAAGTCGTGAACAAATACGAAGATGTTTTTCCAGAAGTGCTACCGGGATTGCCACCAAATCGTCATGTGGACTTTACGATCGATTTAGAACCAGGAGCAGCTCCTAAGTCTAAAGCCCCTTACAGAATGCACCGAAGGAGCTGGAAGAGCTCAAAATCCAGTTACAGGAATTACTAGATCTTGGTTTTATTAGGCCAAGCGTTTCACCTTGGGGAGCACCCGTGCTTTTCGTTAGAAAAAAGGACGGATCGATGAGAATGTGCATCGATTACCGAGAACTGAACAAGATCACTCTCAAGAACAAATATCCTTTGCCAAGAATCGAGGATCTGTTTGATCAGCTTAAGGGTGCAGGAGTCTTCTCCAAGATAGATTTGAGGTCAGGGTATTATCAGCTCAAGATCAAACCTGAGGATGTACCAAAGACCGCTTTTAGAACTCGATATGGCCACTACGAATTTCTAGTAATGCCATTTGGTTTGACCAACGCTCCAGCTATATTCATGGACCTTATGAACAGAGTCTTCCACCCCTACTTGGACAAATTTGTTCTAGTATTCATTGACGACATCCTTATTTACTCTAAGAATGAGACGGAGCACGAGGAACATCTACGGATAGTGTTGGAAACACTAATAGCTGAGAAACTCTACGCCAAATTCAATAAGTGCGAATTTTGGCTGAAGGAAGTAATGTTCCTTGGACACATAGTATCGACAGAAGGAATCAAGGTGGATTCAGCCAAAGTAGAAGTTGTGCATAACTGGAAAACACCAACAAGTCAGAATGAGATCAGAAGTTTCTTGGGATTAGCTGGTTATTACAGAAGGTTTGTTTAAGTGGACAGATGAGTGCGAGAAGAGTTTTCAAACTCTTAAGGAAAAGTTAACTACAGCGCCAGTACTAGCACTTCCAGACGCAAACAAAGAATATGTGGTTTATACTAACGCATCGAAAAATGGATTAGGTTGTGTCTTGATGCAAGACGGACGAGTAATAGCTTATGCTTCACGACAACTTCGACCCCACGAAGTTGAGTATTCAACCCATGATTTGGAACTTGCAGCCGTAGTGCATGCGCTAAAGATTTGGACACACCATCTCTATGGTGTAAGAGTTGAGATATTCACCAATCACAAGAGCCTGAAGTACTTTTTCGAGCAAAAAGAACTGAACATGAGACAAAGACGATGGCTCGAATTAGTCAAAGATTATGACTGTGGAATCAACTACCATCCAGGAAAGGCTAATGTGGTAGCAGACGATTTGAGTCGCAAGGCTCCAACGAAGTTAGGATGTCTTTTCGTAGAAGAAGAAACCTTAATACGAGAATTCGAGAAGATGGATATCAGAGTGCTTGACACGCCAGCAACGATAACAAGTCAGATAGCAGCATTAGAAGCTACACCAGATTTGAGAGAAAAGATCATTAGTGCTCAGAGAAAAGACAAGTCAATGGAAAAGTTACTAGTAAGGATAAGGACAGATAAGCCGGAAGGATATTCTGAGGCTCCAGACAATGCAATACTTTATGAAGGCAAGATTTGTATTCCCGAAAACGACAGTGAATTGAAGAACGAAATCTTGAGTGAGGCTCACGATACACCTTACACAGCACATCCAGGAAGTACGAAAATGTACCAAGATTTGAGGAGAAACTTTTGGTGGAATGGAATAAAACGAGACGTTGCCTCGTTTATAAAAAGATGCCTAGCATGTCAACAAGTTAAGGCTTTACACCGACGACCGTATGGATTGCTACAACCGTTGGATATCCCAGATTGGAAATGGGAAGGCATAGCTATGGACTTTGTCACAGGCTTGCCTAAGTCAAGAAGAGGAAACACAGCGAGTTGGGTGATAATAGATAGACTTACGAAGTCAGCTCACTTCTTACCGATTAAGACTACATATGGATCAGAGAGACTAGCTCAGTTGTATGTCAGAGAGATTGTACGTCTACATGGAATACCGAAGGTCATAATATCAGACAGAGATGCTAAGTTTACCTCGAGATTTTGGATTACAATGCAGAAAGAGTTGGGAACAGAGCTTAATTTCAGTACAGCTTTTCACCCACAGACAGATGGACAGTCAGAGAGAACGATTCAGATTTTGGTCGATATGTTAAGAACAGTGGTTTTGGACCGAGGCGCGAATTGGGAAGAAATTCTACACCTAGTCGAATTCGCCTACAACAACAGCTATCAGGCCACAATAGGAATGGCACCGTTTGAGGCTTTGTATGGGAGAAAATGTAGATCACCGCTTTATTGGGACGAAGTAGGTGAGAGAAAGAACCTAGGCCCAGATGCGATCAATGAGATGATCGAGATAGTTCGACAGATTCGAGATAGAATGAAAGAGGCCCAGAGCCGACAAAAGTCGTATGCTGACGATCGTCGAACCAACCTTGAGTTTGAAACAGGAGATAAAGTTTTTCTTAAGATATCCCCAACTAAAGGAATCCTTAGGTTCGGAGTTAAGGGTAAGTTAAGACCCAGGTTTATAGGACCTTATGAAGTCCTCGAGAGAATAGGATCAGTCGCGTATAGATTGGCCTTACCGCCAAGTCTAGGAAGCGTTCATAACGTTTTTCACATTTCTCAGTTGAGAAAATATGTTTACGATCCTAAGCACGTCATTAGTCAGCAAGACGTAGTTCTTGAATCTGACCTAAGCTATGAAGAAAAGCCGATATCAATCTTGGATAGAAAAGTTCAAGAGTTAAGAACCAAATCGATACCAATAGTTAAAGTGCTATGGAACCATCACGGGCAAGAAGAAGCCACGTGGGAACTCGAGGAGAAGATAAAGGAGCGATATCCTCATCTTTTTGCAGAAGGTATGCAAATTTCGGGACGAAATTTTTCGTAAGGGGGGTAGGATGTAATGCCCCGTAAATTCCTTACGTTCTTAAAATTAAAGTTAGTTAAATAAATGGCTTTGCACGCCTAAGTTTACAATTTTTGAATTCTAAGGCTAACGGTCGAATCCGTTATTAAAAATAAATTACAGAAGTCAGCTAGACGACTACTGTATTTAGGGTTAGCGTGTACGAAAAGTTTTTAGTTCGTAAGCTTAGAACGGAAAAACCGTCTAATTTTTATAATCACGAAATTGCAATACGAACACACCCGAGAAAGTTCGTTTTTATGTTTTTCCGGACGAAACTCGGACTGTGTCGTCCCGAGTTTTTATCACAATAAATTTTGTAAATTTATTTTCTAATTAAGTTCATACGTTAGAATTTGTAAGTCAAATCGAATCGCGACGATTTTGTACCGAGCAACGTTTTTCGTCGTTCGTTTTTCCGTAACGTCGGATCGCGCCGAAAAAAACCCGTAACCCTTAATTTTTCTCCATGCAGCCGCCACATCATCCTCATTGGGTGTAAACATGCATGTTGACTTTGTTAATTACATGACACCTAAACCATACTTTTCATGTCTTTCAACATTTTCATCATTTCAAACAATTACACAAAACAATTTCATCTCTCTCTCTCACAACTCTCGGCTGCACCACCCTCCATTTCCATCTTCATCTTCTTCATTTCCTTCCATCCACCATTGAAGCCTTCTCCAAGAACAAGAAGAACTCACACAAGTCATCAATCCATCCATTCAACCTCTTAAGTTCTTCTTTAATTCTCAAGGTATTTCTTTCCTCCACAACTTCATCCAATTAGATTTCTTTTCTTCTCTTTTTCTATCTTGATCGAAATTTTTGGAGTCTTGGAATAGATGTTGTGATCTTAGAATAATAAAATTGGATGTGTTAGATATGATAATTAGGGATTAAAATTGATCAAAACCAAGAATCCTAAAACCTATGTAAATGCAGAATTTTTTGGGAAAATGGTAGGATTTTTGTTTTTCTTCTTTTGATGGTTGATTCATGTTGATGATTAAAATGAAAAGTAATCAAAAGCCCTATGTGTTTGTGATTTTTCAATTAGGGTTTGAAGTTGAATTTAGGGGTTTTTGTATGTTAATCGATAATGGATTTGCAAATGATTAATGGATGATATAAGAGGTTGATTAGAAAATAAATGTAGTTAATTAGGGAAGAAAATCATCCCCTTAACATGTGTATAAAAACAGAAATTTATTAAGTGATTAGGGGTTTTCATGTATTGATGTTAAGTGATGATTTGTTAGTTGATTTATGTTGCAAATAGTGTTAGTTGATAATAGAAATTAAATGAGAATTTTCTAAAAATATTTAATGAAACATAAGAGATAAAGATCACCATATAAACTGAGTTATAATGATGTTATGATATGTTTGCATGCATGAAAATGTTTCACGTTAGACGTAGTTTAACATCGTAAAATTTGAACGAAATCCGACAACGTTGAAAAATCGCGTAAGAGACGAACTTTTAATCGTATCTAATAATTGAGAAGTCGGATGGGAATTCTAATTTGATATTATTGTTTATAATGAAATTTAGAACAACTTTCTAGTTGACGTCATAAGCTTTTGAGTTGATATAATATGGGCTATAGTTATAGTCGAGAACTAGAACGTGTTTTGAAATTTCTTGTTGGTTTAGTACTTGGTAGTTGAAATCCGACGTTTAGAACGTCGTGCTTTTGAGAGAGTTTTGAGAAGGAGTTTGTCACGTACGGAAGTACGTGATGACTGCCTTGAGAGTCCAGTTTCTAAAAAAATGAATACGAGAGCTTAGAACGAACCTAAGACGTTATACGTCGAACCTATCAAGCAATTAGGGTTTTCGCGGCAGTTTTGCGACCCTCGCCGGAAACTGTAATAACTTCCAGCTCGTTTATCGGATTTGTGATCCGTAAATTGGAGCGCGAACTAGACTTCCTAAGCTTTCTAATGGTACAGGGATCACCCCCTGTTTCCAAATCCTCTGTTCTGGACAGCCTCCAGAGTTACTGGACTGTGCAGTGAAATTTTAGTTTCTTGTTTTCTAAGTTGTTTAGTTCACAACTTAGTTTCTTTCGATCGTTTAAGCCGTTTTTATCTAACGAACATCTCCCTACTGACTCTAGAGTCAAGTATAGGACCTTGAGTGATGGAAACCAGTCGAGATCTTATATCTTATCCTTTCATTAAAGAAATAATAAACGAGAAATTCCTTAAATCGTTCAATGAGCTAAAGTAAATCGCCTAAGTTGATTCTTTCCAACTTAGTTTCTTTTAATCTTTAAAGTCGTATTAAACTACCGACTACCTTCTCTACTGACCCGAGAGTCGAGTATGAGATTTTCTAAGTTCTAGACGATATTGGTACGAGTCTCGTTTCCCGTTTAAGTAAAACAAATTTAGTAAGCGTGCAAATGCCTAAAGAATGAAACAACTAAATCTTTCTTCGATTCTCTTTAATCGATTATCTTTACGACCCGTTTTTAAATATGTTTATTTTTACGATGAAGGAGGAAGCTAACTGTAGAGAAAGGACAGAAGATCCAAAGTTTGAAGTTTTGCTTTAAGTTCTGTAAAATCGAGGTGGGCTTTTATATACAAATAAAACGAGCAATGCTCGGAAAATATTTCTTTATCGCTTTGATATCTGTGTTTTCAAAGTGATATTATGGCATGAACTGTTTTATGTTTTATGTGAGTTCTCTTGTACCTATCTGAGTCAACATTCATGTTTTCCAGATTTAGAGTTAGTCTATTTAGATTAACTAACGATCGGCTCTGAGTTAACTGCTAAGTGCTTTCCAGAGTTAGTGCACTTGTAACCTGTGGTGTATGTGATATCCTGTTGAGGGGTACCAGCCACGGTGAATTAGAATTGGTCAAGATTGAACGTAACATTAGTCAGAAAATGCTCGTGCGAGTGATTTATGAGAAAAAAGTCAGAAAATATTTAGTAGACACGGATTCTTTCAATAAAACTCCGATGTGCTACGTTTATGAAATGCCATATTTATCTATATTTATGATTATGATTTCGGCATCGTGCCGACTAATTACGTTTGTACTTAGCCCTGCATTGCTTTCTAAATGTGCAGGTTGAAGCGACGGTGAGCGGCGACGGTTGATGTTGAGTTAAAAGATAGGATGCTTAGTTAGAACCCTTCCGCTGCCAAAATCTGTATTTCTTTTTGAGATGTATTTTTGAACAACTCAGTAGTCTAAGTCTGTAAATATGAACTTAGCTTCTTTTTGTACTTTTGTCGAGTAATCCTTAGGGATTAACTCTTTCATATTTATGTTAAAGTCTTATTCATGGTTTAAATGATGCCTTTTCATGTATATTTAGTCAGTTAGCCCCCTTCTTCCCCGCTTCTTTAATCCAACCCCAGTTGCACCCCGGCTTCTGCCGTCCCTCGGGATTTGGGGCTGTGACAGAGTGGTATCAGAGCAGCGCTCGTTTTCTGCTTTGCTTTTGAGTCAATCTTCTAGTATGAGTTAGTGTGAGTCATTCTTTCTAGTACGAGTCATTCTTTGAAGTAATATCATAAAGTGGTATCTGTATACAAGTCTTTCTCCGAGAAATAATATAGAGTATTTGTTTGTACTCTATATCGAGTCTTCTTTCAAGTCATGAGACATGGTATTTGTGTATACTTTGGATCAGAGTCGTCTTTCCAAGTATGAGATAAGAGTAAGACTATTATGCTAAGATTGAGAACGTAGAAGTCAACTCAACTGCCCGCTACGTCGACTCAACGAGGAAAAGTGAAAGAATTTTATAATGAGATTTCTTTCAAATAAGGAATTTATGAGCAAGTATTTAGTGAAATTTGAAAACGAGAATGAGTTGTGTTTTAAAAATAAGAATTTTACAAAAGTATAATTTTTATACTCTACATGACTATGCGATAGTACAAGTACTATCTTATGTGAAAATATATGCGCAATGATTTCCTTTTTATGAAAAAAATTATGCGGATACGAGAATATAGACGGATTTTAGGGAATTTTCCCGGTTCAATGAGAACGTAGACGTGGAACTTAAGAAATTTCCGGTTCTTCGAGAATTTAGACATTTTTAAGAAACGTTGTTTTGAAATGATTTCAAAAGGAGATCCCTAATGCGAGAAGGACTTCCTCTGATGAATGTCACATGCGCTTAGTGACATGAATAAAGACTCGGCAAGGTCGAACTTGTCGTCTAAAAAAATTTCCTGCGAGGGAAAGAAGTAAAATGAATAAAAATAATTCAATAAATCGTGTTAGTAATCGAAGGGAGCGATTAGACGTTCGAGAAGCTTTCGGCTTCGAGTTAAGAAAGATATGAACGAGACGACAACTGGAACTTAGTTTTTCCAGGAAGTTATTCTTAAAGTTATATTTTCTTTTTCTTTTTATGGAATTAAAATCCATATCTTCGTCTTGAGCGACGATTACAATTAGTACGAATATCAAGAGTCGTAAGTGATAAATTCTTTTGAAAATAGATGTTACTTTTGAATAAGTAACAGGAACGAAGTAAATATGCTTTGTTTTAATAAGTGAAAGTCGTTAGAAGTTAGTGAGTTAAGAAATAAAAGAAATAGAAGAATTAAAATGAGTAATAATATGGTGAAATAAAAAGAATAAAAATAAAATCTTTTATAAATATATATATATATGTTGTTGATTGCAATATCTCGAATTGCTAGAAGTCTTAATAAGTGGTTGGCTTAAGTGTTGATGTTACAATTGAATAAGGGATATTCATTTGTAATTTATGTTTTCATTAAGATAAGTTATTTTCTTTTCCTACCTGTTACCTTAAAACTTTTGTAGGATGGCTAGGACTCGTGTTACGGCTCGGAAGAGTCGGCCGTTGGTAGAGTGCGAGCGCACCATAGTTGATATGTTGCAGGATGAGTACTACGAGTTTGAGGTAGACTACGGAGAAGAGGATGTGGGACAGATTGTGAGTAATTTTTCTTCAACCTACTACCCAGTGAGACACCTGATCAAGGAGAGTCAGGCGATACTAGATTTAATTGTGCACTTACCAGACGAGTGGCGAGGATGGGCACACTATGCAGCTTGGTACTTCTTGGCGATCTTCGGCGACGACACGGAGCCGACCGGCAACTACGCCGGGTTCGCCCTGTGTGTGCACAGGCGTTTCTTTGAGAGCAGGCATATGCTTCCCCTCCCTTTAGAGCCACACATCCCCTACAGTCACTTTCCAGCCGAGACAGAGCTTGAGGAGCTCGACTTAGACCCGGAGTTCTTAGAGTTGTTAGAGTTGCCACCAGACGGTGTACTAGAGAAGGAGCCTGAGGCTGAGTTAGAGCAGCCAGAGGAGGACGAGGAGACGGTAGTTCCACCAGAGTCACCACCGGCTGCACAGCAGATTGAGGAGTTGATCCCAGGCCCGGGTTTTGTAGAGGTTGACGCTGAGACAGCCGCCCTGTTGGGGTTGTCTTCACCGTTTGTGCCAGACGTTTGTGTTAGGGTCAGGGGACCGTTGGAGACGAGGCTGTACAGAGAGGGACCAGACTACCGGCAGATCGACGCAGAGCTCGCCGCCATGTTAGAGTTGCCTTCTCCACTTACGCCGCTCGAGGAGATCTGCGCGAAGTGGAGAGTAGCCCGAGAGCAGATGGAGGCAGGACCGTCCAGGGTCCGTTCTAGGGAGGAGTTCGAGTCGGGTTCAGGTTCAGTTCCCGAGCACCTTCTTCCTCTGAAGAAGCGTGCGAGAAGGATCAGTGAGGACTACTTGGTCTCCGACTTGGAGGAGACTATTTCTGAGGCACCTTCACCCACCCTGCTTACACTTGACGACGGTTCTACTCTGAGGGTGGACCAGGCACTCGAGTTGGTTTTTTGTTCGAAGTCCGAGGAGGAGGACCCGGAGGAGGATCCGGAGGAGGACCCGGAGGAAGATCCGGAGGAGGATCCGGAGGAGGACCCGGAGGAGGACCCTGAGGAGGACCCAGGAGAGAGTTGTTAGGATTTTGCAGACTTTGGAATAGTTTTTGGTTTTCTTCTGCAGTTTAGTTAGGCAGTGCTTCATAGATATGGGTAACTATCAGTAGTAGTGATAGCTTTTTGTCCTGTATAGAGTCGGATCAGTAACTAGTTAGTTTTTGAAGTACTCTAGCGGATACGAAATTTTATGAATCGTTTCCGTTCTAGTACTCTAGTAGATACGGAGTGCAGCTTGTTAGTGCACCCAGTAAATAGTAGGCAATCAGCCTAGTTTAGACTAATAGTAGTCTAACCCTTTTTGTATAAGTCCTCGTTAGAGGCAAAAGTAATATTCTTTTTGGATGTATATATATATATGACCCGTAAAGAGGGTTTTTAATCAAGTAAAATTTCTTATGAATCGAGTAATTAAAAAAAAATTAAAATGTTAAATGAACTCGTGTGACGAGGAAAAGAGTTTAACCCGAAAGTTAAAAGATTAATGAAGTAATATCAAAGCTATGTTCGATGTGTTGTTCCATGAATTTGATTAAGTCGAGAACAAGCTAGTAAGTGCTAAGTGTAATTAACAGAAGGATCTAATGAGAATTTTCAATTCTTCTCTAGACTAAAGAAAATGCCGCCGAGAAATGTTAACAACAGGAGAGGTCGAAGACCTGGAAGGCCGAGAGGACGTGGTGGACGTCAGCCAGAAAATAACCAAGAACAGGAATATGAGCGGAATATCACTCCATCCCCATCTCCACCCCCGTCACCATCACCACCACCTTCACCACCGCCCCGTAGAGATATTGAGGATCTTTTCCTCAAAAGGAACCCTCCAATGTTCAATGGAACTGGAATCCAGATGCACTAATGAAGAGAGAATGTTGTGTGTCGCATTCCAACTGACGGGATCGGCAGATTACTGGTGGGAAGCAAGACAGAAGGTGATACCTGCTGAGCATCTGGCTCGTTTTTCGTGGGAAGAGTTTAAGGAGATTTTCTTTGACAAATACGTTCCCAAGACGTATAGGGCACAGAAAGAGGCCGAATTTTATAATTTGAAGCAAGGAAAGCTAACTGTGATGGAATACGACGTCAAGTTCTGCGAGTTGATGAGGTATGCGCCGACATTGGTCGACACTGAGGAGAAGTTATCAAAGAAATTTCAGGAAGGTTTACGTCATGAATTGGGAATCGCTTTGGCTAGTCATGGAGGACTAGGTTATTCAGACATACTGGGAAGAGCACTGGAAATGGAGGCCGTCGTGCCTGATGAGAAAAAGATTGTACCAACTGCATCAGCACCAGCGCAGAATCAGAATCGAGGCTACTACAACAACAACAGCAGCAACTACCAAGGGAAGAGAAAATGGAATGGAGGAGGTAGCAGAGGATACAATCAAGGCTACAACAATCAGGGAGGACAAAAAAGGGGCTATCAGCAACCTGCCAACAACAACAACACTGGCAAGAGGCCGTGGCAGGGAAACAACCAATCAGGGTTGTTCATTCAGGGGAACAGGCAGAACTTGCCATGGAAGGGCAATAATTAGTTAAACCAGCCGCAAGGGCAACAGAGGATTTTTAACCAGAGAGCAAATAACCCAGGGAGAGTTACCATCCCTGTCTGCCCGAAGTGCAACCGAGCCCATCCTGGAGTCTGCCAGATAGGCACCCCTAACTGTTTCAACTGTGGACAGAAGGGGCACATGAAAAAGGACTGCCCTAAACCGCTTCAAGCAGTACCCCTCCGAGCCATCCAAGCACAGCCGCAGCAGCCGCCTATGAACCAGCAGCAGTTTCAGCAGCATGCACAGCAGCAACAGAATGCGAGGGCATGCGCTATCAAACAAAGCGGTCAGCGCAAAGGAAAATGCAATCTAGCAGGTATGGGAAAACTCCACAACAGCCCCATTAAGATACTGTTTGATACTGGCGCATCTCATTCTTTCATTGCTGGCTCATGTGCCGATAACTTAGACATCAGACCTGTAAGAGCTGCACAATCTATGAGAGTAGCCACACCTTCAGGAGAGATCACTACTTCCACGCATGTTTGCTCTAACCTAGAACTAGAAATCGGAACTCATAAGGTTATAGCGAACAACCTAAATGTTATGATAATGTGGGACGTAGATATAATCCTAGGAATGGATTGGTTATCAGAGAATTACGCCACGATTCTCTGCAACGAGAGAAAAATTTCTTTTCAACCGCCAGATAAAGAACCAACCGAATTCCACGGAATTTCAATGGGTAGAGGCGTACCAATCATATCAGCCCTTCAAGCCACGAAACTCATGAAAAAGAAAGGTACCACAGCATATCTTGTGTACCTAGTTGGAGAACCAGGAGCCGAGAAGACCATTCGGGACGTAAAAGTCGTGAACAAATACGAAGATGTTTTTCCAGAAGTGCTACCGGGATTGCCACCAAATCGTCATGTGGACTTTACGATCGATTTAGAACCAGGAGCAGCTCCTAAGTCTAAAGCCCCTTACAGAATGCACCGAAGGAGCTGGAAGAGCTCAAAATCCAGTTACAGGAATTACTAGATCTTGGTTTTATTAGGCCAAGCGTTTCACCTTGGGGAGCACCCGTGCTTTTCGTTAGAAAAAAGGACGGATCGATGAGAATGTGCATCGATTACCGAGAACTGAACAAGATCACTCTCAAGAACAAATATCCTTTGCCAAGAATCGAGGATCTGTTTGATCAGCTTAAGGGTGCAGGAGTCTTCTCCAAGATAGATTTGAGGTCAGGGTATTATCAGCTCAAGATCAAACCTGAGGATGTACCAAAGACCGCTTTTAGAACTCGATATGGCCACTACGAATTTCTAGTAATGCCATTTGGTTTGACCAACGCTCCAGCTATATTCATGGACCTTATGAACAGAGTCTTCCACCCCTACTTGGACAAATTTGTTCTAGTATTCATTGACGACATCCTTATTTACTCTAAGAATGAGACGGAGCACGAGGAACATCTACGGATAGTGTTGGAAACACTAATAGCTGAGAAACTCTACGCCAAATTCAATAAGTGCGAATTTTGGCTGAAGGAAGTAATGTTCCTTGGACACATAGTATCGACAGAAGGAATCAAGGTGGATTCAGCCAAAGTAGAAGTTGTGCATAACTGGAAAACACCAACAAGTCAGAATGAGATCAGAAGTTTCTTGGGATTAGCTGGTTATTACAGAAGGTTTGTTTAAGTGGACAGATGAGTGCGAGAAGAGTTTTCAAACTCTTAAGGAAAAGTTAACTACAGCGCCAGTACTAGCACTTCCAGACGCAAACAAAGAATATGTGGTTTATACTAACGCATCGAAAAATGGATTAGGTTGTGTCTTGATGCAAGACGGACGAGTAATAGCTTATGCTTCACGACAACTTCGACCCCACGAAGTTGAGTATCCAACCCATGATTTGGAACTTGCAGCCGTAGTGCATGCGCTAAAGATTTGGACACACCATCTCTATGGTGTAAGAGTTGAGATATTCACCAATCACAAGAGCCTGAAGTACTTTTTCGAGCAAAAAGAACTGAACATGAGACAAAGACGATGGCTCGAATTAGTCAAAGATTATGACTGTGGAATCAACTACCATCCAGGAAAGGCTAATGTGGTAGCAGACGATTTGAGTCGCAAGGCTCCAACGAAGTTAGGATGTCTTTTCGTAGAAGAAGAAACCTTAATACGAGAATTCGAGAAGATGGATATCAGAGTGCTTGACACGCCAGCAACGATAACAAGTCAGATAGCAGCATTAGAAGCTACACCAGATTTGAGAGAAAAGATCATTAGTGCTCAGAGAAAAGACAAGTCAATGGAAAAGTTACTAGTAAGGATAAGGACAGATAAGCCGGAAGGATATTCTGAGGCTCCAGACAATGCAATACTTTATGAAGGCAAGATTTGTATTCCCGAAAACGACAGTGAATTGAAGAACGAAATCTTGAGTGAGGCTCACGATACACCTTACACAGCACATCCAGGAAGTACGAAAATGTACCAAGATTTGAGGAGAAACTTTTGGTGGAATGGAATAAAACGAGACGTTGCCTCGTTTATAAAAAGATGCCTAGCATGTCAACAAGTTAAGGCTTTACACCGACGACCGTATGGATTGCTACAACCGTTGGATATCCCAGATTGGAAATGGGAAGGCATAGCTATGGACTTTGTCACAGGCTTGCCTAAGTCAAGAAGAGGAAACACAGCGAGTTGGGTGATAATAGATAGACTTACGAAGTCAGCTCACTTCTTACCGATTAAGACTACATATGGATCAGAGAGACTAGCTCAGTTGTATGTCAGAGAGATTGTACGTCTACATGGAATACCGAAGGTCATAATATCAGACAGAGATGCTAAGTTTACCTCGAGATTTTGGATTACAATGCAGAAAGAGTTGGGAACAGAGCTTAATTTCAGTACAGCTTTTCACCCACAGACAGATGGACAGTCAGAGAGAACGATTCAGATTTTGGTCGATATGTTAAGAACAGTGGTTTTGGACCGAGGCGCGAATTGGGAAGAAATTCTACACCTAGTCGAATTCGCCTACAACAACAGCTATCAGGCCACAATAGGAATGGCACCGTTTGAGGCTTTGTATGGGAGAAAATGTAGATCACCGCTTTATTGGGACGAAGTAGGTGAGAGAAAGAACCTAGGCCCAGATGCGATCAATGAGATGATCGAGATAGTTCGACAGATTCGAGATAGAATGAAAGAGGCCCAGAGCCGACAAAAGTCGTATGCTGACGATCGTCGAACCAACCTTGAGTTTGAAACAGGAGATAAAGTTTTTCTTAAGATATCCCCAACTAAAGGAATCCTTAGGTTCGGAGTTAAGGGTAAGTTAAGACCCAGGTTTATAGGACCTTATGAAGTCCTCGAGAGAATAGGATCAGTCGCGTATAGATTGGCCTTACCGCCAAGTCTAGGAAGCGTTCATAACGTTTTTCACATTTCTCAGTTGAGAAAATATGTTTACGATCCTAAGCACGTCATTAGTCAGCAAGACGTAGTTCTTGAATCTGACCTAAGCTATGAAGAAAAGCCGATATCAATCTTGGATAGAAAAGTTCAAGAGTTAAGAACCAAATCGATACCAATGGTTAAAGTGCTATGGAACCATCACGGGCAAGAAGAAGCCACGTGGGAACTCGAGGAGAAGATAAAGGAGCGATATCCTCATCTTTTTGCAGAAGGTATGCAAATTTCGGGACGAAATTTTTCGTAAGGGGGGTAGGATGTAATGCCCCGTAAATTCCTTACGTTCTTAAAATTAAAGTTAGTTAAATAAATGGCTTTGCACGCCTAAGTTTACAATTTTTGAATTCTAAGGCTAACGGTCGAATCCGTTATTAAAAATAAATTACAGAAGTCAGCTAGACGACTACTGTATTTAGGGTTAGCGTGTACGAAAAGTTTTTAGTTCGTAAGCTTAGAACGGAAAAACCGTCTAATTTTTATAATCACGAAATTGCAATACGAACACACCCGAGAAAGTTCGTTTTTATGTTTTTCCGGACGAAACTCGGACTGTGTCGTCCCGAGTTTTTATCAAAATAAATTTTGTAAATTTATTTTCTAATTAAGTTCATACGTTAGAATTTGTAAGTCAAATCGAATCGCGACGATTTTGTACCGAGCAACGTTTTTCGTCGTTCGTTTTTCCGTAACGTCGGATCGCGCCGAAAAAACCCGTAACCCTTAATTTTTCTCCATGCAGCCGCCACATCATCCTCATTAGGTGTAAACATGCATGTTGACTTTGTTAATTACATGACACCTAAACCATACTTTTCATGTCTTTCAACATTTTCATCATTTCAAACAATTACACAAAACAATTTCATCTCTCTCTCTCACAACTCTCGGCTGCACCACCCTCCATTTCCATCTTCATCTTCTTCATTTCCTTCCATCCACCATTGAAGCCTTCTCCAAGAACAAGAAGAACTCACACAAGTCATCAATCCATCCATTCAACCTCTTAAGTTCTTCTTTAATTCTCAAGGTATTTCTTTCCTCCACAACTTCATCCAATTAGATTTCTTTTCTTCTCTTTTTCTATCTTGATCGAAATTTTTGGAGTCTTGGAATAGATGTTGTGATCTTAGAATAATAAAATTGGATGTGTTAGATATGATAATTAGGGATTAAAATTGATCAAAACCAAGAATCCTAAAACCTATGTAAATGCAGAATTTTTTGGGAAAATGGTAGGATTTTTGTTTTTCTTCTTTTGATGGTTGATTCATGTTGATGATTAAAATGAAAAGTAATCAAAAGCCCTATGTGTTTGTGATTTTTCAATTAGGGTTTGAAGTTGAATTTAGGGGTTTTTGTATGTTAATCGATAATGGATTTGCAAATGATTAATGGATGATATAAGAGGTTGATTAGAAAATAAATGTAGTTAATTGGGGAAGAAAATCATCCCCTTAACATGTGTATAAAAACAGAAATTTATTAAGTGATTAGGGGTTTTCATGTATTGATGTTAAGTGATGATTTGTTAGTTGATTTATGTTGCAAATAGTGTTAGTTGATAATAGAAATTAAATGAGAATTTTCTAAAAATATTTAATGAAACATAAGAGATAAAGATCACCATATAAACTGAGTTATAATGATGTTATGATATGTTTGCATGCATGAAAATGTTTCACGTTAGACGTAGTTTAACATCGTAAAATTTGAACGAAATCCGACAACGTTGAAAAATCGCGTAAGAGACGAACTTTTAATCGTATCTAATAATTGAGAAGTCGGATGGGAATTCTAATTTGATATTATTGTTTATAATGAAATTTAGAACAACTTTCTAGTTGACGTCATAAGCTTTTGAGTTGATATAATATGGGCTATAGTTATAGTCGAGAACTAGAACGTGTTTTGAAATTTCTTGTTGGTTTAGTACTTGGTAGTTGAAATCCGACGTTTAGAACGTCGTGCTTTTGAGAGAGTTTTGAGAAGGAGTTTGTCACTTACGGAAGTACGTGATGACTGCCTTGAGAGTCCAGTTTCTAAAAAAATGAATACGAGAGCTTAGAACGAACCTAAGACGTTATACGTCGAACCTATCAAGCAATTAGGGTTTTCGCGGCAGTTTTGCGACCCTCGCCGGAAACTGTAATAACTTCCAGCTCGTTTATCGGATTTGTGATCCGTAAATTGGAGCGCGAACTAGACTTCCTAAGCTTTCTAATGGTACAGGGATCACCCCCTGTTTCCAAATCCTCTGTTCTGGACAGCCTCCAGAGTTACTGGACTGTGCAGTGAAATTTTAGTTTCTTGTTTTCTAAGTTGTTTAGTTCACAACTTAGTTTCTTTCGATCGTTTAAGCCGTTTTTATCTAACGAACATCTCCCTACTGACTCTAGAGTCAAGTATAGGACCTTGAGTGATGGAAACCAGTCGAGATCTTATATCTTATCCTTTCATTAAAGAAATAATAAACGAGAAATTCCTTAAATCGTTCAATGAGCTAAAGTAAATCGCCTAAGTTGATTCTTTCCAACTTAGTTTCTTTTAATCTTTAAAGTCGTATTAAACTACCGACTACCTTCTCTACTGACCCGAGAGTCGAGTATGAGATTTTCTAAGTTCTAGACGATATTGGTACGAGTCTCGTTTCCCGTTTAAGTAAAACAAATTTAGTAAGCGTGCAAATGCCTAAAGAATGAAACAACTAAATCTTTCTTCGATTCTCTTTAATCGATTATCTTTACGACCCGTTTTTAAATATGTTTATTTTTACGATGAAGGAGGAAGCTAACTGTAGAGAAAGGACAGAAGATCCAAAGTTTGAAGTTTTGCTTTAAGTTCTGTAAAATCGAGGTGGGCTTTTATATACAAATAAAACGAGCAATGCTCGGAAAATATTTCTTTATCGCTTTGATATCTGTGTTTTCAAAGTGATATTATGGCATGAACTGTTTTATGTTTTATGTGAGTTCTCTTGTACCTATCTGAGTCAACATTCATGTTTTCCAGATTTAGAGTTAGTCTATTTAGATTAACTAACGATCGGCTCTGAGTTAACTGCTAAGTGCTTTCCAGAGTTAGTGCACTTGTAACCTGTGGTGTATGTGATATCCTGTTGAGGGGTACCAGCCACGGTGAATTAGAATTGGTCAAGATTGAACGTAACATTAGTCAGAAAATGCTCGTGCGAGTGATTTATGAGAAAAAAGTCAGAAAATATTTAGTAGACACGGATTCTTTCAATAAAACTCCGATGTGCTACGTTTATGAAATGCCATATTTATCTATATTTATTATTATGATTTCGATATCGTGCCGACTAATTACGTTTGTACTTAGCCCTGCATTGCTTTCTAAATGTGCAGGTTGAAGCGACGGTGAGCGGCGACGGTTGATGTTGAGTTAAAAGATAGGATGCTTAGTTAGAACCCTTCCGCTGCCAAAATCTGTATTTCTTTTTGAGATGTATTTTTGAACAACTCAGTAGTCTAAGTCTGTAAATATGAACTTAGCTTCTTTTTGTACTTTTGTCGAGTAATCCTTAGGGATTAACTCTTTCTTATTTATGTTAAAGTCTTATTCATGGTTTAAATGATGTCTTTTCATGTATCTTTAGTCAGTTAGCCCCCTTCTTCCCCGCTTCTTTAATCCAACCCCAGTTGCACCCCGGCTTCTGCCGTCCCTCGGGATTTGGGGCTGTGACAGAGTGGTATCAGAGCAGTGCTCGTTTTCTGCTTTGCTTTTGAGTCAATCTTCTAGTATGAGTTAGTGTGAGTCATTCTTTCTAGTACGAGTCATTCTTTGAAGTAATATCATAAAGTGGTATCTGTATACAAGTCTTTCTCCGAGAAATAATATAGAGTATTTGTTTGTACTCTATATCGAGTCTTCTTTCAAGTCATGAGACATGGTATTTGTGTATACTTTGGATCAGAGTCGTCTTTCCAAGTATGAGATAAGAGTAAGACTATGATGCTAAGATTGAGAACGTAGAAGTCAACTCAACCGCCCGCTACGTCGACTCAACGAGGAAAAGTGAAAGAATTTTATAATGAGATTTCTTTTAAATAAGGAATTTATGAGCAAGTATTTAGTGAAATTTGAAAACGAGAATGAGTTGTGTTTTAAAAATAAGAATTTTACAAAAGTATAATTTTTATACTCTACATGACTATGCGATAGTACAAGTACTATCTTATGTGAAAATATGTGCGCAATGATTTCCTTTTTATGAAAAAAATTATGCGGATACGAGAATATAGACGGATTTTAGGGAATTTTCCCGGTTCAATGAGAACGTAGACGTGGAACTTAAGAACTTTCCGGTTCTTCGAGAATTTAGACGTTTTTAAGAAACGTTGTTTTGAAATGATTTCGAAAGGAGATCCCTAACGCGAGAAGGACTTCCTCTGATGAATGTCACATGCGCTTAGTGACATGAATAAAGACTCGGCAAGGTCGAACTTGTCGTCTAAAAAAATTTCCTGCGAGGGAAAAGAAGTAAAATGAATAAAAATAATTCAATAAATCGTGTTAGTAATCGAAGGGAGCGATTAGACGTTCGAGAAGCTTTCGGCTTCGAGTTAAGAAAGATATGAACGAGACGACAACTGGAACTTAGTTTTTCCAGGAAGTTATTCTTAAAGTTATATTTTCTTTTTCTTTTTATGGAATTAAAATCCATATCTTCGTCTTGAGCGACGATTACAATTAGTACGAATATCAAGAGTCGTAAGTGATAAATTCTTTTGAAAATAGATGTTACTTTTGAATAAGTAACAGGAACGAAGTAAATATGCTTTGTTTTAATAAGTGAAAGTCGTTAGAAGTTAGTGAGTTAAGAAATAAAAGAAATAGAAGAATTAAAATGAGTAATAATATGGTGAAATAAAAAGAATAAAAATAAAATCTTTTATAAATATATATATATATGTTGTTGATTGCAATTTCTCGAATTGCTAGAAGTCTTAATAAGTGGTTGGCTTAAGTGTTGATGTTACAATTGAATAAGGGATATTCATTTGTAATTTATGTTTTCATTAAGATAAGTTATTTTCTTTTCCTACCTGTTACTGATCCGTGTTACCTTAAAACTTTTGTAGGATGGCTAGGACTCGTGTTACGGCTCGGAAGAGTCGGCCGTTGGTAGAGTGCGAGCGCACCATAGTTGATATGTTGCAGGATGAGTACTACGAGTTTGAGGTAGACTACGGAGAAGAGGATGTGGGACAGATTGTGAGTAATTTTTCTTCAACCTACTACCCAGTGAGACACCTGATCAAGGAGAGTCAGGCGATACTAGATTTAATTGTGCACTTACCAGACGAGTGGCGAGGATGGGCACACTATGCAGCTTGGTACTTCTTGGCGATCTTCGGCGACGACACGGAGCCGACCGGCAACTACGCCGGGTTCGCCCTGTGTGTGCACAGGCGTTTCTTTGAGAGCAGGCATATGCTTCCCCTCCCTTTAGAGCCACACATCCCCTACAGTCACTTTCCAGCCGAGACAGAGCTTGAGGAGCTCGACTTAGACCCGGAGTTCTTAGAGTTGTTAGAGTTGCCACCAGACGGTGTACTAGAGAAGGAGCCTGAGGCTGAGTTAGAGCAGCCAGAGGAGGACGAGGAGACGGTAGTTCCACCAGAGTCACCACCGGCTGCACAGCAGATTGAGGAGTTGATCCCAGGCCCGGGTTTTGTAGAGGTTGACGCTGAGACAGCCGCCCTGTTGGGGTTGTCTTCACCGTTTGTGCCAGACGTTTGTGTTAGGGTCAGGGGACCGTTGGAGACGAGGCTGTACAGAGAGGGACCAGACTACCGGCAGATCGACGCAGAGCTCGCCGCCATGTTAGAGTTGCCTTCTCCACTTACGCCGCTCGAGGAGATCTGCGCGAAGTGGAGAGTAGCCCGAGAGCAGATGGAGGCAGGACCGTCCAGGGTCCGTTCTAGGGAGGAGTTCGAGTCGGGTTCAGGTTCAGTTCCCGAGCACCTTCTTCCTCTGAAGAAGCGTGCGAGAAGGATCAGTGAGGACTACTTGGTCTCCGACTTGGAGGAGACTATTTCTGAGGCACCTTCACCCACCCTGCTTACACTTGACGACGGTTCTACTCTGAGGGTGGACCAGGCACTCGAGTTGGTTTTTTGTTCGAAGTCCGAGGAGGAGGACCCGGAGGAGGATCCGGAGGAGGACCCGGAGGAAGATCCGGAGGAGGATCCGGAGGAGGACCCGGAGGAGGACCCTGAGGAGGACCCAGGAGAGAGTTGTTAGGATTTTGCAGACTTTGGAATAGTTTTTGGTTTTCTTCTGCAGTTTAGTTAGGCAGTGCTTCATAGATATGGGTAACTATCAGTAGTAGTGATAGCTTTTTGTCCTGTATAGAGTCGGATCAGTAACTAGTTAGTTTTTGAAGTACTCTAGCGGATACGAAATTTTATGAATCGTTTCCGTTCTAGTACTCTAGTAGATACGGAGTGCAGCTTGTTAGTGCACCCAGTAAATAGTAGGCAATCAGCCTAGTTTAGACTAATAGTAGTCTAACCCTTTTTGTATAAGTCCTCGTTAGAGGCAAAAGTAATATTCTTTTTGGATGTATATATATATATGACCCGTAAAGAGGGTTTTTAATCAAGTAAAATTTCTTATGAATCGAGTAATTAAAAAAAAATTAAAATGTTAAATGAACTCGTGTGACGAGGAAAAGAGTTTAACCCGAAAGTTAAAAGATTAATGAAGTAATATCAAAGCTATGTTCGATGTGTTGTTCCATGAATTTGATTAAGTCGAGAACAAGCTAGTAAGTGCTAAGTGTAATTAACAGAAGGATCTAATGAGAATTTTCAATTCTTCTCTAGACTAAAGAAAATGCCGCCGAGAAATGTTAACAACAGGAGAGGTCGAAGACCTGGAAGGCCGAGAGGACGTGGTGGACGTCAGCCAGAAAATAACCAAGAACAGGAATATGAGCGGAATATCACTCCATCCCCATCTCCACCCCCGTCACCATCACCACCACCTTCACCACCGCCCCGTAGAGATATTGAGGATCTTTTCCTCAAAAGGAACCCTCCAATGTTCAATGGAACTGGAAGCCAGATGCACTGATGAAGAGAGAATGTTGTGTGTCGCATTCCAACTGACGGGATCGGCAGATTACTGGTGGGAAGCAAGACAGAAGGTGATACCTGCTGAGCATCTGGCTCGTTTTTCGTGGGAAGAGTTTAAGGAGATTTTCTTTGACAAATACGTTCCCAAGACGTATAGGGCACAGAAAGAGGCCGAATTTTATAATTTGAAGCAAGGAAAGCTAACTGTGATGGAATACGACGTCAAGTTCTGCGAGTTGATGAGGTATGCGCCGACATTGGTCGACACTGAGGAGAAGTTATCAAAGAAATTTCAGGAAGGTTTACGTCATGAATTGGGAATCGCTTTGGCTAGTCATGGAGGACTAGGTTATTCAGACATACTGGAAAGAGCACTGGAAATGGAGGCCGTCGTGCCTGATGAGAAAAAGATTGTACCAACTGCATCAGCACCAGCGCAGAATCAGAATCGAGGCTACTACAACAACAACAGCAGCAACTACCAAGGGAAGAGAAAATGGAATGGAGGAGGTAGCAGAGGATACAATCAAGGCTACAACAATCAGGGAGGACAAAAAAGGGGCTATCAGCAACCTGCCAACAACAACAACACTGGCAAGAGGCCGTGGCAGGGAAACAACCAATCAGGGTTGTTCATTCAGGGGAACAGGCAGAACTTGCCATGGAAGGGCAATAATTAGTTAAACCAGCCGCAAGGGCAACAGAGGAATTTTAACCAGAGAGCAAATAACCCAGGGAGAGTTACCATCCCTGTCTGCCCGAAGTGCAACCGAGCCCATCCTGGAGTCTGCCAGATAGGCACCCCTAACTGTTTCAACTGTGGACAGAAGGGGCACATGAAAAAGGACTGCCCTAAACCGCTTCAAGCAGTACCCCTCCGAGCCATCCAAGCACAGCCGCAGCAGCCGCCTATGAACCAGCAGCAGTTTCAGCAGCATGCACAGCAGCAACAGAATGCGAGGGCATGCGCTATCAAACAAAGCGGTCAGCGCAAAGGAAAATGCAATCTAGCAGGTATGGGAAAACTCCACAACAGCCCCATTAAGATACTGTTTGATACTGGCGCATCTCATTCTTTCATTGCTGGCTCATGTGCCGATAACTTAGGCATCAGACCTGTAAGAGCTGCACAATCTATGAGAGTAGCCACACCTTCAGGAGAGATCACTACTTCCACGCATGTTTGCTCTAACCTAGAACTAGAAATCGGAACTCATAAGGTTATAGCGAACAACCTAAATGTTATGATAATGTGGGACGTAGATATAATCCTAGGAATGGATTGGTTATCAGAGAATTACGCCACGATTCTCTGCAACGAGAGAAAAATTTCTTTTCAACCGCCGGATAAAGAACCAACCGAATTCCACGGAATTTCAATGGGTAGAGGCGTACCAATCATATCAGCCCTTCAAGCCACGAAACTCATGAAAAAGAAAGGTACCACAGCATATCTTGTGTACCTAGTTGGAGAACCAGGAGCCGAGAAGACCATTCGGGACGTAAAAGTCGTGAACAAATACGAAGATGTTTTTCCAGAAGTGCTACCGGGATTGCCACCAAATCGTCATGTGGACTTTACGATCGATTTAGAACCAGGAGCAGCTCCTAAGTCTAAAGCCCCTTACAGAATGCACCGAAGGAGCTGGAAGAGCTCAAAATCCAGTTACAGGAATTACTAGATCTTGGTTTTATTAGGCCAAGCGTTTCACCTTGGGGAGCACCCGTGCTTTTCGTTAGAAAAAAGGACGGATCGATGAGAATGTGCATCGATTACCGAGAACTGAACAAGATCACTCTCAAGAACAAATATCCTTTGCCAAGAATCGAGGATCTGTTTGATCAGCTTAAGGGTGCAGGAGTCTTCTCCAAGATAGATTTGAGGTCAGGGTATTATCAGCTCAAGATCAAACCTGAGGATGTACCAAAGACCGCTTTTAGAACTCGATATGGCCACTACGAATTTCTAGTAATGCCATTTGGTTTGACCAACGCTCCAGCTGTATTCATGGACCTTATGAACAGAGTCTTCCACCCCTACTTGGACAAATTTGTTCTAGTATTCATTGACGACATCCTTATTTACTCTAAGAATGAGACGGAGCACGAGGAACATCTACGGATAGTGTTGGAAACACTAAGAGCTGAGAAACTCTACGCCAAATTCAATAAGTGCGAATTTTGGCTGAAGGAAGTAATGTTCCTTGGACACATAGTATCGACAGAAGGAATCAAGGTGGATCCAGCCAAAGTAGAAGCAGTGCATAACTGGAAAACACCAACAAGTCAGAATGAGATCAGAAGTTTCTTGGGATTAGCTGGTTATTACAGAAGGTTTATCGAGGGATTTTCTACAATCGCTCGCCCGATGACGCAGCTACTCAGGAAGGATACCAAGTTTAAGTGGACAGATGAGTGCGAGAAGAGTTTTCAAACTCTTAAGGAAAAGTTAACTACAGCGCCAGTACTAGCACTTCCAGACGCAAACAAGGAATATGTGGTTTATACTAACGCATCGAAAAATGGATTAGGTTATGTCTTGATGCAAGACGGACGAGTAATAGCTTATGCTTCACGACAACTTCGACCCCACGAAGTTGAGTATCCAACCCATGATTTGGAACTTGCAGCCGTAGTGCATGCGCTAAAGATTTGGACACACCATCTCTATGGTGTAAGAGTTGAGATATTCACCGATCACAAGAGCCTGAAGTACTTTTTCGAGCAAAAAGAACTGAACATGAGACAAAGACGATGGCTCGAATTAGTCAAAGATTATGGCTGTGGAATCAACTACCATCCAGGAAAGGCTAATGTGGTAGCAGACGCATTGAGTCGCAAGGCTCCAATGAAGTTAGGATGTCTTTTCGTAGAAGAAGAAACCTTAATACGAGAATTCGAGAAGATGGATATCAGAGTGCTTGACACGCCAGCAACGATAACAAGTCAGATAGCAGCATTAGAAGCTACACCAGATTTGGGAGAAAAGATCATTAGTGCTCAGAGAAAAGACAAGTCAATGGAAAAGTTACTAGCAAGGATAAGGACAGATAAGCCAGAAGGATATTCTGAGGCTCCAGACAATGCAATACTTTATGAAGGCAAGATTTGTATTCCCGACAACGACAGTGAATTGAAGAACGAAATCTTGAGTGAGGCTCACGATACACCTTACACAACACATCCAGGAAGTACGAAAATGTACCAAGATTTGAGGAGAAACTTTTGGTGGAATGGAATGAAACGAGACGTTGCCTCATTTATAGAAAGATGCCTAGCATGTCAACAAGTTAAGGCTTTACACCGACGACCGTATGGATTGCTACAACCGTTGGATATCCCAGATTGGAAATAGGAAGGCATAGCTATGGACTTTGTCACAGGCTTGCCTAAGTCAAGAAGAGGAAACACAGCGAGTTGGGTGATAATAGATAGACTTACGAAGTCAGCTCACTTCTTACCGATTAAGACTACATATGGATCAGAGAGACTAGCTCAGTTGTATGTCAGAGAGATTGTACGTCTACATGGAATACCGAAGGTCATAATATCAGACAGAGATGCTAAGTTTACCTCGAGATTTTGGATTACAATGCAGAAAGAGTTGGGAACAGAGCTTAATTTCAGTACAGCTTTTCACCCACAGACAGATGGACAGTCAGAGAGAACGATTCAGATTTTGGTCGATATGTTAAGAACAGTGGTTTTGGACCGAGGCGCGAATTGGGAAGAAATTCTACACCTAGTCGAATTCGCCTACAACAACAGCTATCAGGCCACAATAGGAATGGCACCGTTTGAGGCTTTGTATGGGAGAAAATGTAGATCACCGCTTTATTGGGACGAAGTAGGTGAGAGAAAGAACCTAGGCCCAGATGCGATCAATGAGATGATCGAGATAGTTCGACAGATTCGAGATAGAATGAAAGAGGCCCAGAGCCGACAAAAGTCGTATGCTGACGATCGTCGAACCAACCTTGAGTTTGAAACAGGAGATAAAGTTTTTCTTAAGATATCCCCAACTAAAGGAATCCTTAGGTTCGGAGTTAAGGGTAAGTTAAGACCCAGGTTTATAGGACCTTATGAAGTCCTCGAGAGAATAGGATCAGTCGCGTATAGATTGGCCTTACCGCCAAGTCTAGGAAGCGTTCATAACGTTTTTCACATTTCTCAGTTGAGAAAATATGTTTACGATCCTAAGCACGTCATTAGTCAGCAAGACGTAGTTCTTGAATCTGACCTAAGCTATGAAGAAAAGCCGATATCAATCTTGGATAGAAAAGTTCAAGAGTTAAGAACCAAATCGATACCAATAGTTAAAGTGCTATGGAACCATCACGGGCAAGAAGAAGCCACGTGGGAACTCGAGGAGAAGATAAAGGAGCGATATCCTCATCTTTTTGCAGAAGGTATGCAAATTTCGGGACGAAATTTTTCGTAAGGGGGGTAGGATGTAATGCCCCGTAAATTCCTTACGTTCTTAAAATTAAAGTTAGTTAAATAAATGGCTTTGCACGCCTAAGTTTACAATTTTTGAATTCTAAGGCTAACGGTCGAATCCGTTATTAAAAATAAATTACAGAAGTCAGCTAGACGACTACTATATTTAGAGTTAGCGCGTACGAAAAGTTTTTAGTTCGTAAGCTTAGAACGGAAAAAACCGTCTAATTTTTATAATCACGAAATTGCAATACGAACACACCCGAGAAAGTTCGTTTTTATGTTTTTCCGGACGAAACTCGGACTGTGTCGTCCCGAGTTTTTATCAAAATAAATTTTGTAAATTTATTTTCTAATTAAGTTCATACGTTAGAATTTGTAAGTCAAATCGAATCGCGACGATTTTGTACCGAGCAACGCTTTTCGTCGTTCGTTTTTCCGTAACGTCGGATCGCGCCGAAAAAACCCGTAACCCTTTAATTTTTCTCCATGCAGCCGCCACATCATCCTCATTAGGTGTAAACATGCATGTTGACTTTGTTAATTACATTTCGTATTCCTTGTTGTCTCTGGAAGGGCTAAATCTGGGGTAATGATCAACTTTTCCTAGAACGTCTGCGTTCCTATTCCACAATTGTCTGTACATTTATTCTTTTCTAAGTCTAGGTGGAAAATTCTATTCCTGTGGTTCATGAATACTACGGAGCACTAGCCATTTAAGCGGCATAACTAAACATTCGTGATGGCCATATCTGGCTTGAAAGATAAATTTTTGGGTATATCTCCAGTTTACTCTTTTAACTAGAGATGCTTAGACCTTAAGTCTATCCTTACAATTGTATTTGTTCCCTTTTTAAGTTTATCAGGGGTCTTCTATTCTCGTTAAAGGATACTTACTCTTAAGGGTTATCTCTATTTAACTTTTGACAGCCTATATATATTCTTACAGAATCATCCTTCTTCGATGATGAACATCTAAAATATTTTCCATGGTGAAAACGTTTATCTAAAGGAATCGTCATCTAACAACCCTTGCAGTTGGATCTTAAGCTCCTCTGACCCCTTTGATATCATTCTACATAAGGCCTTTGATTTGGGAGCTGCTCGTAGTTCTAAGTCGATTGTGAAACCTACGCGACAATCTGGTGATAAATCAGATAATATTTCTGAAAAGCCATTTTCATATTCGTTCACAACGCTCGCGTTTGGATGATCTTTCTGGCTCCTAGATCTCCAACTAGGTATATGAAATAAGCTGTCATATCTTTCTTCTTTATCTACATCTTGGCTTATAGAGCGGACAATATCGGTATCTTCCTGCCCGTTGAAATTTCACATAATTCTTTAGGTTATCTACTCGAGGTTTTGAAAGAGATTTTTCTCTCGTTGTCGAGAATCATGGAAATTCTCAAACGACTTAGTCCATTTCTGAAATTATATATATATATATATATATATATATATATATATATATATATCGTACATTTTATTACTTCCCAATCGATTGCTATGCTTTATCAGAAAGGCCCTAAATTAAATTCTATGCTCGACGAAACTAAGGAAATAACACTATAAGATTATCGTCACTCCCTGAAGCGTAATTGTTCCAAAATCACAATTAGAGCGTCCTAGTTCTACTCCTAAAGGTTAACAGGTACTGATTATAACCGAAAGTAAGGCTCTAAAATGAAGCAAAAATTTATGGCAGGGTAATTTATAAGGTTCGTCCAATACCTGCCAGATCTCCCTTTCCTTCATTAAGCCTCTCCTGCCTAATCATGTATGCGTTCGCATTCTGTTGTGATTGCATCAGTTGTGGCTGTGACTGGACTTGAATGGTATTTGATGGTTGAAGCTAGCCGTACTGATTTGGTTTTGCCGTCTGAAGCAGCGTCGGACAATTCCTCCTTATATGTCCTGTCTGCCCACAATTAAAGCAAACACTAGTTTTTGCTAAACAAATACCGGGGTGTTCCTTATTACACTTAGGGTAATCTGGATTAGTGATTTTTCCTTGGTTACTGTTCCTTGGCTGCCCTTGCAGCTGTCCTAGTAGATGGCTTCTTTTGCCTTGACCGGATTGTTCATTTTTTTGCGGCTTACTCTTTTGTCCTACTTTCTTTCCATAGTTACTTCCTTTCCCTGGCTGATGGAAACCCTGCCGAGCCCTATTCTGTTTTCCTGGCTTGTTGCGGCACTGGTAACAATTACTACTACTCCCTTCCCATTTCCTTTTTCCTTTATAGTTGATATTATTGTTGGGACGATTTTGGGTTGAAGTCTGGTTTGGTGCTGGTGTGGATTTTACCATTCTTCCTTTATTAGGTACTAATGCCTCTATTTCACGGACTCGTTCTAGTAGTTCTGCATAACTCAATCCCTCTTGTCTGGCTACTGCCCTTCCCAGTTCATACTTGAGTTCTCCCTGAAGTTTCCTTGCTATTTCTTCTTCAGTTTCCACTTGATTGTATACATACTTATCATAATATGCCACCTTAAAATCATTCCAAGTGGTTAGAGCCGTTTGTTCTACCGGCATAATTCTCTGTCTAGTCTTCCACCAATATTTATCTGGTCCTGATAGCTGATACCCAGCACATGCTAGGCGCTTTTCATCACTAAGTCTAATTGGCTCAAAGATTCTCTCTATAGTATGTATCCATTGCTCGGCCTCACTCGGATTACCAGATCCATCGAAATATGGTGGTTTACTTCCGAAGAATAAATCCTCAATGCTATGACGTTGAGGAGATAGGGGAAGTGAAAAGGTTTTTGGGTGCTTTTGTCTTTCCTCTCTTATACGTTGTTCTTGTCCTCTATCAGACTCTCTAGGACTATCAGGTCCTCTTTGATCATTAACAGCTCTCAGGGACATTTTTAAAACTGTAAGATACAAAATTTTTCTTATTAGCACTTGCTTTTAAGCCTTCATTTTCTCACTAACCCTTTTCTTTTCCCACTTAATACTTTCACGTAAACGAGAATAACAAATTAACTTTGACTCTATTTCTTTCAACTTTTAACCTCCAAGGTTAAATTAAACTCTCGTTACACGAGTTCTCATTTGATATTCTGGTTTAGTTATTCGATTCATAAGAAACTCCTCGTGACTAAAACCCTCTCAGGGGTCATGTATATTACATATATACATCAAAAAGGATATGTTAGTTTTGCCTTTAACAAGGACTTATACAAAACTAGACTACAACGAGTCTAAGCTAGGCTAACTGCCTACGCGTACAGGATGCATTAATATCTTGCATTATCGTACTACTAGAAGTACTAGAACGAAAACGAGTCATAAAATTTCGTATCCGATGGAGTACTACAAAACTATCTAGTTACTGATCCGACTATGTACATAACAAAAGGCTACTATACTACTATGCGTCTCTGACATCTTGCTCAACAAACTTGCAGTCAAGTCACCACTGCCTACTATGGCCTAATCCTCTTCGGGGTCCTCGTCCGGATCCGCATCCGGATCCTCATCGGTATCCTCCTTCAGATCCTCATCTGGGTCCTTATCGTCTGACTCTGAACCGAAAGTAAACTGGAGTGCCGCGTCGACCCTCAAAGTAGTGCCATCTGCACGTGTAAGTGATGGTGGGGGCAGGCACGTCTGAAACTGTCATCTCTGAATCTGAAACCAAGTAGTCCCAGCAGGTCGCTGATGTCCGCTTCTTTGGAGGCAGCAGGTGGTCGGGAAGTGTACCGGACTCGTACTCCTCTCTGAAATGGACCCTGGACGGTCCTGCCTCAAACTCAGCCCGAACTCTGGCCCACTCCGCGCATATCTCATCAAGGGGTCTGTATGAGGATGATAATTGTAACAGGGCGGTAAGCTCTGCGTCCGTGTCTAAGTACTCTGATCCTGTCTCGAATGGTCCCTGAACTCTCGCAGGAGGCTCGGGTAGGATAGGAGCAGGTAACCCTAATCCATCAACTGTCTCTGAAGCTAATTCCCTTGTGCCCTCGCTGGGTACCATCACTGAAGGGATCTCCAACTGTGGAATCATCTCTGGACCTATCTCATTGTGCTCTGACTCTGAATCTACCGGAAGGTGAGTGTAGGGAGGATGCGCCTGAACAGGATATGCTGCTATGTATCTACTCTCGAAGAAATGCCTGTGTACCTCCAAAGCGAACCCATTATAATCACTTGTTGGCTCTATATCGTCATCAAACATCCCAAGGTAGTACCATGTTGTGTCGTGTGCCCAACCACGCCATTCCTCTGGTAGGCGTCTAACCAAGTCAAGTATAGCCTGACTCTCTGGAATGGTATGCCAGACTGGATAATAAACTGACGAAAAGTAACTAATCCTCTGCCCTATATCGTGTCTCGGGTTTGCCTCAAAATCTCTATACTTATCCAGTAACTGATCTGCCCAAGTACGCTGTGGCGGGGACTGACTCTCCGTAGCCGTGTCACTACTGGAAGTCATCCTACGAAGCTTTTAAGAAACACGGATCAGTAACGGTAAGATGATATCTTATCTTACGGAAAATCTTAAATTACAAAATGAATATTCCTTATTCAATTGTAATATTACCAAACTTATCTTGAACATCTAGAAATTTTACAGAAAATTGCTCTCGTACCCACAATATATAGAAATAAAATTTCAAGATTTTATTCCCACTTCTTGTCCGAGTCTTTTAATTTCTTACTTTAATTCATTATTATTTTCTTTCATTAATCCTTATCTCTTTCTCAAGGAAAAATTCCTTATCGACTCTCATTTATTAAAACAAAGCACGTTTACTTTGTTCGCGTTACTTATGCAAAAACAACATTCGTTTACAACAGACTTCGTCGCTTACTATTCATAATACTCATACGTGTCGTATTCTTCGCTCAAAGAAGAAGTATATATAAAAAGAAATATAATATTCCAAAGGAAAAATAGAATATATCCTATGAATAACTTTTTAGAATAAGTTCTAGTCGTCAACGCTAAAATCGAGCGGTCGTTAGAATATTTAATCAAGCTTTGCGCTTGGCTCCTAATAGTAAAACAATTCTCTTCGCAGAGTTCGAACAAGGCGAACACTACAAAAATGAAACGAAAAGAAAAGGAATGACGTCGTTACAAGTTACTTATATGTTAATAACATTCATCTCTTTAAACCACTTATACCATATTAAAAAGGCTTTACTAGCGGGGCATAAGACCCATATTACTGAGTTTCTTATTATGTGGGTTGATCAAGTCCACATTACAGTCCCTCAATCACATGGAACTTCTGTCTCGCTCTATTTATTACTTCATACAGATTTTACTTTCATTCTTTTTGTTTCACCATATTATTACTTATTTTAATTCTTTTATTTCTTTTATTTCTTAACTCATTAACTCCTAACGATTTTCTCTTATTAAAACAAAGTATATTCACTTCATTCATGTTACTTATTCAAAAGTAACATCCATTTTCAAAGAATTTATCGCTTACGATTCTTGATATTCGTACTAATTGTAGTCGTCGCTCAAGACGAAAATATGGAATTTAATTCCATAAAAAGAAAAAGAAATATAACTTAAGAATAACTTCCTGGAAAACTAAGTTCCAGTTGTCGTCTCGTTCATATCTTTCTTAACTCGAAGCCTAAAGCTTCTCAAATGTCTAATCGCTCCCTTCTTTTACTAACACGATTTATTAAATTATTTTCATTCATTTTATTTCTTTTTCCTCGCAGGAAATTCATAGACGACAAGTTTGACTTTGCCGAATCTTTATTCATGTCACTAAGCGCACGTGACATTCATCAGAGGAAGTCCTTCTCACGTTAGGGATCTCCTTTCGAAATCATTTCAAAACAACGTTTCTTAAAAACGTCTAAGTTCTCGAAGAACCGGAAAGTTCTTAAGTTTCCACGTCTACGTTCTCATTGAACCGGGAAAAATTCTCTAAAATCCAACTATATTCTCATATCCGCATACTTTTTTTTTCATAAAAAGAAATCATTGCGCACATATTTTCACATAAGTATAAAAATTATACTTCTATAAAAATTCTCATTTTTTTCTTTTAAAACATAACTTATTCTTATCTTCAAATTTCACTGAATACTTGCTCATAACTTTTCTTATTTAAAAGAAATCTCATTATAAAAATTCTTTTACTTTTCCTCATTGAGTCGACGTAGCGGGCGGTTGAGTTGACTTCTACGTTCTCAATCTTAGCATCATAGTCTAACTCTTATCTTATACTTGGGAAAAACGACTCTGATCCAAAGTATATACAAATACCATGTCTCTTGACTTGAAAGAAGACTCGATATAGAGTACAAACAATTACTCTATACTACTTCTCAAAGAAAGACTTGTATGAAAATACCACTTTATGATATTACTTCAAAGAATGACTCGTACTTGAAAGAATGACTCACACTAACTCATACTAGAAGAAATGACTCATAATCAGAGCAGGAAGCCCGCTCTGATACCACTCTGTCACAGCCCCAAATCCCGAGGGACGGCAGAAGCCGGGGTGCGACTGGGGTTGGATTAAAGAAGCGGGGAAGAAGGGGGCTAACTGACTAAACATACATGAAAAAGACATCATTAAACCATGAACAAGACTATAATATAAATAAGAAAGAGTTAATCCCTAAGGATTACTCGACAAAAGTACAAAAGGAACTAAGTTCATATGTATAGACATAGACTACTGAGTTGTTCCAAAAATACATCTCAAAAGAAAATACAGAGATTGACAGCGGAAGGGTTCTACTATGCATCTTATCCTTAAACTCAACAACAATCGTCGCCGCTCACCTTCGCTTCAACCTGCACATTTAGAAAGCAATGCAGGGCTAAGTACAAAGGTACTTAGTGGGCACGATGCCGAAAACATACTTATAAATATAGATAAAATGGCATTTTATAAATGTAGCACACGGGGTTTTATTGAAAGAATCCATGTCTACTAAACATTTTCTGACTTTTTCTCATAAATCGCTCGCGCGAGCATTTTCTGACTAATGCTACGTTCAATCTTGACCAATTCTAATTCACCGTGGCTGGTACCCCTCAACAGGATATCACATACACCACAGGTTACAAAGTGCACTAACTCTGGAAAGCACTTAGCAGCTAACTCAGAGCCGATCGTTAGTTAATCTAAAATAGACTAACTCTAAATCTGGAAAACATGATTGTTGACTCAGATAGGTACAAGAGAACTCACATAAAAACATAAAACAGTTCATGCCATAATATCACTTTGAAAACACAGATATCAAAGCGATAAAGAAATATTTTTCGAGCATTGCTCGTTTTATTTGTATATAAAAGCCCACCTTGTAAAAACAGAACTTATACGCAAAAGCTTCCAACTTAGGATCTTCCGTCCTTTTTCTACAGTTGGCTTGCTCCTTCATCGTAAAGTAAACATATTTAAAAACGGTTCGTAAAAGATACTCGAAGAAAGAGAATCGAAGAAGCTTTAGTTGTTTTTATTCTTTTGGGCATTTGCACGCTTACTAGATTCGTTTTACTTAAACGGGAAACGAGGTTGGTACTAATCTCGTTTAGAACTCGGAAGATCTCATACTCGACTCTCGGGTCAGTAGAGAAGGTAGTCGATGTCTTAAAATGACTTAAAAGATTAAAAGAAACTAAGTTGAAAAGAATTAACTTAGGCGATTTTCATTTTAGATCATTTCACGACTTATGAAAATTTCTCGTTTATTACTTCTTTAATAAAAGGATAAAAGATATGATCTCGACTGGTTTTAATCATTAAAGGTCTTGTCCTTGACTCTAGGGTCAGTAGGTAGATAATCAATAGATAAAACGGCTTAAACGTTTGAAAGAGACTAAGTTGTGAACTAAACAACTTAGAAAACAAGAAACTGAAATTTCACTGCACAGTCCAGTAACTCTGGAGGCTGTCCAGAACAGAGGATTTGGAAACAGGGGGTGAGTTCTATACCATTGGAAAGCTTAGGAAGTCTAGTTCGCGCTCCAATTTACGGATCACAAATCCGATAAACGAGCTGGAAGTTATTACAGTTTCTGGCGAGGGTCGCAAAACTGCTCGAAAACCCTAATTTATTGATAAGTTTGCCGTATAACGTTTTAGGTTCGTTTTAAATTCTCGTATTCAACTCTTTTAGAAACTGGACTCTAAGGCAGTCATCACGTATCTCCGTACGTGACAAACTCCTTTTCAACTTGCTCAAAAGCACGACTTCCTAACGTCGGATTTCAACTAACAAGTACTATACCAACAAAGAAATTTCAAACGCGTACTAGCTCTCGATTATAACTATAATTCATATCATATCAACTCAAAAGCTTATGCCATCAACTAGAGAGTTGTTCTAAATTTCATTATAAACAATAATATCATATTAGAACTCCCATCCGACTTCTCGATTACTAGTTACAACTAAACGTTCGTCTCTTATACGATTTTCAAAAGTCGTCGGTTTTCGTTCAAATTTTACGACGTTAAACTACGTCTAATGTGAACCATTTTCATGCATGCAAACACATCTTAACATCTTTATAACTCAGTTTATATAGTGATCTTTGCCTCTTATACTTCATTAAACTTTTTTTAGAAAATTCTTATTTAATTCCTATTATCAACTAACATGATTTGCATCATAATTCCATTAACAATTCATCACTTATATCTAACATGTATAAACCCCAAATTACTTTATAAATTTCTGGTTTTATACATATGTTTAGGGGATGATTTTCTTCCTCAATTAACTACATTTATTTACAAAACATACTCTTAATTTATCAATTAATCAATTCTAAATCAATTATCAACTAACATACAAAAATTCCTAATTTCATACTTCAAAACCCTAATTGAATTTCATAACATAGGGCTTTCAATCCCTTTCATTCCAAACACTAATTAAACCTCTACTAAGCATGAATCCATGATCAAAAGAAGAAAAACAAAAATCCTACAATTTCCCAAAAAAATTCTGCATTTACACAAAAGATAAGGTTCTTGTTTTTGTTCCATTTTAATCTTCAATTATCATATCTAACACATCCAATTACATTATTCCAAGATCAAAATATCGAAATCAAACCTCTAAAAAAATTGATCAAGATGAAAAAGAGAAGAAAAGAAAACTAAATGGATAGGATTGTGGAGGATGGAAATACCTAGAGAATTAACAAAGGATGTGTAGAGTTTTGTTGGATGATTGATGACTTGTGTGGTTTTCTTCTTCAAGAACTTCAAGGTATCTTCAATGGTGGATGGAGAAGTGGAGAAGATGAAGTTTGAGGGAGAGTGTGTGTGTGTGGCTGAGAGAGTGAGAGAGAGATGAGAGGAAAATTGGTTTGTCTAAGTGTTGATATGATTAAAGGTTGAAACTAAGTAAAGTAATGGTTAAGGTGTCACTTAATCACCACATTAGCATGCATGTCTTACACCTAAAAGGGGTGAGGTGGCGGCTGCATGTAAGGGTTTTAAAGGGTTACGGGTTTTTCCGGTGCGATCCGACGTTACGAAAAAACGAACGACGAAAAACGTTGTTCGGTACAAAAAAAATCGTCGCGATTCGATTTGACTTACAAAATCTAACGTATGAACTTAATTAGAAAATAAATTTATAAAATTTATTTTGACAAAAACTCGGGACGACAAGTCCGAGTTTCATCCTGAAAAACGTAAAAACGAACTTTCTCGGGGTGTTGGTATCGCAATTTTGTAATTATAAAATTTAGGCGGTTTTCCGTTCTTAGTTTACGCACTAAGAACCTTTCGTACGCGCTAACCCTTAGCCTTAGAATTAAAAATTATAAACTTAGGCGTGCAAAGCCATTTATTTAATTAATTTTAAACTTTTTAGAACGTAAGGAATTTACGGGGCATTACATCATGTTTTCCAGATTTAGAGTTAGTCTATTTAGATTAACTAACGATCTGCTCTGAGTTAACTGCTAAGTGCTATCCAGAGTTAGTGCACTTGTAACCTGTGGTGTATGTGATATCCTGTTGAGGGGTACCAGCCACGGTGAATTAGAATTGGTCAAGATTGAACGTAACATTAGTTAGAAAATGCCCGCGTGAGTGATTTATGAGAAAAAGTCAGAAAATGTTTAGTAGACACGGATTCTTTCAATAAAACTCCGATGTGCTACGTTTATGAAATGCCATATTTATCTATATTTATGATTATGATTTCGGCATCGTGCCCACTAAGTACGTTTGTACTTAGCCCTGCATTGCTTTCTAAATGTGCAGGTTGAAGCGACGGTGAGCGGCGACGGTTGATGTTGAGTTAAAAGATAGGATGCTTAGTTAGAACCCTTCCACTGCCAAAATCTGTATTTCTTTTTGAGATGTATTTTTGAACAACTCAGTAGTCTAAGTCTGTAAATATGAACTTAGCTTCTTTTTGTACTTTTGTCGAGTAATCATTAGGGATTAACTCTTTCTTATTTATGTTAAAGTCTTATTCATGGTTTAAATGATGCCTTTTCATGTATGTTTAGTCAGTTAGCCCCCTTCTTCCCCGCTTCTTTAATCCAACCCCAGTCGCACCCCGGCTTCTGCCGTCCCTCGGGATTTGGGGCTGTGACACAAGAACTCTTAAAATCTTATTCTCTCATAATCATAGAGTTCGAGTACTTGGGATTTTTCTCCTTAATAATCAATCCTTGATTTTATTCTTTTATCTTGTTCTAATTAATTTGAATTTTATTTTTCTTGGCTTAATTCTTCCATTTAGACTTAAGGGATTCAAAAACATAATTTTTTGTGCTTAGTATTAATTCGAAATTTTTAATCTCTTATGCTAGGGAGATTATTTCTTCAATTTCCTCATAACTTAGGCTTATTTTACTTCTAATTTCTCTTTTAATACCTTAATTAAGACATATATCTATAGGAATAAATATTCCCAATTTATTTCTTCATATTCTTTGAATTTTTACAACTATCAAACTTATGAATTTATTTCTTTTGATTGATAGTGTAATGCCCCGGAAATTCCTTACGATCTCAAAAATTTAAAGTTAATTAAATAAATGGCTTTGCACGCCTAAGTTTACGATTTTGAATTCTAAGACTAACTCAGAACGGAAAACCGTCTGATTTTTTACATTCACGAAATTGCGATACGAACTCGTCCGAGAAAGTTCGTTTTTATGAATTTCCGGACAAAACTCGGACTATATCGTCCGAGTTTTTTTCAAAATAAATTTTATAAAATTTATTTTCCGATTAAGTTTAGTACGTTAGAATTTTCGGTCGAATCGGATCACGACGATTTTGTGCCGAGCTACGTTTTTCGTCGTTCCATTTCCGTAACGTCGTATCGCGCCGGAAAAGCGCGTATTTTCCTTCTCCCTCTCCCTCTAACCGACCTCACCTCTCTCACATTAAGGGATATTTTGATTTTATAATGTTTAAAGTGTGACACCTATTGTAGTTACTATTTCAACTTTACACCTAATAGGTTTTATACCTTATAATATGTTATAACAATTAAAATCACATCTCCTCCTCCTTCCCTCCCCCATTTTCGGCAGCTTCATCTCCCCTCTCTCCCATCTTCTTTTCTTCATCTCCATTGAAGACACTTGAAGTTCTTGAAGAGGAAAAATCACAAGTCATCATCCAACCATTTAAACTTAAATCTTCCTTTACTAATTATCAAGGTATTCATCTCCTCTTTAATTCTATCCATCCATCATCCTCTTCTTTTTATTTTTCCTTTTGATCGGAATTTTAGAAATGATGAATTAAATGTTTTGATCTTGAATTAATGAAATTAGATGTGTTAGATAGGGTAATTAGGGATTAGAATTAAGCAAAATCAAGAACGCTAATATCCTTTGTAATACCGAAAATTTAGGGAAATTGGTAGGATTTTTGGATTTCTTCAATTGATGATAAATTCATGCTTAAGAAGTGCCTAATTAGTGATTAGAACAAAGAGAAATCGAAAGCCCCATGTTATGTTGAAAACCGATTTAGGGTTTGAGTTTTGCATTAGGGATTTTTGCATGTTAGTATGTAATTGGATTGCAATTGATTAATTGATGTTATAGTAGGTTGATTAATGAATAAATGGCGTGAATTGGAGAAGAAAATCACTCTCTTAACCTCTCTATGAATACCGAAAATTATTAGAGTTTTAGGGGTTTTCATGTGTTTGCTTTAATTGATGTTTAGTTGATGGAATATAGTTGCAAATGATGTTAGTTGATAATGGGAATTTAATTAGATTTTTCTAAAAATATTATTGAAATTGTAAGAGACGAAGAACACGTCGTAAGTTAAAATATAGTGTTGATATGAAATGATTATATGCATGAAAATGATTCTCGTTAGATGTAGTTTAATGACGTAAAATTTGAACAAAATCCGACAACTTTGGAAATCACGTAAGAGACGAACAATTAGACGTATATAATAACCGAGAAGTCGAATGAGAATTCTAATTTAATAATATTGTTTCTATTGGACTTGAGAACAACTTTGTAGTTGACGTCATGAGCTTTCGAGCTAATATAATATGAGCTATAGTGATAGTCGAGAACTAGAACGAGAAATTTGATAACTTGCTTTGGTTTAGTACATGTTAGTTAAAAGCCGACGTTTAGAACGTCGTGCTATTGGACGAGTTTTGAGAAGGAGTTCATCACGTACGGGAGTACGTGATGACTGCATTGACGGTCCAGTTTCTTGAGAAATCGAATACGAGAGCTTAGAACGAACCTAAGACGTTATACGTCGAATCTATCGAGCAACTAGGGTTAGCGCGGCAGTTTTGCGACCCTCGCCGGAAACTGTAATAACTTTTAGCTCCTTTATTGGATTTGCGATCCTTAAATTGAAGCGTAAACTAGACATCCCAAACTTTCCAACGGTACAGGGCTCATCCCTTGTTTCCAGATCCCCTGTTCTGGGCAGTCCCCAGAGTCACTGTAATGCGCAGTGAAACTTAGTTTCTTTCGATCGTCTAAGCCGTAATAACTAACGAATATCTTCCTACTGACCCTAGAGTCAAGAAAGGAGCCTTGAGTGCTAAACGAGACGAGATCTCATCTCTTATCCATTCAAGTAAAGAAGTAGTTAAGCGAGAAATTTCATAAGTCGTTTAATGAACTAAAACGTAATTTTTCCTAAGTTGATTCTTTCCAACTTAGTTCCTTATGATCATTTAAGTCGTATCAAGCTATCGACTACCCTCTCTACTGACTTATGAGTCGAGTATGAGACCTTTCGAGTTCTAAACGGGATTTGTACGAGTCTCGTTCCCGTTTAAGTAAAATGAATCTAGTAAGTGTGCAAATGCCTAAAGAATGAAACGACTAAAACCTATTTCGATTTTCTTTGATCGGATATCTTTTACGAATCGATTTTAAGTATTATTATTTTACGATGAAGGAGGAAACCAGCAGTAAAGAAAGGACGGAAGATCCGAAGATTGGAAGCTAGTACTTCTTAGTTCTGTATTACGAGGTGGGCTTTTATCTATATCAAATAAAATGTGGGTCTTTCCACAACTCGAAAGTATTATTTATCACTTTGATAATTGTGTTTTTCAAAGTGATAATCTCGGCATAAACTGTTTCAACTATTTTATGTGAGTTCTCTTGTACCTATGTGAGTTAAGCTTCGGGTTTACCAGATTTCTGAGTTAACCTTCGGGTTTTCCAGACTTTTAGAGTTAATCTAACTAGGTTAACTAACGATCGGCTCTGAGTTAGCTACTAAGTACTTTCCAGAGTTAGTGCACTTTGTAACCTGTGGTGTATGTGGTATCTTGTTGAGGGGTAACCAGCCACGGTGAATTAGCTTCGGTCAAGATTGAACATAACATACTCTAAAAATGCTTGCGCAAGCTGCTTTATACAAATCAGTCAGAAAATGTTTAGTAGGCACGGGCCTTTTCAACAAAACCCCGATGCGCTACGGTTATAAAATGCCAGATTATTTATACTTATGATTATGATTTCGGCATTGTGCCCACTAAGTACCTTTGTACTTAGCCCTGCATTGTTTTCTAAATGTGCAGGTTGAAGCGACGTGAGCGGCAGTGGTTGAAGTTGGGTTGAGAAGTTAGGAAGCTTTAGTTATGACTCTTCTGCTGCAAAACTCTAGAATCTTTTTGAGAATATGTGTATTGAACAAAACACTATAGTATAAGTCTGTAATCGTGAACTTAGATACCTCTGTGTACTTTTGTCGAGTAATCACTCGTGCTTAACTCTTTCTTTATTATTTTCCAGTCTTGTTCATTGAATGTTTGTGTTGTTTATGTATGTTTAGTCAGTTAGCCCCCTTCTTCCCCGCTTCTTTAATCCAACCCCAGTCGCACCCCGGCTTCTGCCGTCCCTCGGGATTTGGGGCTGTGACAGAGTGGTATCAGAGCAGTAGTTTGTTTCCTGCTCTGGTTATGAGTCATTCTTTCTTAGTATGAGTCATTCCTTCTAGTAATATCACAGAGTGATATATATATATATACAAGTCTTCCTTCGAGTAATAATATAGAGTATTCGTTCGTACTCTATATCGAGTCTTCTTTTGAGTCATAGGATGGAGTATTTGTATGTACTCTAGATCATAATCTTCTATCAAGTATAAGATAAGAGTTAGATTATGACACTAAGTTTGAGAATGTAGATGTCAACTCAACCTCTCGCTACGTCGACTCAACGAGGAAAAAGAAGAGAATTTTCTTTTTATTAAGTGATTTCTTTTAAAATAAGAAATTTTATGAACAAGTATGCAATGAAATTGAGAATGAGAATGAGTTGTGTTCCGAAATTAAGAATTTTATGGAAGTAAAATTTATATACTTTATGTGATTGTGTGATAGTACAAGTACTATCTTATGTGAAATTATTTGCGCGGTAATTTTTTTCTTTTGAAAATTATTCGGACACAAGAATATAGTTGGATTTTAGGGATTTTTCCCGGTTCGATGAGAACGTAGACTTGAAACCTAAGAACTTTCCGGTTCTTCGAGAATTTAGACGTTTTTAAGAAACGTTATTTCAAATGATTTCGAAAGGAGATCCACAACACTAGAAGGACTTCTATTGATAAATGTCACATGCGTATAGTGACATGAATAAAGACTCGGCAAAGTCGATTTTTGTTTTAAAACCCGATAAGAATTCCCTTCGAGGGAAATGAAATAAATAATGATAAAATAAAGTAAATATGTACGAAAGGAATGAAAGAAACATATAGACGTTTGAGAAAAACGTGACTCCAAATTATCCGAGAAAAGGTTGAAACAAGGAGGATAGATTGAAATAAACGGAAGAGCCGAATGTTACCTTTATTGTAAGGGCATGAACAAAGTCTCTTGGAGATGACTTTGTTTTACTTATTAGGAGCCGTTCAAGTATTCGATTAGCTTAAAATTTGTATCTTCCTCGAGAAGATTGAGTATTCCGAGCTAAATTGGAAATTTTCCAAAATTTTCTTTTTAAGAAGTAGTTGTGTGTGCAATTCGAGAAATTGCTACTCGATTTAGGAAAGTAAATTCTGTATGAAGTGAACGATAGAGTGAGACAGAAGTTCCATGTGATTGAGAGACTGTTATGTGGACTTGATCAACCCACATAATAAGAAACTCAGTAATATGGATCTTATGCCCCGCTAGCAAAATCTTTTTAGTGTGGTTTAAGTGGTTTAAAGAGACGAATGTTACTTACGTATAAGTAACATGTAACGACGTCGTTCCGTTTCTTTTCGTTTCATTTTTCAGTAGAGTTCGTCTTGTTCGAACCTTGCGAAGAGAATTGTTTTTACTATTAGGAGTCAAGCGCGAAGCTTGATTAAATTTCTAACGACCGCTCGATTCTAGCGATGACGACTAGAACTTGTTCTAAAAAGTTATTCTTAGGATATATTCCATTTCTCTTTTGGGAATTCATATTTTTATACTTCGTCCTTGAACGAAGAATACGACACGTATGAGTATTATGAGTAGTAAACGACAAAGTCTTTTGTAAGTGAATGTTACTTTTGCATAAGTAATGTAAACAAAGTGGACGTGCTTTGTTTTAATAAATGAGAATCGATAAGAAATTTTTTTTTTCTTGAGAAAGAGATAAGGATTAATGAAAGAAAATAATAAGGAATTAAAATGAGAAATTAAAATAATGAGATGAGGAATGGGAATAAAATCTTGAAATTTTATTTCTGTATATTGTGAGTACGAGAGCAATATTCTGTGAAATTGCTAGATGTTTAAGATAAGTTTGATAGATTAAGTGTGGTAATATTACAATTGAATAAGGAATATTCATTTTGTAAATTAAGATTTTCCGTAAGATAAGATATCATCTTACCGTTACTGATCCGTGTTTCTTAAAAACTTTGTAGGATGACTTCCAGTAGCGACACGGCTTTAGAGAGTCAGTCCCCGCCACAGCGTACTTGGGCAGATCAGTTATTAGATAGGTATAGAGATTATGAGGCAAACCCGAGACACGACGTAGGACAGAGGATTAGTTACTTCTCGTCAGTTTATTATCTAGTCCGGCGTACTATTCCAGAGAGTCAGACGACACTTGACTTGGTTAGACGACTAGCAGAGGAATGGCGTGGTTGGGCACACGACATGGCGACGATATAGAGCCGACAGGTGATTACAATGGATTCGCTTTGGAGGTACACACGTGTTTCTTCGAGAGTAGACACATAGCATCATATCCTGTTCAGGCGCATCCTCCCTACACTCACTTTCCGGCAGATTCAGAGTCAGAGCATGATGAGATAGGTCCAGAGATGATTGCACAGTTGGAGATCCCTTCAGTGATGGTACTCAGTGTGGACACAGGGGAGTTAGTTGCAGAGACAGCAGATGGCCTAGGGTTACCCGCTCCTTTTCAGCATGAGCCTTCCATGAGAGTTCAGGGACCATTTCAGTCAGGACCAGAGTATTTAGACACAGACGCAGAGCTTGCCGCCCTATTACAGTTTCCTTCATCTTACAGACCCCTTGACGAGATTTGCTCGGAGTTGACTAGAGTTAGGACAGAGTTTGAGGCAGGACCGTCCAGGGTCCATTCCAGAGAGGAGTACGAGTCCTGTTCACTTCCCGACCGCCTGCTGCCTCTGAAGAAGTAGGCATCAGCGACCTGCTGGGACTACTTGGTTTCAGATTCAGAGATGACAGTTTTAGATATGCCTGCACCACCATCACTTACACTTGCAGATGGCACTACTTAGAGGATTGACGAGGCACTCCAGTTTGCTTTCGATTCAGATTCAGAGGATGAGGACCCGGATGAGGATTCGGACGAGGATCCAGACGAGGACCCCGAGGAGAATTAGGCCATAGTGTGCAGTGGTGACTTGACCGCAGTTTGTTGAGCAAGACGTCAAAGACGCATAGTAGTATGGTAGCCTTTTGTTGTACATAGTCGGATCAGTAACTAGATCATTTTGTAGTACTCCATCGGATACGAAATTTTATGAATCGTTTCCGTTTTAGTACTTCCGGTAGTACGGTAATGCAATATGTTAGTGCATTCTGTACACGTAGGCAGTTAGCCAAGCTTAGACTCGTTGTAGTCTAATTAGTATAAGTCCTTGTTGAAGGCAAAACTAACATAATCTTTTTGATGTATATATATATATATATATATATAATATACATGACCCATGAGAGGGTGTTAATCACAAGAAGTTTCTTATGAATCGTATAACTAAACCAGAATATCAAACAAAACTCGTGTAACGAGAGTTTAATTTAACCCTGGAGGTTAAAAGTTGAAAGAAATAGAGTCAAAGTTAATTCATTATTCTCGTTTATGTGAAAGTATTAAGTGGGAAAATAAAAAGGGTTAGTGAGAAAATGAAGATTTAAAAGCAAGTACTAATGAGAAAATTTCTGTATCTTATAGTTTTAAAAATATCGCTGAGAGCTGTTAATGATCGAAGAGGACCTGAAAATCCTAGAGGACCTGATAGAGGTCAAGAACAACGTATAAGCGAGGAAAGGCAAAAACACCCTGCAACCTTTTCACTTCCCCTATTTCCGCAACGTCATAGCATTGAGGATTTATTCTTCGGAAGTAAACCACCATATTTCAATGGATCTGGTAATCCGAATAAGGCCAAGCAATGGATACGTTCTATAGAGAGAATCTTTGAGCCGATTGGACTTAGTGATGAGGAGCGTCTAGCATGCGCTGGGTATCAGCTAACCGGACCAGCTAAATATTGGTGGAAGACTAGACAGAGACTTATGCCGGTAGAACAAGCGGCTATAATCACCTGGAATGGTTTTAAGGAGGCGTATTATGAAAAGTATGTATCCGATCAAGTCGAGACTGAGGAGGAAATAGCCAGAAAGCTTCAGGGAGAACTTAAGTATGAACTGGGAATAGCAGTAGCCAGACAGGAGGGATTGAGTTATGCTGAACTACTAGAACGAGTTCGAGAAATAGAGGCAGTAGTGCCTAATAAGGAAAAGATGGTAAGGTCCACACCAGCACCAAACCAGACCATAACCCAAAATCTTCCCAATAATAAGGTTAACCATAAGGGTAAAAGGAAATGGGAAGGAAGTAGCAGCGAGTGTTACCAGCGCCACAACAATCAAGGGAAACAGAAAAGGGCTAAGCAAGGTTTCCACCAGCCAGGAAAATGAAGTAACTATGGAAAGAAAACAGGGCAAAGAAATAACCCACAAAGGAATAAACAATCAGGACAGGGCAAGAGTAACAATCCATTAGGTCAGCTGCAAGGGCAGCAAGGGAACAGAAATCGGGGAGGAAACCACACAGTAAGGGTTAACATTCATGTTTGCTCCAAATGTAATAAATCGCACTTTGGCATATGTCAGGTAGGCACTGACAACTGTTTCAACTGTGGACATAAGGGACATATTAGGAGAAACTGCCCGGAACCACTGACAGCAAATGGAATTAACCAGCACGATCAGCTCCAAACTCAGAGAAATACTAGAGAAAATATCCCTTCTCCAGTTTGCCCTAAGTGTGGTAAGAAACACCCCGGGATATGTCTAGCTAAATCTGGTGTTTGTTACAATTGTTTGCATAAGGGACACGTTAAGAAAAATTGCCCAGAACTGAGGCAAGCGGCAAAACAGAAACATGGAGTTTCTGCGTGTGCTGGACGTGATAAGGAGCCTGAGGGTGTATGTCTAGTGAACATGGATAGATGCTTTAACTGTGGAATGTTGGGGCATATGAGTAATGACTACCCAATGCTGTTTCAAATGATAGTACCATTTCAGTACGGCCAGCCTCAACCACTGATTACAGCTCAACTTCAGTCACAGCCACAACTGCTACAACCACAACAGAATGCGGGAGCTTACATGATTAGGCAGGAGGGGAATAGTGAAGGAAAGGAAGACTTGGCAGGTATTGGACGAACCTTTTAAAATTACCCTGTCAAAATTGTTGACCCGTACTAGAACTTTATACCAGTTTTCTAGTACCTATTGACCATACTAGAGCATTATATTCATTTGACTAGTACCCTCTGACACTATAGGACTAAGACTAGAACGCTCTAATCTTGAAATAAGAACAACTACGCTTTAGGGAGTGTTGATGACCTCAGAGAATTATTCCCTTAGTTTCATTGAGCAATCGATTGGGAAGTAATAAAATGTACTATATATATAAATTTAGGAATAGACTAGTTGTTTGAGAATTACCACGATTCTCGACAACGAGAGAAAAATCTCTTTTAAAAACCCCGAGTAGAGAACCTACAGAATTATATGAAATATCTGGTTTACTACCAGATTGTCGTGTAGGTTTCACGATCGACTTAGAACTACGAGCAGCTCCCAAATTAAAGGCCTTATGTAGAATGGTATCAAAGGAGTTAGAGGAGCTTAAGATCCAACTGCAAGAGTTGTTAGATGACGATTTTCTTTAGACAAACGTTTTCACCATGGAAAACATTTGTGATGTTCATCATCAAAGAAAGATGATTCTGTGAGATTGTATATAGGCTGTCAAAGGTTAAATAAGATAACCCTTAAAAATAAATATTCTTTTATGAAAATATAAGACCCCTGATAAGCTTAAAAAGAAAACAAATGCAATTGTGAGGATAGACTTAAGGTCTAAGCATCTTTAGTTAAAGGATAAACTTGTGATATACCCAAAATTCTCTTTCAAACCAGATAAAACCATTACAAATGCTTAGTTATGCCGTTAGTTGGCTAGTGCTCCGTAGTATTCATGAACCACATGAATAGAATTTTCCACCTAGACTTAGAAAAGAATTCATTTTAGTATTTATCGATGACAATTTCAGTTACCCCAAGAATGAAGATGAACACGAAGAACACTTGCGAATAGTACTAGAACGCATAGAGTCGGGAGTTAGATGCCAAATTTAGCAAGAGCAAGCTCGAATGGAGAAGTAATGTTTCTTGGATATACATTGTCGACAAAAGATGTTAAGATAGATTCCTGCTAAGGTAGAGGCAGTACTCAAATGAAAAATTGCTTACCAGTCTGAATGAAATATGAAGTTCCCAGGCTGGATAGTTAAAATAGAGGTTTCCATTAAGGAATTCCCTATGATTACTAAGACTTATGGCGCAACTACATAGAGGGAAAAGAATAAATGTACAGACAATTGTGGAATAGGAACGCGGACGTTCTAGGAAAAGTTGATCATTACCCCAGGTTCAGCCCTCCCAGAAACGACAAGGAATACGAGGTAGATACCAATGCTACAAAGAATAGGTTAGGATGGTATAAATGCAAAATGAGAAAGTGATAGCTTACGCTTCACGACACGTTAACCCCAGGAAATTGAGTATCCAACCTACGACTTAGAACTTGCAGCCGTAGAGCTTGTATTGAAAATTTGGACACACCATCTATATGGTACAAGGGACGAGATCTTCACAGATCATAAGAATTTGGAGCGTGTATTCGAGCAAAGGAATTAACATAAGACAAAGGAGATGGCTCGAACTAGTAAGATACTATGTTAGTGAAAATAATTACCATCTAGGTAAAGTTAAGTGTAAGAATAGATACGCTGAGTCGTAAGACTCCAACAAAGTTAGGTATCTCAACGTCGGAGAAGAAACGCTCATACGAGGATTCGAGAAGATAGATATAGAAAAATGCATGATGCATCAGCATCGATCGCAGGGCAAATAGCGGCACGAGTAGCTATACCAAATTGTGAGAAAGATTATAAGTATCTAGAGAAAGGACGAGTCAATGGATAAGCCTCGACTAAGGATAAGAATGGATAAACCAGACAGCGACTCTGAAGCAATGAGTTTGTGATAGAAATTTAAGAGTGGACTTAGTAGACTTAGTAATTCCGATGACAACGAATTTAAGAATTAAGGAAAGGGTTTTCAGTGGAATAGAGTGAAACGAGACGTTGTTTCGTTGATAGAAAGATGTTTAGTTTATAAGTAGGAGAAAGCTTTTCACTGACAACTATACGAGTTGTGATAACCATTTAGGTATTCCGGAATGGAAATGGAAGGATATGGTTACGATTTTATGACAACAAGATGTTTGTAGGTCATAAGGCAGAAAAGTTAGATACCAAACTTAACTTTAGTACCGCTTCTCACCTCCAGTTGGATGGACGATCCGAGGAAATGATTCAGATACTCGTTGATATGCTAAGAACGATAAGATTAGCCAAAGAGCGAATTGAAGAACACGTAGCCAACAACCGAATTGTTGTAACAATAATTATTAAGCTACGATAGGTATTACGACTTACGAGACCTTGTAGAAGGAGAAGATTTACATAGCTGCCTTATTGTTATAAGGTAGGTGAAAGCAAAAATTTAGGACCAGACGCGGTCAATGAAATGATCGAGATCATTCGATAGATTCGAGTCAGAAGAAAACGAGTTTCAAAGAAGACAATAGTCTTAAGTATACACGACAATGCGAACTTAATAATCGAGAAGAAAAATAAAAGCTCCTTAAGATTTCTCCGTTAATGAGAAACATTAGTTTCGTGTCAAGTTCAGACTTCGACAAAGATCTATATAATTAGTAAGTAACTTGGAAAAGATAGTTCCAATACGAATAGTTATGGCTTTATCGCCAAGTTTATGAAATGCTTATTTTAAGTAAATCTTTTTTAGAAGAAGTATGTACGTTCGATTCAATACACATAGTTGGTCAGCAGAGCGTTGATCTTCAAATCAACTTAAGTTATTAGGAAAGATCGAAAACGATCTTGGATCGAAAAGCGCAAAGGTTAAGGAGCAAGTCGAGACGATTAGTAATAACGTTGTAAGATCATCACAGACAAGAGGAAGCCATATGGGAATTCGGAAAAGAGTTGAGTATGAAGTACTCCTAGCTGTTTAAGGAGGATATGCAAATTTTGGGACGAAATTTTTCGTAAGGGGGGTACGATGTAATGCCCCGGAAATTCCTTACGATCTCAAAAATTTAAAGTTAATTAAATAAATAGCTTTGCACGCCTAAGTTTACGATTTTGAATTCTAAGACTAACGGTCGAATCCGTTTCCAAAAATAAATTACGGAAGTCAGCTAGACGACTACCGTATTTAGGGTTAGCGCGTACGAAAAGTTTTTAGTTCGTGAACTCAGAACGGAAAACTGTCTGATTTTTACATTCACGAAATTGCGATACGAACTCGCCCGAGAAAGTTCGTTTTTATGAATTTCCGGACAAAACTCGGACTGTGTCGTCCGAGTTTTTGTCAAAATAAATTTTATAAAATTTATTTTCCGATTAAGTTTAGTACGTTAGAATTTTCGGTCGAATCGGATCACGACGATTTTGTGCCGAGCTACGTTTTTCGTCGTTCGATTTCCGTAACGTCGTATCGTGCCGGAAAAGCGCGTATTTTCCTTCTCCCTCTCCCTCTAACCGACCTCACGTCTCTCACATTAAGGGATATTTTGATTTTATAATGTTTAAAGTGTGACACCTATTGTAGTTACTATTTCAACTTTACACCTAATAGGTTTTATACCTTATAATATGTTATAACAATTAAAATCACATCTCCTCCTCCTTCCCTCCCCCATTTTCGGCAGCTTCATCTCCCCTCTTTCCCATCTTCTTTTCTTCATCTCCATTGAAGACACTTGAAGTTCTTGAAGAGGAAAAATCACAAGTCATCATCCACGTCGTAAGTTAAAATATAGTGTTGATATGAAATGATTATATGCATGAAAATGATTCTCGTTAGATGTAGTTTAATGACGTAAAATTTGAACAAAATCCGACAACTTTGGAAATCACGTAAGAGACGAACAATTAGACGTATATAATAACCGAGAAGTCGAATGAGAATTCTAATTTAATAATATTGTTTCTATTGGACTTGAGAACAACTTTGTAGTTGACGTCATGAGCTTTCGAGCTAATATAATATGAGCTATAGTGATAGTCGAGAACTAGAACGAGAAATTTGATAACTTGCTTTGGTTTAGTACATGTTAGTTAAAAGCCGACGTTTAGAACGTCGTGCTATTGGACGAGTTTTGAGAAGGAGTTCATCACGTACGGGAGTACGTGATGACTGCATTGACGGTCCAGTTTCTTGAGAAATCGAATACGAGAGCTTAGAACGAACCTAAGACGTTATACGTCGAATCTATCGAGCAACTAGGGTTAGCGCGGCAGTTTTGCGACCCTCGCCGGAAACTGTAATAACTTTTAGCTCGTTTATCGGATTTGCGATCCATAAATTGGAGCGTAAACTAGACATCCCAAACTTTCCAACGGTACAAGGCTCATCCCCTGTTTCCAGATCCCCTGTTCTGGGCAGTCCCCAGAGTCACTGTAATGCGCAGTGAAATTTCAGTTTCATTTCTTCTAAGTTGTTTCGTTCGCAACTTGGTTTCTTTCGATCGTCTAAGACGTAATAACTAACGAATATCTTCCTACTGACCCTAGAGTCAAGAAAGGAGCCTTGAGTGCTAAACAAGACGAGATCTCATCTCTTATCCGTTCAAGTAAAGAAGTAGTTAAGCGAGAAATTTCATAAGTCGTTTAATGAACTAAAACGTAATTTTTCCTAAGTTGATTCTTTCCAACTTAGTTCCTTATGATCATTTAAGTCGTATCAAGCTATCGAATACCCTCTCTACTGACCTAAGAGTCGAGTATGAGACCTTTCGAGTTCTAAACGGGATTTGTACGAGTCTTTTTCCCGTTTAAGTAAAATGAATCTAGTAAGTGTGCAAATGCCTAAAGAATGAAACGACTAAAACCTATTTCGATTTTCTTTGATCGGATATCTTTTACGAATCAATTTTAAGTATTATTATTTTACGATAAATGAGGAAACCAGCAGTAAAGAAAGGACGGAAGATCCGAAGATTGGAAGCTAGTACTTCTTAGTTCTGTATTACGAGGTGGGCTTTTATCTATATCAAATAAAATGTGGGTCTTTCCACAACTCGAAAGTATTATTTATCGCTTTGATAATTGTGTTTTTCAAAGTGATAATCTCGGCATAAATTGTTTCAACTATTTTATGTGAGTTCTCTTGTACCTATCTGAGTTAACCTTCGGGTTTACCAGATTTCTGAGTTAACCTTCGGGTTTTCCAGACTTTTAGAGTTAATCTAACTAGGTTAACTAACGATCGGCTGTGAGTTAGCTGCTAAGTGCTTTCCAGAGTTAGTGCACTTTGTAACCTGTGGTGTATGTGGTATCCTGTTGAGGGGTAACCAGCCACGGTGAATTAGCTTCGGTCAAGATTGAACATAACATACTCTAAAAATGCTTGCGCAAGCTGCTTTATACAAATCAGTCAGAAAATGTTTAGTAGGCACGGGCCTTTTCAACAAAACCCCGATGCGCTACGGTTATAAAATGCCAGATTATTTATACTTATGATTATGATTTCGGCATTGTGCCCACTAAGTACCTTTATACTTAGCCCTGCATTGTTTTCTAAATGTGCAGGTTGAAGCGACGTGAGCGGCAGTGGTTGAAGTTGGGTTGAGAAGTTAGGAAGCTTTAGTTATGACTCTTCTGCTGCAAAACTCTAGAATCTTTTTGAGAATATGTGTATTGAACAAAACACTATAGTATAAGTCTGTAATCGTGAACTTAGATACCTCTGTGTACTTTTGTCGAGTAATCACTCGTGATTAACTCTTTCTTTATTATATTCCAGTCTTGTTCATTGAATGTTTGATGTCGTTTATGTATGTTTAGTCAGTTAGCCCCCTTCTTCCCCGCTTCTTTAATCCAACCCCAGTCGCACCCCGGCTTCTGCCGTCCCTCGGGATTTGAGGCTGTGACAGATAGAAATTTTACTCTTAGCATAGTGTTAACTCCATTTCTAATCCATCAAACATAACAATTATAGTTATACTCTTGAGCATAATTGTCGGTACTAACATGAATTTTACAAATAAATTCTTAGCTTCAAATTATTCATGTATTCGTACTCTAGCATGCTTGGATTATATCAATTTTTCAATTTCACTATTCATCATCTTCCTCAAGTGACTTTCTTCATAAACATGCTTATTTCTTCAACTAAATCATCAATTCATGCTTAGATAACATTATTCATATAATTAAGATCATAAGATCAACAAAAGCATGCAAACCCTAAATCTTTCATTATTTTCAGTTTTCATTAGGGATTTTCCTTCATGGATTTTCTTCTTTATTTCATCATTTTATCATCTTAAATTCATGCATATACTCATAATATCAAGATCATAATTTTAAAACATGAAATTCCACTAGAACCCTAACATACAGTTCATATATACATGCATGCATAGTTTGGATTTTCTTCATTATTTCCTAGTGAATGATCATAGAGATAAACCTTGAAAATCTAAGCTAAATACTTCATAAAAATAGTGCAGAAAATTTCGACATTTATAAGGTGAAAAGAGTATGAAAATCGAAGTGATAGAGGTGAAAACCTTGCCCCTTTTCTTGCTCGATGATTCTAGACTTTGTTCCACTCAACTCTAGCTCCTTCCTTAAGCTTGGATTGAAGAAAAATGGAGGCTAAGAGGGCTGCTGCAATTCGGCAGTTTTGGAGAAGAACTGGGAGAAGTTGTCGATGGAGAGAGAGAGATGAGATGAAATGATATGTGAGAGTGGAAATGAGAGTGGGGATTGCTTAACGGTTCACTCATATATTATGTGAGAGTGTCGTGTGGGATGAGAGGACGAGGGAGAGTGATTCTCACTTCCTTGGTTGAGAGTATGAATTTTAAGAGAGTAGTTATGGAGAGTAGGAAATTGAGAGTATGATACAATGAAAATGAAATAGATAGGTGTAAATTGTTTGTGTGTGTGTGTGTATGTGTGTGCCGACATGGATGTGTGAGATGAGAGAGAGTTCTAGACTCATCGAGGTAATTTTTTTATCAGGTAAAAATCCCTGAAAGAGAAGATTTTACGGTATAAAATATCCGTCTAAAAAATATCTAGTTCTCTCGACTTAAAAATTCATCTTCGGCACTTTCGCAACATCCAAATTCACCCTACTTCATCAATACTCACGAATTAATTTATAGATTCGGAAAACCTAAGTTTCGAATCAAAATTCCCACAAACGAAGAAATTGGGAAAAATCACTATTCATAATCGTCTACTAGACTTATATGGCTCATAACTTAAATTGTAGACATCGGATTTCACTCTAATCTTCACCATTAGTCATAAAATAATTTCTAGATTCAAAAGAGCTCTACTTTTAGGTATGAATTCCAAATAACGAAGAATGTCGTAAAAAGTTACTATTCACTTAAACATTCTTTTAAAATAAAATTCAAACTCGACTCAAACGATCTCGAAAAATTCTCCAACTCGCTTCAATAGTCTTAAAATAAATTTTAGAGTCTAATGATACTGATTAGACTAAATTTGGAGTTCGTTGACTGGGGTTGACTTTTTGGTCATAGTTACCATTCATCATAAAGTCAACTGTCTCGGAAAATTCCGAAATTCAAACTCATACTAAAACTCACATTTCTAAACTCACATAACTCATCACATCTTCATTTCAAGTTGCCGAAACGAGAAAAAATGTGATTTTACCCTTAGGGGTATTTTGGTAATTTCGTGAGAATATTTATTCTCAAAAAAAATTATCAACATATAAACACATTTTAAAAGAACTTAAGCAAGCATAATCACATTTAGGACGATTAATCTATGCTTAGAAAAATCGGGTTGTTACATTCCCTCCCCCTTAAAGAAATTTCGTCCCGAAATTTACTAACTTTTAAAGAATAGCTCGGGATACTTTTCTCTCATCTTATCTTCGAGTTCCCACGTCACTTCATCTAAACCATGATGTCTCCATTTGACCTTGACTAACGGTATCGATTTCGTTCGAAGTTGTTGAACCTTACGATCAAAAATTTCTTCGGGTTGTTGTTCGTAACTCAAATTAGGTTCGATAGCTACGTCTTCCTTACGAATTACGTGTTTTGGATCGTAAACGTACTTTCGCAATTGGGACACGTGGAAAATGTTATGTGAATTACCGAAAGTCGGGGGTAAAGATAACTTATAAGAAACGGAACCTACTCTTTCTAGAATTTTGTATGGTCCGATAAATCAAGGTTTATGCTTACCCTTCACTCCAAAATGGTGAACTCCTTTCGAAGGGGTCACCTTCAGAAAAACTTTATCTCCTATCGCGAATTATAACTCGGTTCTTTGGTTATTGGCATAAGACTTTTGCCTACTCTGAGCTTCTTTGATTCTCTCTCGAATTTAATGTACAACCTCTATCATTTCTTCGATCGCTTCTGGTCCTATGACCTTTCTCTCGCCTACTTCGTCCCAATAATGAGAAGATCTACATTTCTTACCATATAAGAACAAGGTTTATGGATCATGCTGCAGAACAACGTGGGAAGGAACAAGAGATTTCATCTGATACATCTAAGGATGACTGTTCATCGATCAATACCCCCAAAACGGGGTAGTTGAGAGACCAAAAGTTTAAGAGGAAGCAAAAACCATCGGTTATTGAATCAAAGGCCTCTAGCAAAGTGGCGGTAAGGCCGCCGGTCCCTTCCAAGAAATATAATACTAGAAGTACGGGCGGGGGATCTGCAAACATAGCGATTGTGGATGTTTCGGCCTCACCGGCCTTCCAAGCTATGGATATTGCTATGGATAGCATTTTTTGAAGGAGGTGACCTTCAAAATTCAAGTCTTTTTTGATTTTCTTTTTCGGCATTGTCGTTTCTCTAAGAGTCGTCGGATGGCTCTGGTAGCTTGTTTTCAATACAGTGGTGGATTTAATTTGTTTTACATTTAAGCCGATGTTTAGTTAGATTTCTAGTCCTCTTAGTGACAGTGATAGAGACGGCTAGATTATTTTTCTTTTTCTTTATTTTCTTTTTATTAATCCTTCCCCTTTTAGAAAGGTTTCTCCTTTTTATTTTTTGCTTTTCTATTTTTTGTAATTTTCTTTTATTCTATTCAATAATAATCTCAAATTAAGAAGAAATAATAGCTTAATCGGAGCTGTTATAGCCAATTCTCAGTCTGAGAGGCTAGAATCTGAATAAATACCAGAGTTTTTGTGGAGTTCCGACTCAAATACATGTTAACAAGACTTTTTTCAATAAGTAAAGGGTAAATAAGAGCTATTATAGCCAATCCTAACTAGAACAATCTACTAAATATTTCACCCTTTAATTCACAAAATTGATTCGATATTCTTCTTCCTGGGGATAAATCGATCATCCTAGCCTTTTTATTCGTCCAATTTCATTAAGTTTTGAGTGAGTTTCGATTTTCAGGGTTTTTTTCGCCACTGTTCGTTCAATTGCAAATTCCGGCTTCACCGCCAAAAAATGATCAACGGTGACCACATCATCTTCTTCCTGTTTAAATTTTGATCAAGTTAGCCTCTCGAATTGCTTGATTCCATAGAGTATTAAGGGAGATTGAATTTCTAAGGTTTCAAGTCGACGTTGATTGGGTTTTGATTTTCCGGCAGCTTCATCGGGAATCTCTCAACGGCGTTCAAATCTTTGAGTTCCTAGGAAGATTTCGGTTAATATAGACTTTTGATTCATCGGATTTCATCAAGTATTGGCGGAGTTTTTGTTTTTGGCGCATTTTAGGGTTTTCTTATCAAGTTTCTCATCGGCAGCCGCCATTATTTCCGGCGTTCGTGTCTGGAGTCTTGGTTTGGGTCTGGTACTATCTGATTTGGGATGGAAGGCTCGATGGATGTAACTCATGTGCATCCTGAGGTCGCGATTCCGGCTGTTGCAACGGCTGACGTGACTCCGGCGACCTCTTTTCCGGTCGATGCTGCTCCTGCTACTCCGATATCTGCTGCTGCTTCTCCTCCGGTTCCTTTGCAGCAGATTGTTGTTGCTGCAACATTCTTGCAGCCTAAATATCTGACATTCATGCTTCAAAATTCGTCCAATACGGCCAAGACGGCCGTTTCTTCACCGGCTGCCGATGTATCTGCTCTACCGGCATCTTTTGTTGTTTCTTTACAGCATGTTGTTACTGCTGCATCGCCCATGCAGCTCCGTCTCACCATGTAATATCCGGCAAGGCCCCGATTGTGGAGGATTTTCCTCCTCTCAATGTCGTGCCCACGCAGCGTCCTAGGCATGGAAATATGCAGCATTCCGCTACGGTTGGCGTAGGCTTGGGGGCTGCTACATGGAGGAATAATTATACAACTGTTCCGACTTCTATTTCAATTTAACAGTCTGATTCTAAGGCTACTTTTGTGTCAGCACTAAGGCAACATGTAAATAACATTCTGACGCATAGTTATCACACATTCCAGCCTATTGTGAAGGAAGATATTCTTTCTCTCTCGTTTTCAGAGGCTGTTTTTGAGCAACAAGAAAAGCTGTTTGAAAGCTCGGTCTTATTGTGTCGCATATGACTGAAGAGTGGCCAGAAGTTGCATCCTACTTTGCAGATTCAACACGATTTATGGCAAATATGGAAGTTTACTTTGAATTGGAGGCTTGTGATATTGGGTCGGGGTTATTTTATAGTCCATTTTACAGCTAAGGTGGTTTTTGATTCTATCCGATGCCCTTCTTCTTTTTCTCTTCGGATTGGATCATTCTCAGTGAGAAAATGAGTTGAAATTTTTGATCTTTATACGGTGCAACAACATATGGCTCATGTATGGGTTAGGATTAAAAAATTTCCTTATCAATTGTGGGAGCCAGAGTATATATCTGTGGTGGCTTGTGCAGTTGGCCAGTCGGTGGAAATAGATGGATTATCCTTGAAAGGGAACATGGGCCTCTATGTTCGTGTGTTGGTTGAGTTGGACATGAGTAAGGATAGGGTCTACGAGCTTGTGATTGATCGTGGGGTCAAGTCATTCCAAGTCGAATTTGAGTATGAAAGTCTTCCTCTCTTTTGTTCTCATTATTTTACTGTGGGCCACGTGGTAGAGAGGCACAAAAAGTTGAAGGAGAAAGAGCCAAAGCCACAAAAGGTGGTTACTATATGGGTCCAGGTGGGAAAGAGGGATCCTCCTCCGGAGGATGATAAGGACAAGAATGAAAATCTGACAGATGGTGATAAAGGAGGGTCTCGTGAGGAAATGGGTCATGTTAATGATGGCCACCTGGAGGACAACCAGGATGAGAATGAGGAAAACACCCTAGAAAACCCCGATATTCAATCTCCAAATTGTTACTCTATTTTAGCGGAGGACGTGGAGAAGGATGAAGATGAGGATATTGAAGAAATAGAGGTGGAAAGCAAGGAGGAGACATCAGGTGAAGGCCACAACAAGGGTAATACTATTGAGGCAAACATGGTGTCCTAATATACGGAGTCGGATAGTTGTTCTCATGTTGGAGACAAGAGTAAGGAGACTGCCCAAGCTGACATGGAAAGTTCTGATTCTTTCTTGAATGAGGCAAATTCTTTAAGTTCATCTTCTACTGTAAGGGAGTTTAAAGAAGTGATGAGCAACATCAAGAGTAATTCCAAGAAACCACCTCATCCTATTCCTAAGGGAATTAAGTAGACCTCAATGAAATATGATTATAATCTTTGACGTGGCTCTTCTACTTCGGCTTCTGGACCAAAAGGGTTGGATCAGGGTGATAAGGGAAAGATGAAGAAATATGTGGTGGAACCTCCAGACACTGCCCCTTTTCAGTCTATGGATGCTCAGTGGACAGTCTATCTAAATTTGCAATGCGGCAAGACTCCTCTTCCTTGCAATGAATGTCATTGCATGGAATGTGCATGGGCTCTCGAGGGACACGAGGAATATTTTAAGGGAGCATTGCATTGCATTCGTTTTAAGCCAAAAATTCTGGGGATTATTGAGCCTAGAATTCTTTTTTCTAGTGTCAAAGGGAATTTTTGGACGAGTTTGGGCTTGAGTTTGCTATCTTTAAATGATCAGGAAGGACGATCTCCGAACATTTGGGTTTTAGTGCATGAAGAGCTGAATGCGCAAGCGGTAAAGATATCAGATCAGCTGGTGGCATTTTTGGCTAGTTTCCAGTGATTTTCTTTTATTTGTGCAGTTGTACATGGAAGTTGTGATTATATGAAACGTCGGTCCTTATGGTCAGATTTGTCAGGCCTAGCTTCCATTACTTTGCTTTGTTTTTCTTGGGGGACTTTAACGCAGTTTTGGGAGCTCACGAGAGGCGCTGCACTTCGCCTCCGATTTTGGCTGCATGTAACGACTTTCAAGATTTTATTGATAACAATAATCTGCAGGAGGTTCCTTTTACGAGTCCTCACTTTATTTAGGTATGCCATAAGAGAGTTCCGATTCAATCTCTTCTTGATAGAGTGCTAGTCTCGGAGGCTTTTATTGATGTGTGGGATGTGGCTTCGGTAGTTCACTTGCCGAGGTTACAATCAGACCACACTCCTCTGCTCCTCATGTTGTCCAAGAACGAGGTAACTCGAAGTAAGTCTTTTAAATTTCTCTCTGTTTGGACCTCTCATCCTGACTTTGAAAGGGCTGTTTCGGAGTGTTGTAGGGAAACGTTCCTCAATGGGAGGTGTCCTTTCCATATCATTATGCAGAAAATGGACAGATTAAGGTTCTTGTTAAAGAAATGGAATTGAGAGGTCTTTGGCTTTGTGGATAGAGATTTGGAGACCAGGTAGAAGGAATTGGATGCTATCCAGAGGGTTATTGCGGAGCATGGATACACTGATGATAGAATGGATGAGGAGGTTGCTATTCAAGCAGAATCAAGTGTTATTTTACAGAAGAAAAATGAGCTCCTCATGCAGAAAAGTAGAGCTACTTCCCTCACGAATGGAGATATAAATACGGCTTTTTTCCACAAGTTGATTAGGATGAGGTTTAGGCAGTCGGTTATTTCTTCCATCAAGGTTGGTGATGACTTTATTACAGTCAGGGAGACGATTTCAAGGGAGTTGGTGAGCTTTTATCAGCCGCTTTTCTCTGCAACAGAAGAGGTGGACATGTCTGTTTGGGGGTGGATTGAAGATGTTATTCCAAGGCGGGATGACGTAGGGTAGACAGCTTGGTGCTAATTCTAGACATGGATGAGATTAGGAGGATGGTTTTTGAGCTTGACAGAGCTAGTGCACCTGGTCCAGATGGTTTCACAGGTGTTTTCTTTCAGCGGGCCTGGGATATTGTTGGTTCGGATTTGGTATGTGCTGTACAACGGTTCTTTTTTCTCTCCTATTTGCCTAGGGGTCTGAACTCTAGTTTTTTGGTTCTTATTCCGAAGGGAGACACGGTAGAGGATTACGGATTATAGACCTATTGTCCTTCCGAATTTCCTTTTTAAAGTCATCACGAAGGTGTTGGCTAGTCGGCTGGGCACTCTAGCCTCTGCAATTATTTCAGAAAAACCAGTTTCGTTTCATTCCGGGGTGCAATATTCAAGATTGTATCTCTATTGCATCACAGGGAACAAATAGGATGGAGAAATCAGCCAAAGAAAAGAATATGGCTATTAAGGTAGATATCACTAAGGCTTTTAATACTCTTAGTTGGCGGTTTGTGGATAAAGTTCTACGTGCCTTTGGGTTTTCAGATTTATTATACAAGTAGATTCAGGTTATTTTTGAATAGGCACGCTTGTCGATTTTAGTGAATGGTAAGCGAGAGGGTTATTTTGCTTGTTCGAGAGGAGTTCATCAGGGGGATCCTTTGTCTCCACTTTTGTTTGGTATTGCTGAGGATACGCTCAGTCGTCTTATTATCTTGTGGACCCATAGTCGGGGATTGAGGCTGATGAAGAATTCGTTGTGAACGAATTTTTCGACACACTTACTATATGCGGATGATGTGATGTTGTTTTGCAAGGCTACTATGCATAACTACAAGGTCATAAAAAAGATCTTGGAGCAGTACGCTGCAGCTTCGGGCCAGGTATGTAGTATGATGAAATCCTCTATTTACTTTGGCTCAGGAGTACCTTCTTCTTTTCGGAGGCAGATGAGAGGGTTTCGGCAAATTAGGCAGTGCTCTCTGCCGGTCTCTTACCTTGGGGTACCTCTTTTTCTTAGAGTGCCTAAAATCGGAGATCTTATGCCAATTAAGGATAAGAATGTCTTGAAGTTTGATAGGGTCCATGGAAGGCATCTATCTAAAGCAGGTAGGATGTGTTTAGTCAGATCGTTGGTTCAGAGTACGGCGATTCACAACATGTCGGTCTATAGATGGCCAAGATCTCTTTTAAATTTGCTTGATAAGTACAACCAGAATTACATTTGGAAGAGGGATGTCAATCTCAAGCCTTCATGTTCTATAAGCTGGCGTACGGTGCGTGCTTTAAGGGACGAGGCTAGCCCTGGGGTCAGGACTTTTCAAAATATTAATGATAGCCTCATTATATGTTTGTCCTGGAGAATCTTTACAGAGGACAGTATGTTGAGCAGGATAATGAAAGAGCGCTATCTAGCCAGATTCTTGATGCCAAAGAATTTTCATATGATGTCTTCAGTTTGGGGAGGTATAGCTCGGACGCTTACGGAGATCAAGGACAATTCTTTCGTGGTTCTTGCTAATGGTAGGGACACCTCTTTTTGGTTTGATAACTAGTTAGGATATGTGATTGTTGAGTGCAAATTCCGAAACATTTATTCCGGTTATTGGGCCACTCGGTGGCAGATTATTATTATGATGGAGTCTGTCATTTTACTGAAAAATTTGAGAGGAATTGCCCGGAGGTCATTTCATATATAATATAGGTTGAATTTTCGGGAGACCGTGATAAGAGGATTTGGATGGGGTCGCTATTTGGGGAGTTAACTTCTCAAATTGCATCTATTCATCTTTGTCACAGGCTCCCTATGCCTCCCTGGGCTAAATGAATTTGGGCTTATTTTATCCTGGAGCAGAGGTCTCTTAATTGTTGGCGTGCTTTGAATGGAAGGCTTCCTACTGCAGATCACTTTCTAGTGATTGGGATTCAGGGGCCTTCAGTTTGTCAGATGTGTTTTAAAGATTGAGAGTCCATTGATCACGTTCTTTGGAGTTGTGAAATTGTTGTGCAAGTTTGGGATTTTGTCTTTGGGTTTTTTCAGGTGGAGCTGGCCCCTATTAAGGGTTTTAACGAATTTGTTGTTGAAGCTTTGGCTATCTCGGGCAGCAGTTCTGAGCAGAACCTATGGAGGTTTATTGTTGTCACTGCAGTTTGGGCTATTTGGCTGATGAGGAATGATTGTGTGTTTGAGGAGGTTAGGGTGAATCCGCATAGGGTGGTTAGTTTTTTGAGATCGTTGGTAAAGGAGGTTGTTGCTTCATTTCTGAAACTTGGGAGGTGTCACAGCCCGAATTCTAATGTGTAGGAATGACTAGAATCCATTGGATTGTGAAGGTAAAACCATGAAAACATGCTCGACTCAACAATGGAACATTCTCGGAACAAGGGAAATATAGATTGAAAGCAATAACAAATAACAACATGCTTTCAATTCTTAACTCAAATAAACGAGTATTAATAAATAATTCAAGTGTCGGAAGTAAATCATATATCTTGAATCCAAGTCAAGTAGAATATAAGAAAAACAGGAAATAGTTTCGAGCATAAGGCTCATTACTAACCTGCACGTTTAGAAATACATGCAGGGCTGAGTACTTCGTACTCAGTGAACATATGCCAAAATAATTTAAAGCTTTGCTCGATAGAGCTATATAATTGAACTTGCCTTGCCACTGCATCACAAGCGTTAGCACAATTTAAAATAGTTTACTTGTGGATGCAAAAATCATTTTCTTTTCTTCAAACGACTGCGCAGTCAAAATATATATATAATAAACAGGTATGAGTCAATCTACCATAACATCTCTATGTCGAGAAGTAGGCCTTCTTCTCAAACACCGTGACTAGCCTAACCGAAGAAAGGCTCACAGTCATCTAACATAAATAAAATAACGACACGCTGTTCCTTTCTCACACAAGATAATAAGTCAAGTAGACGATCAACCATACCATAACTCAAATAAATTGGCAAGTCAATTAATTTAAAAACTCACGCAATAATCAATACGTAATAGCATTCAATAGTTCTCGGGTTAAAAAGCCCACCTGACTCCGTAGGGTTAGTCGGGTTAGCTGCTTCTTCTTCTTTTTCTTCTACTTCTCGGTCCCGCTCGTTCCTTCAAGAATAACATCTTATAAGGGCGAGACTACTTACTCGAAAAACATAACGAACTTTTAACGCTTGGCTGAAGGACTTCTACTTGACTCGGGTTTCTTAACTTATCTTAGCTCGACTAATTTAATCTTTCTTGGTTTCTCGATTCTACCCAAGTACTAAACCAACAGACTCTTAGACTCGGGTACTTGACTCAACAACATCAGATCAATTTATAATTAAATAATTCACAGAAATCACGAAATCACTATTCACATCACACATCTCGTTTCTCGATTTCTCGAGTCAAACGAACTCAAAAAATTACGAGATTAATTATCAGTTACTAAAATTACAAATCATTCACATCCAGACTTTCACATCAGAAATCAGACATTCACAGATATATAAACGACTGAATTTGATAAATAGATGGAAAAAGAAAAATTTTCTGTTTATCTCATAACATTCCAGAAAAATTCCAAATAATCAATTAAATTCACATAACTACTCACATCAACTCAGAACATTATTTTAATCTCGACACACTCTTATGTTAACTGATTACTGCTCGACTTTTAAACTTATAAATTTTTACGTCTTTGGATTTTAATGAAATTAATTTCGTTATTCTTAAAATAATTCAAAGATTTCAAATATGGAATCAGATTTAGAATCCAATACTTTTTACAAAAATTCTCGGTTTAAGGTCTACGTCACTATTTCTTGTAAAATGTGCACGTACTCGAAAAATTTTCAAACTTGACAGTTTAACTTTAAATGATTCTAATTGACTAATTACTCGATTAATTTTACTTATCTTCATCATCAATTTACGACGTTTCTCGTTTTTCATTTTTAACTCGATTTCTTTACAACTTTTCCATACGAACTCCGATTAAAGAATTTCAAAAAGCTAACTTAGTTATTTTTACTCCAATTTCATCAACTAATCATCAAATTCATCTAACAACATCTAGAACTCAACCTCTCAAGTTCTATTTCCTCTTAATCTTCGAAATTCGATGTATATATATACTTGCTCGATTTTCAAATTTCAAAGCTCTAACTTACTTAAAATAAATTCAGTTTCATGAATTTAACATCTAATTACTCAAACAAGCTTAAGATAAAAAAAATTCTTAACTTATAGTCTCAAATGGTTCGACTTTTTTGGACTTTGGTGCCAAATTTGTCCGAATTCAAAAATTTGAGTTTCTATTATACTTATAAAAATTCCAATTGATCGATTTCTCGATCAATTCACTCAAACGAATTCAATTACTAAAAATCTTCTTTTTAAGTCCATTTTATCGCCCAAATTGGGACATTCTTCATATTAATTCGATTTCATCGGTTTTAAGTTCCATCGAGCCTCAATGAAATCTCATTTCACTAATCTTATATCAATTTATCAATTAGAACACAAGATTAATAAAAATCACATGTTCTTGGGCTAATAAGGTTCGAATTTTTTCAATTTTCTTTAGCAAACGATTTTCTCTCTTCGATACCTTTTAAACTTAAGCTCAATTTATGCTCGATTTCACTTATAGATCATCTAATTAACAATCAAGGCTTGACAACATCAAAAATCATCAAATTCTTCACTCTTATGGTTTGAATTTTTCAAGGAAAAATTCATAAAAAATCATGTTTTTCTATTTCTCATTTAAACATGCTCATATCTTCATTATCATCAAAAAATGATCAACCTCTTCCTAACATACATATAAATCGGCTCTCTCTCAAGAATCAACAAATAATTCATGTTCTTCATTTTCTCATGCAAATATCATCATCAATCTCATCATTCTATCATCATGATCCTCAACATTATCACAAAATCATCATCTATACACATAGGTATATAAATCGGCATTTTTCAAGAAATTAGCAAACAAGTTTCACTCTTTGGTTTCTTCAATTTAGCATGCATTTCCATACTCAAATTCATCAATAACATCATCAAATCATCATTCAAGAATAACACAACAAAATTCTTCTTTTCTCTTACTTATACCCATCGGTTTTCATAGGGGAAAAAGGCAAACATTCTTCTCTTTTAATTAACCACATAGAACCTCATAGATTAATTCATAGAACTCATTTCCATAATCAATTTCATGCTTAAATCAACAACATGAAAATCCCTAATAATCCTCAAGATTTTCGGCACTCATGGAAAAGAAATAATCAAGATTTTTCTTTCAATCATCATGCATATAATCACACAAGGACTCAAAGATATAAGCTAAGATCAAACAACATCAAAATCATCAACACAAAAATCCCTAATTTGAGCCATAAAAATCGGCAATGAGGAAAAAATGATGTAATACCCCGAATCTTTATAACCCTAATTAATAGTCATAAATGTGATTATGTGTAATATCCCGGCCTTTTTCTCCCGTCATCAAAATAAAAATTTCTTAATTAATTAAGACTTTGCACGCCTAAGTTAAGGAATTTCAGTTTTAAGACTAACGGTGAAATCCGTTTCTGAAAATAAATTCCAGAAGTCGTTCAACCGAATACTGTATTAGGGTTTTCACGCCCGATAAAATTTTCGTTCGAGAACTCAATTCGAAAAAGCGTCTGACTTTACATTCACTTATTTTGCGATACGAGTCTATTGCTAAAAGTCAGTTTTATTTATTTTTCCGGGCGAAATTTGGACTGTCACGTCCCGACTTTTCGATGGATTTCGGAAATTGAATCGTCCTTTCCGACTAAGTAAATTATTTCCAACCTATTGTTCCAATTAGTTTTCGCCGAAATTGTAACTGTCTAAGAAAATAATTAATCAATTTTAGTGTGCAGTATTAGACCCGTAAAAACGAGATATTTAGGGATTTAAATCCCTCCCCAACCACCTATCTCCCTCTCTACTCATCAACTTGAATTTTTCTTCTACTTTATCACATTAATACCTCATTAGTCATCACGCAACTCTCTCTCATCTCTCTCCAAAACCGCAACCCCCACCCCCCTTTTCCTCTCTTCTCTCTCTTGTTCTTCACATCTTCAAGTCATGTAATACCTCGGATAATTATTCCGTTGTTAAAATAAAAATTTGATTAATAATTAAGGCTTTGCACGCCTAAGTTAAGGATTTTCGATTCTAAGATTTACGGTGAAATCCGTTTCTGAAAATAAATTCGAGAAGTCGGTCGAACGACTACTGTATTAGGGATTTTGCGTCCGATAGAATTTTCGTCCGAAAACTCAAATCGAAAAACCGTCAGGATTTACATTCACTTTTTCTTCGATACGAGATCACCGGAGAAAGTCAGTTTTTATGATTTTTCCGGGCGAATCTTAGACTGTCTTATCCCTACTTTTTCTTGGATATTGAAAAACGAATTAGGCTTTCCGAGTATGTGATTTATTTCTATTCTAACGGTCGAATTAGATTTCGTCTAATACGTAACCAACTAAGAAAGTTTTTCTCGACTTTTATATCGACGTTCTAGACCCAGAAATGAGATATTTCCGTCAAATAAATTCCCACCTAAACGCACCTTAGTGAGTCATCCCCTTTGTTGGATATTTTTCTTTACTTTATGGAATAGTTAGTGGTTAGAGGACTAGATGAATTAAATTGGAATTTTCTAAAAATAAAAGTAGGAATGTAAAAGATGAAGAATGGATGATTTGATGAAGAAGATGTTATGATATGCATGATTTGTTAATGGAAATAGTATGTAGTATGTTGTAGGATGAATATATAATTAATTGAGATTTTTCTAAAAATAAATTGAAAAATGTAAGAGACGGAAACTTGTCGATAAGTTGAAACTCGTTAATGATAAGAGTATATGGTTTGCATATTAGTGATGCTTGTTAGATAATGATCGATGTTGTAAAATTTGAACGAAAACGGAGAGCGTAGGATTTTTAGTAAGAGACGAGCAATCGACGATAAGTCGAGAATAGATAATGATTTAGGTTTGTGATTCGAACCTATGATAATCTTGTTGGTTAATGTTCGTAACCGTAAAATTTGAAAAAATTCTAAGTAGATTTGATTTTTGATAAGAGACGGAGAATCGAGATTAAAAGCCGATAGAGAAATCGAATAAGGACAACCTTTTTGATAAAAATGATTGATATTGATTAACAAACAATAGTGTAGTTGACGACATTTCCATCCGAGATACAAGATGTTATGAGTTATAGTTAAGAAATGAGAAGTTGATAAACGAAAATGAAATAGGAATTGAATTTGAAATTTGATTTGGTATAGTAATTGGTTAGTTGAAAATGACGAGGAAATGCTCGTCGTTTATTTAATCAAAAGACGTGAATGTGAACCCGATTAAGGGATACTGCATGTTGACTGTATTGAGATGGAAATTTCGTGAAAGTAAAAGTGGAATAGTATTAATCGAACCTAGGGAATCGTGCGTCAAATTTTGTCGAGCATTAGGGTTTCGCGCGACTATTTTGCGACGTTTCACGGAAACTGTCATAACTTCTAGCTCGCTTAACGAAATCAAGATCCGTAAATTGGAGAGTAAACTAGACACCCATGAAAAACACCCATGTTTAGTAGACACGGGCCTTTAATGAAAAACCCCGATGTGCTACAGAAATAAGATGCCTGATTTATCTATACTTATTATATGTTTTCGGCAACGTGCCCACTAAGTATATTTATACTTAGCCCTGCATATGTTTTATAAAATGTGCAGGTTGAGTGACGGGAGCGGCAGTGGTTGATGTTGAGTTAAGAAGTCGTATTTAGAATAAAGGACTTGTATGTCAAGCTTTACGCTTTCCGCTGCCAATTTTTGAGATAATGTATCTATCTGTTGGGTCTAAGCCCATACAATGAACTCAGTTTCTTTTTAAGAACCTTGTCGAGTGATCCTTCGAGATCAACTCTTTCTTTTAATTGAAAGTCTTGTTCATAGTAGTTATTTTGTTATTAATATCTGTTTATTCGTTCATTCTTATTCATCCCCCTTCTTCCCCGCTTCTTTAATCTAACCCCTAGTCGCACCCCGGTTTTTGCCGTCCCTCGGGATTTGGGGCTGAGACAGAGTGGTATCAGAGCAGTCGATTCTGCTCTGGTCGTAAGTTATTTCTTTTTTATAGTGATACCACAAAGTGATATCAGAGCAATCGTTTCTGCTCTGCATACAAATTTCTTTCAAGTAGTAAGATAAAGTATTTGTATATACTCTATACCCGAGTCTTCTTTCAAGTAAAGTTAAGTCATAACACTAAGTTCAAGAGTGTAGACGACAACTCAACCTCCCGCTACATCGACTCAACCAATGAAGAAAAGTAAGGAAAGAATTTCAGAAGTATGATTTCTTTTAAGAAGAAATTTTTTATTAAAGTATGCAAGTATGATGTGAATAAATGCGAAAGTATGAATGTAAATGAAGTATAAAAGCTATACTTTGTAATATTACGTGAACTATGTGAAAGCATGAATGCTATGCTAAAGTGAAAGTATGTGAAAGTATATGAGTTATAATTCTTTTATTCAAGATGTTTGTTCGGCATGAGAATTTAGACGAATTCTAAGGCCTTCCCGATTCTTTGAGAACATAGACGTTCTAAGAAGCGTTGGTTCCAAAAATTTCCAAGAAACGATCGGATCGGAAAGGGCAGAATAAAGGGAATCAAAGCAAATAAACGAATGTCACCTGCGTAAAGTGACATGAACAACAGACTCGTTGGAGTCGATTTGTTCTTTTTAAATGAAAGTCGTAAGAATTTCCTTTTGAGGAAATAAAATAAAGAATAAAAAGAAGAATAAGAACAAATAAGTTGATAAGTTAAAAGAAAGGAAAGAAAGCGTTAAGAAATTTTCTTCGAGGAAGAAATAAAGTAAAAAAGTAAAAGAATAATAAGAGAAACAATGAAAATAAAATCATGAATTTTTTTTTATATATATATCTATTGTTTGAGTGCAATTTCTTAAAATTGCTAGATGAATAAGATAAGCTGAGAATAAGTGGTTAAGTATTGCAATTTTGAATAATGGAGTATTCTAATTGTAAATTTAAGAATTTTCTTAAGATAAGTTATTATCCTACCAGTTACTGATCCATGTTTCTTAAAACCTTTTAGGATGGCTTCTAGTAGTGACATGACTCAGGAGAATCAATCCCCGCCACAGCATACTTGGGCAGATGAGATACTGGATGAGTATCGTGACTACAAGGCAGGCCCGAGTGATGACATTGGACAGATAGTTAGTAACTTTTCCGCGCTTTACCATGCAGCCCGACACAGTATTACAGAGCGTCAGGCTATAGCAGATTTGATTGTTCAACTACCAGATGAGTGGCACGGATGGGCACATGATGTGTCTTGGTACTTTCTTGCACTGTTCGGCGATGACACTGAGCCGATAGGAAATTTCTTAGGATTCACGCTCGCCATACACGAGCGTTTCTTTCAGAGCAGATTCATAATGTCAGTTCCCATTCAGGAGCACCACCCCTACCGTCATTTTATAGAGCCAAAGCCAGAATCTTTGAACATGGATCCGGAGATGGCCACACTGTTAGAATTGCCACTAGTCCTTTCACCCAGTGAGGAGTTAGTTTCAGAGACAGGATACCTGGAGATCGGCATGGAGCTTGCTACTATGATAGAATTTCCATTCCCATTTAGACCACTTAAGGAGATCTGTGCAGAGTTGGCGAGGGTCCGAGGAGATTTTGAGGCAGGACCATCCAGGGTCCGTTCTACAGAGGAATACGAGTCTAGTTCACCTCCCGAGCACCTGCTGCCTCCAAAGAAGAGGACAGTAGAGACCAGTTTGGACTACTTGGTTTCAGACTCGGAGAGGGCCGTTTCAGAGGTGCCTTCACCACCACCACTTGTACTTTTGGACGGCACTACTTTAAGGATTGACGAGGCACTTCAGCTCGTCTTTAATTCAGATTCAGAGGAGGACCCGGAGGAGGACTCCGAGGATTTTCAGGCCGTAGGAGGCAACACTGACTCGACCGCTGCTTATTGAGCAGAGCGTCTTAGACGCGTAGTAGTATCTTTCCCTGCCTTGTGCATAGTCGGATCAGTAACCATCCTTTTGTAGTACTCTAAGCGGATACAAAGTCATGAGGAGGACCCGGAGGAGGACTCCGAGGATTTTCAAGCCGTAGGAGGCAACACTGACTCGACCGCTGCTTATTGAGCACAGCGTCTTAGACGCGTACTAGTATCTTTCCCTGCCTTGTGCATAGTCGGATCAGTAACCATCCTTTTATAGTACTCTAAGCGGATACGAAGTTTTGGGATCATTTTCGTTCTAGTACTTCCAGTAAGTACGGAGATGCAACTTGTTAGTGCACCCGGTATATAGATAGGCAGTTAGCCTAGTTTAGACTGGTCATAGTCTAACTTTTTGTATAAGTCCTCGTTGGAGGCAAAACTAATATTCTTTTTGACATATATTTAATATATATTATGAGCCGAGAGTGGGCTTAAATCTTGTGAAAGTTTCTTCTAAGTACGATTAGAAGAAAAAGTTTAGATGAATATTCTGGTTTAAACCGAGAAGTTAAAAGTTTAAAAGAGTTAAGAATCGAAGCTATTTTTATCAGTTTTCTTTTCCATGAACTTGTTTAAGTCAGGAAAAAGGGTTAGTAAGTAAAAGAAGGTTAAGTAAGTAAGTAAATGATTAAAAGCAAAAGTGCTAATGAGAATTTATGTTTTCAATAGCTTCGAAATGCCGCCAAGAGTAGTAAACCGAAGAGGACCTGGTAGACCTAGGGGACGTGGTAGACGTCAAGCTCGAGTTGACAGAGAAGGGGAACAGGAATATCATGAAACCACTCCACCACCATCACCATCTCCACCACCACCCCGTCGGGATATTGAGGATTTATTCCTCAAACGAAACCCACCTGTGTTTAAAGAAACTGGTAACCCAAGCGATGCGGAGCTTTGGGTGCGAACTATAGAGAAAATCTTTAAACTCCTCAGATGTACTGATGAGGAGCGTTTGTCGTGTGTCGCATTCTAGCTTTCCGGACCAGCTGACTACTGGTGGGAGGCTAGGCAGAAAGTTATACCTGCGGAGCATCTGGCTCATTTTACATGGGAAGAATTTAAGGAAGCATTGTATGATAAGTACGTACCAAAGACCTATAGAGCTCAGAAGGAGGCTGAGTTCTATAATTTAAAACAAGGAAAAATGACAGTAACTGAGTACGATGCCAAGTTTTGTGAATTGTCAAGGTATGCACCTGCTCAGGTTGATACCGAAGAAAAGATAGCGAAGAAGTTCCGTGGGGGACTTAAGCATGAGTATGGAATAACATTAGCTATTCATGGAGGACTGAGTTACACCGAGGTTTTAGGACGAGCCCTAGAGATGGAGGCCATAGTGCCTGATGAAAGGAAAGCTATAACACCCTCACCAGCCCCAACCCAAAATCGAGGCTATTACAATAACAACAATAATAACTACCAGGGAAAACGAAAATGGGAAGGAGGAAACAACAATGGCTACTATCAGCACTCCAATAATCAAGGGAACCCGAGGAATGGAAATCAGCAGGGCTATCAGCAGCCTAACCAAAATAACAATTATGGCAAGAAATCATGGCAAGGAAACAGTCAGTCGGGACTGTACTTACAAGGAAATAATCAAACGGGACCATGGAAAGGAAATAATCAGCAAGGTCAGCCACAAGGGCAACAAAGGAATAACCAAAGAGGAAACAACCGAGGAAGAGCTGCCGTTCCTGTCTGTCCCAAGTGTAATAGGGTACACTTCGGGATCTGTCAAGCAAACTCGGGAAGTTGCTTCAACTGTGGGCAGAAGGGGCACTTTTGGAGAGAATGCCCGAAACCGTTGCAAGCGGCAAGACAAAATCAGTATGGACAGCCCCAGCCTTTGAGGGCGATTCAGGCTCAGCCACAGCAGCAGCTTCAACAGTACAACCAACAACAACTATACATTAGGGCATTCGTGATCGAACAAGATGCGCGCACTAAGGGCAAAGGAAAATTGGCAGGTATAGGATGAACTTCTTAATTACCTTGTCATTATTCTACCTCATACTAGAACCTTACATTCGTTATTCTAGTGCATGTCGACACTATAAGAGTAGGACCAGAGTGTGCTAATCATAAAATAAGAATAACCATGCCTTAGGAGAAATTATCGTCACTTTCTTAGTTTTTCTCGGACATAGAATTTAACTTAGGATCTTTTTAAGTTCATAGCAAGTAATCGAAACATAATAAAATGTTCGACATAGATAAAATCCGTGGGATGGATTGATTATCTATTAGCTGCGCCATTCTATATGGAGCATGCGCCGAAAGAATTAGAAGAGCTTAAGATCCAACTACAAGAGTTGTTAGACTTTGGACTCATTAGATCGAGCGTTTCACCTTGGGGCACACCTGTTTTGTTCGTCAGAAAGAAGGATGGTTCTATGAGGATGTGTATAGACTATCGAGAGCTAAATAAGATTACCCTTAAGAAAAAGTATCCTTTGCCAAGGATAGAAGACCTCTTTGATCAGCTTAAGGGCGCAGGAGTCTTTTCGCAGATAAATTTAAGATCCGGGTATCATCAATTAAAAATCAAACCGAGGACATACCTAAGACTGCTTTCCGAACTAGATATGGCTATTACGAATTCCTAGTTATGCCATTTGGTTTGACTAATACTCCCGCAGTATTCATGGATCTCATGAATCGAATTTTTCACCCGTACTTAGACAAATTTGTCTTAGTATTCATTGACGACATTCTCATTTACTCCAAGAATGAGGAAGAACACAAAGAACACTTGAGAATAGTTTTAGAAACGCTTAGAAATGAGAAGATTTACACTAAATTCAATAAGTGCGAGTTTTGGCTGAAGGAAGTGATATTCCTTGGACACATAGTATCAGTAGAAGGCATCAAGATAGATCCTGCCAAGGTAGAGGCAGTACGCGGTTGGAAATCGCCAACATGTCAGAACAAAATTAGGAGTTTCTTAGGTTTAGCCGGTTATTACAGAAGATTCATCGAAGGATTCTCTACGATTGCGAGACCTATGACGCAACTACTTCGGAGGGAAAAATAAGTTCAGATGGACGGACGAATACGAGAAGAGTTTTCAGACACTCAAGGAGAAGTTAACCACATCACCAGTACTGGCTCTGCCAGAAGCAAATAAGGAAATACGTGGTCGATACAGATACTTCAAAGAACGGATTAGGTTGTGTATTGATGCAAAATGGAAAAGGATAGTTTATGCTTCACGACAACTTCGACCTCATGAAGTTGAGTATCCAACTCACGACTTAGAAGTAGCAGCCGTAGTGCATGCATTGAAAGTTTGGAGACACCATCCCTATGGTGTTAGGGTTGAGATTTTTACGGACCACAAGAGTTTAAAGTACTTCTTCGAGCAAAAGAAATTGAACATGAGACAAAGACGATGGCTCGAATTAATCAAAGATTATGACTGTGGTATCAACTACCATCCAGGAAAAAACAAATGTTGTAGCCGACGCGCTGAGTCGCAAGACTCCAACCAAGTTAGGGTGTCTTCTTATCAAGAAAGAAGCACTTGCGCAAGAATTTGACAAAATAAACTTAGAAGTGCTCGATACACCTTAAACGATAACAAACCATATAGCAGCACTAGTAGCTACACGAAACTTACAAGAAAGAATTATAAGTGCGCAGAAAATGACGAGTCGATTAAGAAGCTTCGACTAAGGATAAGAACGGGTAAACCAGACGGTTATTTCAAAGCACTAGATAATGCGATTTTATTTAAAGGTAGACCTTATATCCCTAATGACGACGAATTGAAGAACGATATCATGAGTGAGGCTCACGATACGCCATAAACAACATACCCAGAGAGTACGAAGATGTATCAAGACGTAAGAAAGAATTTCTAGTGGAACGATTTGAAATGAGACGTTGCCTCGTTTGTAGAACGATGTTTTGGGCTTGTCAACAAGTGAAAGCTTTACGCCAATAACCGCAAGGGATGTTGCGACTATTAAGTATTCTAATATGGAAGTATAACGTTCGATAGAGAAGCCAAATTCATTTCGAGATTTTGGATCATTATGCAGAAGAAGTTAGGTACCGAACTAAACTTTAGTACCGCTTTTTCACCCCCAGATGGATGGACAATCCGAGAGAACGATTCAAATACTCGTCGATATGCTATGAACGGTAGTATTGGATCTAAATAAGAATTGGAAAAAGATTTTGCCATTAATTGAATATGCGTACGGCAATAGTTATCAGACTATGACAAGTATTGCGCCTTACGAGGCCTTATATAGAAAGAAGTATAGTTAACCGCCTTATTGTAAAAGGGTAGGTGAAAGAAAGAACCTAGGACCAGATACGGTCAGTAAAATGATCGAGATCATTCGGTAGTTTCGAGTAAGAATGAAAGAAGTTTAGAGAAGACGAAAGTCTTATAAGATATACGCCGATCAGAACTTAAATTCAAAAAGGGAGATAAAGTTTTCATAAGATTTCTCCGTTAAAAGAGAATCATTAATTTCATGTCAAGTATAAGCTTAGACAAAGTTTTATGTGATTATTTGATATCTTGAAAAAGATAGTTTTAATGTGTATAGATTGGCCGTGTTGCCAAGTCTATGGAATGTTTATTATATTTGCGTATCTCATTTGAGAAAGTACGTGTTCAATCTTAAACACGTAATCCTCCAGCAAGACGTTGTTCTTGAGTAAGATAAGTTATGAAGAAAGGCCGCAATCGATCTTGGATCGAAAAGTGCGAGAATTAAGAAGCAAGTCAGTAGGAGTAGTAAAAGTATTATAAAATCACCACGGGCAAGAAACAGCCACGTGAGAACTCGAAAAAGAGATGAGAAAGAAGTACCCCGAACAGCTTAAAGAAGATATGCAAATTTCGGGACGAAATTTCTTGTTAGAGGGGTAGGATGTAATACCCCGGATAATTATTCCCTCGTTAAAATAAAAATTTGATTAATAATTAAGGCTTTGCACGCCTAAGTTAAGGATTTTCGATTCTAAGATTTACGGTGAAATCCATTTCTGTAAATAAATTCCAGAAGTCGGTCGAACGACTACTGTATTAGGGTTTTCGCGTCCGATAGAATTTTCGTCCGAAAACTCAAATCGAAAAACTGACAGGATTTACATTCACTTTTTCTTCGATACGAGATCACCGGAGAAAGTTAGTTTTTATGATTTTTCCGGGCGAATCTTAGACTGTCTTATCTCGACTTTTTCTCGGATTTTGAAAAACGAATTAGGTTTTCCGAGTATGTGATTTATTTCTATTCTAACGGTTGAATTAGATTTCGTCGAATACGTAACCACCTAAGAAAGTTATTCTCGACTTTTATATCGACGTTCTAGACCCGGAAACGAGATATTTCCGTCAAATAAATTCCCACCCAAACGCACCTTAGTGAGTCATCCCCTTTGTTGGATATTTTTCTTTACTTTATGGAATAGTAAGTGGTTAGTCATCCTCTCTCCCTCTCCCCCCCATAACCGCCACTCCCTCTCTCTCTTTCTCCCATTCTCTCTCATTTTTCTCTCTCAAATCTCCATTAAAGTTCATCTCCTTCAAGCTTTCTCAAGATCATAAGTCTTCCGTCTACCGATCAATTTCATTTCCGAGTTCATATTTCACAAGGTAGGATCATCGTCTACGTTATGAACCGAACAAAATCTTGATTCCATTAATTTTTTTTTTCGAAAGTTAAGAGGTGAAGGAGCATGATGATTCTTTGATGAATACATGATATAGTATGCTTAGAATTAGATTTTATGGATTGAAATCGAAGAAAATCAATCCCTCCTAACCTAATGTCATTACCGAAATTTTCTTGAAGTTTAGGGGTTTTTGCTAGCTTGATTTTATTGATGTTTAATTAATGGATTAGTGTTCTACATGTTGTTAGATGACTAGATGAATTAAATTGGAATTTTCTAAAAATAAAAGTAGGAATGTAAGAGATGAAGAATGGATGATTTGATAAAGAAGATGTTATGATATGCATGATTTGTTAATGAAAATAGTATGTAGTATGTTGTAGGATGAATATATAATTAATTGAGATTTTTTCTAAAAATAAATTGAAAAATGTAAGAGACGGAAACTTGTCAATAAGTTGAAACTCGTTAATGATAAGAGTATATGGTTTGCATATTAGTGATGCTTGTTAGATAATGATCGATGTTGTAAAATTTGAACGAAAACGGAGAACGTAGGATTTTTAGTAAGAGACGAGCAATCGATGATAAGTCGAGAGTAGATAATGATTTAGGTTTGTGATTCGAACCTATGATAATCTTGTTGGTTAATGGTCGTAACCGTAAAATTTGAACAAATTCTAAGAAGATTTGATTTTTGATAAGAGACGGAGAATCGAGATTAAAAGCCGATAGAGAAGTCGAATAAGGACAACCTTTTTGATAAAAATGATTGATATTGATTAACGAACAATAGTGTAGTTGACGACATTTCCATCCGAGATACAAGATGTTATGAGTTATAGTTAAGAAACGAGAAGTTGATAAACGAAAATGAAATAGGAATTGAATTTGAAATTTGATTTGGTATAATAATTGGTTAGTTGAAAATGACGAGGAAATGCTCGTCGTTTGTTTAATCAAAAGACGTGAATGTGAACCCGATTAAGGGATACTGCATGTTGACTTTATTGAGATTGAAATTTCGTGAAAATAAAAGTGGAATAGTATTAATCGAACCTAGGGAATCGTGCGTCGAATTTTGTCGAGCATTAGGGTTTCGCGCGACTATTTTGCGACGTTTCACGGAAACTGTCATAACTTCTAGCTCGCTTAACGAAATCAAGATCCGTAAATTGGAGAGTAAACTAGACACCCATGGCTTTCTTTTGATATAAATTATGTCCCCTATTTTTTAGTGCTCTGTTCTGAGCGAACTCCAGAAACACTGACTTATGCAGAAAGTTTCAAAAACTTAATTTCTTAAGTTGAATCCTTTTCAACTTCGTTCCTTGTGAACTTTTAAGTCGTTATAAGTTATCAACATCCATTATCTACTGACCTAAGTGCTGAGTAATGAGTCAAGTCAGTTTGTAGACGAGAATTTATCGAAGTCTCGTTTATTCGTTAATCAAAAGAAAGTAGTAAAGTGCAAAGGCCTAAAAGTCTAAAGCGAATTCAATTTCTTTTCTTTAATCGTCTTGATCGATTACTAAAGTTTGAATATTTGCGATAAAAGAAGGAAGTCGAAGTTGAAGACAGGACGGAAGACCGAAGGTTAAAGTTTGTTCTGTAAACGATTGAGGTGGGCTTTTCTATATACCAAATAAAATGAGCGATGCTCGAAAATCTTTATTTACAGCTTTGATAATTGTGTTTTCAAAAGTGATAATCAGGGCATGAAATATTTGTTTTATGTGAGTTCATTTGTGCCATTCTGAGTTAGCCGACTGCTTTCCAGAAATTATGAGTTAGATACAATGGGGCTAACTAAATCGATCGTACTCTGAGTTAGTATACAAGGGGGACTTTCCAGAGTTTGTGTACACGGTAGCCGGTGTGTGTGGTACCCTGTTGAGGGGTAGCCAGCCACGGTGAGGAATGTTGGGCAAATTGAACGTAACATCTGTCAGAAAATGCTCGGCCGAGTAATTTATGAAAAAAGAAAATGTTTAGTAGACACGGGCCTTTAATGAAAAACCCCGATGTGCTACAGAAATAAGATGCATGATTTATCTATACTTATTATATGTTTTCGACAACGTGCCCACTAAGTATGTTTATACTTAGCCCTGCATATGTTTTATAAAATGTGCAGGTTGAGTGACGGGAGCGGCGGTGGTTGATGTTGAGTTAAGAAGTCGTATTTAGAATAAATGACTTGTATGTCAAGCTTTACGCTTTCCGCAACCAATCTTTTTGAGATAATGTATCTATCTGTTGGGTCTAAGCCCGTACAATGAACTCAGTTTCTTTTTAAGAACCTTGTCGAGTGATCCTTTGAGATCAACTCTTTCATTTAATTGAAAGTCTTGTTCATAGTAGTTATTCTGTTATTAATATCTATTTATTCGTTCATTCTTATTCACCCCCCTTCTTTCCCGCTTCTTTAATCCAACCCGTAGTCGCACCTTGGCTTCTGCCGTCCCTCGGGATTTGGGGCTGTGACATCTTCAAGTTTGTTCTTCATTTCTTCAAGCTTCTAAGTTCCATAACTTATTCGATTCTCGATTAAACTCAATTCCGATTGCATATTCGTAAAGGTGAGAGCTTCCTCTTTAATTTCAACCGAACAAAAATCCTATTCTTTAATTCTTGAAAATTTCGAAAAGTTTAAGAGGTAGAGGATTGATGTTCTAAGTTTATTACATGATTATTTATGCTTAGGAATGAGTTTCTATGGTTTTGAAAATTTCATGAATTAGTTGATGAAGATGAAGCTTGAATTTAGACATATGGTTTGTAGAATATGTTTGTATGCAATGAATGATGATTGCATGAATTGTTTGAGGATTTTCTAAAAATAAAAATAATTTTGTAAGAGTAGAAGAAGTATGATTTTGATTAAGTAAATCTTATGTTTTTGATGATGTGATGTGATATATAAGATGTAGGAAGCATGAGGTTCAATATATATTTTAGTTAAATTTTTCTAAAAATAAAAATGAAATTGTTGGAGGCGAAGAATCGACAAAAAGTTAAGTATAGATGTTGATATGAACTTATGGATTGCATATTAGTTAATCTAAGTAGTTAATGATGATAATTGGAAAGTTTGAATGAAATCTAAGAACGTCGAACTTTTTGTAAGAGACGAAGAATCGAACGTAATTGTCGATAAAAAAATAGAACGAGTAAAACTAATCGAATATTAGTGATTGTACATGTGTTAGGTTTGTTATTGAATTAATTGAGAATTAACTAATAACTTTGAAAAATTGAGTTCTTAACCCGATAAAAATAACGTGAATTGATTAAGTATTAGTTATAATGATGTTAGTATGTTAATATGATCTTTGTTAAGTATAAAGATGATAGAAACTAATTTGGTTTGAATTGGATTAGTAGAACTTCAAAAATTAAGGAAAGTAAGTAAGTGTAGAAATAAAGAAACGAGAAAACGAGGGTTTGTATGTTTCCGATTGATGATATGGTTGATGTATTGATGATAAGCATGATATGTACTTAGTATGAATTTCTTAGATTTTATAAAAATGTTTGGAAAAATCGACAACGGCGTTCGTTGCTCGATAAAAGTGACGTGTGTGTTAGAAATTAATGAATGTTGATTGATTGAAGTATGATGTTAGTTAAGGAACTGTTGGAAAATTTAGTAAAGTTTTGATTGATTCCAAAACCAACTGACTCCAACCGAGTAGATGTTGTCAGATCCTAATGTTAGTATTTAGGCTCGCTGTTTGAGCAATGTTGAGATTTTATCTTTACAGGTCTCCAGCTGAAGATGGCAACATGGCTACACTCGAATAGAACTTCAGATGCAAACATCAGATGTGAAGCCAACTGTTCGGATATAGAACATCAGTTGTAAGAAAGACAACTGAGCGTTCAAAGAGGAAGATGTAAGAGAACATCAGATGGAAGAAAGTCATCTGAGCGTTCGAGCCAACTGATCAGATTCAGAACACAAGAAAGACAACTGAGCGTTCAAGAGATAGAACATCAGTTACAAGAAAGACAACTGAGCGTTCAAGATACAGAACATCAGTTGCAGGACTCGAACTGATAAGATCGACAACATGAAGTTCAAGGCAGCTGAGAGTTCAACTGTTCCTATTCAGACAGAAGGTCAGATGAAGATATCGATCAGATGGAACATCAGCTGAAGACCACTCAGATGAAGACCAAAACTTCTCAACCGACTAAACAAGGTTGAAAGTCAAAGGTTGAAGATTTGAATTTCAAAAAGGAAGTCACGTGAAGGTTTGACGTTCTGTCATTACCTCATTTGGCCCAACACAAGGCTGTCTCAGATGGAAAGCAGAAGTTCACAGTTGCCAAATCCGGAAAGTCTGCAGAGATGAGAGACAAGCCATCGCTTTCACAAGAACAGAGATCAACGGCTCTTCCAACGGCTAGTTGATTCTCTCCGCCTATAAATAGAGGCATTCATTCATTCACCAAGAGGAAGGAGAAGACAGAATAGAAGACAAAGCAAACAGATAGACGAGCGAACATCACCAGTTGAGAGTTCATATCGTAAACGAGCTAAACTGAAAATAATCTCTAAGAACATCACTAGTTGAGAGTTCATAGAGTGTCAGAATCTGTCTTGGTGTTTTTGATCTATCATTGAGAACATCACTAGCTGAGAGTTCATAGCTTAGATCCTAGCTCACTTCTTATTCGAGCTAGTAGTTGGAAAAACCCACCCCTTCACACATCCTCTCAAAAGAATTGTTAGGACCCTACTCTTCTCGAAATTGAGTAGATAGGTTGATAAGTACCCGTAAACTTATCTATAAGGTTGATAAGTACCCGTAAACTTATTTTAACGGTTGCAAAGCCCGCGTAAGCTTTGTGGTTGAAGTCCTAAAGAAATTGGACTGAGTTGTGTGGACTCACAACTCCCCGTGGACGTAGGAGTTCTCTCCGAACCACGTAAATCTTTGTGTGTTTGTGTTTTCTGTTCAGTTATTTATTGCATATCTAACTGACCAACTAACCAGCACTCAAACTGCATTTTTACATTGTCAACTGATTTGGTTATTGACCAACCTTGCATCTGAGCGTGAGTTAATTTTTACGAGTTGTTATTTCCACCACATTCCGCACAGCACTACACTTCCAGCTGAGTATCTTTACTCAGTTGTGATTCCAACTGAGTCTTCTTACTCAGTTGTGATATTTTCAGGGGGTTATTTTTAAAATTCTTAACTGGTGTATTCCCCCCCACTCCCATACACCAGAACTCGTATCGGGACCATCAGGAACATTTGTTTAGTTGATGACCATGGCATGAGATGATCGAATTAGAAGTTAAGGAAATTTTTGTGATTTGAAATTGAAAAGAAATTGTTAAGTATGATGTTAAATGAAAAGACGAGAATTGCTCATTGTATTTTTAATCGAAGAACGTGAAAGTGTTCACATTAAATGATTGTGTGACTTGACGGTAAATTGATGGAAAGTTCGTGCACATAAAGGTTGTATAGCATTGATCGAACCTAGGGAAACGTGCGTCGAGTTTTTAAACGTCTAGGGTTTCACGGACAGTTTTGCCACCTTTTACGGAAACGGCCATAACTCTTTGCTCGTTTAACGAAATCGAGATCCGTAAATTAGACAGTAAAGTAGAATTCCGTGTCTTTCTTTTGACATAAGGCACATCCCCTGTTTCGAAATACTCTGTTCTGTAGAGGCTTAAACCTACTGACCATGTGCAGAAAAATTCTAAACTCATTTTCTTAAGTTGAACCGAGTTAGTTCTATACGAGATGTGTCCGAATCTCATTTCTTTCAAACCAAAAGAGATTAGTTAAAGTGCAAACGCCTAAAAGACTTAGCCGAATTCGATTTGCTTTTTCTTTAATCGTCTCGACCGATTTACTAAAGCATGTTTGTTGCAATAGAAGGAGAAAGTCGCGATTAGAAGAGAAGACGGAAGACCGAAGACAAAAGTTTGTTCTGTAACCGGTTAAGGTAGGCTTTTCTATATAACAAAATAAAGTGAGTGTTATTCAAAATGTTTACTTATTACTTTATAAATGTGTTTTGAAAGTGATTATCAGTGCATAAAAGAATTTGTTTTTGTGAGTTCTTTTGTGCCATTCTGAGTTGGTTCGCCAACTAATCGATCGGATTCTGAGTTAACCGGAAGGGTTTTCCAGAGTTAGTGTACACGGTAGCTGTTGTGTGTGGTACTCTGTTGAGGGGTAGCCAGCCATGGTGAGGAACGTGCGCGGGAGAAGTTAACTCTCCCCCGGCATTGAAACAGAAGTTGGGCAAGTGAATGTAACAACGGTAAAATGCTTGTACAAGTTATGTTTATGAAAAGAAAATGTTTAGTAAGCACGGGCCTTTGAAAGGAAAATCCCGTTGTGTTACTTTGAGAATGCCTGATTAATCTATAAGCTTATGATATGTTTTCGGCATTGTGCCCACTAACTATGATTATACTTAGCCTTGCATGTATTTATAAATGTGCAGGTTGAGTGACGAAGGCGGCAGAGGTTGAATAGAGGTCGTACCTTAGGAAAGAAGAATAGTGTAATCAGTTCTACGTTTTACCGCTGTAAACTACTTCACTTTTTGTTGTATAACTTTTTGGTTTAAGTTTCGTACTTTAAACCTAGACTACTCTGAAAACAACTTCGTCGAGTGATCTTCCGAGATCGACTCTCTTTTGTTAATGGAATCAGTTCATAGATATCATCTTGCTTATTATTATTGATTAATGCATTTATTCAGTTATTCCCCCCCTTATTGATTATTGACATTATGCATGCTTAAGTGCTTCTTAAATGATATTATATATGATTATGTGTGATTCTATGTGATTAAATATTTCCGAGAATAAACTTTCTCGTGAAATTACCAAAATACCCCAGAAGGGCAAAATTATAATTCTTGTTTCGACAATTCGAAACGAATATGTGAAGAGTTATATGAGTTTAAGAATGCGAGATTTAGTATGAGTTCGAATTTTGGATAATTTTGAGATAGTTGACTTTTTGATGAATAGTAACTTTAACCGAAAAAGTCAACCGTCGGTCAACGAACCTCGAATTTAGTTTAATCAGTGTCACTGGAATCTAGAATTTATTTTAAGACCAAAGATACGAGTTTGCGAATTTTCCGAGATCATTTGCGTAGAGTTTGAATTTATTTTTGAAGAGATAACTAATGTGAATAGTAACCCGTCGCGACTTTTTACGACTTTTTCGTTATTCAGAATTTGCCTATGAAACTTAGGTGTCTCCAAATCTAAAAATTATTCTACGACTAACGACGCAATTTAGAGAGAAATCCGAGATCTACAAATCGAGTTTTGAACTATTTTTAAATCGGAGATGAATACGCATAATAGAGGTTTCCTACTTTCATCGTTATTTAGAACTTTTATATGGAAGTTGGGTGTTTTTTGAACCTATAAATTATTCCATGAGTAATGGTGTGAACTAGAGTGAAATCTGATGTCTAGAAAGTGCCGAAAAGAGAGATTAAAGTTTAATGTTAAAGAGGGATATATTGTACGGATAAAATCTTTTCTTCCGGGGATTTTTATCTGATAAAAATCAGATTTATCTCTCCCTCATTGCCGACCTCACTCTCCCTCCTTTCCATCTATTTAGTTCCCCACTCTCACCTCTAGCAAGTGAGCATCACTCTCTTTCCCTCCCTAAATCTCACACATGAGAACACTCTCTCTCCATCTCTCTCCATCTCTCTCCATCTCTCTCAGTCACCACTTTCTCTCCCCATCTCCTCCATTGCAGCAGCTCAAAGCTCCTCCATAGCTCTATTTTCTTCACTCAAAAATAAATAAATGAAGCTAAAAATTCAAGGGTTCAAGATATGATCCCTACTCCTTGTAAAATCGAGGAAGGAAAACAATATTTTCCTTCCTTCCTCCATGTCCATGGCTGCCGAGTTCCACCATCCACCATAAGCTCTCCATTTTCTTCCATTAAATCTCAAGGAAAGGAGACTAAGGTGTTAGAAATCAAGTGAGGAACACCATAAGTTTGAAGAACAAGTAAGGAATTCCATATTTTCTCGTTCTTCACTTCCATGGAAGCCGTGCCTTTTCTTTGTTTTAAACCTTCAAGTTTTCTTCAAGGAAATCAAGGAGATGAAGCTAGAGTTGCGAGGAACGAAGTAGTGATTATCGATCAAGGAAGAGTTAGTAAGGACTCACTCCTTTAAGCTTAAGAACTTCATATTTTTCTCCCTTGCCATGATCGAAAATTTTGAGTATATTAAGATATAAATTGATCCTTGTGTTCTTAAGCATGAAACCTTAATAAATATTTTCATGCAAAGAATTGAGAAAAGAACTCTATGAAGTATATATGAGTATGTGTACCATGAGATAAGGGGAAAAATAGAAAAAATTGTGCCATGATTTCTATCTTGAGTATGAGGATTTCTATGTGTTTTAGAAATATTTCTAAGCATGCTAAGATGATTAAATGAGGAAAATAAATACGTATGCATGAAAATATGAAGAAATCAAAGGTTTATGCCTTAAGAGTGATTTTTTGTGTTTTGAATGATTTCTTGAGTTTGATGTTTGATATGAAGTACATGATAATATATTAGTATGCTTGAGTGATTAAAATGAAGAAATAAGCATGTTATTAAGAAAAGAGGAGTTGGAGAAGATGATGAATAATGAAAATTAATTCTTGATATATATGTTTTTATGATGAATTTGATGATGGATTTTATAAATTTAAAAGTTTAGAAACATGATTCTATGAGTTAAATGGAAGCATGAATTTATTTGATAAAGAAATATGAGTGTGACCGTGTGTATATATATATATATATATATATATATATATATATATATATATATATGTATGTATGATTAATTGTTTTTATGAATTATCGGATGAATTGGTGGTTTAAAATAAAATTCAATAATATCTATAGATAAAAATACCACCAAGAGAAAGAAATGAGTTTATATAAATATATATAATTTCTGTAATATATATATATATATATATATATATATATATATATATATATATATATATATATATATATATAGGAGATAGATCATATGGGAATAAATATTATCCTAAGAAATGAGAATAGATCTCCACCATAGATCTATTGGTGATGGAGGGTCAAGATTTGGCCAAGTCAAAGCGGGTCAAACCCGGTCAACCCGGGTCAACCCGTTGACTTTTTTTGTTTTTCGATTTTTTTTTAATTGTCACCCAAGATGCACAACTTCACATATTCAGATGCACCGCTCTACATAACTAGATGCACCACTAAGTGCATTTAGATGCACAAGATTTTCAAATTTTTTTTTTCAATTGTTTTTTTTAATAAACTGTCACCCAAGATGCACAACTTCACATATTCGGATGCACCACTCTACATAACTAGATGCACCACTAAGTGCATTTAGATGTACAAGATTTTCAAGTTTTTTTTTCAATTTTTTTTTTTAATAAACTGTCACCCAAGATGCACAACTTCACATATTCGGATGCACCACTCTATATAACTAGATGCACCACTAAGTGCATTTAGATGCACAAGATTTTCAGTTTTTTTTTCAATTTTTTTTTTAAAACAGTCACCCAAGATGCACCATTTCACATATTCGGATGCACCACTATACATAATGAGATGCACCACTATGTGTAGTGAGATGCACCGAATTTGTAAAAAAAAAAAAAGAAAAAAATTTGATGCACCACAATGCGTAACTAGATGCACCACACAGTGTAACTAGATGCACCACTTAGTGTACTAGATGCACAATGTTTTACGAAAATAAAAAAAACGAAAACAAAACTAGTGCATCTTAATGCACTTAGTGGTGCATCTCATTATATAGTGTGGTGCATATGAATACATGATGTGGTGCATATAACCTAACCTTAAAAAAAAAACGAAAAAAAAAACATAAAAAAAACTTTAAATCTTGTGCATCTCAATACACTTAGTTGTGCATCCGAATATGTGAATTTGTGCATCTGAATATGTGAAGTTGTGCATCTTGTGTGACAGTTAAAAAAAAAATCGAAAAAAAAAGTCAACGGGTTGACCCGGGTTTGATCCGCTTTGACCAAGCTAAATCTTGACCCTTCATGTAGATAAGATCAATGGTGGAGATTAATTCCTATTTCTCACTTTAAGGGGAGTTTGCATGAGAATCACTCCATATATATATATATATATATCTGTGTGTGTGTGTGTGTGTAAAATTGAGAATTTTAATTCCTATAAATATGTGGAAGAATTGATGATATAAAAATGAAATTAGAGATGAAATGAGTATGAGGTTAAGAGGAATTGAAGAAATAAAATCTCAAGTTTAAAGGGTGAAAATTTCAAACCACAAGAAATAAAAGAAATTGTGCTTTTTGAGTTCTTATGCACAAATTTACAAATTAAATGATAAATAAGAAAATTCAAATTATTTGGAGTAGAATTATATATTAAAATCAAGAGATTGATCATTAAAGGAAAAAACCCCAAATAAATCAAACTAAAAAGAGGAATTTTTACGATTTTTAGCATAATGAGATAAATTGGATTAAGAGAAATGAATTAGAATTTTTCTAAGTTCAATAGAACTTTGAATATATTAATTTCTAAGTTCAATAGAACTTTGAATTAATAAATTTGAGTAAGAATTTATACATTTCCCGAAAATTCAAAGTATATATGAAAATGAAATCGGGAACTTTTGATTTTGAGTTTATGTAAGTCAATTGATGTTATAAGTTATCAATTAAAGTAATTTTGAGCATAATAGAACTTAAAATTATTGAAAAAGAACAAGTATAAATGAATTTCATTAGTGCAGAAAAAAATTTCAAGTAGAAATTGAGGAGAATTTGTTGAGTAAAAGATGTCATTGATGTTATTAATATGAAATTGAGAGAAAAACAAGTACGTTAGCCACTTGAATCGCTAAATTTAGAGTTCGTACGAGAGAGTTATGAAAAAGTCAATAATTTTCTAATTAAAAGTTGACTTATGAGAATTTAAGTGAAAGTAAATAAACTAAAGAGTATACGAGCTAAAATAAATAAATAACGAGTAATAGAATTTGAATCGAGCAAAAATGAATCCTAAAGGATGGAAAATGGTAAGTGCCGAAATTAAAGAGAAGAAGAAAAAGAGTTTTTCTCGATTACAAATCAAAGATTGAAATTGAATGAAAAATCGTTCAATAGATATTATTTTAAGTAAAATATAAGAATATAAGAATTTTCCAGACCAAGTTAAACTATTTTCTCGAGAAACGTGCAAAAAAGAACTCGAGAATTTTTATATGAAAAATTGGAATAAGAAACAGAATTTAAATTTGAATTCCTTGAATTTTTCTAAGGAAAATAAAGTTAAGTTTTATGAAAACCGAGAAATATTATTTAAGTTGAAAAACGAGCAGTATGATATATCTGAAATAATTGTCTGTAAATACTTGTTGTGACAGTGTGATAGTTTAGTCAAAATTTGAGTGTGAATATGTGAACGAGATAAATCTCATATTGACTTGAAATTATTTGAAGAAGAAAAATTGAGAATATACGAATTTAAAGAATAGTAAATTCTTAATATTTGAATAATGTTTTAATGCTCGATTATGTGTATAAGTGACGAAAATATATGCCGATGAGTTTGTTGGTATAGTACTTGGGTAGAAATTAAGAATCGAGAGTTTAAGGAGTCAAATCGAGAATTTGAAAACCAGAATCGAGTATAAGTCCGTCTAACGAGCGGAAAGGAAAAGTAGGACAACGAGCAGAAAAAGAATAGTCGAGCTAAGCCACTTTCCAGGTTGGCTTTCTGAACTTAAACTCAATGATGAATGCGCGATTTATTTTATATATATGCGCTTTTTATTAAAGTTGATTGACTTGCCTAAGTTTAATGTTTTGGTACGTAATCATCTACTTTATATTATGTGAGTATGTCCTGTAGACGTACGGGATAAATGTCCTGCACAAGACGGTACAGTGCATGCATTAGGTTAGGTGACCGTGAGCCTTGTTACAGCCTAACAGGTCAATAAGTAACTGTGAGCCTTGCCTCGGTTAGGCTGGTTATGTAAGGGCTGTGAGCTTTGCTTTGATTGGGCCGGACACGGTGTTCAAGGAGGAGGCCTACTTCTCGAAACCACAAGAAGACAAGACGCGTAGATGAATTGGTGCCTAAGTAAAACGGCACCGATTTCAGAAAATAAACGAAAAAGTTTTTAGCTGCCACAAGTCGTAAATTCTTTTAAATAATTTATCTAACACTTGTGATGCAGCAGAAGAGGCAAGTGCAATTATATAACTCTATCGAGTGAGTTTTTAAAATTATTTTGGCATGTGTTCACTGAGTACTTCGCACTCAGCCCTGCATGTTATTTCTAAAATGTGCAGGCTAGCTCGGATGAGGAGGATGTTGTGTGCTTGGGTCGCTCGTTGTCAATGTAACCCTATTTCGAAGTTTAAGCTTGAGGTTATGTGTCTTCATACATATAACCTTGGGATTTTAAGTTGATGTTTATATTCCGCTGCAACATCATTATTTTGAAATATGCTCACCTTGCATGCCCGGTCCTTAAAATGAAGAGCCCGTGAGCTCAAACAATATCTTAAATCCTTTCCGAATTCCTTCAAAACATTTGAGGATTAACTTACGATTCATCGTATTTGCTTCACCACCATTTGACAATTAAAAGTTAAAAGATTGCCCACTTTTTGAATGCAATAGTTATTAATAACCAAACCTAATCCCTTGATTGGATCGATATCAAAAATCTTGATAAACGTTCATTTCTCAGAAAACATTGAGTAATAACTCTCATTATTGTAAGCACGTTTTGGTTATTGATGTTATTCTTCAATTATTGAGCATGTTTTTTGAGTAAAAGTTCAGTTGTTTCACCTCACTGCCCCTTGCATTCTAATTGTTTTAATACATTAGAAATCGGGTTGTGACATAATGGTATCAGAGTAGATAATCTGCTCTGAATCTTAAACTTTACTAAGAATCGAGTCTAGATTTACATTCGCTAGACTTATTCGAGTATTCCTTGAATTCATCTGAGTATTCTTTGAATTTATCTGAGCAACCCACCTCATCCGGCTACCAGGTACAAAAAATTTCAAAGTTTTTCTAAAGATTAAGAATTTCTTTTAAAGTATCAATGAGATTTAATCAATTGAAGAAAAGAAAGATTTATGCCAAAGTAAGACAAAAGCGAAAATTGTATTATGTGAAACAAAATTTTATTTCCCGAGCAAGGAAGAGAAAGAGTATGACAAAGTTCGATTAATTAAGTCATTATATAATTTTAAAACGAATAAGTGAGAATTCGAAGTAAGTGTGAGATATCGAAACGATTATGCGAATGATTATTATGAGATATTTTTATAACTGTATATAATGATAGAATTTTTTTTAGAATGATTGAGTTTGAATATTTACAATATGTAGGGTGACTAACGATAAGAATTTAGCCATTAAGCGAGAATATGATCGTATACAGAAAAGTCATCATGACACAAATTGTGTGGCTAGTAGTTTAGTTTCTTGGTGTGAGTGCCATAGAAGGAATGACCCACTTAGTTAATGTCCTCCCGGACAAATGGGCAGAATAGGCAGCATCGTTAATACCCACTTATGCGAGATAGTAGTACGGTAGTATATATTGGCTTGGAGACTACAAAGGGTTTATAGCAGCTTTAACCGATCATTTTATGCATTTTGGTGAACCCCCGCAAAGACCATTTATCGAGAATCGAGATGGGTTTGTCCCATACCCGATACCTCCACCGCCTCGTTCTCCCTCAAATGCTACGCGCGACTATTTGAGAGATTTTCCTCCAAGTAATGCATATCCACTCGAGTTTAACGCGTCATCGAGTTCTCGAAGAACACAACCTGATGGACCCTATGATCTTATCCGAGCTTTATCGGTTCCATGCAGTGACTTTAATATGATCTACTCTTTGAGTCGAGATAGGTCCATTAATAATTATGCCGAAGGAGCAACGGTAGGAAGAGATTATCTTAAGCCGTGAAGAGATCGAAATTTTAATGAAATACTTTATTGATTCTAATATCTTATTTCATTATGGAATCTTATGATATCAATGTTAAATAAGTTATTTAATTGATAAAAATATCTTTATATGGTGATAAATATCTATTACTTTGGAAACAAGTAAAAGATATGCAAAAAATCTTCAAGAACCAATCAAATTGCACCACCTAAGCCCTTAGAGCCCATGATGGAGTCCAAAGCCCACTCAACTTCTCTCTTCCTACAACTATAAATAGGGATCTCCAAACAACTTCAAATCACACCTAAAAATCATCTTCAAGAGCTAAAAAATTAAAGAGAGAAATTCTCTAAGATTTCTCTCTCAATATTCACGGTGTTCCGGCGAGATTCAAGACGTTCTTCGTAGGAAGCAACGTGTTCTTCAGCGGAAATATCTCAAGTGGAGTTTGATCCGAAAACAAGACAAAAGGCCTCCAAGTCAATGTTATAAAGCTCGACGCTCAATGTTACTTCGGAAACAAGGCGAACGTCCTCCGCATTAACAACATCAACCTCAAAGCTCAAGTAAACGCCATCAACCTCAAAGCTCAAGTTAAAGCCATCAAGTCAAAGATCAAATCAAAGCTCAACGTTTACCTCGAAAGCAAGGCGAAAGTCATCCATGTCAATGTTATAAAGCTTGAAGACTATCAAGTCGAAGGAGGTCAAGGAGTCATACTTCTACAGCAAATCTCAAAGGGCTGCTTGAAGACTGTTCGATGGCCAAAGTGAAGAGAAGAATCTCAGGATCAAATAGATTGAACACGCATATTTTGAAATTCTTATATTTGTATTCATACTTATATTTATTTGAATAAATAATATTTTGTGTTTACAGATTTTGGCATGCCCAGTGGGACAATCTCTACCTCTCATCTCTTCTCTTTGTCAAATCCAAAGAAGATGTCTATAACTCTTGAGGAGCAAATCGCAAAGTTGACAAAGTTTGCTGAAGGACTTGCCAAACGCTTAGAAGAACGAGATGTTGAAATTTCAAAGTTGGAAAAGGTAAATACTTTGGATACAAGAAGCCAACAAGCAAAGGACGATCAAGAAGCCGAGCTTAACAAATCTCCGACTAAGGAGCTTGAACTCTCTTCCGATAGATCGATGCAGGCTGATCAACTTAAAGCATTTATCAAGAAGACAATCAAGGACAAGTTCGAAGGGACTTCCAAATCCTCATGGACTTATTGCAAGCCATATACTTCAAGGATTGAAAGCTTGAAGATGCCGGTTGGATATCAACCACCAAAGTTTCAACAATTTGATGGCAAAGGGAATCCAAAGAAACATGTGGCTCACTTTGTGAAGACTTATCACGGTGCTGGTACTTATGGAGATCACATGGTGAAGCAGTTCGTGCGTTCTTTGAATGACAATGCTTTTGATTGGTATACTGACTTATAGCCAAATTCAATTGATAGTTAGGGGCAATTGGAGGAAGAATTCCTCAACCGCTTCAACAACACTCGAAGGACGGTGAGCATGGTCGAGCTTACAAAGTCAAACTAATGGAAAGAAGAGTCTATCATCGACTACATCAATCGTTGGATGGACTTAAGCTTAAATTGCAAAGACAGATTGTCAAAAACTTCAGCAATTGAGATGTGCATCCAAGGCATGCATTGGAATCTCCGATACATCCTTAAAGGAATTCGGCCAAAGACCTTCGAAGAACTGGCTACAAATGCTCACGACATGGAGTTAAGTTTAATCGCAAATGGAGTTGAAGAATTTTCAATTCAAGAGGCTTACAACTTTGAAGAAAATCAAGAAACAATTCATGGGGGCAAATCTATTGAAGAAACTCCAAGTGATGAAGAAGCCCTAAGTGATGAAGAAACTACAGGTAGAGATGAGAAAGATGCTATGAGTCAATCTTCAAATACTTGGTGGAATCCATGAAGTCAAACGCTCCTTGATAAGAGCCTAAACTGTCTACAATGCTCCATGACGCATGAGCCTAAACTGCATGTTACTCCTGACCCACATTAATATAAAATGTGAAAGACACCCACCAACAAAAGTGCACGTGGTTAAACTACTAACTTTTCCACCAAAAGGTAAATCTATGTGGTTAAACTATCACATACTCCACTTTGTCTATATAGTGGTTAAATAAATAGTCAGTCCTGGCCCGCATGAGTATAAACTGTGTACGACGCCCCTGCTTAAAACTATAATTAAATTCCCTTTCCACGGAAACAGCTCGAGTCCCTGGCCGACACGTGACGATTTGCTCTCGCCACGGAAACAACTCGAGTAGTTCGCCGACAGCCAATGGGTTTGGGATTGGGACCCCCGTGCCCTATCCTCAGAGCCAATCCTTTTTTCGAAGTTATGGATCTATTTTGCCGACTTCCCTTGCCTACATTGTTCCATCGACCAGAGGTTGTTCACCTTGGAGACTTGATGCAGTTATAAGTACGATTGGGTGCGGATGGCACTCGGTCCTTCGGATTTTCAAGAGCCGCCGGGGGCACACCTGACACCACGCGACATGCGGTGCTCTTCCAGCCGCTGGACCCTAAAACTCTGGTTCCCCATCATAAGAGAAGGGATACAGGATGCTCTTCAAAACTGGTTCCCGATCATAAGAGAAGCCCAAAGGTGCAAAAATAAGGCTAATGGCACAGGAAAAATGGAGATATTTGCCAAAAAGGTTCGTCGGGAACAGGCACTCGTCCCACCCTTTTTCACTCCCGTCCCTTGTCCGATTTGGTCCATTGTCAGGCCATTGGAAATATTTTTCGAAGGGCTACGGGATGCTTAGAGTAAATTTTCATTATCTCTCGGTCGGATTTTGGGCTGGTGCTACGCCCGGGCCATTTATGCTAGCTTGAGCTGCATAGGTGACCGAAAACTCATTTTTGGCATGGAAGAGGAAATGGACAGGCACTTCAACAGTGGTTCCCCATGATAAGACAAGCCCAAAGGTGCAAAAATAAGGACAGTGGCATGGGGAAACAGGGAGTTATGGCCAAAAGGATTCGTCGGGAGCCAACACTCGGCAGCTCCACCAAGTTATGTACATAAGAAGCTGACCCATCTCAGCACCCTTTTGGGACTTGTATTTTCTTGGATAACACACTCGATTGTGGGGAAAGCCTCACAGTAAAGTTTGAGAATAGGTCGAGGGCGTTGCACCCCCGATGCCTGTAATCATTGGCTTTATCTGATAGAAATTGCACTCGAGCTCCAGCTATCCTGAGGGAAACTTCGGAGGGAACCAACTACTAGACGGTTTGATTAGTCTTTCGCCCCACGAACGATTTGCAAGTCAGTATCGTAGCGGGCCTCCACCAGAGTTTCCTCTAGCTTCGCCCCGCTTAGGCATAGTTCACCATCTTTCAGGTCCCGACAGGTATGCTCACTTGAATCCTTCTCAGAAGATCAAGGTCGGTCGGCAGTGCACCCCTCGAGGGGGATCGTGCCGATCAGCTTCCTTACGCCTTACGGGTTTACTTGCCCGTTGACTCGTACACATGTCAGACTCTTTGGTCGGTGTTTTAAGATGGGATCGAATGGAGAGCCCACAGACCAGCACCGGGAGCTCACAGTTGCCAAAGCACGCACGAGGCGTGAGCTGTCCCCTACGATCGCAGCGACGGTGTTCTACTGGCATATCAACTGCCCGGCCTTTGGCCGCTGCCGCAATCCGTGCTGGTCTGTGCCCGGAGTCGATCAGTGGACCAGATCTCGCCATTCCACATTCGGCCGGGACACATCGCCGGCCCCGATCCGCTTCCCTCCCGACAATTTCAAGCACTTTTTGAGCTTTTTCCGGTTCGCTCGCCATTACTAAGGGAACCTTGTAAGTTTCTTTTCCTCCTTTTATTGATATACTTAAACTCAACGGGTAATCCCGCCTGACCTGGGGTCGCGGTCCAAGGTGTAGGGTTGTGAGGTCCCGACACCGTTGGATCGTTCGTTGATGTATATTCAGACAACATAGGAGCATGACGACGCGAGATTAATAAGTTCAACCACCACTTGTCGCGACACGAGTCACTGAGGGATCGCATTTGGGCCTGCCGCACATTGGGATGCACGTGGGGAGAAAGGGGGGGCGCGATGCGTGACGCCCAGGCAGATGTGCCCTCGGCCTAGTGGCTTCGGGCGCAACTTGCATTCAAAGACTCGATGGTTCACAGGAGTCTGCAATTCACACAAAGTATCACATTTTGCTATGTTCTTCATCGATGCGAGAGCCGAGATATCCGTTGTCGAGAGTCGTTATGACATTTTGATAAACGACTGATCCCCCGCACGCTCGGTGGACGGGGAGCGGGGATGGACGCTTTATTTTAGTTTTCCTTGGCGCATTCCACGCCGGGGTTCGTTAGCCCACACGATGCCTCCTGAAGGAGGGCGCCGGCGGGGATACGGTGGCTCGATGGGGGGTCACCCCCACTCTGGGCCACGCATCGTTAGTTATGCACAGGTTCGCGGTCTTCTTTGTAGATTTTGACAATGATCCTTCCTCAGGTTCACCTACGGAAAACTTGATACAACTTCTCCTTTCTCTAAATGATAAGGTTCAATGGACATCTCACGACGTTGCAGGCAGCGAACTACCCACGTCGCCTCGATCTGAACATTTCACCGGGGACGAGGGGCGGTGTGTACAAAGGGTAGGGACGTAGTCATCGCGAGCTGATGACTTGCGCATACTAGGAATTCCTCGTTGAAGACCAACAATTGCAATGATCAATCCCCATCACGATGAAATTGCAAAGATTACTTGGGCCTGTCGGTGAAGCCTATAAACTCATTGAATACATCAGTGTAGCGCGCGTGCAGCCCAAAACATCTAAGGGCATCACAGACCTGTTATTGCCTCAAACTTCAACGGCGTAAAAGGCCGTAGTCCCTCTAAGAAGCTGGCCGCGGAGGGATACCTCCGCATATCTAGTTAGTTGGCTGAGGTCTCGTTCGTTAATGGAATTAACCAGACAAATTGCTCCACCAACTAAGAATGGCCATGCACCACCACCCATATAATCTAGAAAGAGCTCTCAGTCTGTCAATCTTTATTATGTCTGGACTTGGTAAGTTTCCTCATCAATTCCTTTTTAAGCTTCAGCCTTGCGACCATACTCCCCCTAGAACCCAGATACTTTGATTTCTCATTAGGTGCCGACGGAGTCCTAAAAGCAACATCCCCCGATCCCTGGTCGCAATCATTTATGGTTGAGATTAGGACAGTATCTGATCGTCTTCGATCCTCCAACTTTCGTTCTTGATTAATGAAAACATTCTTGGCAAATGCTTTTACAGTTGTTCGTCTTTCACAAATCCAAGATTTTCACCTCTGACTATGAAATATGAATGCCCACTGCTGTCTCTGTTAATCATTACTCCGATCCCGAAGTCATATAATGTTATCCCATGCTAATGTATCCAGAGCGTAGGCTTGCTTTGAGCACTCTAATTTCTTCAACGTAACAGCACCGGAGGCATGACTCAGCTAGTTAAGACCAGGAGCGCATCGCCGGTAGAAGGGATGAGATGACCGGTGCACACCATAGGCGGTCCCAACCCAAAGTTCAACTACGAGGTTTTTAACTACAACAACTTAAATATACGCTATTGGAGCTGGAATTACCACGACTGCTGGCACCAAACTTGCCCTCCAATGGATCCTTGTTAAGGGATTTAGATTGTACTCATTCCAATTACCAGACTCTAAGAGCCCGATATTGTTATTTATTGTCACTACATCCCTGTATCGGGATTGGGTAATTTGCGCGCCTGCTGCCTTCCTTTGATGTGGTAGCCGTTTCTCAGGCTCCCTCTCTGGAATCAAACCCTAATTCTCCGTCACCCGTCACAACCATAGTAGGCCACTATCCTACTATCGAATGTTGATAGGGCAGAAATTTGAATGATGCATCATCGACACAAAAGCCGTGCGATCTGTCGAGTTATCATGAATCATCGTAGCAATGGGCAGAGCCTGTGTCGACCTTTTATCTAATAAATGCATCCCTTCCAGAAGTCGGGGTTTGTTGCACGTATTAGCTCTAAAATTACTACAGTTATTCGAGTAGCAGGTACCATCAAACAAACTATAACTGATTTAATGAGCCATTCGCAGTTTCACATTATGAATTAGTTCATACTTACACATGCATGGCTTAAGCTTTGAGACAAGCATATGACTACTGGCAGGATCAACTAGGTAGCATTCCTCACCGACGTCAGCCTAACACCGAATCAAACCATGGGGACACGGCAGGAGATCGAGCAAACATTCATTCGCACGAAGCGTAGAACGCATTTTTGAGGTGCTCCATGGCCAAGGGCCCCGTACTTACATGATGTTCCATACTTGAGAGACCTAGCAATCTGTCATGGTTCGTCAGCCCGAACACCATTTGATGGGCATTCGAGGCGCGAGACACAACGTGCGCTGTTTGGCCAATCCCACACCGCCAGCCCACTAGGGCAGCAACACAAGACGGGAATGAGGTGATGGTAGCCAATGGAATGCCCTCAAGAAAGGAATTCAGCACAGGAAAACCGATGCCAGGCGAGCACTTGCTCGCGCCAACAATTGAAAAGATGCTGACGAGATGTTGTCGCTGCCCAAACAATGATCCAGCATGTCGTTGCTCACCAACCACCACTCACGCATCACGACATACTTGATATGCAAGAGCACAGGCCGTCACCCCTCATATTGCGATGTGAAGCATCCCCGGAAGAGAAGACAAAACCAACCCCCCCGAGCACTAACCGCTTGATGCGAATCAAACTGAGATCAGGACAACTTGTCGATCGGTGTTACAGAGGACAAACACTGGCCAACGACCGTGGAGAACCATTCCCAAGTGGTTGCTCAAGCATGTCTGGGCGACGTCCACACCATCCCAGCAGACACCTCCCCCTTATATATGCTTAACTGCAAAAAGGCACAGTGACAGCACCAAATACCCAAAGGGCTGTAGAACGAAAACCTTTTTAAAGTGGTCATTCCACCTTGATTCTTGTCCAAATGACCTGATTCTTTCCGTATTGGACTTCATCCCTCATTTGCCAACACAACCACGGTGCAAAAATCGAATCAATGAGACCGGTGACGAGGGAGATATTACCAGATCGATTCCTCAGGGGCTGGGATGCCGGGTGTCCTTTGGCCCCTCAAAACTTGTCCGATTTGGTCCATTCACACGCCGTTAGAAATCTTATCCGAAGGTCTATAAGGCTGTCTGATCAGAATCCCACGCCCTGTTCCACGCCCATTCCTTGTCCGATTTGGTCCATTCACACGCCGTTGAAAATCTTTTTCAAATGGCTACGGGATGCTCGGAACATATTTTCATTTTCTTTCGGTTGAATTTTGGGCCGGTGCTTCGCCCGGGCCATTTATGCTAGCTTGAGTGGTATAGGTGACCGAAAACTCATTTTTGGCACGAAAGTGGAAATGGATGGGCACTTCAACATTGGTTCCCATCTTAAGAGAAGCCCAAAGGTGCAAAAATGAGGCCAATGGCACAAGGAAAATGGGAGATATTTGCCAGAACGGTTTGTCGGGAGCCGGCACTCGTCCCCCTTATCCACGCCCGTCCCTTGTCTGATTTTTTCCATTCACACGCCGTTGGAAATCTTTTTCCAAGGGATACAGGATGCTCAGAGCAAACTTTCTTTATCTCTCAGTAAGATTTTGGGAAGGTGCTTCACCCGGGCCATTTATGATAGCTTGAGCGACATAGGTGACCGAAAACTCATTTTTGGCACGGAAGCAGAAATGGTTGGGCACGGAAGCAGAAATGGTTTGGCACTGGTTCCCCATCATAAGAGAAGCCCAAAGGTGCAAAAATAAGGCCAATGGCATGGGAAAAATGGGAGATATTTGCCAAAACCGTTCATCCGGAGCCAGCACTCGTCCCCCCCTTTCCACTCCCGTCCCTTGTCCGATTTGGTCTGTTTACACGCCATTGGAAATCTTTTTCGAAGGGATACGGGATGCTTGGAGCATATTTTCATTATCTCTTGGTCGGATTTTGGTCTGGTGCTTCTCCCGGGCCATTTATGCTAGCTTGAGCGGCGTAGGTGACCGAAAACTCATTTTTGGTACGGAAGCAGAAATGGACGGGCACTTCAACACTAGTTCCCCATGATAAGACAAGCCCAAAGGTGCAAAAATAAGGCCAATGGTATGGGAAAAGAGGGAGTTATGGTCAAAAGGATTCGTCGGAACCGACACTCGACAGATCTACCAAGTTATGTACATAAGGAGCTGAACCATCTCGGCATCCTTTGGGGACTCGTGTTTTCTTGCCAAACACACTCAGTTGTGAGGAAAGCCTCACAATAAAAAAAGTTAGTGAGATGAGGAGGAGGGTCGAATCGAAGTGACAAAGGGTTGAATCTCAGCGGATCGTGGCAGCAAGGCCACTCAGCCGCTTACAATGCCCCATCGTGCATTTAAGTCGTCTGCAAAGGATTCTACCTGCCGCTCGATGGAAATTGTACTTCAAGGCGGCCAACACGGCTATTCCGCTGCGAGGGCATGGCCTACGACACGTGCCATTAGGGACCGGATGGCCTCGGTAAGAGGACGGCGGGCGCATGCATCGCTTCTAGTCAGGATTCTGACTTAAAGGCATTCAGTCACAATCCAACACACGGTAGCTTCGCGCCACTGGCTATTCAACCAATCGCGATGATCAATTGTGTGAATCAACGGTTCTTCTCGTACTAGGTTGAATTACTATTGCGACACTATAATCAGTAGGGTAAAACTAACTTGTCTCATGACGGTCTAAACCCAACTCGCGTTCCCTATTGGTAGGTGAACAATCCAACACTTGGTGAATTATGCTTCACAATGATAGGAAAAGCCATCATCGAAGGATCAAAAAGCAACGTCGCTATGAACGCTTGGCTGCCACAAGCCAGCTATCCATGTTGTAACTTTTCTCACACCTCTAGCTTCAAATTGTGATGGTCCAAAGAATAGTTAAGCCACGCTTTCACAGTTCGTATTCGTATTGAAAATCAGAATCAAACGAGCTTTCACCCTTCTGTTCCACACGAGATTTTTGTTCTCGTTGAGCTCATCTTAGGACACCTGTGTTATCTTTTAACAGATGTGTCGCCCCAGCCAAACTCCCCACCTGTCAATATCTTCCACCCAGATCAGCCCGCCGAAGTGAGCCTTGGGTCTATAAAAAGGGCTATGCCTCCGATTCACGGAATAAGTACAATAACGTTAAAAGTAATGGTATTTCACTTTCGCCTTTTGGCTCCCACTTATCCTACACTTCTCAAGTCATTTCACAAAGTCTGACTAGAGTCAAGCTCAATAGGGTCTTCTTTCCCCGCTGATTCTGCCAAGCCCGTTCCCTTGATTGTGGTTTCGCTGGATAGTAGACATGGACAGTGGGAATCTCATTAATCCATTCATGCGCGTCACTAATTAGATGACGAGGCATTTGGCTACCTTAAGAGAGTCATAGTTACTCCCGCCGTTTACCTGCGCTTGGTTGAATTTCTTCACTTTGACATACAGCACTGGGTAGAATCACATTGCGTTAGCATCCGCAGGGATCTTCGCAATGCTTTGTATTAATTAAACAGTCAGATTCCCCTTGTCCGTATCAGTTTTGAGCCGACCGTTCGATGCCTGGGGAAGGCCTCCGTGAAGGGGCCATTCCAAGTCCATCCCCTGGTCGGCATGCGACGATCCACTCTCACTGCAGAAGTAGCTCGACCAGTTCGCTGACAACCGATGGGTTCAGGACGGGGACCCCCATGCCCGGTCCTTAGAGCCAATCCTTTTCCCGAAGTTATGGATCCGTTTTGCCGACTTCCCAGGTCTATATTATTCCATCGACCAGAGGTTGTTCACCTTGGAGACCTGAAGAGGTTATGAGTACGATCGGGCACAGACGGCACTCGGTCCTCAGGATTTTCAAGGGCCACGGGGGATGCACCGGACACCACGTGACGTGCGGTGCTCTTCTAGCCACTGGACCATACCTCCGGTTGAGCCGTTTCCATGGTGGGTGATGAGACCATATTTCGTATGAGTTTCGAGTCTTATTTTAGGTCTAGATCGAGTCGTTTTGTATATTTTTGTTTGTCTTTAGTGTCTGGGAGGAGTCATTGTGAAGGCAAGGACGTATAGGGCAAACCATGAAAAAATTGGGTAGAAAAGGGCAAGATATGACCAAATTCCTCAACAAACATTTTGGGCATAGATACTAAGCACTTTGGGCAAGAAAATGATGCTCGCAGCATGGCCAAGGAAGAAGATCAAGTCAAAACTAAAGCTACTCACTTCACAACGTGACCAAATCAAGTACCGTGCGAGATCAAGTCATTTAGGCAAGAAGAGATGCAAAAAGGCCAAGGCATAAGGCAGAGCACAGAAAAGATGCAGGAGTACACGTCTTGGGCATGGAGATCTACAACAGTCCAACATATAAGGAAAGAGTGCAGAGCAAGAAAGAGATTAAAGGAAAGAGTGCAGACCAAGTAAGAGATCAACCTTATCCAAGTAGCCAACAAGGAAGGAATTATTTCCTTATTTATCCATGAAGATTTGTCCAAATCAAATCTGCTAAATAAGGAAACTCTCTTGGTCAATAGAAGCTCCTGGAAGGATTGACAGCTGGCAGACAGCTTGCCCAAACCTAGCTGCTATTAACCTACCTAATGGGTTGAGCCTCCATGACCCACGAATTTCACATCTATAAATACTCCAAGATAGCAAGCATTATAGATCATCTTTTATCTCCTTAGTTTGTAAACTTCTTTCAATACTTAGTCTAGGGTTTTCTTTATTTTGTTCGAGAGTTTGCCCCTTCGGGGCAAATTAACTTTTGTATTTTGTTGCTGGCGATGTTGGTAACGTCAAGATTTATTTTAATTAAGTTCTTTTTCTATTTCGTTCTTTCTTTTCTTGTTATTTACTTTATGTCTAAGTAGTTATACAAATCTGCGTTTGGGCAAGATGACGCTGCAGAAGCATTAAATCGTGATGTTGATTTGGGAAAGGGGAAAGCTACATATTTGTGTGTTCCCGAGGCGTTAGGTAATAATTTCAAAGCAGTCTGTTTGTGCCAAGAGTTCATGTGGCCAGTGGGCAATTGAAGGGCGGCAGATTCCTTAAAAGAGATGTAACTTAGACCAACAGGGACCGAAAGAGGTTTGCCTCATGCTCCTTGAGGCTGACAAAATCTCAGGTTCAACTTGGGTAAAGCTGAACGAAGTACGCTGATGCTGGTGAAAAGTCGAAGCGGGATCCTCGTATCTCATAGGGCCAGAACTGGTTCTTCTAGTGCCCAAAGATCCTTGTTCCAATCTATGCCTCTTGAGGAATGCTCGGGGGTGAGTTGGGCAAGTTAGGAAGCCTGGGGTGGGAATGCCACGTTGGCTTCACAAGTAAGGACGAGATGGGCAGATCGTGGTTGTGGGTGTGACAACGTGGAAGTAGGACAATGATGCGGTTTGCCTATAACCATTGACACTCATACGTACCATATATCCTTGCATCAATGAAGACGTCTTATTTGTGCAATTGATTCAACAGCTAAATCCAGGTTTGTCTTTTATCATTTATTTTGCTTTAGTTTAGATTTATTTTTCCTATTTGGCCAAGATGAGTCTGTACAGAACCCCTAAACCTTTGGATGACCCGTGATCAAAGAGAAAGATACACCAACTCCTCTTGTTATCGACCTTATACTTACTGCTAACTGATCCTGGTAGTGGAAATAGGAAAATTATAAATGTATTTTGTACGTGACTAAACGACGGTCACGTCAAAATTGGCAACGTTGCCGGCGAGTTGTGTTTCCAGTAGTTTTCTCTTTTGTTTTCTTGTTTAGTCTTTTTTGTGTGTGTTCCAAACTAACCGTGCAAGACAACTTCATGAGTGACTTCGGGATCGGAGGACGAATACATAGTGACCAAGGTGCACTTGTAAAGAGGCCGACACAAGTCTAGCCTACTCTGGGCATGACACGGAATTAATGAGTGGAGTTTCACGAGCTCCAATATCTATTCGACGACTAAAAGATGGAGGCCATGTCATGCCCATGACGTAAACTAAGGCGCTTGCGAGAAGACAACCTCGTACCTATCTTTTTTATTGTCTTTTTCTTTTTATTTTTGTTTAAACCCTAGACTAGGTAGTACTTTTGTAAGAGGTATGGTTTGTTCATGACGTGCAGGAGCTAGGGCACAGAAGCAAGAATGGAAAAACATTCTGAAGCGAGGGCATGACCACCACTAAGACCATCTTTCCCCAAACTTATTACGGGGCAAGAGGAGTCTGAAATCCCTGAGTTGAAAGGCACTTACGTTTACCAGCTTGGGCGAGTTGGAGAAGGATGTTGTCGCACACAACGAGATGTTTCTTACCTGAGCCAAAGAAGATAGAGGTGCTCGATGGGTTTAACACGATGAAGAAGGAAATCCCTTCAACTAGCCGCTTGAGAGGACACAACATGCCTACAAAACTTTTTTTTCTAGAACCATCCACGGAGGCAATGATCACCTGCCATGCCCAAACAGTAAGAAGTTGCAAATCCTTGGTAGCTTGACCAGACTGGATGAAGAAGTTGTTGCTACATGAAAGAAGACCCTCTAAGCCATTCACAATGCCCAAACTGACCACGTCAGGTGCCATGCTATTAGACCTCCTTCATAATTGTATCCTCCCAGTTTTTGTTAGTTTTAGGTTTCTTGTTTTGAGTCTTTGTTGAGTTAGTCCTTTGATCGACCCACTTTACCAAAAGTAAAGTGTGTGGGTGGGAAGACCGTAGTCTTTTATGTGTCTTTCCTTTTCTTTTTTAAGTCTATTATTGGTCTGCCCTTATCCTCACTAACTTTGCCCAAGGCAAAGTGTGTGGGCATGGGGGTTGACATTGTTTTGTTTTTGAGTCTGTGCATCTTGCTCACTTTGCCAAAAGTAAAGTGTGCGGGAGGAGCGTCTTCTTATGTGTATAAGTTTGCATGCCTAAGATAATATGATGATGTTGAGCATAATATAATTCAAAGTTATATGATTTAAGCATGTTTGTATTTCAATTTAAGCATGATCGTATGTGAATAGGGACGACGAATGAATGTTTGAGCATGTCCTTGTGAGGTTTTGAGCCTATACTGCATATCTTGACCAAGCAGTTTTCTTTCTTGTCAGTTATTTGATGTGTTCATTTGGAAGTCACCTAGAACTTGCCTGCTTACTGCTTGAAATCTATTTGACTTAGGTAAAAAGAACTTAGATGAATTAGACATTTTTCTTTTATAAGCTCAAACTGAGTCAAATAGCTTACCCGACTAAATTTCCCCTTTATCAAGCCCCTTTGAGCTTTAAATTTCTTTGATCATATATGCAGCCTAAACACTATTTCCTACCCGATCAATAAGGACTTAGGAGCAGAAAATATAAAAAAGGGAGAAAGAGAAAAATAGACTTGTTCGAAAAGAAGAGAATTGGGCAAGACACTTGTACTAAGGGTAGAAACTGCCCAAATAAGAAGTGTCAGAAAAAAATAAAGGACTTAAAAAAATGAATAAAGAAAAAAAATATAGAAAAGAAAAGAAAAAAAGTCATAGGTTAATTTTTGTGCTAAGACTCGTAAGCAAAGGCAAGGAGATCAGAAGAGATGTGCACCGAATCGCCCAACCAGGGCTAACGTATTGCCCAGTTACCAGTTTAGAAAGAGATGGCCAACGAATCGCCCAATCTGGGGCAACGTATCACCCAGTCCCAACTCCTTAAGACCTTAGCCTCGTTCCATAATTTCCTACCCACATCTAAAGCCAAGTTACAACCTTTAAAAGACCTAAAGATAAGTGCTTTAAACCTAGTCTACAAGATGAAGAGTTTAGAAGGTAGGCAAGCCTATGGTGTGGCCAAGAATGACATCTCTCGAGCGTATACACCAGCCCAAACACAAGAGTGAGAGTGTTGGTGAGGAATAACCTTGAAAATTCTTGAATGTTTATTTTTGACCTATTTGATGATTGTGTGGATTGATTTATTTGCCTAACATTGTATGTGAATTTTATTATGCTCACGTTCATCTGTTGTATTGGGTATTGTTAACAGTTACTTAGTCATTTAAGTCTTTTCTTTTCTTTCTTTCTTTTCGGTAAAGTTGTACTTACATGCTTGAAAACAAGCATGATTCAAGCGTATGGGCATGTTGAGACCAAATTTTGTATGATTTTCGAGTCTTATTTTACATCTAAATCGAGTTGTTTTGTATATTTTTGTTTGTATTTAGTGTCTGGGAGGACACATTGTGAAGGCAGGGATGTACAGGGCAAACCATGACAAAACTGGGCAGAAAAGGCAAGATATGACCAAATTCCGCAACCGACATATTGGGCACAGATACGAAGCACTTTGGGCAAGGAAATGATGCTCGCAGCTTGGCCAAGGAAGCAGACATTCAGAACTAAAGGTGCTCGCTTCACAACATGATAAAATCAAGTAACGTGTGAGATCAAGTCATTTAGGCAAGAAGAGATGCAAAAAGGCCAAGGCGTAAGACAGAGCACAGAAGAGATGCAGGAGTACATGTCTTGAGCATAGAGATCTGCGACAGTCCAACATATAAGGAAAGAGTGCGGAGCAAGAAAGAGATTAAAGGGAATAGTGCGGACCAAGTAACACATCAACCTTATCCAAGTAGCCAACAAGGAAGGAATTATTTCCTTCTTTATCCATGAAGATACGTCCAAATCAAATCTACTAAATAAGGAAAGTCTCTTGGTCAACAGAAGCTCCTGGAAGGATTGACAGCTGGCAGACAGCTCGCCCAAACCTAGCTGCTATCAACTTACCGAATGGGCTGAGCCTCCAAGACCCACGAATTTCACATCTATAAATACTCCTAGATAGCAAGCATTATAGATCATATTTTATCTCCTTATTTTGTAAACTTCTTTCAATACTTAGTCTAGGGTTTTCTTTATTTTGTTCGAGAGTTTACCCCTTCGAGGGCAAACTAACATTTGTATTTTGTTGTCGGCGATGTTGGTATTGTCCGAATTTATTTTAATTAAGTTTTTTTTCTATTTCGTTCTTTCTTTTCTTGTTATTTACTTTATGCCTAGGTAGTTATACAAATCTGCGTTTGGGCAAGATGACACTACAGAAGCATTAAATCGTGACGTTGATTTGGGCAAGGGGAAAGCTACATATATGTGTGTTCCCGAGGCGTTAGGAAATGATTTCAAAGCAGTCTGTTTGTGCCAAGAGTTCATGTGGCTAGTGGGCAATTGGAGGGCGCCAGATTCCTTAAAAATGGGGTAGCTTTGACCAACAGGGACCGGGAGAGGTTTGCTTCACGCTCCTTGAGTCCGGAAAATCTCAGGTTGAACTTGGGCGAGCCGAATGAAGTATGCTGACGCTGGTGAAAAGTCAGAGCGGGATCCTCGTATCTTATAGGGCCGGAACTGGTTCGTCTAGTGCCTAAAGCTGCTTGTTCTAATCTATGCCCTTTGAGGAATGCTCGGGGGTGAGTTGGGCAAGTTAAGAAGCCTGGGGTGGGAATGCCATGCAGGATTCGCAGATGAGCTGGGCAGATCGTTGTTGTGGGCGTGACAACGTCACAGCAGGACCATGACGCAGTTTGCTTATAACCATTGACACACATACGTACCATATATCCTTGCATCAATGAAAACGTCTTGTTTGTGCAATTGATTCAACACCTAAATCTAGGTTTGTCTTTTATTATTTATTTATACTTTAGTTTAGATTATTTTTCCTACTTGGCTAAGACGAGTCTGTGCAGAATCCCTAAACCTTTGGATGACCCATGATCAAAGAGAAAGCTACACCAACTCCTTGTGGGATCGACCCTATACTTACTGCTAGGTGATCCTGTTAGTGGAAAATAGGAAAATTATAAATGTATTTTGTACGTGACTAAACGACAGTCGTGTCAATGGGCAGGTTGTTAAACAGAAAAGATAACTCTTCCCGAGGCCCCCGCCGACGTCTCTTGACTCTCTAACTTTGTCGTCAACTACTGTGTCTCGGTTCAGGAATTTTAACCCGATTCCCTTTCAGAGGACGCGCTGAACGCGCTATCTGTTGGGGTTCCCCCGACCCTTAGGATCGACTAACCCATTTGCAAGTGTCGTTCACATGGAACCTTTTCCCCTCTTCATCCTTCAAAGTTCTTATTTGAATATTTGCTACTATCACCAAGATCCGTACCAACGGCTGCTCTACCCCGCTCGCACGGAGGGTTTTGCAGCAACCGCCGTGCCCTCCTACTCATCGGGGCCTGGCTCTTGCCCCGACGGCTGGGTATAGGTCACGGGCTTCAGCGCCATCCATTTTCGGGGCTAGTTGATTCGGTAAATGAGTTGTTTCACACTCCTTAGTGGATTTCGACTAACATGACCACCGTCCTGCTATCTTAATCGACCAACACCCTTTGTGGGACATAGGTTAGCGTGTAGTTGGGCACCGTAACCCGACTTCCGGTTTATCGCGCATCGCTTGTTCTGCTTACCAAAAATGGCCCACTTGGAGCTCTCGATTCCCTAGCGCAGCTCAACGGAGCAGTCGCGCCGTCCTACCCATTTAAAGTTTGAGAATTAGTCGAGGGCGTTGCACCCCGATGCGTCTAATGATTGGGTTTACCTGATAAAACTCGCACTCGAGCTCCAGCTACCTTGAGGGAAACTTCGGAGGGAACCAACTACTAGACGGTTTGATTAGTCTTTCACCCCTAAACCCAAGTCAGACGAACAATTTGCACGTTAGTATCACTGTGGGCCTCCACTAGAATTTCCTCTGGCTTCGCCCCGCTCAGGCATAGTTCACCATCTTTCGGGTCTCGACGGGTATGCTCCCTCGAACCCTTCTGCCTCGAGAGGGATCGCACTGGTCAACTTCTTTATGCC